>CM052439.1:106455014-106482388 GCA_028533085.1 Varecia variegata | reverse complement strand
CAGTCCTTTATCTGATGTGTAGTATACGAAAATTTTTTCCCACTCTGTGGGTTGTCTGTTTACTCTCATGACTGTTTCTTTGGCTGTGCAGAAGCTTTTTAATTTAATCAGGTCCCATTTATTTATTTTTGTTGTTGGTGTGATTGCCTTAGGGGTCTTCTTCATAAATTCTTTACCTAGGCCAATGTCTATGAGAGTCTTTCCTACATTTTCTTCTAGAATTCTAATAGTTTCACACCTAAGGTTTAAGTCTGTTAACCACCAAGAATCACACATTTTTATAGGCTTTGTTTGTTCCTCTTATTTCTCTGTTGTTTCTCTTCAACTGATTTTTTTTGGCTCATAGGTGTTGTCTTCAAGCCCTGATATTCTTTCTTCTGCTTAATCTAACCTGTTCCTAAGGCTTTCCACTGTGTTTTGTAATTCCTTGAATGAATTTTTCGTTTCCAGAATTTTTTTGGTTTTTCTTTAATACTCAATTTCTTTAGAGAATTTTTCATTCATTTCCTGTATTATTTTTGTGGCTTCTTTGTGTTGGGTTTCTATTTTCTCTTGTATTTCATTGAGCTTTCTTACAATCCATATTCAAAATTCTTCATCTATCATTTTAACTATTTTGTTTACATTGATATCCATTGGTAAGGAGATATTGAATTCTTTTGGAGGTGTCCTTTCTCTGTGAGTTTTCATGTTTTTGGAGTTCTTTTGCTGATTTCTTCTCATCTGGCCTCTTAATCAAGATCTGGGATGCTAGGGCTGGCTTATGGCCCTGTCTTTGAGTCCCCAGACATCAGTCCCTGACTGTGCTGGCAAGAAGAGTGCTGGCCCTGAGTTAGCTTTGGGGTGTTTTATCAGGTTTGATGAACCTCTCGGGTTACCTCTGACGTGTTGTCTTCACCAATTCCCAATGGAGTGTTATGAATTTGGTCCCCCAGCTTAATCTCCAAGCTGGTGGATTATACTTGTGGGTACAAATCCACCACTCCCTTATTGCTTGAGTTGGAAGGCACTATGTTTAGCTATGGGGTTGTTCTGGCTGTCATTGATTGTAGTTTGCATGGAGGAGCCAGCTGCCAACGTAATCTTTTGTGGCCATGCTAGACTCTGGTCCCCTAGGTGGGGCACACTAATGATGCCCCCAAGCTTTAGGAGGGACCCTGGAGCTCCCAGGAGGTTGGTTGGCCCCTATTTCCCCTGAGATAGGAGGAGGAGCAAAACAAATGATGGCTGGAATGCGAGAGCCTGAGGGGCTTTGCTAAGCCTCAGTGAGTCTCAGAGGTTGCTTATGTGGCCGCTAGGGGGAGCCGCTGATGTGCTGCTCTGTGCGATCTCTTCAAGCCCTGAGAGCTGCTCCCCCATTGGAGGGTCCTCATCATGTGATTGCTGAGGCCCTGAGCCAGGCTTTTTCCATCCCTGCCCATTAGCCAGGTTTCTCTGTGGGGTGGGGAGTGCACCCTCCCTGTTTTCTCCCTGGAACTCCACAGCCCTCTCCCCTCTGATCAGTCCACATGTGTTCCCGCTCCTCCAAAGGCCAGCTCTTGAGCTACCCCACAGTTCATGTGTCTGACCCACTGGCGTGTCTCTCCATGTGACGCTGGCAGGTAGGGGGATCTTCAGTTGTGCACCCTTGTTCCACCACTAGATCCCAAGGTGCGGGAGGGAGGCCTCTCCACCTGCAGAGGCCTCTGACAGGGGCACACTCCTGCCAGGTGAGAAGTGGCGCACAAGTCTCTTGGGTCAAGCCGCACGCCCTACTGAAGTGAGTGAGTGGTAGGTCAGCCTGCTTGCCCAGGCATTCAGTCCGAGAGCCACTGGCTTCTCCAATATGGCGGTTGTCCAGTGGGGGCGGGGGATGGGGCATGCTCACAGACCCCCACTCCTCTGTGCCCCTCCACACCATCCACTGGATATGGCCACAAGGGCTCTCTTGACACCTGCGCCTGGAACTGCAGCCTCTTCCCTACGTCTCCCTGTCCCACTCTCACGACTGGGGGCACCGGGTTTAGTCCGCCTGTCTGAGCTGCCGGTAGGTGATACCGCCAAATGGCTGTGGGCAGGAAGATTGCAAGCTACGGCTGTCCCCGGGGCTCAGCCATGAACATGCCCCCCTTGCTGAGAAGCAGTCCTCTCAGCACAGAGCACTCTAATGGCTGCTATGGTAGGGGGAGGGGATGCAATCTCCCTGCACCGCTCTCCTGTCCTGGGGCCACTAGGTCCTGCATGCCTGTCCTAGCCACCAGCAGGCGATCCCGGGCAGTGCCGCTGCAGCAGCTCCACTCTCCCGGGCGGTTCAGCGGGAAATGTGTCCCCATCATCGCCCAGAGACAGGCCTCTCAGCGCAGAGCACTTTTGCGGTAGCTATGGTGTGTGTGTTGGGGTGCGGGGGGGGGGGGGCGGTGGGATGGCATGGCTACAAAACAACTTAAGCCAAAATTACTTTCCGGGATGCCAGAAATGGAGGAGGTGCAGAGGGGGAAGCATCCAGATGAAAGAATGATGGCTCTCTGGTCCCTTGTGGCACTCACCGACAGGATGAGAGCCCTGTGTCCTGCTGCTGGCTGGAGGCACCCCCTTACCCTTTCGCTGGGCTCCAGGCCTCCCTGGAGTTGGTCCATACCACCAATCTCTCTTCTCTATCCTCTTCTCTCTCAGCTTCACAGCTCCTTTTGGTGGGGTGCCCGGACTCCTCTGCTGTCTTTCCCCGTGGTCCACATCCTAGCAGTAATTCCTCTCCACTCTCCTCAGTCCAACCCTCTACTCTTCTGCCAGGATGGTCTGACAAGCTGCGTCTTCGGTTGGCCTTCTGGGCGGTCTCCCTTGTGTTCCTTTTAAGCACTGTATTTGCTGTGTAGAGTTGGGGCTTGAGTGCAAATATGAGAATGATGTAAACCAGGGATTGGCAGGATACAACCCTCTGTCCAAATCCAGCCTGTCACCCGATTGTGTAAATTGTTTTATTGGTACAAAAACACACCTATTCATTTAAATATTATCTGTGGTTTCTTTTTTTTTTTTTTTTTGAGTCAGAGTTTCACTCTGTTGCCCGCGGTAGAGTGAGTGCCGTGGCATCAGCCTAGCTCACAGCAACCTCAAACTCCTGGGCTCAAGCAATCCTTCTGCCTCAGCCTCCCAAGTAGCTGGGTCTACAGGCATGCGTCACCATGCCCGGCTAATTTTTCTATATATACATTTTTAGCTGTCCATATAATTTCTTTCTATTTTTAGTAGAGACAGGGTCTCGCTCTTGCTCAGGCTGGTCTCGAACTCCTGAGCTCAAACAATCCGCCCGCCTCGGCCTCCCAGAGTGCTAGGATTACAGGCGTGAGCCACCGCGCCCGGCCTATCTGTGGTTTCTTTCACACTACAGTAGTAGAGTTGAGTAGTTATGACAGAGACCGTATGTTCCACAAAGCTGAAAATATTTACTATTCAGTCCTTTATAGAAAAACAGATTGCCAATGCCTGATGATCCCTGCCCTATGGAAGATAATTCACCTCAATTTATAAAACCTTCCTGTTTGCAGACCAAACTTTTGAAAGCCCCTATTATTGTGACAGCATTTTTAGCAAATAAATATCTTGGATCTACTATGGAATCAAGGTTTGAGCACATCCTGCGAGAGGATGCATACTTTCATCTTGACTGCACTCTAAATGAGTACGTAGTCAAACCACTTAGTCAAACATTGCTTGAACACTTCTAAAACTGCCCAGACCCAAACTAAAAGTGAGAGCTAGGAGTGAGTTTTAATGACTCATAAATTATTTACCTAAGTTATTTACTAGACCATGACTTCATTGCTATAACACTATGCATAGATATAATATAACAATCTGAGAGATTATGCCAATTAAAAAATGAGCAAAAGACCTAAACAGACATTTTTTCAAAGAAGATATACAAATGACCAACACGTATATGAAAAGATGCTAAACATCACTAATGCTGGAAATGCAAATGAAAACCACAATGAGGTATCACTTCATACCTGTAAGGGTAGCTATTATCTATATGATCAAAGACATGCGGAAAAGAGTATCTGCGTACACTGTTGGTGGGAATGTAAATTAGTACAACCACTATGGAAAACGGTATGAAGGTTTCTCAAAAATTAAATGTAGAACTACCATATGATCCAGCAATATGAATTCTTGATACATATCCAAGGAAAATAAAATCAGTATTTCAAAGAGATACTCACACTCACATATTCATTGTAGCATTAGTCATAATAGCCAAGATATGGAAAATGACTATTGCTAATTTTAAACTTGAAATATAAAAGGGAATACCCTGGCTTTCATTTTCAAACATTGAAACTATCTTCTGTTAAGGGTATTTCTATTTGAGATGTCAAAACAAGTGCCCATCAATTCATGAGTGGATTAATAAAGCATGGTATATGTACACCATGGAGTACTACTCAGCCATAAAAAAGATGAATTTATACCTTTTGCAACAATCTGGATGGAACTGGAGAATATCCTCCTAAGTGAAACATTAAAATAATGGAAAAACAAACACCACATGTACTCACTATTAAATTGAAACTAACCGATGAGCACACAAGTACATGGAGAGAAGTAAAACTCAATGGAGAGCAACCAGTGGCGGGGGTGGGGGGACGGGTTGAAGGGGATGGGAATACATCAACCTAATGTGTACTATGAACACTATTATTTGGGTGATGGGCACACCAATAGCCAGGACTCACGCATTACAAAAAGGATCCATGTAACCTAAAACATCTGTACTCCCTTAATATTTTGAAATACAAAAGAATATTTCTATATGATAATTTGAAAAGTAAATTGCTATTGCAGCATGATAAATAAATAACTCTGTCAACTGTTTATCTCCATCATGTAACAGCTCCTATTTTGGTATTCTTTCTCTCTCATCTGTGCTTGTTTATGTGTTTCTTTTTAAAAAACTTAAAAATGAATCAGTTATTAGGCAACATACTTGGATGAATGGTCATTGGTTTATACTTAGCCAGCTGTCCACACCATTTAGTGAGAGAAATTATTCTGGTGACAGTAGTGACAGTGAATCAGTCAGTTAACTGGAGCTTTAATTAAACAGTGATTCAAAACTTGAACATTTAATTTGTGTATATATGAAATGTTTTTTGTTCATAGTTTTACTTGAGAAAAAGCTTTGTAAAAGGAATATTTTTGGTCATTTTCCAAGAAAAGCTAAAAAAAGTGATAGGAGAAACACAAATTCACAGATGATATGAATCATCATTTACATTAACTAGTGTAAATAAGCAAAGTCAGTCACCAAAGTTACAAAATTTTTGTCTTTTATTCTGCTCATGGTAATCCTTACTTCAAATCTCCTAAGAACTCAATTTTTGGGGGAGGTTTTGGAGAAAGACGATGGAAGCGTATAAAATAAGAGGAATCTATTAGTTGCTTTGTTCCAAAATTGTTAGCAATTTTTTTATTTCAGTAAAAAATAAAATAACATTACCAATAAAACTTTTAATGAAGTTCTATAAAAGGCAGAGTAGGTAAATTAGCATTCCAATGTTCATAAATTCTTTCTTATGTTGTTCTTTTTTCTTACTGGAAGGTAAACTCTTTTGCTAAATGCTATCTTATACCTGTAGGATTTTATAATTTTAATCATTAGGTTATAATTACCAATGAAAAAATAATTTGTCAACTCAGTGAAAAACTGACCATCTCTTATTCCAAAATTTACCTTCCACAAAGCAAAAACTGCCTGAAATTTTACCATCAGAAATTCATTCATCACATCTCACTTATTTTATAAATGTAATTAATGATGTTGTCCCTCAGAGTTTCTCCTCCTCCAAAATCATCTATTTCAATTAATAAAATCACCTAGTCATCCAAGCCAGAAACCTCTGTGCCTTTTTTTAAACATAATTTCTCTTCTGCAATATACTGTACTTCCAAACTCATTAATCATCTTCTCTTCTCCATCACAATTTCCATTACCAGGTTCCAAGTCTCTTAAAATGCTCACGTGTATTGCCATGTCTCACAGCTGTTCTCCCTCTTCAATACCTCATGCTGCTGCCAAATCGTCCATCTACAATAGACCTGATCAGGACATCTTAACCTAAAGTAAAAAGGAAAAATAAAAAACAAAACAGGTGGTTCCTCATGTTACCCACAGAATAAGAAGAATAAAAAACTTCTCACTGAGTGGCTGAAGAGGATATGGAAAAAGCATTAGTTTTACATTGTTCTAGTATTTATTAACTTCTTAATCTTACTTAAACTTCTTTGAGCCTTAATTTCTTCAAACAGGCTAGTAATACATACCTCAGAAAGCTGCGGTGCTAGTAAAATGAAATAATTCATATGAGACTGTTTAGCAGAGTAACAAATCCAGAAATCAGTTATCTTTTCTCAATATTGTTCCAAACTGCTTTTCATATTATCTCTTGCCTTACCCATTCTCTTGCAATCGGGCTTTAACATTCCAATTTTTCACAAACATATACACATCTGCACTTCATTTCTTCTGCCTGGAACATGTCTCTTAGCCTTCTCCATTAAGCCCACTTCTACTCATCCTTCAAGACCCAATTCATATATTACCTCTTCTGCAACAATTTCTCTAAATTACCTGCACTCCCCAATCAGAAGAGATTACTGAATCCTTTGGACTGCCAATAGCACATTTCAGTGTTTTTATATAGTCTTTGTCAAGACTGTGAAAGGTGTGAATTTTTTACTCACATACTAACAAGTTAACTGTCATGGTTTCATACTGGCAAAAGACAAGAGATTCCTGAATTAGAGACCTTCGACTTTATTACTCACAGCAAGCAGCATGAGTTTTATGTCCACATTGCTTCCTCTTCCTTATTCCTGAAGTCCCATGGTGCTGCAGCAGAGGGGATCCAGGTGGATGTAGAGTATGCAGTGGAATCCTGAGCTTAGGGAATCTGAGTATGTTACAATGGACTGCGAACAAACCTGTCAACATTTGCCCCAAATGGAAATATTACTTTTATTATACTGGACAGTAAAAAAATCTACACTTTTCTCTCGAAGGAGAGAGTCCAACTCTATCTTCAATGTCTGTGCACTCTACAAGTAATTGTTAAAAAATAAACTAGAACAAAACGGCTGTTAGTTCTGCTTGCAAGTTATGCAGAAACATGAGAGATCCATAAAGAATCTTGTTTCCCCAACACTTTCATGAAAACTTCCTCTTTGTTTCCAAGTTGGGTGTGTGAAAGAGGTTGTACATGGAAAATGTCCTATGTATATGGAGGATGCCCACAAAACTGACATCTGCTGTATATTTTGTAACAGAAAATCTCCAAAGAAGAGTAAACTAAGATAAAACTCCAAAGTAAGGTAAGGTAAGCCCAATTGCTAGGATAGCTCAAACTTTGCATATTAATAGTTTTTTCTTTAACAAAGGTGATTACATTAATTATATATATTTTTTAGAATTTATGAGGTTTATAATGCAAATAAAATCACAAACCCCTTAAAAATTCTTTATTTTTGTTTGGAAAAAGTACAGGTCTCATGGATACCAAAAATTCAGCTATACTTCTACTAGGGGTAGCTACATCCCAGCGGGTACCTACTGTGAGCCTAACCCTTTGCATCATTTTTAGTCCTCATCCCAACCATGTGAGGAAATTTCCATACTCCAAATATTTTGAGACTGAGTGGTTAAGTGGCTTACTTCAAGTGACAGAACTAACAAGGGGAGGACATACATTTTTTTGAACTCAGTCTATTTTTGTCAAAACATTAAAAACTATTGTACATGTATATATATGGTTATGATATATATAATTATATATATGCATAGTTATACATGTATACAGAAATGAAAAAGAATAAAACTGATATTTAGCACACTGTCAAAAAAAAGAATAAAAATGAAATAAAGGTATTTGTAGAGAAAAAAAAAACCCAAAATTCTATAATACAAGCAAAACTTCCTCATGAGATTCTCTTCTCAGATTACCACCAGCTAAAGCTACAGAACTAAGAGAAGCTACAGAACTAAGGGAGATAATTCTGGAAGTTGGCCCAGATACAGGTCAGGGAGTGACTACATGGACAGTGTTAAGCAGGAGGCACCAAGTGTGGAAATGGGAGAGTCCCTAAGTCTCACTTCACCTACCTTTCAATTTTGGCTGAAGTTAATTCTAATTATGGATATAATGGAGCACAAAGGAAGGTTGGAACAAGCTTTCTATGGCAGAAGAGAGAGGGCTGCTCAGAAATGCAGACCAATTTTATAATCATTTCCATTTGTCAGATTAGAATTGTCCATAAAATCTCAGATGGTTTTATTCAGTCATATATTCATTCATCTCTCCACCTAGCCAACAAATATCTGTGGCAAGCTATTGAACTTTCAAATAACTCCAGAGAATGGAGAGATGAAGCAGTGAAATGAAAAGAATGTGAACTTTTATATCAGACAGATCTTAGTTGAATTCTTGTCTCTCCATTTATAAGATGAATTATCTAACCTCTCTGAGCCTCCGTTTCATTGTATGCAAACTAAAAATAATAATTCCTATTTTCTTAAAATGTGTAAGAGTAAAACCAAAGTAGTAGGTGAGTTGCCCAGTAGAGTATCTGAACCAAGAATGGTGTTCCCTTCCTTTCTCACTCAGACATTACAAGGTTACAATATATCATGTGCTACTCGTGGAAAACTAATAAATATCATAGATAAAGAAAATATTGGTCTCAGACAATTCAAATGTTTAATTTCATATGAAGTTGACTGCATGCTGGATATGGGTTTTGGATCAAAAATGAAGTTAATTTCCTGCTTAGGAATGCCACCAAAGGAAAAACATCAGACTTCTATGTCCAGTGCAACTTTTCCCAAGGAAATTCAAAACTTGACTGGGGAGTTCTTCAAGTTGAATTATTTGTTTTTTGCTGTTGGACAAGTTGGTAGAACATGTAGAGATGTTCAGGAGACCATTCTCCATGTTGGCTGTTATTCAAAAAGAGAAAAACTTGTCAAACTTCTGCAAAAAATAGCTGATGAATGAACTATAGTCTTTGTTGAAACTAAGAAAAAAGATTTCATTGCAGCTTTTCTTTGCCAAGAAAGAATAGCAATTACAATATTCATGGTGATCTGGCACAGAGAGAGAGAGGAAACTCTTGGGAGTTTTTTGCTGTGCAAAGTTCACATTGCTGCTTCAATAGTTGCCAGAGGGCTGGATATTGAAAATGTTCAACATGTTTTCAGTGTGCATTGAATTTGACCTACTGGTCATTGTGAGAACAGTAGCAGAGCTATTTCCTTGCTTGATGCTGAATCAGCTAGCCATTTAGAACAGCCTGTAGTGAAAGTACCTCTGGGTGCTCAACAGTATTCTTCCTCATGGTTGGAAGAAACTGCTGCTAGTACCTATCTTCCCGGCTTTACTGGTAGTAGAGAACTGTGTTTGCAACAGTTGATACCGGAAAGAATTACCAGGGCAGGGGCACTTTGAACATAGCAGGGTTTTTTTCTTCACAAACTCCCCATCCAGTAGATGATGAGTTTTGGGACTAAAGCTAAATCTTTGAAGTTTGTGGTACAGTGTTGATGCAGAAAAGAAAATAGCTTTGGTTTTTGAGTTTTTAATACATGTGAAACCTGATACTCTTGTATTTCCTGTCATTCCGTTCCCACTCTCACCCTTAAAAAAAATCCTAACTGACTAGTTATGTGAAATGCTGAAAGCTAAAACATTGCAATTACTGATACAAATGATGTTAACTGTAAAGATTAAAGCACTCTAAATATTTTGCTTTAAAAAAAAGACTTTAAGAAGCTTCCAGTTTACTTGGGGAGAGAATAGAGAATAACGGGAATAGATGACAAAATATTCTTCAGGCCATAAAATGGAAAGAGAGTTGCTGGAGTGGGAGTATAGAGGAAGAGCTTACTTCCAACCTGTGAGCTTGATACTTTTATTAATGTGACCTTGCCCTTCCTAAATCTGTAGTAATGGCCTGGGGAGATCCCCTTCCCTCTACCTGGCTTATTGGCCCCTCTTGTCATTGGCTTCATAATTAAATGGAGAAGAAAAGGTCAAATAGAAACAAGAAAGGGCACTGCTCAAGAGAATCAACCTTTTTGCCCTTTCCAGATGAGAAGGTATTTACATCTGTGCCCCATTCAAATATCTACTGTGTGATTTTGCCAAGGCTGTCTGTGGTATTTACCTAGCCTTTCTTAGAGAGCCTATTTGGTAATGCCTCCTTGAAAACCACAGCTTAAGTGAAAGCCACATGGAGCTTACAAACCTGCAAACCGCAGCTCCCACTCTACTCAGCACCTCTATCAAGTGTCTCAAAGTTGGACAGCCAGTAACCTCCCTATCTCTACTTTTACATTAGCTGCTATCAATAACTTGTTTCCCAATTCTTGTTCTTTCTGCTCCAGCCTCATTCCTTTTTTGAGGTAGCAAAACACATTTTTACTCTTTTATTCTAAAGGAATTATAGATTCACAGGTAGTTGCAATCTGCCCTTCATCCAGTTTTCCTCAGTGGTTCCATCTGTCAGAATTACATTATAATATCAAAATCAGGAATTGTCAATGGTTCAATGTATGTGTATAGAGACAGCAATTTTTTGCATTCTTTATTGCTTTCTCTTTAAATGCTTCTTCTAAGACTAACAATTTCTTATTGTGATTAATCCCACAAGTTGGGCTGACAGTGAGCAGAAGTGTCACAGTGATGCCAAGTGCATTCTAGGCCAATTTTCCTGCAGGCACAAACTTTCTAAAATAAACATGTACCAAACATCAGGAATCTTTTCTATGTAAACTTTGGCAAGACATTTATTAAATAAAACACTTGGTTAAATTAAAAAGCTCTGCTCAGCAAAGGAAATAATCAACAGAGCAAATAGAAAACCTATAGAACGGGAGAAAATATTTGCAAACTATACATCTGATAAAAGGCTAATATCCAGAATCTACAAAAAAAAACTCAAACAAATCAGTAATAAAAAAACAAACAATCCCATTAAAAAGTGGGGAAAAGACATGAACAGAAGCTTTTCAAAAGAAGATAGACAAATGGCCCACAAACACATGAAAAAATGCTCAATGTCACTAATCATGAGGAAAATGCAAATTAAAACCAAAATGAGATATCATCTTACCCCTGTCAAAATGGCTATTAGTGGCCAGGCGCGGTGGCTCAAGCCTGTAATCCTAGCACTTGGGAGGCCGAGGCGGGCAGATTGTTTGAGCTCAGGAGTTCGAGACCAGCCTGAGTAAGAGCGAGACCCCTCTCTACTAAAAATACAAAGAAATTATCTGGCCAACTAAAAATGTATATATATAGAAAAAATTAGCCGGGCATGGTGGCGCATGCCTGTAGTCCCAGCTACTCGGGAGGCTGAGGCAGTAGGATCACTTAAGCCCAGGAGTTTGAGGTTGCTGTGAGCTAGGCTGACGCCATGGCACTCACTCTAGCCCAGGCAACAGAGCGAGACTCTGTCTCAAAAAAAAAATGGCTATTAGTAAAAAGTCCAAAAACAATACATGCTGGCATGGATGCAGAGAGAAAGAAACACTTATACACTGTTGGTGGGTCTGCAAATTAGTACAACCTCTGTGGAAAACAATATGGAGATTCCTCAAAGAACTACAAGTGGACCTACAATTCAATCCAGCAATCTCATTATTGGATATCTACCCAAAGGAAAAGAAGTCATTTTATCAAAAAGACACATGCACTCACATATTTATCACAGCACAATTCATAATTGCAAAGATGTGGAATCAACTTAAGGGCCCATCAGTTCATGAGTGGATTAACAGAATGTGGTTTATATATACCATGGAGTACTACTCAGCCATAAAAAGAAATGAATTAATACCTTTTGCAACAATTTGTATGGAACTGGAGACCATTCTCCTAAGTGAAGTATCACAAGAATGGAAAAAGTAAGCTAGAGAAAAGAAAATGTTATTAAGAAAATCATAAGGAAGAGAAAATATATGTACTATTTACTAAGTGGAAGTAGATCATCATAAAGTTCTTCATCCTTCTCATCTTCACATTGAGTAGGCTGAGGAGGAAGAGGAAGAGGAGGGTTGGTCAGGGGTGGCAGAGGCAGAAGAGGTGAAGGAGGTAAAAGGGGAGGCAGGAGAGGCAGGCACATTTGGAGCAAATTTACAAAACTACATCATAATTTCTGCCTGACTTTATTGCTTTTCCATTTCTTTAAAAATGTTTCCATACAGTACCAATTCTTATTCCACCATTTGCTTTAGTTTCAGTGACTGTATCATAGAAGGATCCATGTCATAAAATAAATCAAAAGCAGTCTTGAATAATCAGAATTCTTCTGCCAGATTGTCTAATGTCAGTTTGTTTTCTGGCACTGCTGCTCCTATGTCTTCTTCCTCATCATCTGGCAGTGGTTTGGAAGCACTCATCTTCATCAAATAGTCTTCTGTTAATTCTTCCAGGGTGGTGTCTGTTAGCTCTTGAATTTCTCCAAGATTCACATCTCAAAATCTGTCATGCCGCCACCTTTTTTTCTGCATCCACAATCTCTTTCATATCTCTTTCATGATTTCCTTGATTGGCTCTGTCATAAATCCTGTAAAATCATGTACAACATCTGGACACAGTTTTCTTCAGTAGGAATTTATTGTTTTGGGCTTAATGGTTTTCATAGATTTTTCTATGATGATGATGGCATCTTCTATGGTGTAATCCTTCCAGACTTTCATGATGTTCTCTCTACCGAGGTTCTCTTCTATAGTGTTGACAATCCTTTCCCTAGTATACCATGTATAATGAGCCTTAAAGTCCTATGACCCCCTGATCTAGAGGCTAAATTAGAGACATTGTATTTGGGAGCATGTAGACCACTTCAATGCCTTTGGTTTTGAACTCATGGGGTTCTAGGTAGCCAGAGGATTGTCCAATATCAAAAGAAATTTAAAAAGCAGTTTATTATTGGCAAGAAACTTCCTGACTTCAGGGATAAAGCATCAAGGAAACCAACAGAGAAAAAGTGTTCTTTGTCCAGGCCTTCTTGTTGTACAACCAAAAGACTGGCATCTGGTGTTTATCTTTTCCCATCAAGGCTTGAGAGGTTAACAGCTTTATAGATAAGTGCAGTCCTGATCCTAAGCCCTACTGTATTTGCACAAAACAGTAGAGTTAGCCTATTCCTTCCTGCCTTAAATCCTGATGCTCATTTCTTTACTAATAAGTGTCCTTTGTGGCATTTTTCCCCCCAGAATAGGGCACTTCCCTCTGCATTAAAAGCCTGTTCAAGCAGATATTCTTTCTCCTCACTGATTTTCTTAATGGCATCTGGGAACTCGTCTGATCCCTCTTGGTTGGCAGAAACTATTTCTTCTGTGATCTTGACATTTTTAACCCAAACCTCTTTCTAAAACTATCAAACCATCCTTTGCAGGCATTAAATTCTCCAAGTTTAGATTCCTTACCTTCCTTTTGCTTTAAGTTGTCATATAATGACTTTGCTTTTTCCCAAATCATATTAGAGTCTATAGATACTGGCTTTCTTATAGCAATCCTGCACCCACATAGAAGCTGCATTTTTAATATGGAATAAAAATGTATTTTGCAAAAAGTGCAAGGTTTTCACACCTGCTGGCATAGCTGCAGCAAAGGCTTCATGAATTTCCTCTTCTTTTTTTTGCAGTGGTCCTTATGCCATATTTGTTTATCTGGAAATGGCGGCAACTACAGCTGCAGCCCTTAACCTATGGTATATTTCAAGCAATTCAACTTTTTTTTGGTAACATCATAACTTAGCTTATTGGGAGCACTTTCAGCATCATGAATGGCACTTTGAATGGGTCTCATGGTGTCATTCAAGGCTTAGTATTGCACTAAACACAATGAAAAATATGCAAGAACCCCAAGTGATCACTTTTTACTACAATGTGCCATTTATTGGAGAGAAGAACTGCTCATGCCAAGATGATTAGTGTTACACATTGTTTTAATAGAATACTCACAACACTTGAGCTTACCACAATAGCAATAACAGGTGGTTATGAAATTGTTACAGTAGTACAGTATACACTATAGTTAATTTTATGCATTTGCCATTTAACACTGCATCTTTCATTTGTTGACAAATGTATACAAAAGTATATTGAACAAAATGAGAGCATTTGCCCTCTCATGCCTACTTTCCTTCCCAGGGGTATTTGAATGTTTTACAGTGAATATGTCACTTTAACCCCCCAAATGGCATTTTCAATGCCTTTCTTTTGTGTGTGTGACAGAGCATTTGTCTTTCAAGTTGTGTTAGCAAAAACAGATGAACAAGTTTAGAAATTTAGTCTATAACCTTTATATAATTGTAAATCTATCTACTTATGCCAAAATATTCCCTCCATCTTCATTCTCAACCTATCATCATTAAAAAACCCACTTAGCAAGCACACTCTCTCACTGAGTCACCTGCTATGGTCTGCAATGCTCTGGTCACCGTGGGCTGTGTTGGGGCATCTGTAGAAGATTGCAGGATCTGGGAAAAGTCACACTCTGTACTCTTCTCCAACATTTTCATTATGAATAAATATTTGTAAATCATTATCAAGAACAGCATTCAAGGGGAAAACCAAGCTAATGAAACTGTAAATAAAACATTTGTACAGAAACGTACAGAGGGACTGAGTTGTAGGGACAAGCAGGCAGCAGCCCCAGATCTGAATTGGAATGCCATAGGTCATAACAGTTTGGGAAAAACAAAGTTCTGTTCGCTAAAAATATTTCAAAGTTTGAAAACAACTGACCTAGAACATTGATTAGTTCATGTAAACCATGATAGAAATGTGCTCAGAAGAATTCTGGGGCAAATCTTAGAAGGCATCAAATGGCCAGGAGAATGTCTTTTATACAGAGAGCAATGGAGAGATCTCTAGGGACTTTTTAAACAAGAAAATTAACACCATACAAGTGGCCAAGTTCAAGTCACAGGCAAAGAACCCCATGGGATTAGATCACTTCAGGATAGGCAATCAGGGAAGCCCTCATGGGAGAGGTGGTATTTGGAAAAAAGAGAATAACTTTAACAGGACCAAATGGTGATGGAAGCAGAGAAAGGGCATTTTAGGCTGTGTCTCTGGCAGAGACAAGGACATAAAAGCAGTCAAATAGAATGTGGGCTCAAAAGCAGTCAACTAGAAAGTAGGGTTGCTCAGTGCCCCAGGAACAGTAAGAACTCCACTTACGCAGAACCAGGGTTTCAGATGATGTTCAACAGATCTTTTCAGGAGGGGGAATTAATAGGAAGATTATCTCTTGGCTCAGCTCTTCCTATGGCATTATCTTTATCTAATTAGTAACTTGGGTTTCTACAAGATTTTATTTGGGGAAAACAAAGTTCTGTTCACTAAAAATATTTTAAAGTCTGAAAATCACTGAGTTAGAGCATTGATTGGTTAATGCAGAGCATGACAGAAATGTGCTCAGAAGAATTTCTGGGTCAAATCTTAGAAGGTATTAAATGCCCAGGAGAATGTTTCTATACAGAGAGCAATGGTGAGTTCTCTAGGGAATTTTTAAACAAGAAAATTAATACCATCCAAGTGGCCAAAAATATATGAATAAAGTGCTCAACATCACTAATCTCGAGGAAATTCAAATGAAAACCACAGTAAGGTATCATTTCACCCCAGTTAGGATGGCTATCATTAAAAAAAAATGCTGTCACAGATGTAGAAAAGGTCCCTCTAATACACTGTTGATGGAAATGTAAACTAGTTCAGCCACTATGGAGAAGAGTATGAAATTTCCTCAACAAGCTACAAATAGAACTATCAGATGATCCAGCAGTCCCACTACTGAGCATTTATCCAAAGAAAAGAGGATCAGTATGTTAAATAAACATCCTTCCTCCCTTGTTTTTTGTAGCACTATTCACAACAGCCAAGGTATGGAATCAATCCAAGTGTCTAATAACACATGAATGCATAAATAAAATGTGGAAAAATATATAATGGAATACTATTCAGCCATAAAAATGAAACCTTGTTATTCATGGCAACATGGATGGAACTGGAGGACTTTATATTAACTGAAATAAGCTAGGAACAGAATATTGAACACCACATACACTCGCTCATATGTGAAAGCTAAAAATAGTTGATCTCATGGAAGTAAAATGTAGAACAGAGGATACTCCAGGCTAGGAAGGGTAGGGGAAAAGGATGATAGGAATCAATTTGTTAAAGAATAAAAAATTATAGCTAGATGGGAAGAATAAGTTTCAGTGTTCTATACCATTGTAGAATGACTATAGTTAACAGTAATATAGTTTCAAATAGCTAGAAGGAGGATATTGAATGTGCCCAACACAAATAAATGTTTGAGATGGTGGATATACTAATAACCCTGACCTGATCACTATATATTGCATGTATAAAAACATCACTATGTATCCCATAAATATGTACAATTACTATGTGTCAATTAAAACAATAAAATAAAATAAGAAAATTAACACCAGAAAATAAACTGAATTGTGAAGTGACTGTTGCATTTCTTACAGGGAGTGCTTTTAACTTTTCCCCATTCAGTATGATGTTGGCTGTGGGTTTGTTGTATATGGCCTTTATTATTCTGAGGTATGTTCCTTCTAGGCCTAGTTTGTTGAGGGATTTTATCACGAAGGGATGCTGAATTTTAACTACTTTTTCTGCCTTTGTAGAAATGATCATTTTTTTGTCCTTAATTCTGTTTATGTGATGTATCACATTTATTGATCTGTATATGTTAAATCATCCTTAGATCCTTGTTATAAAACCCATTTGTGGCATATTATCTTTTTGATGTGCTGTTGGATTTAGTTTGTTAGTATTTTGTTGAGGATTTTTGTGTCTGTTCATTTGAGATATTGGTCTATAGTTATTTTGTCTGGTTCTGGTATCAGGGTGATACTGGCCTCACAGAATGAGTTAGAGAGAATTGCTTTCTCTTCAATTTTTTGGAACAAATTCAGGAGGATTGATATTAGTTATTCATCGTACATTTGGTAGAATTTGGCTATGAATCCATCTGATCCTGGGCTTTTGTTGTTGTTGCTGCTGATAGGAGATTTTTATTACTGCTGCAAGCTCATTATTTATTATAGATTTGTTCAGGATTTCTATTTTTTCCTGGTCCTTCCTGAGAGGTTATATATTTCCAGCAATTTGTCCATTTCCTCTAGGTTTCCTTGTTTGTGAGCATATAGTTGTTCATAATAGCCTCTGTTCACAATAGTCTCTGTTCACAAGAGATCTTTTGTATTGCTGAAGTATCAGTTATAAAGTCTCATTTTTCATTTCTGATTTTATTTATTTGGATAATCTCTCTTCTTTTCATGGTTAGTCTAGCTAGTGGTTTATCATGTTTTTTTTAATCTTTTTAAAGAACCAACTTTATGTTTCATTGATCCTTTGTATTGTTTTTTGGTCTCTATTTCATTTAGTTCTGCCTTGATCTTTGCTATTTCTTTTCTTCTGCTAACTTTGGGTTTGTTTTATTTTGTTATTCTATGTCCTTGAGTGATGTTAGGTTGTATAATTTGTGACCCTTCTACTTTTTTAACGTAGGCACTTAATGCTATAAACTTTCCTCTTAATACTGCTTTTCTGTATCCTACTAGTTTTAGTATACTGTGTTCCCAATTTCATTTGTTTCAAAACTCTTTAAATTTCCTTCTTAATTTCTTCATTGATCAAATGATCATTCAGGATCTTGTTGTTTAATTTCAATGTATTTGTATAGTTTCTGAAGCTTCTCTTGGTATTGGTTTCCAGTTTTACTCCACTGTTGTCTGAGACAATATTTGATTTATGATTCTAATTTTTAAAAACTTGCTGAGTCTTGCTTTGTGGCTATGTGCTGAAAAGAAGAATGTATATTCTCCAGTTGTTAGGTAAAGTGTTAGGTCCATTTGTTCTAAAGTCTAATTTAAGTCAAGTGTTTTTTGTTGATTTTCTATCCTGCTGATCTATCTAGTGCTTTGAGGGGAGTATTGAAGTCCATTATTATATTATTATATTATATTGTTATATTGCTGTCTATATCTTTCTTTAGATCCAGTAATTTTTGTTTCATGAAACTGAGTGCTCCCATACTGGGTGCACTTATATTTAGATTTGTTATATCCTTTTGCTGAATGGATCCTTTTATCATTACATAATGATATAATGATTTCCTTTGTCTTTTTTTTACTCTTTTTGAGTTAAAGTCTGTCTTATCTGATGTAAGTATAACTACTCCTGCTTGCTATTGGTTTTTCATTTGTGTGGAATATCTTTTTCCATCCCTTTATTTTCAGTCTATATGTGTCTTTACAGGTAAGATTGGTTTCTTTTTGTTGTTGTTGTTGTTTTTGAGACAGAGTCTTGCTCTGTTGCCCGGGCTTGAGTGCTGTGGCGTCAAGCTCACAGCAACCTCAAACTCCTGGGCTTAAGCAATCCTTCTGCCTTAGCCTCCCGAGTAGCTGGGACTACAGGCATGCACCACCATGCCTGGCTAATTTTTTTCTATATATATTTTTAGCTGTCCAGATCATTTGTTTCTATTTTTAGTAAAGACAGGGTCTCGCTTTTGCTCAGGCTGGTCTCTAGCTCCTGACCTCCAGTGATCCTTCCGCCTCGGCCTCCCAGAGTGCTAGGATTACAGGCGTGAGCCACCATGCCCGGCCAAGATTGGTTTCTTGTAAGCAGCATACTATTGGATCATTTTAAAAATCCATTCTGCCAATCTATTATATCTTTTAATCCATTTACATTCAAGGTTAATATTAATGTGAGGTTTTGTTCCTGTTCCTACTGTTAATTATCTAGTTGTTTTCTGAATTCTTTGTTTCATTCTTTTTCTCTGTCTTTTGTCTTTGTGGTTTGGTGGAATTTTGTCATGTTGCCATTTGATCCCTTTCTCTTCCTCCTTTGTGTGATTATTTTATAAGATCTGTGGGTTTTATACTTTCATGTGCTTTTATGATGGCAAATATCTACCTTTCATTTCATAATTAGGACTCCTTTAAGGACTTCTTGTAGGGCTAGTCTACTGAGGACAAATTCTCTCAGCATTTGCTTGTCTAGAAAAGACTTTATTTCTCCTTCGTTTGTGAAATTTAATCTAGCACGCTATAAAACTCTTGGATGATAGTTTTTTTTTCCTTTAGCACTTTGAAAATGCCACCCCATTCTCTTCTGGCTTGTAAGATTTCTACTGAGAAGTTTGCTGTTAATCTGATGGAGTTTCCTTTATAGGTGACTAGATACTTTTCTCTTGCTGACTTTAAAATTCTCTCCTTCACTTTGACTTTAGGTCTGATGACAATTTGCCATGATAAAGTCCTTTTTGCAATGTATTTTTCTGGGAATTGGTGGGCCTGTTGTATCCATATGTCTAAATTTCTTGCTGGACTTGAGAAGTTTTCACCAAGTATTTCCTTAAATAGTTTTTCTAAAATTTCTGATTTTCTTCCCCCCTGGGAATACTGATAATTCATAAGTTTGGTAACTATATAGTCCCATATGTCATGAAGATTTCATTCTTTTTTAAAAAATGTTGTCTAACTGAATTATTTCAAAAGAACTATTTTCAAGTTCTAAGATTCTTCTGCTTGATCTAGTCTATTGTTGAAGTTTTCAAATGTATTTTGTAATTCCTTCAATAAATTCTTCAGTTCCAGAATTTCTGTTTTTTTTTTAAGATATCTATCTCCTTGGTAAATTTCTCATTCATATCCAGAATTGATTTTCTGATTTCTTTGTATTGGTTTTCAGATTTCTCTTTCACTTCACTGAGATTATTTAAAATCATTATTTTGAATTATTTATCTGGCATTTTGAGGACTTATTTTTGGTTAGGATCTATTGCTGGAGAATTATTGTTTTCCATTGAGGGTATAAAAATACATTGCTTTTTTATTCTTCTTTTATCTCTACATTGATTTTTGCACATATGAAGCAACAGTTGCTTCTTATTTTTGCATTAACTTTCATTGGGGAGGGGACTTTTTCTTGAAGATGTAAGTATGATGAATGTTAGAAAGGGCTATTTAAATTCCCTTCTGGTTGTATGCAATGGCAAAAACTCTGTAGGATTTCCTTGGCTATAAATAGTCTTAGAGTGGTGGCTTTCTTGAATGCCAGTTGTAGTAGCAGTGTACCAGACAGGTGAGAGGACTCATGACCTCCTGAGGAACTTCAGAGTCTTGAATATTACACAGACATAGAAATTGCAATTAATTGAGCCACTGTTTATGAGTAATGTGATTATCACCTAAAAGTAAACTAAAGTTAATGCAACTTTCAGAGTTTTCCTTAGTGCCAAGGGAATATAACCTCTTTCAATAAAGTTTAAGAATATGGAGGGAGCTAAAAGTTACATTTTATTTGACAAAATCACTTGTTAAGCTTTTCAGTTACCGAATTATTGATAATAATATCATTTATGCCATTGAATCACTTTGGAATATGTAGTACTTTATAACTAGATTTTTGTAGACATATAATATAGCACTAATATTTTAGAGTTAAGCATCCTTTGTTAACATATGGCCTTATGTTGAACATATGACCTGAATTTCAAGTAATGCTCTGTGGAATCGTCTGCTGCTGTGAGAAATGATGGGAACCTCTATGGCTCATTTAAATCTGCAAGATTCTATATATACTCTATGGCTGGAAAGTCCCCACACCTAAAGTGATCAAAAAAAGATAAAATAAGAATTTCTTGTGCTGTGAGAATCTTAGTGGCTTTTGGAAGCAGTCTGGGATCTAACTTGATTGCCTTCCTGATATTTCTTGCCTCACTTCTATTAATAGTTAAGAAAAGCATCTCTGAGATTATGTTCAGCATGTTTCTGGGGACTTTAAAAATAGTATATCAAATGGGTAAGGAAGTTGCAGTTTTTTTACATTTGGGGGTGAAACATACAAAGGCTTTAGGATTTTTTTTCATGCAAATTATCATAATATAGCCTTTACCTATCAATTCAGTCATGATAATTTCAGAATCTTTTAGAAACCCTTTGTTCACTGTGGAATATTAGACAAGTGATATAGTTTTACCAAAAACATACAAGAATGAATGACACTTTTTTTTTCAGTAGTTTTCTTGGCCTTGTAAATGTATAAAGCTTATAAAACTTAAAAATGAGTTCATAATAAATTAGACATATGTTTTATTAAAATATTTGAGATTAATTAATTTTTCTTTGAGATAGTTTTAGTTTTAAAAACTATTTTCCCTGAAGTTTTAATGTGAAAGTCCCATGGTTGGGTTATTTTTGAACCACTCCTGGCAGGATTTCTAGGTAAAAAAGACTTTTCATTTATTGTCAGTAATTCCATGTTACTTTTGCTTGTCTTTGCAGAAATTTCCAGCTCCTTGAAAACTGACATTATTTTACAGTGAAGAAGAACGAGGTCTAAAGCCAATCATTTTTTACCAAACTTTATTTTGAAATAATTTTAGATTTTCAGAAGAATTGCAATCATAGATCCCATATATTCTTTACCTGGCTTCTCCCACAATACAGGGCTATGATATATTTATCGAATTAAGAAATTAACATTAGTACAGTACTATTAACTAAACTTCAGATTTTATTCTTATTTTGCCACTTTTTCCACTAATGTCTTTTTTCTATCTCAGGATCCAATCCAGCACTGCTCATTGCATTTAGCCACAATGTCGCCTTAATCTGCTCTGACCAGGACAGTTTCTTGGTGTTTCCTTGCCCTTGACATCCTTGACAATTTTGAAGAGTTCACTTCAGGCATTTTGTAGATTGTCCCTCACTCTGTGTTTGTCTGATGTTTTCCCATAATTAAACTGGGGTTATGGATTTGAGGAAGGAACACCATAGAAGTGAAGTTCCCTTCTCATCGTATCATTTCAGGGGATATGTGATATCAACATGACTTTTTACAGGGATGTTAACTTTGATCACTTGATAAGGTGATGAGTGCCTAGTTCTCTCCATTCTACAGTTACTATTTTTCCCCTTTTGTGTTCTATTGATTAGAAGAAAGTCATTAAATCCAACATACACTCAAGGGGAGAAAAATTAACTCTACCTCTTAGAGAAAGTAGTATCAAAGAATCTGTGGTCATTATTAAAACCACCCCAGGAGATACTTTAAGGCCATGAAAATATCATGTTTCTCCGAAAAGTTATGCCTTCTAATACTAGCTTTATCTGTGAATCTTGTCTGCTGCAATTATTACTATGATGTTCTAGTGGAGATTTTCTATTTCCTTTGTATCTTCTACCTTTATCAATTGAAATTATTCTGAAAGGAAAATTTGTCTCTTCTTCCCCCTTTATTCATTCATTAATTATTTATTTACTAAATTATTTGTATATAAATATGGACTTTGGGATGTTTATTTTATTCTCTGGGCTATAATCCCATACCATTTTCATTTAGTATATTGCTCGTTGCTCAAATTATTCTAGCTTTGGTCATTCTAGCTATTTCATATTGTTTCTATGTCCTTCTGACATGCACTTACCTTATTTTTTTATTTTTATTTTTTTTTACTTCATCACTGCTTTACTTTCTGGCACTATAAGATGCTCAAGAATCATCTTGTATTTTCCTTGCTCCAGATTAGAGTCAGCTATTTCCCTAAGGAGTCTTCATGTTTTTCATTGGAGAAAGGTATACAAAAACCACAGTCTGGACATTCAATATGTTTGGTGCTATTGGAGTGTGTCATTCTTTCTAGCACCTCTTAATAAAGAGGCCCAGGACATGTTACACACCCATATATACACACATAGCTATGCTTATATAGATGTATGCTTGTATGTATATATCTGTAGATCTATAAACATAAATACGAGCTCATCCTGACATCTCCAACTTTAACTCAATACCACAGAGTCCCTGCTCTGACCAGCTTATCTGTAACTTCTTTCTCTGGCAGTGATAAATCTGGCTCTCATTATTTATAATATGTTTGTTTCTTTGTTTATCCCTAGTATACAAGTAAAGTAGTTTCAGAATTTGTAACATACACTGATACAAGAAATAAATGTACCAATTAGAATACTTTGTTTGTAAATAACTATTTTTGGCTTTAGTGATAAAATATCTAACCAAAACATTGTTTTCCAAAGTTTATTAAGTCAGCTCTTCCCCCCACCCTCTTTTAGTGAAGTTATGTCATACATACAGTTGAAGTAAATTGTCACAGTCTGGGTTTTCTGCACATCCTGGGGTCTCCTAACACACTGGTTGACTTTTTAAAAAATTTACATAGAGTAAAGCTCCCTGTTTATGGTGTACACTTGCATAGATTTTGACAAATGCATAGAGTAGTATAGCTACCACCACAGTACCACTCAGATAACTTCCATCGTGCTTAAAATCCCCTTGTGTGTGTGTGTGTAGCTGACCCTTTTCAAATACCCTCTAATAGCACCAGCCTTTTTCTTGGACACATTTCTAATAGCAGCTTGAATCTTGCAGAGCTGTGGAGTAGCAAACATACTTCACAAGAGTAAGACAAACAGAAAAAATAAACAAAAATGTTTTACGGGAATAATGGCTGAGTTTTCCTGAAAACGAACTACAACTTCATTGGAGAGACTGTGTTGGCATTGTTCTTGTTTACCTGTGCAGTGGAGAATGCAAACTGCTCTAAATAAGACCTAGGTTGGTATATACACATTGATGGAATTACTAGACATAATAATTTTCATCCTATTCTTTACAAATTAATGTATGCCTGATTGAGCTCTCGGAAGCTGACTTGTAAAAGCTGACTCCTTAATTCTCTTTTGTTTTTCCATTCACACTGCCTTGATTCAGCTCCGTATCATCTCTCATCTAAAAAGCTAAAATAATTTCTTAACTGGTTTCCCTCAGGGAAGTGTCTTCTAACTATAAATCTCTTCCTATATACACTCCAAATTTATCTTTTGAAAATCTAAATCTGACTGTTTCTCCCTAGATTAAAAACTCATGCTAATTTACCTTTAGGAGGATCCCTAAACACCTTTACATGCCCACGTATCATCCCTACTGATCTTTCTAGCCAAAGCCTATGCACCTCATAAAGTCACTCTTTGACCATACAAAAATCTTCCCTCTTCCCCAGATAGACTATCTGGGCCCTCCTGTACGTGTACGTTGCCCTGTTCTCTCTTTGAAAACACTAACCCACCCTTCAAAACCAAATCAGATTTCACTTCCTCTGGAATCCTTCACCCTTCTCAAGTGAACTTATTTATTTTTTCTTCTTTCTGTGCTCACAAGGTCCTTTCATACCATATCATGTTGTGTTATATTTGTTTATGTTTGTCTCTCTCAAAATTTGAGCTCCTTAAAGAAAGAACATTGCCTTTCACTTTTGGTACTACCCCTAAGACCTAGAAAATACCTGCTTTCTGAGCTGGCACTTGGTAGATATTTGTAGTGTGAGTAATGATTGTTAGGCTGGAATGTGAATTTAGACAATCATGCCAGAAATATAATGGCAGAACTGGCTATAAGGGTCTCCTGGGCACATTAGTTTATTTTCTTCCCTCAAATTGCTTGCTGCATCAGAGAAGTGAGGACTGGCTGATCACAAGAGAGAATATCAAGGCATAAAAGTCAGTTCCATCACAAAAATATGTCTGACAAGAAGTCCAAAAAACTTGCATTAATCACTGAGATATTCTCTGTTGTATAATTCTGGAGCTTGTGGTATGTTTTTTACCATTGCATTAGCTTATAATCATTATGTTTAAGGCTTTTGGAATTATGTACTTTTTATCTGAGAGTGAAGGTAGAAGTCACCTTAGTCTCATCAGCCGCATACTAAAATCATCTCTTACAATGGGTTACTTTCTAGAAGATTTCAGCAATGGCTCACCTTGTATATTTCATTTTGAGTCATGCTAGTTTGAACAGAGAATCATATATTCTTATCTTGTCTCTCAATTATATGAAGACATCTACTTTAGATCTTCCAGGCGTCTCCATCCCTACCCCACCCCAAGACCATATATATTTCTCTATTTACAAATTAAATGAGTTTACATTAATTTAAAGGTTTAAATTAGGCTTTATTTTATTCAAGTGTTCCAGCTCATGTGGATCCATTTGGGTTCTAATGCTTTCATATATCATATTAAGTCTCAGTCATAGCTTTATATCATCTCCATATTTCATTCCAAATATCTGATTTCTATATCTTCTTCTAAACCACTGATAAAAATGTTGAGAAGCACACAAGTCATAAAGCCTTGTGGGACATATCTAAAGACTGCTTAATGATCCATTTTAATAGGATCATTAAGTCCATAGTAATTGTCCAGGAAAAAGCATATCCTTACACTTCAATCAAATAGTTAAACTATGTAAATGAACTATTTTTAATATTAAAAATTTCACTTATATAATTTCTGGATCATAAATACTTCCTGAGTTCTTTGTTTCCATGGACATGGCATTCCACAAGCTATGCATTTGGGGAGTATTTAACTTTAAACAAATGTTTGGTCACACATACATGTCCAAATCTAACATGGTCGTTCGGTTTGTATGTTCCCCAGTGCACTGAAGGCAATATCCTTAGCGTGTCTACATTTGGAGAACAAGTCAAGGACACTAGAGAGTGACTTAAGCCCTAAAGGAGGGGCCCATTGGGCTGCAGGCTCTGCAAAGGGAGTAGCCTACTAGCACAGAAGGAAAATGAAGAGTAAGTACCATGATTCATCCAGTGACTTCCTGGCATGGAGAAATAATGTGCCTGGCTTTAGGGCTTCTCAAGTAGTTTAGGACTAAGTACAAGATTACCAATGCTTCTGACAGAAACAGCTACACACCAAGAAATGCCTTACATGAGAAAATGACAGTGAGGATGAATTAAAACATGAATTATATTATACATCTAAAAACTGGCAAACAGTATTATGCCACCATTTAGACTCTATTTTAAGAGTTTGGAGACATGCAGTGTGAAGGCAGGACATTCACCCTGGGGCTTCTCCATCCTCCTTCTCATACTCAACACACACAATAATGGGAGAACCATGTTATTTTTTTGTCCAATTCAATTCCATTAACATCCTCTAAAATTCAAGACAAAATGCAAATACCACTCTTTCCTGTTGCATAAATTAATTTGAAAAAAAAGTTATCACCAAGTTGGTGCCTCTTCCTGGTTACTCTGAGCAATACCTTGGCAGCAATGTAACTTTTAGACCTTTTCACTCTGCCTTAGGAAGAATGCTACATAACCCCATCCTCTCTTGCTTCCTGTATTCTAGGAGTTACTGTTAGCCAGTTATTACTTTAGAACACTGCTATGTTCAAAAATGCTAATGCTTTTTTAATAGGGCTCCCCAAACCGGTCCAGGCACTCACAAACCCATGCCTTCCTCCCTCACTTAATGATAAAAATCACCAACATGATTGGTTTATGACATCTCCTGCTTTATTGCTTGTATAATATTTAAATTTTCATGTATTAACCTTGCTTCTGGACAAAATTCAGTTGTAAACTTTTTGAATTAGAGACTGTATATTATACTCATCTTATAGACACAACCACAATGGCATCTAGCAGAGCAATAGTATATGGTAGTTATTTTATAACTATTTTTAAGGAATTAACCAATTAGTTAATTAATATGACCCAGTGGTTTATAGTAGCAGTTGTCTCCATGTCTCCCACATCCTGCACGTCCACTTTTTTCCCCACTATGCATGACGTTGGACAAATAAGAGGATAAAGAGGTAGCGGGTACTGAAGTCTGTAAGTCTTAATAAATGTGACTGTAGGAATATGCATCATGCCTTCCCTTCGTTCCTAATCTCCTCCCTTCCCTACAACATGAACCCCTGCAGGGTCATTGTACTCAGTGGGAATAGAGAGTTGAAAGTTTACTTAAGGAAGCTATGAATAGACCTCAAGATTAGAGAGATAATATCCTCTGTCCAAATGGATCTTCAGATGAATTTACATACCAGATAAATGTTTAAGTTTTAAAACTACAATTCTTGCCCAAGAGCAACTATTTTCAAACTAACTAAAAAGGAAATCTCAGACATGATTTTTCCCTTGCTTCTCTACTCCCCCAACCACCCATCCCACTTACAGCTACTTAAAATTACCATTTAACATGAAAATCACTAGTGTATAAGTGTACATGCCTGCATTTAAGTCAAGAACTCTAAGGGCCGGGCGCGGTGGCTCACGCCTGTAATCCTAGCACTCTGGGAGGCCGAGGCGGGCGGATTGTTTGAGCTCAGGAGTTCGAGACCAGCCTGAGCAAGAGCGAGACCCCGTCTCTACTAAAAATAGAAAGAAATGATCTGGACAGCTAAAAATATATAGAAAAAATTAGCCGGGCATGGTGGCACATGCCTGTAGTCC
>CM052439.1:106410091-106454514 GCA_028533085.1 Varecia variegata | reverse complement strand
TGACAAAAAAAACAAAACTACAGGTCAATATCATTGAGGAACATAGATGCCAAATCCTCGCCAAAATACTAGAAAACTGAATTAACAATGCATTAAAAAGATCGTTCACCATGATCAAGTAGTATTCATCCCAGGGATACAAGAATGATTCATCACATGCAAATTAATAAACATACCAAGAACAACGCCAGGAGATCATTTCAATAGGTGTTGAAAAAGCATTTAATAAAATTCAATTTTCCTTTATGATAAAATTCCTCAACAAATTGGGTATAAAAGGGCTATACCTCAAAATAATAAAGGCCATATATGACAAACCCACAGCTTTACATTGTGTTAGGTTTTATAAGTAATCTACAGATGATTTAAAGTATATGGGAGTATGTGCATAGGTTATCTATTTCATATCAGGGACTTGAGCATCATCGGATTTAGGCATCTGTGGGGGTCCTGAAACCAATGCCTGCAGATACCTAGGGACGACTGTACTGAGTGTTAGCCAGGGTCTACTTCTCAACTTGGGTGGATGGTTATGGTGTGTTTGCTTCATAATCATGCATTATGCTGTACTAATATATGTTCTGTTTGGCTTTCTGTATGTATATTTCACATTTTAAATGATATAAGTGCTGGAGTAGTTAAATAAGAAGTTTCTTGATACTGCTCCTTCCTCATTACTTCCTAAGCTGATTTCCAGCTTGTTATTGAGGGCTACTTGCTAGCCAAATTGTATCAGGTGTGTGTATTATGAGGTGTGGCTTTAAAATAAGAACCGTAAACATTTTAGCCTACTTAGATATCTCTACAGTTGAGTCAATAGACTAATGTTCATGTATAATCACAAGTCTGTCATTCTAAGACAAAAAATAAAATAAAATAAATAGTAAAAAACCACAAATTAATAAGCAAAGTTTTTCTTTCAAAAATTTTTAATTTTTATGGGTACATAATAGTTGTATACATTTATGGGGTACATGTGATGTTTTGATACAGGCATATAATGTGTAATGATCAAATCAAAGTAACTGGGGTGTCTATCACCTCAATCATTTATCATTTGTGTTAGGAACATTCCATCAAAATTATTTTTATAAATATGATTTTTGTTTAAGAGATAGAAGGTTTTTCCCTTTGGGGGGAAAAATGAGATAATCATAGAGCTAAATGATATGGCTGTGACCATTTATCTCAATGATTATTACAAACTGCTTGAAGAAAAAAGTTAGAGGCTCATGCAAAACAAGCTAAAACTCAATGGGAAGAACTCATACAGCAGCATACACCTATCACTATGTAGGATTTCAGCACCAAGAACCAAGATGCAATAATGACTACAAAGTTATTGTGAAGAATAAACTGTTATGAAATATAGTACAAATATAGGATTAACCATAACCAATGAGAAATACACTTTTCAAACCATGCATACATGACCAAAGATTCCCTGTGGTAGACACTTAAGGGGAAATCTGCCCCTCTAACAATGAAACCCTTGCCTTAATAACTACCTCCTGCTTGCTTTGCATGGTGTTTCTATCATGTCACCCAGACACTCTGGGCACTGTTGATTGGACCAGGAGTGGACATCTGTTCAAAGCTGGGTCAATCAGAATCTCTATCCCAGGAATGTAAAATTGGGATTTAAAAATGCTAATCATTTTCAGTTTAATTCTTGAAGAGAGGAACATAAACGTACAAGCTGTGAGGTGGTCATTTCCATGGAGAAGCTCCAAAAGCCAGTGTGATAGAGGGGAAAAAAGATAGAAGCAGAAACAAGAGATAGAGGGAAACACACAGCAGAGGTGGATGACAATTTTCCACTTCTTAGTTGCAAGGGAGCATCCCACACTGGGGTTCTATACTCTTATCTATCCCCTAGATATCTATCTAATAATTTCCATTTCTTAGGCTTAAACTGACTTGAGTTATTCTTGATTATTTGTGATCAAAAGGAACTTGACTAGGACACCATCATTTTCCTGATCAGTGCACTTTACTTTCAGGTCTAGCACCCAGAAGGAAATAAAACCCCCTAAATTGTAATCCTATTGTTTATGCCACTGAACTTTACAATTAGAAAGAGAGGTATATGTCCTATTCATTTTTAATCTGAAGAACTTGATGCAGTTCTTGACACATTATAGGCCCTTAAAACCAGTTTTTGAATGAATGAAATTGAATATATTCTTATCAGATTTACAGAAACCCCATGGTGAGAATTCTCCTTCAGACTTTGAAAAGTGGAATTTGAAGCTTGGATAATCTCATGATTCAGTGAAAGAAAAAGGAAGCTATCAGACAACTTTTTCATGTTACCACCACTATATCTACAAAGCAACCTGAATCTGTGCCTATCCTTTCTGACTTGCCTCTAGTTTCAAAGGAAGATGAGTCCCCGCTGTCATCAAAACCCAGACCTTCTGCTTTTCCTCTGGGTCCCTGCCCAATCTGATCTTCCTTCTGAAAAGTTGTCTACTCTTTAATGAATGTTCAGTTGCATTCTTTCTACTGGATCATTACCATCAGTATGCAAACATTCCCTTTTGTCTTAACAAGAACATATACTCACCCACATTGACTTGACCTCATATCCTTCTAGTTACTTGCTCATTTCTCAATTCCCTTCATGGAAAAACCTCATAAAATTTTCTAGGCTCTCTGTTGACTTTTTCAAATAACTTTCACTCTTAAAATAATGAAATTGGGCTTCCATTCCCAAGGCTGTTTGAAACTGTTCATCAAAATTATCAATAAACTTTATGTTACCAATCCAAGAGATGGTATTTTATTCTTTTTATTTAATGTCTCATAGTAATTCACTTAGTTAACCAATCCCTCCTTCAGATTCTGTGACAGCACACCATTGATGTTTTCTAACCATTAGTGACCACCCCAAGCAATCTTCTTTACCGGTACATCTCATCTACCTGATGTATAAGTTTTGAATTGCTTTAGTACTAAATCCAGGGATTCTTCTTTCATCAATCTATAAAAAAAGTGTTCTAGGTTGTCTTTTTCAATGCCTACTGGATAATATCCATCAAGAAGCATTGGTTAAATGGATTAAACAGTGCCACTCCCATCATACCTCCCTCTTCCATCTGTTGCCTTTGCCATTAATTCTAACTGAATGCAGTTGGTTCTGTGGGCATATACTGGGTAAAAAAGAGACAAACTTTTAAGTTATGTTTCTAGGGAACACTGATTTTGGAGAACAATGGAAGGCAGTGATCTGAGCTCTGGCATCAGAATTTTGAGGCAGCAGTCAACATCATGAAAGATATCCAGAGCCAGAGCAGAGAAAAATGCTGGATGGTCATGACAGTTGAGGGTCTTTTTCCTGAGAATACTTGAGATATCCCCAGGGAACTTCCTAAAATATTTGGAAGAATTTCAAAAGGGAAGCCAGAGTGTCAGTAATTTCTAAGGTGGATAGTAAAAATGGGAAAGTGACACAGCTGAAATCACTATCACCTCTACCACTTGACTAGTGTGGCCTAATAAATAATTATTTCTCTATTACTTAAGTTCTCCATCATCTAATTACAGTTGAGTGTCTCTGACATAAAGCAAAGTACCTGTCTATGTTAGATCCTCTACAAGTCCAATTCTCCTATTCTCCTTGAAACTAAAATAGCTCCAAAAATATTTCATGCCCTTCACAATAATAAATATTTTGGTACCAACCATGTGCTTAAAACAGTTGTGGATACTATGACAAACAACTTTGAGAATTGAAAAGCAAATAAAAAAGCAAAAAGTTTATATTCTAGTAACTTTTACTCACAAATGATAAAACAAACTCTAACAAATCATACCACTAAAGTCTTTTAGATGTAGGAAGATTCAATTACCAAAGGCCTTTGACTTTTCAGATCAGAGTTTAAAAGGATACTCAGATAATTTGGGTTTGAAATGCCTATCTTGATCTCTCTGTTGGCAATCTCTATACTTTTACTGTCTACCACCTTTCTCTATCACCACCTCCCTTCACTCACAAGGAAAGAAGGGAAACAGGGTCAATAGAAAAGAGAAAACAAGAAGAAGAGCTGGTGAAAGATGGGTTGTATTACCTAAAAACAGAGGAAATATCTTTAAGATTCAAGGAAAAAATGGTGGGGCAGGGAAGACAAAGAGGTGGGAGTGGAAGAAGACAGAGAGAAAGGGAGAAGATAAGGATGAAGGGAGCCAGCAGGGAAAATGGAGAGAAGAAATGCAGAGGGAAAAGGAAAGAGAGTGGAAGACTAGAAGATTAGTGAATGGAGACTGAGAAAAGGAAGAAAAGCAGAATAGGAAAGGGAGGCAGAGAAGTAGAGGCACTTCAGTAGTCACCACTGCAAAACCTTGGACAGTGTGAAATGCAGAATTCTATTTGTGTCTCTGTGGGACCAAGGACAGTGGGAAATGTGAGTTAAAGTTTTTTGCTGTAGTTAGTACCCAGGGAGTGTGCGGGACCCAGTGTGAGCTCTCTCTCTGGAGCAATGCCATCACATGGTCTGCAGGCGGCTGGCTAGGTTAGTCTCAGGGCCCACAAGGTTCTAGGGGCTTTCCCATTACTACAGTTATGGGGTGGGGTTTGGGGGGGGTGGTTCTGCAGCAGGAATGTGGACTACTGGGGTCTCTCACTTACCCTTTCCCCACCCTGGGGAGCCTTTCCAGGCTCCCAGCCAATCCCAGCTGAGCAGGCTGTCTTGCTTCCCTCTCTTTCCTTGCTTTAGGTGTTCCCTATCACTTCTCTGTGGAATTACAGGGTCTCTCTTAGATGATCTATTCGAAGTGCGATTATCTACTTGCTATTTAGGTTCCTCTTTGTGGGGGAGATGGGTGTCAGATACTTCTAGTCAGCCACCTTTAAGCCCCTCCTCTATTTGCTGATTTTTTAAACTTTAGTTAATATCTATTTGCTCTGCTATAAAGCATGAGAAATCAATTATAATATCTCCTTTCTTATCCCTGCCATTTGTTTTTACTTATTTAGTATTATTTTTTTCTATTATCATCTTCATGACTTTATAAAATACATTAAAACTTCAATTTTATTGTTCCAACTTCTGAGAGTAACTCCTGTGTATTATGTTAAGTAAGAAAGTAGTATCTTTATAACTCTTTTTATGTATATTCTCCTCCTCCTAACATCTTCCAAATTTTGTCAACTATAATTTTTTTTTAGATTTTCAGGTTTTGTAATATCTGCATTCTGTGCTATAACTATGACATTTTTTCATTCCTTGACCACTGGTTGATTTGGGAAATAAAAAGCAAATAAATAACATTAAGAATGTTATGATAATAACAACTGTTATTCACTGCAACATTAGACAACATAATTGGCTCTAAGAGAAGGATGCATTTATCCTCTGTCATGAAACCTGTTCTACTTGAAAGGCAATGTTCCATGTAACAAGCTCAAATAGATTAGCTATACCCCACTAATAATCCATATTTTAGTTTTCCTCATATTTGGACCTTGGCGTTTTCATATGGGGTTTATTTGCCTTTCAATTTTCTCATTGACAAAAAAACCGGTGGGGGCGGGGGGAAGGAAAAAAGAAAGAAAGAAAAGAAAAGGAAAAAAGAAAGCCTTTTTGCCAAATCACTAAGATATTCTAGAATGTTATACATGTTATCTGTGGAAGGCTTTGATACACACCAACTTGACTACAAGAGCTGCCAGTCTGAGAATTGTTTTCATTGCAATCCTACTAATTTTTGTATGCCGTATTTATTTGTTTTCTGATTGATTCCTTGTTTGTTTTGTTTGAGTATTTTCACAAAGATGAAATAAAAAAGTATGGGAATAAATTTTGAATGCATGCATGACTGAAAATACTATTCTGCTTTCACACTTGATTGATAATTGCACTGATTGTAGACTTTTAGGTTCAAGATAATTTCCTGTCTTAACCTTGTCTTCAAGTATTCACAGGGTTGCTCCACAGGCTGAAGAGATGTCTAATAGCAGCCTGGCTCCTCTTCCTTTGTAGGGGAGTTATTTTTGTTGTTGCTGTTTGTTTCTTAAGGAAATTTTAGGATTTTCTTTTTATCCTTATATTACAAAATTGCATTAAGATGTGTTCAAGGTGCTTTTTTATTGTTGCCATCATTTTTCATTTCTTCCTATTCTACACTCTGTAGTCTCTTTCATTAAATTCTATAAACTTAACTTTCTTTAGCACTGGAAATTTTTGTTAGTTCTTTAATAATATTATTTCATGCTATCAACTTTTCATTCTAAGTATTTTGTTTTGACTTGTGTCTTCTGAATCAATCTTCTAGCCTCAACATTTTTTCTTATTTTCTGTCTTATTGTCTTTTTGTTCTAAGTTGTTGAGATTTTCTCAACCTTTTCTTTCAGCCCTTCTATTTAATTTTTATTTAAGTAATTTATTTTTAATTTTAAGGAACTCCTTGATCTTTGAAAGTTTGCTTTCACTGAAGCTAGTTTATTGTTTTTGTTATATAAAATATATAATATCTCTAAGTGTTTCTTAAAATAATTAGCATGATTCTTACAATTTGAGAAGATCATATTATATGTTGTCTAAACCAGGACACTTTTGACAGTAAAAGATGTGTGTTATCAATCATAATCTAGGAAAACGGAAATCAAGATTGTTATGCAAACTGAGATATATTAGCATCCACTTTAATGTAATTTTATATTTTGGGGATTACCTATTTCCCTCTAGATTACATGTTCTATTCATCCTTTCTGATACAGCTTCTTTGCGTAGCTATTTTTCCCAAATGCCTTTTAAATCTTGATTATCTGTTTAAAATTATTTACAAAAGATAAAGCTCTTTGATTTAGTTAGCATATGTAGGCTGTTTCTGACATCACTGACTTTTCCCTTATATAGGTGAAGAAAATACAAGCTCTGTGAACTCGGTCGGCCTTTTGACATGCAAATGTCATTAAAGGTACACAGCAGGGAATGGTTAAAAGCCAAATTATGAGTTCTGCTCTAGAACTCAACCCCACTCAGAAGGCCTTGACCTTCCAGGGTGATTAGTCAATGCCATCAGAGATTATTTACCTAATTTAATGTGGGAGCAATTTCCCCAGGTTTTGGAGATTGGGGATTAAAACACAGAGAGTTCTTTAATCAACTCCCACATTTCATATTTCTTTTCCCACATCTGCCATCCCTGCTCTCAGTATTTGCTGGGGTTTGGTGGCTTTGTTCTAGAAGCATTATAAAAGCTGGTTCTTATTTCTGCTTTAGTAATTTCTTCTGTGAGCTCTGGGCTACAGCTCCCTGTGCTATAACTTATTTACAACTACCAAACCATCTACTTTTTGTTGTCCTGAAATGTGCCAAAGACTTTGATCCACTGATGTCCCCTACTATAATTCTCACCACTTTTTCTTTGTAGTAATTTAAATGTGCTTCAAAAGGAAGATAACCAATGTTTATACCTTGCCTACTTTAATGAATGAAAAGCTACCATACAGCAAACATTTACCTATTATATTTATTAGTGAAATTTACTTCCCAATAATTTTTATGCAAGAACTATATTGTAAATGTAAGGACACAAAAATAAAGAAGACATGGTGCCTCAATGTGCTCAAAATCTAATGGGCAATATATTTTACTACTCTGAAATTTGATTCCTTAATTTTTAAATGAGATGGTAGGAATGATCTGTGAGTTTATCATTATGTAAATATTTTTAGGTTGAGAACCTGAAAGACAATGTTCTGAAGTGCCATTGCATGTACATTTTCAAATTACATAACAATACAAATTCTCATGTGCTTGGAAAAATCTATTTGTGTTTGCCTTGCATCAAATGCCAAAATATTTACTAAGTACTAGGTGTATGTACAGAGATGCCTGTTATTGTACTGTGAAATTTACAAGAGAAGCCAAATGTTCTGAATAGTCCAGAATATTGAGCATACTCTATATGCCTGAGGATCACTGAAAACAAAGACAGCTATTTGACCCAGTATTAAGGTTTGAGAGGTCCCAAGAATCTCTGGCTAGGAATATTAGTGAGGGTCTTTTCCTACACAGGCCAGTTTATGAAGACTGAGAGAGGCGGCTGTTTTGTCAAATGTGCAGACACCAACACAGAGTCAAGGAAAATAATGAAATAGGGAAATATGTCCTAAACAAAGAAACAAAGTAAATCACCAGAAACTAACCAAAATGAAATGGAACCATATGAATTACCTGACAGAGAATTCAAAATAACCATGATAAAATTACTCAACAAGGTCAGGAAAACAATTAAATGCATAAACAAAGTGAGAGTTTTAACAAAGAGATATAAAAATATTAAAAAGTACTAAAGAAAAATCTTAGAGCTGAAAATACAATAATTGAATTGAAAAATTTAGTAAAAGGATTCAACAGCGGACAAAATCAAGCAAAAGATCAGCAAATTGATCATTGGAAATATACAAAGGAGCAAAAAGAAAAAGGAATGGAAAACAGTGATGAACCTTAAAGGATTTATGAAGCACCATTTAGTAGACCAATATATGCATTATGGGAATGTCAGAAGGAGAAAAAATGGGCAAAAAAAGCATATTTAAAGAAATAATGGCCCCAAATTTCCCAAATCTGGGGAAGAAAATGGACATCCACATCTAAGAAATCTACTGTATCCCAAATATATTAAACCCAAAGAAACCCACACCCAGACACATTATAATAAAACTGACAAAAGTCAAAGACAGAATTTTGAAAGCAGCAAGAGAAAAGCAACTTGTCATATACTAGGGAACTACTATAAGACTTCCAGTGGATTTCTCAGCAGAAACATTGTGGGCCAAAAAAAAAAAAAAAAATTAGGATGATATATTTAAGTGCTGAAAGAAAAATCCCTGCCAACTAAGAATACTATACCTTGGAAACTGTCCTTCAAAAATGAAGGAGAAATAATGATTTTTTCCAGAGAAACAAAATCTGAGAGAGTTTATCATCACTAGACCTACCATGCAATACATACTAAAAGGAATTCTTTAAGTTCAAATGAAAGTATGCTAAATAGTAATATGAAAGCATATAAAAGTATAAAATTCACTAATAAGGGTAAATATATAGGAAAATACAAAATACTACAATGGTGGTGGGTAAGTCACTTATAGTATAAAAATTAAAAGGCAAAAGTATCAAAAATAACTATAAATAAAAATATGTTAAGAGATACACAATATGAACAGATGTAAATTGTGACAAAAATAACATTAAGCATGTATGTGGGATTGGGGGGAGAAGTTAAAATATAGAACCTCTGTATATGATTGACATTAAGTTGTCTTCAGCTTAAAATATACATAAATTCTCTTATGTAAGCATCATGGTAACCACAAGGGAAACACCTACAGGAGATACAAAAAAAAGGGGAAAAATTGAAGCGTATCATACCCAAAACTCAATGTAACACAAAAGAAGATAGTAAGAGAGGAAAAGAGGGAAAAATAACTACAAAACAGTCAGTAAGAAATAAACAAAATGGCAATAGTAAGTTCTTCTCTGACAAGCTTCAGGGAAGCTTCACTTCAAGTGCAAATGGATTAAACTCTCCAATCAAAAAACATACATTAACTGAATCGATTAAAAAAAATCCAACTATATGCTGCTTACAACTGATGCACTTTAGATTTAAGGGCACACATAGGCTTAAAATGAAGAGATGGAAGAAATATTCCATGCAAATGGTAACAAGAAAAAGCATGGTGGCTGTACTTATGTCAGAAAAAATAGACTTTAAGTCAAAAACTGCCTCAAGATACAAGGAAAGAAAGTATAGAATAAGAAAAGGATCAATTCACCAGGAAGATTCAACAAATATAAATATATATTCACTAAACATCACAGCACATAAAGCAAACATTGACAAAAAATGAATAGAAAAATAGATGGCAGTATAATAATAGTAGAAGCCATCAATATTCCATTTTCAATGACAAATAAAACATCTAGACAGAAAAATCAATGAGCAAAGAGTGGATTTGAACAACACTCTATAGACTAAATGGATCTAACAGACATACACAGAACATTCCATCCAACAGCAAACAAATACACATTCTTCACAAGTATACATGGAACTTTCTCCGGGACAGATCATATGTTATATTACAGAACAAATCTTAACAAATTTAAGAATATTCAAATTATACCATGTTTTATTTTTACTGACCATAATGGAGTAAAACTAGAAATCAATAGCAGATACAAAACTGGAAAATTCACAGATATGTGGAAATGTAAAACTGTCAAAGAATAAATCAAAAGACAAATTTAAAAATGTCTTGAAACAAAACAAAAACACAAGAAAACTTGTAGGATGAAGCAAAAGCAGTACTAAGAGCAAAATGTATAGCAATAAACACCAATATTTTTTAAAAAGAAAGGTTTCAAAGAAACAGCCTAACTTTATACCTTAAAAAAGTAGAAAAAAAGAACAAACTCAGCCCAAAGTTAGAAGAAGGAGAGAAATAATAAAGAATAGAAATCAAATACATGAAATAGAGAACAGAAAAACAATAGAAAAGATCAATGAAATAAGGTTTGGCTTTTTGAAAAAAATATACAAAATTGACAAACCATTAGCTAAGCTAAGAAATAAAGAAGAGTCCAATAAATAAAATCAGAAATGAAAGAGGAAATATTACAACTAATGCCACAAAAATAAAAAATGATTATATACCAACAAATTGGATAATCCAGAAGAAACAGATAAATTTTGAGAAACACAACCTACTAGGACTGAATAATGAAAAAATAGAAAATATGAACAGATCTATAAATAGCTAGGAAATTGAATCAATAATCAAAAATCTCCAATAAAAAGAAAGCCCAGGACTAGATAGCTTCACTGGTAAATTGTACCAAACATTTAAAGAATTAACATTAATACTTCTCAATCTCTTCTAACAAATTGAAAAGGACAGAACACTTTCAAACTCATTTTATGAGACCAGAATTACCTTGATACTAAACCCAGATAAAGATGCTATAAGAAACGAAAATTACGGATCAACATCCCTCATGAACAAAGATGTAAAAACCTCCACAGAATACTGGAGAACAAAATTCAACAACACATTAAAAGGATCATATACCATGGCCAAGTGGAATTTATCCCTTGGATGCAAGGATGGCTCAACATATGCAAATCAATTAATGTGATACAACACATTAACCAAAGGGGGAAAAAAACATGATAATTTCAACAAATGCACAAAAAGCATTTGCCAAAATTCAGTGCCCTTTCATGATAAAAACTCTCAACAAAATAAGAAGAGAAGAAAATAACCTCAACACAATACAGGCCATATATGAAAAGCCCACAGCTAACATTTTACTTAATGGTGAAAAGTTGAAAGCTTTTCCTCCAAGATCAGGAACAAGGCAAGGATGTGTATTCTTGCCACTTCTGTTCAACATAGTACTGGAAGTCCTAGCCAGAGCAATTAGGGATGAAAAAATAGTAAAAGGCATCCAAATCAGAAAGAATGAAGACCTCATACACAGCCAACTTATCTTTGGCAAAAGCACCAAGAATACATCGTGCGGGAAGGATAGTCTCTTTAATAGTGTTGGGAAAACTGGATATACACATGCAAAATAATGAAATTGGACGCTTGCGCTACACCACACACAAAAATCAACTCAAAATGGATTAAATGTAAGACCTGAAACCATAAACTCCTAGGAGAAAACATAGGGAAAAATCTTTATGACATTGGTCTTGATAATGATTTCTTGGCTGTGACACCAAAAGCACAGCCAACAAAAGTAAAACTACACAAGTGGAACTGCATCAAACGAAAAGGTTTCTGCACAGCAAAGGAAGCAATTAACAGAATGAATAGGCAGTCTATGGAATGTAAGAAAATATTTGCAAACCATATATCTGATAAGAGTTAATATCCAAGATATATAAGAAACTCCTTCAACTCAAACAGCAAAAAAACAAAAGGAAAGAAATTTCAGATTAAAAAATTGCAAAAGTATTGTGCAGACATCTTTCCAAGGAAAACACATAAATGGCCAGGACGCATATGAAAAGATTCTCAATATCAATAAACATCAAGGAAATACAAATCAAAACTATAATGAGATATCACCTTATAGCTATTAGGATGGCTAAGGATTCATATAAACTTTGCACTCCATAAAACAAAATATTGATATAAAATAAATATGTTTAAATAATAACAAATGAACCTACAAAAACCAGAAAAATAATAAGAATTAAATGTTAAAATTAATAGTAAATTAAAAAACAGAAACAGTAGGATATGTACATAAATTCAAAAACTAGTTCCTTTAGAAAAATGTACACAATAAGAAATGGCAAGGCTAACCCCAAAACAAACAAACAAACAAACAAACAAAAAAGAGTACTAATATATAACAATTAGAATAAGAAATAAAATAAGGATAAAACTACCATTTACTTGAAGCTGGATGTGTGCCAAAAACTTTGTTGAGAGATTTACAGACATTAGTATATTTAATACTCTCTACAACCTTATTTGGCAGATATAATTTGTATTCCAATTTTCAGGTAAGTAAACTGAGCCTAAGAGCATTAAAAACTTGTTCAAGCCACAAAGCAAATTATAATGCCACTGGTGGAATCCTAGAAGACTCTGTAATCTGTAATCTCCACCACTATGGAGATAAACACCAACATAGAGAAAATTATTTAAATTATGAAAGAATACTATGTGCAACTCCACTGAAAAATTAAAGACTTCAATGAAAAGGATATATATTTTTAAAAATGTAAATTATCAAAATTTACAAAAACTTCAATAAAGAGATAATCTTAACTAAAAATTAATTTAAAAACCTAAGCTCTGAACCCAGGAATGTTTGGGAATAAGTTCTAGAATGGCTTCTACCAGTAGATAATCCCTAGCCTATTTATTCTTTTCCAGAAAGGAAAGATGAAAAACTATTCAATTTGTATGAAGCCAATATAATTAGCTGATGTCATAGACCGAACATAAAAAAGGAGAATAAAGGGAAACCTCATGATGAATATCTACACAGAATTTATAAATAAAATATTAGCAAATTGAATCCCTCAGTGCAAAGCTTTCCAACTAAGATATGTCCAGAAAGCTGTTTACAGGTGTACAAGAGAGTAAAGAGTTCTCTTAGCCCACAAGACTGCAGGGCAAGAACTGGACAGCTTGAGCCCCAACACCTTTTGCCTTAGACAGCAACAATCTTGGTAGTGGGTTAAAAGATATGAGCTGGGTGGATGGATGAGGTAAGTGTGGCATGCCCAAGTGTTGGCACAGCCAGAAAGCAAGATGAAGGATGAGCTACACCTGACACTTGCTGCTCTGTCACAACTTGCTGAGCATTGCCAAGGAGGTGCACTTCAGTATCTACTTCAGCTGTCAGATGCCAGGTCAGGGATGGCTGCCCCATTCACAAAGGTAAGACAGAGGATCCTGGAGGGCACATCTCCAGACAATGGACCCAGCACGTTTGTGGCTCATATTCTCTTTAGGCGGCTTCAAACTAATGTTGAGGGGATGTCCTTATAATAGTTGAATGTTCTCCAAACAAAAGCTTAACCATTATTTTGAAATACTCAATGTTAAAAAGTTTGGCTGGATTCAACATCCACTCACATTAGAGTGAGAAATATCAACATTACATTTATCAATGAAATATTAATAAAAGGAAAAGAAGTTGTAGCTGGAAATATAATCTCAGCTCTTATAAAGTAAAAATTTCTAATGGAGATGAAGCGTGTTTTAGAATTTATTATCTAGCTGTATGAATAAAGTTTCTTGTTGATGATGATTGCTATGGTTTGAATGTTTGTGTTCCCTCTAATATGCCTGTTAAAACTTAATCCCAGCAATGGTATTAAGATGTGGGGCCTTTAGGAGGTAATTAAGTTAGGAGGGCAGAGCGTTCATGAATCGGATTAGCAACCTTACAAAAGGGCTGGAGGGAACTATCTAGGCCGTTTTTCTCTTCTGTCCCCTCTGCCATGTGAGGGCACAGCATTTGTCTCCAGTGGAGGATGTAACAGCAAGCCTCCATCTTGAAAGCAGAGGCCCCGTTCTCACCAGACACTGAACCTGACAACACCTTGAGAAATAAATTTGCAAGTTGGAAGTTTTATTCAAATTCAACAAGTAATATTTTCCCTAATACATTATATTGTATTTTTTCTTATAAAATATAGTTATTTTTTCTTCATAGTTCATATACACAACCCCTAACACCCTCCAGTTTACCTCAAGATATCATGCAAGTTCTACTATTTTCTACATATGCCATGGCATAGGACAGGATGTGAAAAACTTTAGTAGTATATTGAATGAATAACATCATGATTAAGATGTATTCCCAGTAATAGCACTTTTAGAAAATCATTAGTGAATCATAATAATATATCATGATAAGATGTATTCTCAGTGACGGGACTGTTAGAAAATCAATTATAACACCTACATGTTAATAAACGAAGCTATTTTCTGCCTTAGATTGGCAAGATTAAAAAAAATAACCATGTGTAATTTGGAATCCTTGTGCCAAAACACCTACCATATCACACTTTTGTGTACCACCTGGAATTCCTAAGAATTCAACTTAAAATAACAGTTGAACAAGAACACAGTATGTTCAAGATTGTTCAAATTTTTAAAATAAAACCCTGAACAAAACTCCATGTCCAACAATAAGAAACTGGTTAAATATACACCCATGATATTAAAACATTGTGTAGTCATTAAGAGAGATTAAGTAGCTGTGCTTTAGTCATCTATTGCCATGTAACAAAACATCCCAAACGTAATGGCTTAAAACAGCAACAATATTTATTTCCTCACAAATACGCAATTGAGCAGGACTTGTCAAAGTCAGCTTGTCTCTACTCCACTCAGAATCAGCTCCGGTAGCTGGAAGGTGGCTCAGCACATGTCTGGTGATTTGCTGAGATAACTCAACAATTTGGGGACTGGAATAGCTATGATTCCTTGAGCAACTCTTTCTCTTTTTCTCTACTGTGGTTTCCCCATGTAGTCTCTTCAGCATGGCTACTTCAAGATAGCCAGATGTTTTATATCATTGACTCGGTGCTGTCAAGGTTGATGTATTAATATTTCCCAAATGAGAAAGAGCTAAGCAGAGGTTGTCATCTTTTATAACTTAGCCTCAGACTAAACATAGTAGCACTCTGCCACATAATATCCCTAAGAATCAAGTCACTAAGGACAACCATATTCAAGCAGGAGGAGAATTAAAATCCAACTTGGGATGGGATGGGATAGGAGTGTCAAAGAATTTATTATATAAAAAATGCTTTAAAACATCAGCAAGATGTATACTTTCCTTTTTAAAAAGTTATTTTATGAGTAAAAATGTAACAAACATATGTACATATTAATTGCTTGCTATATATAGATATATATGAATGTGTGAATATCGAGTAAGCTAAATATAATATCAAGGCTATGTACAAAAATATTAGCAGTCTTTATATGTGAGTGGGGAGCTCAAAGGGCAAATCCATTTATTTTGGTTTCTCTGTAATTCTAATGAATATATACCACTTAATAATCTTGAAACAATAAACAAATAATAACAGAATTAAGCAAAAAATATGGAGAGTGTCTCAAATAACTTTTTTAACTTCTTTTTTTAAATTCTGAAAGTCATTTTCTCTTCAACTGGCCAAAGCCTGTAAAGAAGAAATTCTGTAACAACAGAGGCAAAACATGACCAGAACCCAAGCAATTTTATAGATTTAAATCTTCAACCCATTTTTCCATATGCATAACAGGCCCATATCAAACTCTCAGAAGTCTTATTTTTCAGGCCTGCCAAAGCAACCTTGACCACTGTAGTGAAGTTGAACTATGTTCCTCCAAAAGAGGTGTCTAGTCCTAGCCCCTCATATTTGTGAACGTGACCTTATTTAGAGTTAGAATCTTTACAGGTTTAATTAAGGATCTCAAGACAAGATCATCTTGGATTTCGGTTGGGTCCTAATATAATCACTGGTGTCCTTATAAGAGAGAGGGAGATTTGAGAGACAGAAGGCAAGGCCACATCAAGAAGAAGGCAGAGATTGAAGTAATAAATCTATAAACCAAGGAACACCAAGGATTGCCATCTGCTATGAGAGGCTAGGAGAGAGGCAAGGCACAGATTCTTCCTCAGAACCTCCGACACTGATAATACTTTGATTTTGGATTTATGGCCTCCAGAATTGTGAGAATAAATTTCTGTTGTTTTAAGCCACCAAGATTGTGGTAGTTTATTATGACCGCCTTAGGAAACTAATACAACCACTGTCATATAAATACACCTCAAATCATTAATAACTTCAGCAACTTTAAGATCCCAGTACAGTGCTCTGTAATGGAAATAAAAGAGCCTGGGAAAATTCTACTTGCTGACTAATCAAGAGAACAAGAGAATAACAGGGAGGATACCCTCCAGATAGGATGGGCCTGCTGCAGCAGCATTCCTCAAGTTTCAACACATGCGGCCTGCCTAATGCTCTTTTTTTTAATGTTTAACTTTTATGGGTGCTTAATAGTTGCCTGTATTTATGGGGTACATGTGATATTTTGATACAAGCACACAATGTATAATGATCAAATCAGGATAATTAAATATCCATTACCTCAAACATTTATCATTTCTTTGTGTTTGGGAACATTCTAACTCCTCTAATTATTTTGAAATGTAAAATAAATTATTGTTAACTATAGTAGACCATTTGTGCTGCCAAACCCTAGATCTCATTCCTACTATCGAGCCACATTTTTGTACACATTAATCAACCATTGTGCATCCCCCCTCCTCACTATCTTTTTGGGCCTCCAACAACCGTCATTCCACTCTCTACCCCAAGAGATCAATTTTTTTAGCTCTTACTTACGAGTGAGAACATTCATTGTCTCATTGTCTTTATGTGCCTTGCTTATGTCACTTAATGTCTCCCAGTTTTCACTAAACACAAAATTGTTTAGCAAGTCTCTGAGAGGTATGTTCAGAGTTATGTTTCTTCCAACATCTACTCAGTATTTATCCCCTTAAAAATATGCCAGCTCTTATTCAATTGATGATTTGAACAAGAAATACATACTCAGTCCCCACAGGAAATAGAATGGTGTCCTAAGGTTTAAGATAATTTTAAATGGTGACATATCCTCAATATACTTCAAGAGAAATAGAGAAAAGAAGTAACAAGGACAAAAGAGACAGGAGCTAAGAATAAATAAATAGCAAAAAATTAAGCAAAAGTAACCAGAGGTATTCTTAGAACTAGATTATCTGCTCTGATTTCTTTCAACATTACCTTTCTGAAGACCATCCACATTGAAGATAAAGGACAAAGCATTACAAATGCTTAGGCAAACTTCTAGCAAATATTACACATAATGAATTTCCCAGTGTCAAAGAAGTATGCCATTTCCTTAGGGTTTTTTCCAGAAGATGACCCTATTCAGAACCAAATTGCAAGCCTCAGGCTTCTCCCAAGCAGAACTGAGTAGTTGGGAAAGTTTGTTTTTATCATACTCTATCGTCATGGTCTTTTATTCTCTGGCCCCACAGCCCAGTGACCACATGCTGTATTCTTAGAGACCAGCATTTTTGTCTGCACTGCATTTTGTTAAACTGCCCACAAAGCTTCCCCAAGTTTGGATCTTCCCAGCCCAATTCTTCCTTCCCATTACCTCCAAGAAGCATTAGTTGTCACATGAGTCAGTTCCCTCAGGGTCTTTTTCTTGCTCAGTGACATCCAGAGGTAAAAATGAACTCACATCTGGTGATGAGAGAGGGAATTTCATTTTTTTTTTTTTTTTTTTTTTTTTTTGAGACAGAGTCTCACTGTGTTGTCCGGGCTAGAGTGAGTGCCGTGGTGTCAGCCTAGCTCACAGCAACCTCACACTCCTGGGCTCAAGTGATCCTTCTACCTCAGCCTCCCGAGTAGCTGGGACTAAAGGCATGCACCACCATGCCCGGCTAATTTTTTCTACATATATTTTTAGTTGGCCAGATAATTTGTTTCTATTTTATAGTAGAGACGGGAGTCTCGCTCTTGCTCAGGCTGGTCTCGAACTCCTGACCTTGAGCGATCCACCCGCCTCGGCCTCCCAGAGTGCTAGGATTACAGGCGTGAGCCACTGCGCCCGGCCAAGAGGAGATTTCTTAAACTCCTCAACTTATGTCTTCATATAGTCAACCACTGTTCAAATCCCAACTGTTTTCCATGTTTAGGAATGAAGATACAGAGTTCGAAAGAGCGTATCAGGTAAATATGATTATAACACAATTAAAGTATCATTAAGAGATTTTTCAAAGAATTATTTCAAAAATAGGGAATGGCTGTACCTATTTAGAGAGACTTTGAAGGTTTCATGCAGTTGATACTTGAACTGAGAATGAAAGCATGATTTTTTGAATTTCTTATATCTATTCTACTTTCAAGAGTTTTGGTATTGTGAGGGAAAATTAAAATGAGTGAGCAAGGAAAGGACACTTGAGAAAGGAGAGCTAGTACAGAAGCTTAAAAGAGTGTGGCACAATCAGCCTAACCACAAGCACTTCTGTGTGGCCTGAAGGCATAAATGGAAAGGTGTACGGTAAGGTAGGCTGGAGCCAATGGTACGCAGTGAGACACCACAAAAATTTATTAGCTAAGGAATGACAGCAAAGGATGACTTAACTATTGAACGCATTGTGGAAAATAAATCAAAGTGGTAGTAACCAAGGAAGAGAGAGGAAATAAGAGGTTGATGAAATAAGCTGAGTAATAAACGACAAAAGCCTGACGCAAGGCAGTGCCGTGGGCCTAGAGAAACAGATTCAAGATATTTAGAACTTGAATTCAAAAAAGGCGTGACCAATTCAGGATAAGATGGGCACAAAATATCGTTAGTCTCCCTATCTTGAACAATTGAGTAAAATGATCATTTACCAGGTAAAGAATCCATAAAAAAGGACAGATTCAGAAGGAATGAGATGAAGAATTTGGTTTGGACATGCTGAATTTGCGATGCTTAAGGGACAGTCATGTTGAGGTATCTAGCATACAGCTGGAAATGCTGGTTTCAGGAGAAAAGTGAAAATGGAGATATCCCTTTTGGGAGTTGATAACGAGGCAGTAGCTGGAACCATAAAACTGGGTGATACCAACAAAGGAAACAAATTGAGAAGTCCAAGGAAGAATTATGGGGAATACCAATATGTAACAAGAGTGGGGAAAGAAGGGTAAATTAGGAAGCATACTGAGGATAGACCAGACAGAAGGGAGTGAGCTAGGAGAGTGTGTCATGGATTATCAGGAAGAAGAGAATGTCAAGAAAGAGGAAATTGGCCACAGGATATAATGGCCATGTACAGAGCAAGAATGCTAAGAAGCAAAGACTTTAGATTTGGCAATCTGAAATTAAAAATTGCAATGAGAACTGTTTTTTAAAAGGTATTAGTAGAAGCCAGAGAATGATGGTTGGGAGGTGAATAAGAGCGGAAGAAATTGAAAAGGAAAATGTGGATTAGCAGTTCAAGTAATCAACTTAGTAGAGGTAGAATCAAGAGAAACATTTTTACAATGTTAAGACAGAGGTCCCCAACCTATGGTGACTTGTAGAATTACTTCATTACATATTACAATGTGATAATAATAGAAATAAAGTGCACAATAAATGTAATGTTCTTGAATCATCCCAAAACCATCCCCCCTCCCTGGACTGTGGAAAAATTGTCAAGAAAACGGTCCCTGGTGCCAAGAAGGTTGGGGACGTCTGTTAAAACCTGTTTTCTGGTCTGGAAATAAACAGACAATGGAAAAGGGGGGATTGAAATCAAAGAAAGGAGATATAATTGACAGATGGAGATCTTGGAGGAACCAGAAGACAACAGGTTCAAGAATTGGAGGAAAAGGGAAGGAGTGAGGAGCAGAGGCAAGGAAATAATAAATTAGGAAGTGAAAAGCAAGAAGGACAAGGTTATTCAATTCCTACAGTCTCTATTTTTTCAGTGAAGTAAAGAAACAGGTTAGCTGCTGAGAAGGAGATATATAAAATAATGAGACTTCTGAAGTATTTTGGAATATTCATTAAGGCAAATAAAAAGGGAAGTGACTAGGAGCAAGAATAGGATTTCCAAAAGGCAATGGAGTTGAAATTCATAAACATGATGTGTCGTTCATACACAGATTGTGGGATTTTTTCTTTTCCTTGAAGAGTCCTAAAGTTTTGGGGCAAGAACAGAAAAGTAAATAGCTCCTAAGAACAAGCATGGAGTGTGGGAGAATACTGGGGAGGGAAACAGTTGAGAGTGCTGATGAGTTTTGCTAAAGTTATTCATCATGAAACAGGAGTCTTAGTCTGTTTAGGCTACTATAACAAAAATATCCTAAACCGGGTGGCTTACAAACACTAAACATTTATTTCTCACAATTCAAGAGACTGAGAAGTCCAAGATCAAGGCACCAGCAGATTTGGTGTCTGATGAGGGCCTGCTTTCTCATACATAGTACATTCTTGCTATGTCCTCACATGGGAAGGGACTAGCTAGCTCTCTGCGGTCTCTCTATAAGGCACTAATCCCATTCATGAGCTAATCACCTCCCAAAGGCCCCACCTCTTAATACCATCACCTTGGAGGTTAGGATTTAAATATATAAATTTTACAAGGATACAAAACTGCCACAGGGTGGGGCCACCACAGAAAGCACCCACTAGGGGAATGCCCAGTGGAGCTGTGGGGGCAGGGCCACCCCCATGACGTCAGACTGGTAGAACTACCTGTGCCTGCAAGCCTGGGAGAGCTGTAAGCACATGACTCCAACCCACGAGAGCTGGGGCACGGGCTGCACACGGAAAGCTACGGAGGTAGCTAGAGCCACCTAGAGCCTTAGGGGCACAACCTCCACCACAGTGTGTCCAGAAGGTGGGACTTCCAGTCAAAGAAGGTCATTCTTGAGACTTAAGATTGAATGTTGTTTGCCCCATTGAGTTTCAAAATTATTTGGGACCTGTTATCCCCTCTTTACCTATTTTTCCCTGTTGAAATGGGAATGTCTATACTAAGCCTGTCTCATCATTGTATTTTGGAAGCACATAACATGCTTGATTTCATAGATTCACATGTGGAAAGAAATTTGCCTCATGATGAATCACACCTTAAGTCTTACCCACCTCCGATTTAAATGATATTTAGATGACAGTCTGTGTTTTAGGCTTTGGAGTTGACCAAGTTAAGATTTTTGGCGCTATTGAATGTTTGTTCCCTCTCCAAATTCATGTTTAAATTCCAACCCCCAAAGTGATACTATTAAGAAGTAGGACCTTTGGGGTGATTAGATCATGATGGCAGAGCCCTCATAATTGGGATTAGTGCCCTTATAAAAGAGGCCACAGAGAGCTAGCAAGTCCCTCTCGCAGGTACAGCAAGAACACAGCAAGAATGTACCATCTACGAGAAAGCAGGCCCTCACCAGACACCAGATCTGCTGCTGCCTTGATCTTGGACTTCTCAGTCTCCAGAATTGTGAGAAATAAATGGTTTTTTATAAGCCACCTAGTTTATGATATTTTTTGTTATAGCATCCCAAAAAGACTAAGACAACAGGTATTAGCTTGAGTTGAAAATGACATTGTCATAAAGGGAGAATGGGTTGGGAGGCTTGGAGATTCTAAGAACTCAAGAGTTCAATTAATTTCGTTCAAAACATATTTATTATTCATTTACAGCATGCTACACTTGTACTAAACACTGGAGAAAGAGCAGTCCCTCTAGAGATTTACAGTCCAGTAGGAGAAGTAAACATAAATATAGAGACAAGATAAAAATATATTTGGAGTATAATTTGGGACCAAGCAGTTCTTATTCTACCTGGGGAGATGAGCAAGAAAGTGGGTTTAGGAGAGACAAAAAGGTGGAAAAATTTGAAGGACAGTGGTTTGTAGTTGTAAAGTTCATGTCTCCATAGGGCCCTTAAGGAGCATATCTAGAAAGGGACATCTACCACCCTAGTGGGAGGATTACTCGAGGTCAGGATCTTTGATATTGTACTGAGATCTACCTTAAAGAGTCATTTTAGCAGCCTCCTCTGATGCAGCCCATTCCAATATCTCACCAGTATATCAAAGGAAAAGAATGACAGCTAATATCTTTTGAGTATATACTATGTGGTAGTCAAGATTCAGAGTGCTACATATTAACTCATTGAATATTGACAATAACTCTATAGTACTATCATTATTACTCCTATTCTATGAATCAGGACACTGAGGAACAGAGAGGTTAAGTAACTTGTCCGAGTTCACACAGATGATGTATATGGCAGAGCCAGTATTCCAATCCAGGTAGCTTGGACCTCAGCCCATGATATAGCAGTCTGCCTTTCAACTCGACATATTGAAAACTGGGACCAACAGTAAAGATATTTCAGATCCAAAGAGGAATTTCCAGGAACTACAATTTTGATGGGACTAAGTTGAAATTGTTCAATGGTCACTCATTTGTGATGTCTCTGAAAGCACGGAGGGAAATCCTTTATCACAAACCTCACTAAAGACTTTAATCGATAAACAATATCTAATTACTAATTTGTTCTCCAAAAAGTGATGGACACGCTTGTAGCTCTGACTCAGGTGGTGCAAAGGAAATATATGTAACCAGAGCATTTGTACCCCTATAATATTCTGAAAAAATAAATAAAATTTATATTAATGTTTTATTAAAAATGGCATAAAACTTACAGTCTTAAAAAATAAAATGTGTTTCATTGTCCAAAAAAAAGTGTGATTCTGTTAACTTCAGTTAACCTTGTTTTACTGAGTGGGGTTTGAAAGTTTAGGCTACATTCCAGGACACAGCTGAATTCTAGGAGAAGCTAAGGGCTACCATACATAATCTTCCTTTTTCCTCTTTTCCCTAGTCAGCCCTCAAGTTTCCCTTTAAGCAAATATCAGAGGAATGGTGTAACATTATCAAATTGATAGGGTGTCAAATAATTAGCCTACCTGGAAAGCCCGTAGATATAATTCCATCCTCTATCAGTGACCACATTTCATCACTGGGCACTTGTTCAGCACGGAAACTGAAGAAACTGAGTGCTTGGTTGATGGAATGACTTCTTGAAAATGCACTTACTGCACTGACAGTCTAGGCATATATCAGAGCTCTACAGCTGGGCTTCTGGGAAGGAACAGGCACCATCTGCCCAAGGCAGACGCACAGCACCTGAAGTAGACAAATAAGAAAAGGAACGTGTTTTGGATAGGTCTGTACTAGCCTTCTCACCCTCCCCCGATCCCCTACTCCGGAGAAGAAGCTGGCCCCCATCTTCGGTTCTCTGTAAACCTGATGAGAATAGCAGCTGCCTGAAAGCAGAAAAGATCCATAATTGGCAGCAGTGCACTCATCCCCACTCACCTGAGTGTTCAATCCATGTGCACCCAAGGAACAGTCACGAGGGGTAACTATGGCTGCCCATTTGGGTATTTCTGGCTGTGGGGAGAAAAGAAGAACTTCTCCTTCTCAGAGCCTCAAAGTGTCTCAGAGTCTTACTCCTGCTCTCTTCTCTTGTTAACATAGGAGAGAGGACCCAGTAAGCACATGCCTGTTCACTCCACCACTCCTCCAGCCTAAGAGGGCAACGGTTTTTGTCTCCTCTCCCATGTTCCCTCTGTCAATCATGCTTCTCTTGAAAGCAGTACTTGATTATCTAGCTCACTTTTCAATGGAAGTGCTTTAATTCACAGTTGTTCTTCATCAGGTATACTTTTTAATGTTTTCCAGTCAATGATAAAGTGAAATTAGGAAAAGGAAGTTGGAACTCAATCCTACATAACAAGGGTTTTCCCAAGAGCATATATAGAAACAAGTTTATATTCAAAAATAAAACTATTGGTAGAGTCATTATTAGCTGTTCTCGGGGAAAATTTAATTTTAAATTACTATTCCATGTAACATGGTATTTTTTTTATATTTCTTCTGTAGTCTTTCTTATACACCAATTTAAGGCCAAGGTTTTTGGATGGTGCTACTGAAATAGAACTATGACAGGAATAGTAAAACCATCATTTTTTTTATTTGGCTTTTTTAGCTGGAAGATTTAAAGGAGCATTAATTTCCAAATTTTCTAAATCTTATCCTCTAAGAAACTTGCTGAGTGCAAGGTCATTGTAATGACAAATATCCTTTTTCCTACTGTGACTTCATTGCAATAATTAAGATCCCTTTCTTTTCTGCTGAATTGAGAAGAGTTTCCTAATTGGCAAAGGGTACTACTGGCTGTGGCACTGTTGAGTATGCCATGGAAAGAGGCCACGTATCCTAGCAATGGAACCTGAATCACTGTATAGTGACTGGCTGAAAAGGCATTTTGGCTGAGGCACACTACGGGCATTCCCAAATAGCCAAAGAGAAAACTTTTGATAAATTACATAGTTTTTTTATGAACCTTTGTGGAAAAACATTTGATTTCCTTCATGCTAAATAGAGACTATAGCCTTCTATTTATATCTTGGGGGAAAAAATTATTCTTCCTTCAACCATGCAGAGATCAATGGAAATGATGGAAACTTTGGGAAGAAACCAAAGGAAAAATCATTCCATTAATGTGAACTTTTGTGTTTGTGTGTTATTTTTAAAATGAGTAATGCCATTTTGAAAATTTCCAGAGCAAAGGGTATACACTTTGGAGAAAGGAAAGGATGAAGATAATGATAATAGGAATTTCCCCTGAGTCAGAAAACTTAAAATATTATAGACAAAGAGCACCTCAATAGAGAATAAGGCATAAAAGGGTGTCCTGTTTTAGGGAAATTTATTTTAAATTTAGATTAAAAAACTAAATAAAAATGTAATTTCAAGCCATACAAATAGGAGTTTCTAAAGCATTATATGTCATTTATTTTCCCCAAAGTTCATAAAAGAGCCTGATAAAATTGGCCTATCCTTTTTCCAAACATTTGTTGTACACATTAACTCTTCTTTCCACTGTGTACCCTACACTGGTCTGTAATTCTCTAATTGTTTTGAACGTGTAAACTTCCACAAATTACAAATTATTTAAGGTATAATTTAATGTAATTTCCATAATTCTCATGGTACCTAATGCTCGCTACATAATGAGCAATGTATTAAATATACACATGACTCATTTACCCATTCTTACCTCTGGTAAAATTTCTCTTTAATACAGCTCATATTCCAACATCTTTCTATGATGTTAAGATAAATACGTGGCCAGAAATCACATTCTCAGTCTGAAGACCCTAGGTATAAAATAGTTCCCAATTATCACTGTAATAAATTTAGCAAGTGTAAACAAGTATGTGCCTTATTATTCATTAAAGCTTTTAGCATCTGGTTCAATGTCCTCCTTTCACCCCATCACTTGCCAGCAACTTGGCTGATTTCAGTGTGTACATGAACGACCCAGAAAAACCTTAGCATCTGTTTTTTTTTTAATCTCATGTCCATCATAGTCATTCCACATTAGTAAACTACTTCCATAGCCAGATACTAAAACTTATTATCTTATAATTATCCACTCTTGAAGCATTAAATCAAATCTTTCAATTCTCTGACCGTGAGCTCGGGTCATTTCAGTACCAGCACATTTATTTTCCCAATAAACCTTCTTTTTGATCTTCTGTTTTCTTCCAGTCCTCCCTCCTCTTTTTACCTCCTAGATTGTATTATTCATCCATCACTTCATCCTGCCAATATAAGAACCCTTCTTGTCCCATTTTTCTTTTGCCACATCTCTCTGAAAAACTCAAATCTGGACCAGTGAAAAAGTTCATCTGCAGCAGAGTTGCAGAGTATTGCTGCTAAAAATCATACAATTATTATAGATTGTTGCAACTAGAAATTCATGCTCTTTGACTTCAACTGAAACTTCTATACTGGCCAGAAATTGTTTCCCCATTTAGTTTTGCTTCCTAATCCTCACAGCATCAATAATTGCAATAATGAAGTGAATTTCTATTAATTTGCCTGCCCAAAGTAGTATCCTCCCTTCTCCTAAGAAATTCCTTTTCTGACTGGGAGATGGCATCTTCTTACAGATGCATCCCACTATCCACTGTGGATGGTCCAGGGTAGGCACCTAACTTCCTCCTCACTCAGCAATACTTGATTGTTATAGAAATGGAAATGTGATCAAAGTCAGATTAAATACAGTCCTTCTGCAGATATCTTTTAACTGGAACTGGGGAAGGAGAAAGGTAAGAAAGAAAGCAAAAAGGTAAAGGGAAGAGGAAAAAGGATGAAGAGAACCACAATCACAATAGAAATGTATAAACACATTAATATCCACAGCACCCTGTGAACCCAAACCTAAATGTCTCCGGTGCTGAGTCAGAGTTGTTAACCGCTATCATATAAACATTCATAGCCCTCTCTATGCTTCCTATCTGCCACTACCCACTGACTCAGAAGATGACTTTGATTCCCACTTTAAAGAGAAAATACAAGTCATAAGAGGGAAACTCCTGTAAATTCCTACCACCATACCTGCACAGGTGTCCACATCCATACCTCTAAGTTCCTATCTCTTTTTATGGGTTGAAAGAGAAGCCCTCTCTCAAAGGCTCATCTCCCCAAATGCTCTGGTTCCAGTTCCCCTGGTCAGCATGACTTGCCCCTTGGATTATTCTTTTTTCTTTCCTATGTCCCAGCCTTGTTGACAATTCTGACTCTTCCTTGTCAGCATTTAATCTCTCTGAAGTCTTATAATTCTAAAAAAACAAGCAAATAATTTTTCCAGCATGTCCCCTCCAAGTGCTATCCTAGTATTCCCCCCACATTATGGTTAAATGTTTTTATTTCTGTACATGAAACTGGATTGATCATAATTTGTGGCTCATGATGATATGATGGATATGTAGTCATCACTCCAAGCCTGGTTCACTTTATTTGGTTGACTTCTTACTTTTAATTCTTTAATAATCTGCTATGAAAGCACCATTCCAAACAAAAGCCAGATCCTTCAGATAATCATCCAGCCTCCCCATCGCAGCCCCTGCCTGTTGCCTTTCAAGCTGCCATCCTTCTGCATCCTATTTCAGTCATTCAGTGGATTTCCTCCTACAGAGTTTCATTGCATCTATGTATCTTTAAAAGTATATTGTTTCACTTTAGTTGTTTCGACCTTATAAAAAGAGTGTAATTTAATATTATAATGCTAATATTTATCTTTTAAAATGCCACTATGGTTCATTTTTCTTGAGTGCTGTATGATATGCCATTGCATTTACTGTTTATCAGATTAAGGAACTCTATTCATCTATTTCTAATGCATAAAGAATTTTGAAATATTGAATGGATATTATGTTTTATTAAATGTTTCCTCTGACTTCTTTTCACCTATTAAGAGGTTAACTATATTTATGGGTTTTTCTAATATTAAACTTTCCTTATGTTCTGGGGTAAGCCCAAATAGGCTATAGTTTATTATCTGTTTTAAGCATTATTGGGATTTACTTGCAAATATTGTTTTTGTGTTTTTATTAATAAGTGAAACAACCCTGTTATTTTCCTTTTTCATAATGTTTTTATTTTGATATCTGGGTTGTTCAGGCCACATAGAAGCAGCTTGGAAATAGTTCCTCTTTGCTATTGTCTGGAAGAGTTTGCATAAAATTGGGATCATCTGTTTTTTGTTTACTCATATTAAAATGAAGACTATAATTTGGAAGTGAATTATTGGATATGAAACCAAAATCACAAACAACAAAAAATAGAGAAACTAAACTACACCAAAATTAAAAACAACTTTGCATCAAAGGACACAATTAATACAGTCAAAAGACAACTCATAGAATAGGAGAAAATATTTGTAAATCATATATCTAAAAAAGGGTTAATGTCCAGACTATGTAAAAGGAAAAAAAAAACCTCCTACAACTCAACAACTACAACAACAAAGAATTTAAAAATGGGCAAAAGACCTAAATAGACATTTCTCTATGGAAGATATGCAAATGTCCAATAAGCACATCAAAAGATTCTCAATATCAGTAATCATTAGGGAAATGGAAATCAAAATCACAAAATACTACCTTACACTCATTAGGTTGGCTACTATCAAAACAACAGAAAAGAGTGAGTGTTGGCAAGGATGTGGAAAAATTGAAAGCCTGGGTACATTGTTGGTGGAAATGTAAGATGGTGAAGCCACTGTAGAAAACAATATAGAAATTCCTCCAAAACTTAAAAATAGAATTATCATAATTTTCAGCAATTCCACTTCTGAGTATATAGTCAAAATAATTGAAAGCAGGGTCTAAAACATATTTGCACATCCTCTTCACAGTAGCATTATTCACAATAACCAAAAGGTGAAAGCAACCCAAGTGTCCACTGATGGATTAATGGGTAAACAAAATGTGTATATCCATACAAATGGAATATTATTCAGCATTAATAAGGAAGGATATTCTGACACATGGTACAACATGGATGAACCTTGAGGACATTACGTTAAGTGAAATAAGCCTGTCACAAAAAGATAGACATTGCATAATACTTATATGAAGTACCTAGAGTAGTCAAATTCATAAATACACAAAGTAGAATGGCAGTTGTCAAGTACTGAAGGGAGGGGAAAATTGGGAGATACTGTTTAATGAATACAAAGTTTCAGTTTTGCAGAATAAAAAGAGTTCTGGAGATAATTGTATACCTAACATGGTTTAAATGACAAATTGTATGTTATGTGTATTTTACCAAAATTAAAATATTTTCTAAAAATGAAGAAATATTCTGTGTAGCTGATATAGCTTTGTTCTGTTTCATAGAGAGACTTGAAATTAATTCTCCTGATTTTAGCTCTACCTCCCACTCCCACCATTAGTACTTGCTAAGTCTCAGCATGGATCTTCTGTGACTTCCACTAGTATAATAAGCTCCTACCTTCTCAATACAACTTACAGACCATACTCTTTGTTCTGTTTCATCCATCAACTCATCTCTAAATACTCTCAGGTTTTTTGAAATTTCTTGTCTATTGATGTCCTCTACTCTCATATTTATCACTATATATTGGAACAGAAGACAGTCAGTGCTCATAAGGAATGACTTTATTGTTGCATAGTGTTAGAGAGCATCAGTCACCAGATTAATTCTACACCAAGCCTTCTCTTTGGGAATGCCTAGCTTTAGATAGACAAAAAAAAAGTGCAGGTGTCGCATCCTATAAATGTACATATCCCACGCAGTATTCTATAATATTGACCACTGTATTTGGTTGAACAGCAAAGGAAACTTATCTATCTGACTAGTGTAAAGCTGAACTTTTGCAAGTGGCTTTTTATTAACAAGAGGAAATATTTCCTTTTTAAAATTGCTTCTATATATATCAGCCAACTAGGCTTTTAGGAAAGTTCTGAGTTAGAAATTAAAAGTAATTTTCTCCCTAACAGTCTGCCACCAGCTCCAATGCATTTTATAAAGATCAGTATTCATTCTTGAAATTTTTGTTTGGGGAAAACAACAAACAGAGGAAGATTGGTCAGAATTCCAAATTTTCCTGAAACAATTTTTATGCTTTTGTTTTTTCCAATTTGTATTTCTTCTTATAATTATTAAATGGTCCTGACAGATACAGGAGACAAATGTCTGTGTTCACTCAGCAATTTTAAACTGAAATCTCCTTTATTTGTAACTGGTACCTTATTGACTTGAAACTACTTCTTGATGATGTGGTTATATTCTCTTCCTACTACTTGCTATAGAGACTAGAAATAGTATCCTACATGCTGATGACATAGATTTATTATATGAACTAAGTCGGGATGACCTCATTTCAAGTTATAGAACCTAATTGCTGCAAGAAAAAATAGCCTTATTTGGCCCCTCTTGCTGGAAATATCCTATCTGTGCAGAAACTTTCTGGATGACATGTACTTCTCTGAGCCAAGACAAGGATCTCTAGCCTCTGTCCCACAGCAGATTCCAAAGAGGCTCAGTGTCAGCTCCAGCCCCTCCTGCTACAGTCAGGGAACTATCCTGTCTGTGCAGCAACCTAGAGGGATATGCATGCCCACCTGAGCCAATCTGATAGGCATGCCAGCCTCTATTTCATAGAAGATCCTGTGGGAACCCAGTCTCAGCTTTGGCCCCTCCTGTTGCAGTTAAAGAACTACTTCTCTTATTCAGGGACCTGCTGGGTGATATATGTCCATCTGACCCAACAAGATGGGCCCACTAGCTTCCTTCCCACAAAAGATGCCAAGGAAGCCCAGTCTCAACTGCAGCCCCTCTCACTGCAGTTGGAGATGCATCCTGCCTGTGCTAAGACCTGCTGGAAGGCACACCTGTTGGGCCACTGGGACAATCTTCTGGACTCAGGTCCCTGGAAAGCATTCCCACACAACCCCAGTACCTTTTTTGGGTCTTCCCCAGCTCCATCTGGGCAAGAAAGCTTGTGTCAACCTTTGAGTCCTCACAAGACTAGCAGCAATCCTGGGCTAAAAACATCCTCTAGTGCTAAGATGGCTGCAGTGGTCACAGGTTCAGGGAACACAACATTCAGTCTGCTTAGAATTCCTATAAGGCCCTTTGAAGAAGGACAGGCACAAACAAAGACAGACTACAAAGACTAAAATACCGAATCCCTCAATGCACAGACATTATCACACATCTACAAGCATTAAGAACATTCAGAGAAGGATGACCTCACCAAATGTATAAAATAAAGTGCCAGACACTGACCTTAACGTGATGGAGAGGTGTGATCTCTCAGATAAAGAATGAAAAATAACAGTTTTAAGGAAGCTCAACTAACTTCAATAAAACAGAAAGAATCAGTTCAAAAATTTATCAGAGAAATTTAACAGAGAGGTTGAAATAATTTTAAAAAGTCAAGCAGAAATCCTGGAACTGAAAGATACAATGAATAAAATAAAAAATGAAATAGAGAGCATCAACAGAGAAATTGATCAAAGAGAAGAGTGAATCAGTGAGTTCAAAGACAAATACAGAAGAGAAAAAGAGGAAAAGAATGAAAAGGAATGCAGAAAATTTATAGGATCTATGGGACATCAAAGGAATAAATATTTGGGCTATTGAAGTTAAAGTGGGACAAAGGGGTAGAAAGCTTACTCAAAGAAATAACAGAAAATATTCCATACTTGCAGAAAGATAAAAATATCCAGATACAGGAAGGTCAAAGGCCACCAATCATATTTAACCCCAATACATATTATAATCAAATTCTCAAAGGTCAAAGACAAAAAAGTCCTGAAAGCAGAGAAAGAAAAGAAGTAGTTAGCATGTAAGGGAGGTTCAGTACATCTGGCAGCAGACTTCTCGGCAGAAATCTTACAGGCCAGGAGATAGTGGAATAATATATTCAGAGTTCTGGGGGGAAAAAAAACTATCAACCAAGAACACTAAACCCAGAAAATCTATCCTTCAGAAATGAAGGAGAGATAAAGACTTTTCCAGACAAACAAAATCTGAGGGAATTTATTGCTATCACTATCAGACCCATCCTACAAGAAATGACAAAGGAAGTTCTTCAAACTAAAATAAAAGAATGCTAACATAATTTTCACACTAATATCATAAGTGTGGTGTGTAAATCAATTATATCTTTACTAAGAAGACTAAAAGACAAAACTATTAATAATAATTACTTATTAATAAATAGGCAATATAAAAATGCAAATGGTGATATTAAAAATTCAAAATGTGTGGGGAGAAAGGAGTTAATGTGTACAGGTTTTATGTGTTTATTTATTTCTTTCTGTGACCAAATTAAGCTGGTATCGGTTTTAAATAATTCTTACAACTACAGGATGTTTTGTAGGCCTAATGCTAACCACAAAGAAAAATGCTGTAATAGGTACACTAAAAATAAAAAGGAAAAAATTAAAACATACTTCCAGAGAAAATCACTTAACCACAAAGGAAGGCTGTCAGGAAGGAAGAAAGGAAGAGTGTAATTACAAAACAACTAGAAAATAAGTAACAAGATGGCAGTGGTAAGTCCTTACCTATCAATAATAACAATGAATGTAAATGAACTAAATTATCCAATTAAAGGCACAGAGTGGCTGAACAGATTAAAAAATAAGACCCAAATATATTCTACCTACAAGAAATTTACTTCACTTATAATAAAGACACACATAGACTGAAAATGAAGGGATAGGAAGAGATATTCCCTGAAAATGGAAACCAAACAGAGCAGGAGTAGCTATACTTACCTCAGATAAAGCAGATATTAAGTCTAAAGCTGTAAAAAGAGACACAGAAGTCCTAATGTAATGAAAAGGGGTCAGTTCAGCAAAAGGATATAACAGTAGTAAACACATGCACACCCAACACTGGAGCAACCAAATATGTAAAGCAAATATTAATAGATTTAAAGAGGGAGATTGATTTCAATACTATAATAGTAGGGGACTTCAATACCACAGTTTTGGCAATGGACATCCTGTTATAAAATCAACAAAGAAATATTAGAGTTAACCTATACTCTAGACCAAATGGACCTAACAGACAATGACAGAACATTTCCTCCACCTGCTGCAGTATACACATTGTTCTTACCAGTGCATGGAACATTCTCCATGATAGACCATATGCTAACACAAAATAAGTCTCAACAGATTCAAAAAACTCAAAATCATATCAAGTATCTTTTCTGACCACAATGAAGTAAAACTAGAAATCAATAACAGAAAAAGTCTGGAAGCTGCACAAATGTATTGAAATTAAAAAACATACCCTTCAATGACCAAAGGGTAAATGAAAAAATAGAAATTTTAAAATTTCTTGAAACAAATAAAATGAACATACATCAGAACCTATGGGATATAGCAAAAGCATGACTAAGAGGGAAGTTCATAGCAATAAAGGCGTACATCAAAAAACAAATATGGAAGGGTGTGAAATAAAGATGTACTGCAAGGAATTGGAATAGCAAGCAAAAAACTCAAGCTCAAAATTAGGAGAAGGAGAGAAACAATAATTTACAAACTATCCATCTGACAAGGGATTAATAACTAGAATATATAAGGAGCTTCAACAACTCAATAGGAAAAAAATCAATTTAAAAATCAATTTAAAAATGGGCAGAAGATCTTAATAGACATTTCTCAAAAGAAGACATACAAATGGCCAACAGGTATATGAAAAAATGCTCAGCATCATTAGTTGTCAGAATGCAAATTAAAACTACAAAGAGATATTATCTCACCCCAGTTAAAATGGCTTTTATTAAAAACACAGACAATTATGAATAATGGCAAGGATGTAGAGAAAGGGGAACCCTTGTATGCTGTTAGTGGAAATGTAAATTAGTGCAACCACTGTGGAGAACAGTATGCAGGTTTCTCAAAAAACTAAAAATAAAACTACCATATGGCCCAGCAATGCCACTGGTGGGTTTATATCCAAAGAAGGGGAATTCAGGATATCGAAAAGATATCTGCACTCCCATATTTATTGCAGCACTATTCACAATAGCCAATATTTTGAATCAACCTAAGTGTCCATCAATAGGTGAATGGATAAAGAAATTGTGGTACATATACATAGAAGAATATTATATAACCACAAAAAAAGAATGAAATCCTGCCATTTGTAAAATGGATGGAACTGGAGAACATTAAGTGAAATAAGCTGAGTGCAGCAAGACAAATCTCACATGTTCTCATTCATGTGTGGGAGCTAAATATTGAAAACAATTGATTTCATGGAGACACAGTAGAATGACAGTTATCAGAGGCTGGGAAGGGTAATGCAGAGTGAGGGATAAAGTGGGATGGTTAATGGGTGCAAAAATATAGTTAGAATGAACAATATTTGAAAGCACAACAAAGTTACTATAATCAACAATAAGTGAGGGTATAATTTACAATAACTAAAAGAGTAGAATTGGAATGTTCCTAATACAAAGAAATGATAAATGCATCAGGTGTTGGATACTCCAATTACCCTGATTTCGTTAATTCACATTCTATGCCTCTATTAAAAAATCAGGTGTACCCTGTAAAGATATACAATTATTATATACCCATCATAATTAAAAATTTAAAAAAAGAAATAAAAAAGAAACACTAAAGTTCAGAACAGAAATAAATGAACTTGAGACCAAGGAAAACTCACAAAAGATTAATGAAATGAAAAGTTGTTTTTTGGGAAAAGATAAACAAATTTGACAAACCCATAGCTGGACTAAAAAGAAAAGAAAAAACTCCTAATAAATAAAAATCACTGATGAAAAAGAAAACATTGCCCTTGATAACACAGAGATATAAAGAATCATTAGAGACTACCAGGAACTATACGTAAACAAATTGAAAATCTAGAAGAATTATCTAAATTCTTGGACACTTATAACCTACCAAGATTGAACCAGGAACAAATAAAAAATCTGAACAGACCAATAACCAATAAGAACATCAAAGCAGTAATAAGACATTTCCTATCAAAAAAAATACGACTTGATTCACTGTTTGCTTCTATCAAATATTTAAAGAAAAACTAATACCAATTCTACTCAAACTACTTCAAAAAATTGAAGAGGACAGAATACTTCCAAACTCATTCTACAAGGCCATTGTTACCCTGATACCAAAACCGCACAAGGACACAACAAAAAAAGGAAACTTTAAGCCAATATCCCTACAGAACATAGATACAAAAATCCTCAACAAAATACCAGCAAACCAAATCCAATACACATTAAAAAGATCATTCACCATGACCAAATGGAATTCAGCCCATCGATGAACAAATGCGTCCCATGCATTTGTTGAACTACAAAGATAGTTCAACAAATGCAAATCAATATATGTGATATATCAACAAAATCAAAGACAAAAATATATGATCATTTTAATAGATGCTGAAGAAGCATTTGATAAAATTCAGCATCCTATATGGTAAAATCTCTCAACAAATTAGGTATAAAAGGAACATACCTCAACACAACAAAGGCCTTATATGACAACCCCACAGCTAATATCATACTGAATGTGGGAAAATTGAAAACCTTTCCACTAGCATTTAGAATAAGACAAAGATGCACACTTTCACTACTTCTACTCAGTACAGTACTGGAAATTCTAGCCAGAGCAATTAGGCAAGAGAAAGAAATAAAAGGCATACAAATTGGAAAGGAAGTAGTCAAATTATCCTTGTTTGCAGGCAACTGATTTTACATTTAAAAAAACCTAAAGGCTCCACCAGAGTACTCTTAGATCTGATAAATGAATTGAGTAAAGTTGCAGGATATAAAATCAACATACAAAAACCAGTAGTGTTTCCATATGCTAACAGCTATCAATCTGAAAAAAGAATAAAGAACTCAATCCCATTTATAATTGCTACAAAAAAAATACCTAGTAATAAATATATCCAAAGAAGTCAAAGATATCTTCAAGAAAAACTATAAAACACTGATGAAAGAATTCAAGAAGACACACACACAAAATGGAAATATATCCCATGCTCATGAATTAGAAGATTTAATATTGTTAAAATGTCTGTATTACCCCAAACAATCTATAGATTCAATGCAATATCTATCAAAATACCAATTAAATTTTTCACAGAAGTAGAAAAAACAATCCTAAAATTCATATGGAACCACAAAAGACCCTGAATAGCAAAAGCAATCCTGAGTAAAAAGAACAAAGCTGGAGGTATCATACTACCTGATTTCAAATTATACTACAAAGCTGTAATAACCAAGAGAGCATGGTACTATCATAGAAATAGACACAGAGACAAATGGAACAAAATAGAGAAACCAGAAATAAATCCACACACTTGCAGCCAACTCATTTTTCACAAAGGTGCCAAGAACATACATAAGCAAAAAGAAGTCTATTTAATAAATGGTACCTGGAAAACTGGATATCCATATGCAGATAAATTAAACTAGATCTTTATCTTTCACCATCTACAAAAATAAAATCAAAATAGACTAAAGACTTAAATGTAAGACCTAAAACTATGATACTATTGAAATAAAACATTAAGGAAATACTACAGAACATTAGTTTTAGAAAAGATCTTTTGAGTAACACCTCAAAAGTACAAGAAACAAAAGAAAAAACAGGCAAATGGGATTGCATCAGGCTAAAAAGCTTCTTCACAGCACAGGGAACCGTCAACAAAGTGAAAACACAACCTAATGAATGGGAGAAAATATTTGCAAACTGTCCATCCAACAAGGGATTGATAACCAGAATATATAAGAAACTCAAACAATTAATATAAAAAAACCAAATAATTTGATTAAACAATGGGCAAAAAGACCTGAATAGACATTTCTTATAAGAAGACATAAAAAATGTCCAACAGGTTTATGAAAAAATGCTCAACATCATTAACCATGAGAGAAATGCAAATCAAAACCACAATGAGATATCTTCTCACTTTAGTTAAAGTGACTATTATCAAAAGGTCAAAAAATAACAAATGCTGGCAAGAATGTGGAGAAAGAGGAACGCTTCCATGCTGTTGGTGGGAAAGTAGTACAGCCATTATAGAAAACAGTATGAGGTATCTCAGAAAACTAAGATTCAAACTACCATATGATCTAGAAATTCCACTGCTGAATGTACACCCAAAAGAAAGCAAACTAATATATTAAAAAGATATCTGCACTCCCATGTTTATTGCAGCTCTACTCAATATGACCAAAATATGAAATCAAATTTCATATCCATTAACAGATTAATGAATAAAGAAAATGTGGTCTATATACACAATGAAATATTATTCAGTCGTAAAAAAGAATGAAATCCTATTTGCAGCAATGTGGATGGAACTGGAAGACATTATGTTAAGTGAAATAAACCAGGCACAATAAGTCAAATATCACATGTTCTCACTCATATGTGGGAGCTAAAAATGTGTATCTCATGGAAGTAGAGAGTTAGAATGGTGGTTACCAGAGAGAGACTAGGGAAAAAAGGGGAGAGAGAGGGATGCAGAAAAGTTGGTTAATGGGTACAAAAATACAATTAGATAGAAGTAATACATTCTAGTATTTGATAACACAGTAGGGAAATTATAGTTAACAATAATGTATTGTATATTTCAAAATAGCCAGTAGAAGAATTGTAATGTTCCCAACACAAAGAAAAGATAAATGTTTGCCCTGATTTGATCATTACACATTGTATATAGGTATCAAAATATCACATGTACCCCCAAAATATGTACAACTATTATATATCAATAAAAAAACAAAACAAAACCCAAAAGTTCCTAAAATCAGCTACGGAGAAGTCAATACTAGCATTTTTGGTGGATATCTTCTAACAAATAATTGGCATATATCCAATTATCTGTTATAATATAGCAGGTCAACTTATTTCAAAATGAAAATGTACATTGTAAATATAAATCAATTTGTATGGGTCACCAAGAAATTGTTATAATTAAAGTTAGCTACTTTTTATAAATTGCTTATGACCATATAGAGTGTTTTATAAGCCCTCTTTTGAGAACTTAACAGCTACAATTATTGTAACTATTTTTGTGGTCAAAATCAGGTGACCATTGGCAGCTATTCTCCAGTGTGCTAGAGTAGTGGGCTAGAGTAAGCCTAAGGTAGATTAAACCTTGGCCAATCTGCATGTGCCAATGGGATGACTACCTATTCGGATATATATCTTTAAAAAAATTAAATAAATAATATCACTGACTTTTTACAAAAGCATAGCAATCTTACATTGTTTTCCATTGATAATATTTCTGCAAATCAACCCTTAATGGACAATGTTTACTATCTGCAAACTAGGATTGATCTAGAGATGAAAACTTTGCTTGCTTATGAGAGATAATATTGTTGGGTGGTTGTCTAAGATAATGTGTAATGTATATGCACTTTTCCAGGTACACTAGATTTTGTCTTGCATTGGGCTGTAGTATGAGAGAGATATAACACATTGCTCTGGCTGTTTAAAAATAATTCTTTGTACTACAAATTGGTATCATGATATCCACAGAGATATTTTGAGAGTTATGAAAAGCAACAAAATCATTCCATTTATCAAAAGATTAGTTGATAATTTGTCCACCATATCACTTGGCATGTTATTAAGGAAGATCCATGGTAGAAACATCTCCCAAGTATAACACTGTCCAAAAATCTAAAGGATCAAATAAAAATTGGCATTCTTCTCAGTACGTGGTTTGTGTTTAGCCTATCAACACTGTAAGTTTTGCTACTGAGATCGTTTCTCTCTCTGTTTTGTTGAAGGGAAGCTCAGAACCACTATTATATCTCACTTCCTATCAAATATGTAGCATCTTTGTGGTATAAACCTTTTATATCAACTGTACCCCTAGTACATCTTAATTTTCTATCCCAATTTTAACTTGCTTATATTTATTCACCTGTGTATTTTTTAATCTACTATAATTTATGAGTATGTACAAGCTACTTTTATTCTTTTAGGGGAAAAGGATAGTATAAAACAAAACAAAACAAAACAAATCACTACACAGGATGAAATGTAAGCAAACAGCTAAACTGCATCAGTTGCTCCACTGCCCTCTCTAACTTGGTATCTGAACTAGAGTATCTGTGATAAAAACATAAATCCCAAATGGCATTCATACTATATTTGCTGAACTATTTATTCAGGAACTTTTATGATATGCCTATTGTGTGCCAGACACCCTGATAATTGTTAAGCTTGCAAAGACATGCAAATCATGGTCCTACCAAGGAACACGAACTCAAGAACCTCAAAATCAAGTAAAAAAGCAGGTACATATACAGATAAGTGCAATAGAGTGTGTTAAGTATAATATTGTAGTAATAATAGAATAAAAAGCTTCAGGTGTTCATGGAGATTCTATAATTATATCCAGCAAGTGTTAATTAATCATGGGCCACCTTAAAACTATATCAAATATAAATAAATGTTTCTCTTTGGAAAGGCAGAATTTTTAACTGGTGGGACCTTAAATTTCATCTGCTTTAATTCCCTCTTTTACCTGTGAGGAATCAGACAAGCAAAGGTCTACCTAACAATAAAGAAAATTAGTGAAAGAGCTGATAGTTAGAACTCTTCAATTTACCATGCTGACCTAGAAACCAACTTATTTATTGTTCAGCTTTTTCTTCCCAAATTTGGGTTGCAGGCAGAAATGTAGTTTAGATGACATAAGACCAAGTGCTCTGACTTACCTCTTAGCAAATATTCTAGAATCCCAGAATCTAAATGAGGGCCTGCTGTCTTTGAAGGCTCTAAATTTGTCCTTACAATGCCTTTGACTTGCATAGCTCTCGGCCCCTGAATTTCCCCAGTTCCCAATTATCATATGCGTGTTGGCTCAGCTCTAATCAGGGAGGATAAATGCAAATAGGCCATGGTAGTCTTGCAAAACTAAGCCTAAATGTAGTGACTAATATCACAAGGTTATTGACTAATTCATTAAACAAATACTTATTCAGCATCTATTTCAATTTTTTTTTTTTTTAAGTTTCTCAGTATCGTTTTTTCTTTTCTGACAGGTGATTTTGGAGAAATCATCTCTTTTCTATCTAATACAACCTGGCTAAACTTTAAGTAGTGACCTTTCTCCCTTACTGGAGAGGCAGGCATGATATCTCACCTAGGCCACTCAGATATTTTTTCCTGTCATTTGAATCTTCAGCAAACAGTCTAAAAGATGTGTGGGTGCAGTTCCATCCTGACCAGCCACAGCATTCTACCAGTGGCTGCAGTAACATTGATCTCCTATCTCCCAATAAGCTCCATGAGCTCCCCAAATCCTTACCATTATTTAGGTTTTGCCTATGTTAGCCACAGTTGTTTTCTCTTGTTTGGAAAGAGACATGTATTCACTATGTTAGATGTTAAATACTCAAGATAGAGAGAAAATACTTAAAACATTGAGCCCTGTCACTCTAAGAATTTTTTGTACAACTTTAAAGGACAAGACATACATAAGAAACAAATACATAATGCAATAGTACCTTCATTACTAAATAAACTGTTCCATACTGGAAGAGTTGTCAGAATCTGGAGAAGAAAGGGGAGATCATTAAAGACAAGGCCTTAAAAGATAGGTATTAAATGCAATATCAGAACGGAAGCGAATGATCTTTTAGATGTGAGTTGTCAAATAAACCAGAGCTTTGAATTCAAAATGAACAAAGTGTGTTGCAAGAGTAGTAAGAATTGATCTCCAAAGAGATAATAAACTTGTGAACAAGACAGGACAATTGTACTGAAAGCAAATGAGTAAAGGGAGAAAACAAAGACCAGCAGCTATCTTGAGAAATTTAATGCTCACAGAGAGTGGTGGGAGGGGGAAGCCGGCAAAGATGTCTAATAAGTGAGAGAGCAAAGAACCAAGGACATTTGAGGTGGGCTTTAGACAAGTGTTTAACTTCCCAGGCCTCAGTTTCCTCATCTGTAGAATGGGGGTACTCATGGTACCACCTCATAGAGTGTTGTGAAGGCAAGATGAGTTATTCTATGTAAAATACTTGAAAAATATTTGGACTAGATTAATATTGGACTAGATTAATGAGTGATACAAATCCGCAGTTTCAAGGAGAGTGTGATTTCCAGTGCCCCCGCCTCCAAGAAGTTAAAGCCAAGAATAGTCCCTGAATTTAGTTACTAGCTTACTGTTGACTACCAAGAAAGCAGTTTTAAGATAGAAATATGATTACAATAGTTTAAAAAGAGAGGGGGTGGTAAAAAAAATGGAAGGCATGGGCTTTTTATTCAAAAGTTTGACAATGAAATGAAAGAGAAAATGTTTTATAAAGAGCACAATATTAAAGGCATAAGAAAAGGATCAGTGAAGAGGAAGAGACAAGGGTCAGTTTCAGCCTAACATTTTCATGGGAGTCAAAGAAAGATCCAGGACACAAAGCAGTTTATGGTAGGGAAGTGAAGCCTTCCTTTCAATGTGGAGGAAAAGATAAAAGTATTTTAATAGAGAAAAAGACGCATTGAAGTGGAGAATAAACTCCATGATGAAATTCAGGACCATTGGGCATGATCTTATTAGGAAAATGGGAGAGGCAAAATGAAGTAAAGATAAAGAGGCTACCGAAAGCTGCAAAATGCTAGAAAATGACAAATCTTTGCACACCTTATTCAGATGTTCTACTATCTCAAGAAATTTTAACATATAAAATACAGAAAAACTATCCCTATAAATTTAAAAGATAAAATGTATTTAAAAATGTCCTGTTAGGTGGAGCTGTTTAAAAATAAAACACTAATTTATGAAGAGAGAAATTGTCACTAAATGTGCTCAGATTGGATAAGACATGTCAGGAGTAGATTTCTACACAGAGTGGAAGGAAAGAAAAGAGATCCTCCAGTGCCTGTTCTATTTCTTTGATGCTAAAAATTTACGTCAAGAATAATGAATAATATTTTATATCAGGAATACTTAACTCCAGGGAGTCAGCAGCTTCTGCATGATGTGTGAATCCTAGAAAAGGGAGCCAACATTTCCAGAATAACTCTCTTTAGTCTCAGCAATTCTTGTATGTCCCTAGGTATACATAGTACCTTACTTTCAGCTGACCTGTTGAAATGACATAATGAGGCTCGCCGGTATTGGCTATGGGAAAGGAGTCTGCCTAGGGACCAACCAAATTTCTCTTACAGACTACTCTTTCTCTAGGATTCCCCAGCTTAACAGAAATATTGTAGGCTTCTTATATGCTATGGCTTCACTTCTATTTGAATGATTCAATTCTTGTTTGGGATGTTAGGAGATATGTGCAAAGCTGGTTCTTAATCTTGTTTGGGACATGGTCCCCAGTGAGCATGTAATGAGAGCATTACAATGTCTCTCCCAAAAACTACACACAAAATGTGAACTTAATTTCATTGGGTCCAAATGCTCCCTAAACACTATCCTCAGATTCAGTCAAGAAACCATTTTATCCAATTAGGACCTTCTAGAACCAGATATCCCCCAGAAATATATATTCTAAAATTGCTTATCTCAGACAGGATTTTATCTCTTCATAGAGTGCAGTTCTAGCATATACACAGTTAATTTACATAAATTTGATCATTGCATCCTTTGTGAAAATAGTAAGTATAATGATGATGATGATTTAAATAATGCAGGTATTGATTCTGCCTGTCAGTCCACTCTATGAGCTTAAGCTAGAGAGCGAGCACAAGATGAGAGCTATGAACTTGTTTCCCTCAGTTGGTCCCAGAGTGTTTCTCACAACATGGAGCTGTCGTTTTGCTAAGTAGCACTCTAGTTCACACAACATGGCTCCTAAACTCTAGACAACTTCTCTATCTGGCACTTAACTACAAAAAAAAATCTGAATTTTTTTCTTGGTAGCCTCCAATATTTGTGGTTTCTTGGCTTCTTAGTATCCAATTGATCTTCCACCCTTGTTAGTATCCTGATCTTCCTTTGGGTGGAATTTCCCTGTGATTAAGTTTCTCACAGGAGAGCAATTCCTAACTCCTGCCTCTCATGGTTTGTCCCACCCAAAAGTCAAGAAAACAAGACTCTTTCTTTGTCACCTCCTGGTACAACTAAGCAGTGAGCAACATCATCACCTGAGCTCCACTCATCAGAACCTTACATCATAAGAAAAGGATGCAGAGATGGAATGGCTATTCAAAGTCCTAATCTATTGCAGCAGGAGCACTGAAGGATGGGCCAGACTATTCATGCAGCCTGGCCTCTGAGTATCTCTTGTTTTTTGCCCACTTTTCAAATCCAGTTACCTATTGATTCCCAGTGAAGGATAATCCCCTGATTATCTTCTAATAAATAACCCTTTTGCTTAAAAGAATACCAGTGGTCTGTTTTGTAACCTTTAACAAAAAAAAAAAAAATACTTACTCATGCCCTGGAGAAAAAAACTGACCATGTTGTACCTATCAAGAAGCTGAACATCAATGTCACAGGTGGCAACTGCTTAAAGAAAATTCGAGATACAATTTTGACTATGAGATTCTGCCTTGCACACTGACATTAGAAGCTACCTGCCACATAATAAGTGATTCTAATGCAGTATCATATATCATAGTGAAATGTTGGAAGCAACCTAAATTTTCTATATAGGGGAGTATCTAAAAAGTAAAAATCTATAGGCTATATATGAATTCTGATGTAACCACTAAAATCATAATATAGAAAAACATTTAAAATGTTACTGCTGCATTACTACCAAACACTTTGGCTAGTATGGCTCCATATTTACTCATACTTAACCTTTGAAAAATGGCTGAGAGTGTTATATTAATATGTATTGTGAGTTGATGAGTGGTTATTTTTCATTATGCTTTTATCTATGTTAAGTTTCTTATAATTAACATATATTGCCTTCAAAAATAGATTTTTTAACACTTTAGCAATGTTATTGTAAATAAATATGAAAAGTCCCTTGTGGTATCTTAGTGTGTAATACTTTTTATCTTTTATATTTTCCCAGATAATCTTCAATTTCCAATCCATAGAAGAAGAGTAAAACCCTGTATCTTCTTTAAAGTTACAGCTCAAGCTATGGAAGATTAAATTTATAAAATGTCTCTTCCAACTTACTAGTTTGGTGTGAACAATTTCATCAACCTGTTGGTTAAAAAAAAACAACTTTTTTCTTTTGCTTTCAGTTTTGTGTTTCAGGAATTAAGACTCAGAAAAATCTCAGATTTAGATTGAAATTCTCCTATCTGATCATTCCTCTTTTCCAAGATAGTCACCCAAATGACAGATGTCTTAGTAATCATATGCCCATATATAGAATTCAGAAAACTAATTTTTATAACAATGACATTTAATCGTGGATGGAAATAATCTTCAGTGGGCCATACCCTCTGTAAATCTCTTAGAATCTTATTAATTTGTTCTCATTATTATTGTTGACGATTTTGGTATAGGCACTCAAATATTCACCAGCATTTCTGTATGGTACATTTTATCATCAATTTCAGTAGAAAAACTGCTGCACAAAATAATTATTCTCTATTAATTATTTCATAGAGTGAGAAATGTACTAGATGCCTCCATCTATTAGGTAGAATTTTCACAAAATCCTTGTACAGTAAGTACATAATCCTTATTGTACAGATGAGAAAAGATAAGACCAAAGAAGACACACAACTAGTAAGTGGTGGAATAAAGTCTGTCTATTGGTCTTTGGCTGTAACTCACTAATTTGCAAACTATTCTCACAATTCATTTCAGTAGCATGAATGGAACTTGCTGGATAGTGTGTTTAGTAAAAGGTGGGCACAGTTGGCTATTCAAGTTGGGTCTCAGAAGGCAATATCTTGGAAAGCTCCACCAGGGTCCACAGTTTGGGCTCTCCTATCCCTCAGTCTGCAACTTAGTAAACCAGCTCCTACATATTAAACTTCACTGCATCTCTAATCATCAGGGAAATGCAAATCAAAACCTCAATGAGATATCACTTAACTCCAGTGAGAATGGCCTTTATCAAAAAGTCCC
>CM052439.1:106386421-106409591 GCA_028533085.1 Varecia variegata | reverse complement strand
AAATAAATAAACTTCACTGCAACGTAATGAATGGTACTGGATTCAGAAGAATTAAACAGAACATAATATAAATAATCATCTAGTAAAGCTGGGTACAGTGGTGTGTGCCTGTAGTCCCAGCTACTAGGAAGGCTGAGGCAGGAGAACTGCTTGAACTCAGGAGTTCTAGGCTGTAGTACGCTATGAGCTATGATCATGCCTTTGAATAGCCACTGCACTCCAGCTTGGGTGACATAGTGAGACCTTGTCTCTAAAAGAAAAAGGATCCTCCAAATCATCTAGTATAAACTAGAATATATTATGTTATGAGATATTTCAAGTCAGTGAAGATATGATGGGTTATTTAACATATTTAAGACACATATTAATACATTTATTTAATAATCTACTAAATTATGAAAAATAGTATATTGCTTTCTCAAATCAAAATATATTTTAGGAAAATTGAACATATAAAGATTTTGAAATATTAAGATGCATAAAAGCACTAGAACAAAATACAGATTGGTATTTCTTAAGTATAGTACTAAAGACAGAAATCCTAAAGTCTATCTAAAACATTTGTAACCAAAAGTACAATAGACAATGTAATAAAGGGTTGGATTTGGGAAAGTTTAGGACATAAGCAAGGGTGGGTCAGTTGTGATGTATAAAACTTAGGACAGCTCCAAGATGTTAAAAAGTCTGAAACAGGGAGCAAAGGAGTTCGTGTTTATACTGGATGGTAAATAAACCTAATAAATCTGGGGAAAAAGGAACAAATTGAGCAAAATGTTTGTAGCAAACTAACACTAAAATGGTTGCTGTCTTTATATATGAGAAAATCTATAAAATTATTAAGAAACAAGTCTTAGGTAAGAGAAAGCTGTGAGATAGTTTTCACATACACACATACACACATACACATGCAAGCTTTTTGCTCCAAAGATACAGCAATAATTTTAAATAAATTAATAAAAATAATTAACTTAATTAAATATTAAAAATAATCTTTTAAATAATTTTAAATATAATGAAAAAGATATAGCCTTAATAATTTTTTAAAAAGAAAGGTAAAATGTCATTATAGTCCCAAAACAGGGCTGAGTACCAAAGCAGCAAGCAGGGCTAAAGTCTGCTGGACTCTGGGCCTGGACACAGGAAGAGTGGGGACAGCTGAAATAACATTCCTGTGGGAAAATGAAAACTCAAAGTGACCCACACAGGCCCAGGGGCAAGCATTAAGTTCATTGTTTGGGAACTACAACAAGGTTAGGGCTGTCCTGTGTACAAAGAGAGACTTTAAAAGGAAAAAAAAGCTGTTACCATTATATAGGCTATTGCTTACATAAAGGTTTTGAATAAAGACAATAGGATAAAACAGAGGAACAGGAATTAAATAAACGTAAGCCTAGTCTAAAAGGGGACAGGAGCTTCAAACCTTGGATATGATCTAGTGATCTGGTTTAGGAGTGAAAGCTTCACAGAATTGGAAGGAGTGAATCTTAAAAATATTATATTGGGAGAGGTAAATATTAAAGTATGAGGGAAAAATAAAAGAAAATTTTCCTAATCAAGATAAGTCTGCATGTACACTTCCGCTATACATGAAGAAAATTCATAAATGCAACCAAAAAATAGATTAATGTATCCTGATAAAAAGAAGACAGGGCAATCCAACAATGACTTTAAAATTAGTGTTTTATGGTCCTTGGGGAGAAAAAAAACAAAGGAAAAGGAAGGAGAATATAAGAAATGAACTAATATAAAATGTAAAATTGATATGGTTATTAATTAAAAATAGAATATACTGGGATAAACTTTAAATAGAATTTGAAGAAAAAAATCATCAAAATGGAACATAGCAATAATGAATTCACCAAGAAAACATCACGGAGAGATAAAGTGATTAAAAGTTAAGTGAAAAAGCACTTAAAATATTTTAATGAAAAGCATTTTAAAAATACTTTTAATGAGTATTCCAAAAGTAGAGAACACAGGGAATGACGAAGTGACAATATTCAAAATAGAGTGCTGAGACTATTTCCTAAGGATGTGAATATTCACATTGAGAATGCATAGTGAACAACAACCATAAAGACTACCAAAGTGAAAAGAGAGCTTCCTCACAAAAGTAATGACTTAGACTTAGAGCAGACATGTCACCACCAAAAAAATATAGGAAGAAATTCATCATATATTCAAAGCATTGAGTTGAAATAACTGTCAACCTAAAGTTCTTTATCTAGCTAAACAATTATTTTCAGTCAATGGAAAATAAATATATTTTTAGGCATCCCATCTAAGAGGCTTTGTAACCCATAGAACTTTGCTGAAAGAACGATTAATGAGGGCCCATCACTGGAATGGTTATTATAGCATTGTCTGTAAAGGTAAACATTATAGTGAACTAAGGTGTCTAGTGAAAGAAAAATAAATTAAGAAATTTTGTAACATTTACAAACATGGTATTGAAAACTATGTAGCAGTGAAGATGAATAAACTAAAACTATACAGGCCGGGAGCTGTGGCTCACACCTGTAATCCTAGCACAGTGTGAGGCCAAGGCAGGAGGATTGCTTGAGCTCAGGAGTTCAAGACCAGCCTGAGCAAGAACGAGACCTCGTCTCTACTAAAAATAGAAAACTTAGCTGGGTTCGGTGGCAGGTGCCTGTAGTCCCAGCTACTCGGGAGGCTGAGGCAGGAGGATTGCTTGAGCCCAGGAGTATGAGGTCCAGTGAGCTGTGATGACGCCACTGCACTCTACCCCACGCAACAGAGTGAGACTCTGTTTCAATAAAGAAATAAATAAATCAAGCTGTACATAATCACGGTTTTCTTCTTGAGATCTTAGAATGACTGTTCTTAAGTTAAAGATGGGTTCTTCAAACCTCAGAAAGGTTATATCCTTAACAATGTTGTCTTCAAAAGTATTCACCTTGAAAAGCTATCAGTAAGGCAGCCTTCCCTCAGTTCCAGTTACATAGTTTTTGTTTAAAACTTGGTTCAATCTCATCTCCTCGTTTGGAACTGATTTCTCAACTGGTTTATCAACTGCAAAATGTAAATGGCCTAATTAATGATAGTATTCTCCTTGCCTTTTACCAAAAGAAAAACAAAAGATATTGCCCAGCTTTATCAGCCACCTGATTCATCATTATTGATTTGAAATAACCAGTGTCTATATACAAAAATCAAAGCCCCACCTCAAAAGCTTAAGTTACTATGATTGTAGTTACTGAAAATAAGTGCTGTGGACTCCAAATAAACCCAGAGATAAGGTAGAAAAGTGTTTGGAAGAAAAGCAACATTTGTCAAAGCTGCAGCTTGCATCTTCAGGGGCAGAAAGATCTGGAAATTCAGCGTCCTGAAAATGAAACACAGCTCTGAGGTTAGGCTAGTGCTTGAGGTCAGAGGTAGCTATAATGAATAAAGTCTAGTGAATTGATCAGGTTTGATGCCAGGGGACTACAGTAGATGTCACAGGGAGGTCCTGCTATTCCAGAGAAAGAGCAGAGGGTAGTGAATGTGGGAGGTGGGGTTGGGGGTGCTATAAAAGGAAAGGGAAGTTCTAAAGCAGAATACCGTCCTTAGTAAAATGGGTAATAACCAGGTGGGGTAGCAGTCAGTACCCTCTAAATTTTCAATGTAACCCCACTGTTAGGCATCTGGAAATATCACACCTTGAGACAAAGAACCCGTTCTTACCAGCAACTCATCACAGACACACTGGACACCCAGAGGATGCAGCAAAACATGCCTTTACTATTCCTCTTAGGTTGCCTTTCAACCCATATGCAGTGGGTCCGAGGTGCCTAAACATCTCTCCCTTGGGCTCTCTTCTTGCCTTTTCTGACTCTCCACTCCTCACAGTCCTACCTTTCAACCTGCCTCCTCCCCCCATTTCTAATGCCAAAAAAATCAGATCTGCTCCTTGTGGTCAAGGTAGGCAAGCCTTTTGCTGTGTATCCTCACATTCCTCAGGGAAGCACCTGTACAGCAAACAGTTCTTCCTTGCTAATATTACTCACTTTCATAGCATAACTTCAGTGAATTGTTATGTGACAAGCACTATCTTCACCAGACTAAGGACTGAAAGTAAAAAGTGATGAGAGGGACAGAAAACACCATCCTTAAACATCTACAAAATACATCAACACCTGGGACCAACAAGACAGGCACTTAGATATTGAGATTGGCCTCTGAGGAAGGCAGTTAGTCTCAGCACGTCCAGAGACTAGAACCACTGAAGAAATCAGAGCAGGACTAAGCAGCAAAACTGACTTGAATGAACTGGGGCAATTTTGATCCACTGCCTCCAGGTAAATGACTAAGTGGTTCAGATGACAATGTTTCTGAAAAATGTGATTCCGTATGCTTGAGATTAGTACAAAATTAAGATATTTGTGCTTATCTATGAAAATACTCTTCTTCAGGAAACTAACAAGCATAGTATACACATATAATTTTATTTAAAATATCCACACCTAGACACACATGCACATGTTTTCAGATATTCTTAATTTCTAGTTTATCTTAGATTCAAGCTAAAAATCACTTCAACTTACTCTTAAATCTGTTCTTCAAGTCTAACTTCCCTTAATTCACACACATGCTGCTTCTCTATATCAAATTTGAGGCTTAGGAGTAATTGCATTACTGTACACTGTCCCTTTCAGAATATTTTAAATTATTTTTCAAAAGTAACTAAATTCACACCCACTAGAATGGCTGGAATAAAAACGTCAGATTACAAGTATTAACAAGGATGTAGAGAAATTGGAACTCTCATCTGCTACTAGTAGGAATATAAAATGGTGCAGCTACTTTGGAAAGCAGTCTGGCAGTTTCTCCAACAATTAAACATAGAATTACCGTATGACCCAATAATCCCAATCCTTTGATATGTACCCAAAAGAAATAAGAACATATGTACACACAAAAACTTGTGTACCAATATTTATAGCAGCATTATTCACAATAACTAAAAGATGGAAACAACCCAAATGTATATCAACTGACAAACTGATAAACAAAATGTGGTATATCTGCTCATTGGAATATTATTCAGCCATAAAACTGAATGAAGTATTGCTATATACTACAACATGGATGAATCTTGAAAACGTGCTAAGTGAAAGAAGCCAGTCACAAAAAGTCATACATTATATAATTCCATTAATGTGAAATATCCTTAATAGGCACATCTATAGGGACAAAAAGTATTAATACATTTGAAGTTACTAAGGCCAGGTGGAGATGGGCAAGCAATCTAGCTAAAAGGTACAAGTTTCTTTTCGAGGTGATAAAAATGTTCTAAAATTGACTGTGATGACAGCACATTATTATACATATACTAAAATTCATTGATTATGCACTCTAAACAAGTAAACTGTATAATATGTGACTTATATTCAATAAAGCTATCTAAAAAAGTAACCAAGTTACCTTAACAAAGAGGGATGTTCTACTCCTCCCTCTTAACAAAAATAAATGGAGAAAAAACAATGTGGATGATTGTTGTAGCTTAATTCTGGGATTATGTAAAACCTCAAGACGATATCTTCCAATCAGAAAGAAATGTTTCTCCTCTTGAAGGAGGGAAATTTCTTGCTTATACATCCCTTCCCCACAAATCCATTCACAAATAAGGTTAGGTATTTCTCTATCAGATTTTAACTAATTAAACTTTATTAATGGATTTTTATTTAAAGCTCATAATTTTATCTTTTCAGTTAATAAAAATATATATGCAGTAGGGAGACCTATATATTTATCCCCAGCCACTGTCAACATATGGACATGCTTCCAGACCCCTCAGAAGGAATGTCACCCTGCTTCATCTCTCCTGGAAGAAAAAAGAATAAAATTTGCAGAAGTTGTAGAAAGAACACAGAAACAGGCTGTATCTTGGTGACGTTTGGATCTTCATTTATAGAAGAAAAGAGAAGGAAACATAAAAAAAAATGGAACAATAATTAGCTATATCTAGACCTGTACTAGAAGGAGGACTTAAATGATTACATACATCAGTCTAAAAGGAAGCATCTATTGCTAGTAACTGCAATCAAGTAGACTTTCTCAATTAAATTTCTTCTTCTTGCATATGAAAATTCTGTCTCTAATTTTAGTGCTTGTAAGTGCATTGCATATTAAAAATATTTTCAACTTTTAAACTCATGAAAACTGGCCGAATCTTATCATTAAACATGTATTTTTCTACAGGTTGCTTTCTGACAACAATGGTTGATTTGCTGGTTTTTAACACTTAATGCATTAACCCAAACAGTGAATATGTATTTGCATATAAAAGTTATTTTTCATATCTAAAGTTAAATTTTGTAATTCCATTATCCTTTTTAATAAAATTATTTAGCCTTTAGTTTTCTTACATTGCCTCTGGTTTTACTTTATTATATTTGAAAATGTACATTTGAGTTTATGTAATTTATATAAGTAGTCCCTTTAAACCAATCAGGGAAACCTTGAAAGATTATTTTAAAAATTTAAATAAAGTATGACAATTTATAACTTACTGAATGATGATTATCTATATTAATTTTTAGATTACCTATATTTTATTTTGGGTTCCTTAAACTTATAAAGCTTTTTTCTTTAGTAAAAATGATACATGCAATGAAAGTTTGTGTATTATATATTCAGAACTGTGAAAGAAACATAAGAACACTCTGAAGGCTTTTAATATTCAGCTTTGAGCTGTTTTTTCCCAAGGTGAAAAGTAGAGTCAGTCATAAACATGTAATTCTCACTGTCGAAAAGGAAGAAAAATACTATTGCCTCACCAGAACAAAGTTTTTCTCATACTGAATTCTAAAGAAAGTTTATTACATGCTACTCAATATAGATAAAAATAAGGATGAGTCTAACATTAATAATAAAATGTTTATAGAAAATATAATAGAGAGTTTTCAATATTATTTTCTGTATTCATCTTCAAAAAAAGAGAGAGAACAAGGAAGGCATGAAGGGAGAGAAGGAGGGAACAAAGGGAAACAAAGGGAAAGGAGGAAGAAAAAAACAAAGAAAAGAAAAGAAAAAGAAAAGAGCAAAAAATATACTCTAAAGAGATCAATAAAGCAAAACACTAAGCTCATGCTGCCCCTCAAAAATGTATACTTCCTGATAGATTTAATCCAAGCATATAATTTAAAAATTACCGAGAAATAGAATAATTGAGTAACCTTAATTCATACATCATTATACATACATACATTATACGAGCTGAACAGTAGACAGTACAAGGCTGTAACCTCTATTCATGACCTGGAATGTAAATGTTTTTCTGGCCAATTAAAGTCAGATTTGTATGTTGCAGAAAGCACAAGAACATGTAATAAAATGAAATTGATTACAAAAACTGATGAGACTGTGGAGATTTTCTACTGACACAAATATCCTAACTTCTTCCAATCCTGCTTATATATTTGAGAAAATATTTCAAGGGAATATAGCAGTAAGGCAAAAAATAAAGCTTTTTCTTCTTCTTTTTTTTTTTTTTTTTTGAGACAGAGTCTCACTCTGTTGCCGGGGCTAGAGTGCCATGGTGTCAGCCTAGCTCACAGCAACCTCAAACTCCTGGGCTCAAGTGATCCTCCTGCCTCAGCCTCCCGAGTAGCTGGGACTACAGGCATGCGCCACCATGCCCGGCTAATTTTTTCTATATATATTTTTAGTTGTTCAGCTAATTTCTTTCTATTTTTAGTAGAGACGGGGTCTCGCTCTTGCTCAGGCTGGTCTCGAACTCCTGACCTCCAGCGAACCTCCCGCCTCGGCCTCCCAGAGTGCTAGGACTACAGGCGTGAGCCACTGCGCCCGGCCAAGTTTTTTCTTCTTATTCTTTTGATAGAGGCCATAACGCAATTCAGGGGGACTATGTAAAAATACAAAGAATTTTTCACATCTTTATCATTACCTTGATGGCCAGCATATTTGGTAATTAAAACTAAAATTGGTAGGTAGACAGCTGGGGACCTCCAGCCCCTCCTGGGGACAAGGTGGATGACTGCCACACCTGGGGGAGGAGAGAACGCCCTATGAATCCACCAATCAGAACTTAGCATGCCAACTGCAAAAGAATGCAGAGGACTCTCTAGCCCACAGGCCAAGCAGCATAGGTAGAGTGGAGTCTGAAAAGTGACCTAGAACAACTGGTTTTCAGAGAGGCTCACGGGAGAACCACATACGTAGTAAGACTCAGGTTATAACTCCCAACTGTCCATCAAAGTGGTTCCATGGTAACATAGAAACCACAAGGAGGGCCCAATCCAGACACACCAGACCCAGGCCATAACCAAGGCCTTTTTATCGCAACAAGCGATCTGTTCGTCATCTGTGGCAAATGTATCTTGCCCTTGCTCTGTAAACCTATATCTTCCTCTTGCTCTGTAATCCTATCTTTCTCTCCTTAATAAATCTTGTTTCATGCTTACTTTGCTTTTGGTGTATCTGATCATTCTTTGGCCAAGAGCATGCCAAGAACAGAGAACAGACAAGATTACCAACCCCAAATCCCAATATTTTTGGTGCTGTGACTCACATCACTCTGTGTAGGTAAGCCAGGTCAATTTTTTCCGTGAGAACACTCTGATTTGCATCACTCTGTGTAGGTAAGCTTTTTTTCCCCCCCATGAGAACACTCTTGCTTCAGATCTTCTCACTTTGCAGCCAGCGCTTGAGGAGATGCTGGTGCTTGCTTTCTCTTCTCCACCCTCACCATTTCTCCGACTGCATGGTTGAGTTCTTGGCTAAACCCGGGTGGGTGATAAGGACTTCGGGGACATGTCCCTCGTGGTAGGGGTCTTTCATTTTATTTCCCTTTAGGAAAGAGGGCTCTGCATTATAACTCTTATGCTTCCAGGCTTCACATTGGTTTTGATAATGTACTTTTCTTTCCAATCTAACAGGGTGCTTATGGCCCTTTCCCATAGTAAGGCTAAATAATGTTTCCTCCCCTGGTTTTGTCTGCACTAAGCCATCTACTGCCTGACTCACTCACTCAGAGCAAACTTGTATGCCTGGCAATAAGCAAAGAGGGATTTGGTCAGTGCCTACTTTGCTAGGGTCCTTTTAGGACCCAAGAGTTTATGCAGCCCATGAACATGCCTGTACATGAATAGATTTGAGTTATTTTAAGGCAGCATTTCTGTATCTGTCTCTGCCATGTCTCTCCCACGTGGGGCACAGTTACATACTTGCACACCTGATTTTTTGGGGTCCTTCTCCTTCACCCTCATGCTGCTTCTTTTGCTCTGTCCCAGGAAATGCCTTCCTTATCATGGCTGGCCACCCAATCACTGGTGCTTTTATGAACGAACCAGGTTGTTATACCAACAGATATCCTTGTCCTGGCACTTAAAAAATTAGAGGCTCTTATGTTTGAGGGGTCATGCTCACCCCCTCTTCCTACAAATCAGAAAGGAGAAATCTGGACAGGTACTTCGGCCACATGGCCTGGGTCATTACCTGGGGATGCCCAGCTCTAACAGACCCCAGCAGGTATAGCCTCTCTCCTTTCCCTCCTTATTCCTCGGCCACATGGCCGAGGTTGAGGTTGTTACCTGCGGACACCCAGCTCTGGCAGACCCCAGCTAGCAAAGTCTCTCCTTTTTCCCCGTTTTTATTTCCCTCCTTACTTTCTAGATGGATGCACAGGGACCAAAAATCCCTCCTAACACCGTTTGGGATGCAGTCTATCAAACTGGGGCAAGTTTAGTTTCATCCAGACACTCTGAAGAAGAAACATATAATCTTCTGCACAACCACATGGCCACAGTACAAGCTAGACAGTAGAGAGCAGTGGCCACCACATGGGACTCTAAATCACCCCACTATGTTACAATTGGCCCTCTTTTGCAAAAGGGAAGGAAAATGGGCCAAAATATCACAGGTACAGGCTTTCTTTTATTTACAGGAAAATCCTCGGTTGTGCAGGGCTGTTTGGAGCCAAGTGTTGGTGGTGTTAAGAGCTCCTCCTCAGGTTCCCACCTGTTCTGAGCTGTCCCCATACTCAGGGAGGCCTAAAGGGGGCCCTACAAAGGTGTGGTACCCTCTGTACCTCCACCAGGGTAGAAGCAGTGGGGAGTTTGGACCAGCCCTGGTTCATATAAGCTCTTTAGTTTAGTAGAGTTAAAACAAATAAAACGGGACCTGGGAAGCTACACCAACCGCCCTGATAAGTATGTAGAGACAATCTAGCATTTGTATCTAGCCTATGACTTGGCTTGGGGAAATGTACTTCTTATTCTAATCCAGACTTTAAATGATTTTGAGAAATCCAGAGTGTTAATGGAGGCACAAAAGTTTGCCACTGGGTTATACCTTTCAGATCCTAGATATCTAGAGGGTGAAACAGCGGTGCCTGTGACTGACTCAGGGTGGAATAATGATTCCTTATAACAGAGGTGGGAGAGAACATTTTCTACTATGTGTCCAGGCTGGCCTCAAGGCTACCAGGTAAAAAGTGGTCAATTATTCCAAGGTCTCCACCATAACCCAGGAGCCCGAGGAAAACCCCATAGCCTTCCTGGATCAGCTCTGGGAGGCAATGGAGAGACACACCGCTCTTGATCTTGACTTCTATGATGGGCAAGTGATATTAAAAGATAAATTCTTGACCCAAGGAGCTCCAGATATTAGAAAAAAGCTCCAGAAGCTTGTGCAGGACCCTACCACCATCCTGGATGACATGGTGGCTGCAGATAATTCTGGTATTTTATAACAGAACTGAGTTCGAGTCTCAGGCTTGAGAGAAGGAGCAGAGGAAGGAGGCTAGGCAGGCCCAGTTAATGGCAGCACTGGCACCCACATTCGGACCAATGGCCAAAGCCCCACAAAAGGAAGGGAACTCCAGTGCCACATCTGCTGAGAGGAAGGGCATTGGGCCAAAGACTGCCCCAATCAGGACAGGCTGCCCAAGGCCCCTTGTCATCAGCACCATCAAATAAGTCACTGGGCCGCACTCTGTCCTATAGGATTGTCCCAGGAGGGAAGTTGGTCCCCAGACCAGATCATGGTTCAACAATGAAGGAGGCCCCTGGCAGTGGCCATCACTGGATTGGAGCCAAGGGTAACCCTCCTGGTGTCAGGTAGGCCAGTAAACTTTCTTCTTGCAACTGGGGCTGCCTACTCTGCCCTCCTCACCTACTCTGGAAAACTGAGCACTCAATCCTGTATGGTCACGGGGATCTCTGGGATCCCTACCAAACAATTCTTTACTTTCTCTTTGCTTTGTTTATGGGAGGATGTGATCATTAAACATTCATTTCTGGTAACTCATAATGGTCTTCCTGTTTGAGAGTGATAGCAGTCATATATTTGCTCTTGCCAGAGGCCACTAAATTCACTGTGGGAGCTTCCCTTACTGTTAGAACCTCCACCAGGCCTCAGAGCTCTTCCAGAGAGGGGCAACAAAATGAATGTCAGATAGCCACCTATTAAAAATTCCAGGCTATATTTATAGAAACTCCTGACTTTAAGATTGAAACCTCCCCAGGACTTAACCCCACCACACCTCTTCCAGAAGAGACTGTAGGAAAACCAAGCAAACTAGTGTATAATTGTGAAGAAATTATGCTCCACCACTACCCTCCCCAGGCAGATCTATTCTCAGTTCCCATCCCTCAAGCCCATCAGTAATTGTCCAACGGAAGCAGTTTTGTTAAGGATGGGGAACAGCATGCAGGCTATTCAATAGTGACCAAGAGTCAAGAAGTGTTGGAGGCCCAGGCTTTGCCAGCAAATACATTTGCCCAATTGGCTAAACTCATTTCCCTAACCTGAGCTCCCCAGTTAATCAAAGACAAGAGAGTGACCAACTATACAGACTCTAAATATGCTTACTTGGTCTCACATTCCTATGCATCTATTTGGAGAGAGAAAGGATTTCTTACCACTCAAGGAACAACAATTAAGTATGAGCAACAGATTCATGCACTTCTAAAAGCCATTCAAAAACCAGCTGCGGTGGTGGTCATCCACTGTAAAGGACATCAAAAGGGAACTGATCTAATAGCTCAAGGAAATAGGGCTGCAGATACGGCTGCCAAATAGGAAGCCCTGTGTGAAATGTTTCCTTTGTCCCCTCTAAGTCCACTCTCCCTATTCCAGCTTATTCCACCTCAGAAATATCTGATGAGTTGACTCAAGGGTACCCCTTGAGCCCCTCTGGATGGTTGGTTAAAGGAAACCTCCATCTGTTACCAGATAAAGAAGTCAAGAACTTGGTAAAAGCCACCCATAATGCTACCCTCTTCGGCCCAAAGCCACTTAGTCATCTCCTGGAACAACACTTTGTTTCTCCTTTACTGGCCTCCACTATTAAACAGGTCACCTCACTCTGTACTACCTGCCACACCAACAATCCTCAAGGGGCCTTGGGGTCAAAACTTGCCTCTCCAGACCAACAAAAGGGTACATACCCTGACAAGGACTGGCAGATTTCACCCAAATGCTTCCCTATAGAGGATTCAAATACTTATTAGTGTTTATTGACACTAATTGACTATTATTGACACTATTGACTTTTACTCATTCGATTGAAGCTTTTCATTGTGGGACTGAAAAGGCTGCTGAAGTTTTCTGAAGACTTCTGGTGGACATCATACCTCGTTTTGGCCTTCCCTGGTCCTTACAGAGTGACATTAGTCCTGCTTTTGCTTCACAGGAAATGGCTGGACACCAACATACCCTTCAAGTAGTTCAGTTCTTGCAGCTCGGACATTGCAAGAACACAAGTTATCACCTAGAGACCCTTCTTCCTAGTCCTCTCTATCATCCAGGGGACTTAGTGCTCATGAAACAGTGGAAAAATGGGCCCCCTACATCCCAGCTAACCACAGTGTAAAAAGGTCCCTATCCAGTCTTCCTTTCTATCCCAACTGCCATTAAGTTCCCAGGGATACACTTGGATCCATCATTCTCAGGTAAAGCTGTGGAAGGACCAAAATGAAACTCATTCAGCCCCCGCAGATGAGGACTCCAACACCAGAGACAAATACTGGTGTGCTCCTTTGGAGGATTTCCAGTACCTGTTTAAGCAGACTCCTCCTGCTGTGGCTCCTTCATAAGTAGCACAAACTGCTTATCCATGGGCAAGATACCTTTTGCCCTGGCAAACCAAACCGCGCACATTCTAAGACTTAACCAAACCTGCTGCTGGATATAACTGTCCACTAAGTCATGGGGTTGTACCCAACCAGTGATGTGGAAAATGTGGGGAAGTCTCTCCCTTACTATTGAACAACATTCCACTGTCTCACATACTTGGGGCACCCATGCTCACACTCAGATTGTTATAAAAATTGAACAGATCCGGACTCTCTTCAATCCCTCACAACCTGTACCTTCTGGGCCATATACGCTCACCTTAGTAATATGGCCCAGGGCACCTTTCCCATTTGTATTACTCATACTTACAGACAGGGCCCGGATGTGGGGACCCTGCATACTTCTCAATATATACGTAATTTTTGTCATCCCTCAACCACCCATGAGAAACACTAGCCAGAGCCTCGACTTTCGTAAACTTTAGATTACTTGCCAGGACCCTGACTTTGCTTTTCTTGGTCCAAAATAATTACATCTTGACTAAATTTCCCCAGCCTTCAACACTTCAGACTGCCCTTCCTTCCTTTATGAGCCAGTTTTGTTGCAGACATCCACAACAGGAAATTAATGCCCTGGGAGACCCAACTACACATCCTGTCCCACCCTTTGGCACACAACCAAAGCGGCATTACATTTCAGCCAGGGGTGGGGCTCTCTAATGCTGGAAAAGATCAATTCCTCATTTGTTCACCCCTTAATTGATCCCTTATTCAGAGCCACTTTAGCAGCCCAGGGAGCTAAATAGCATGGCACCAAATTCCAGGGTAGAGGACACCACGCCACTGGCAAATCAGCTTCCGTCCTGCTAGCCAAAATCCAGTTCAGCACCCAACTTCCTCCAGAGTGGGGGATTTACTGGGTGTGCGGCACCTGAGTGTACTCAGTGCTACCACCTTACTGGAGAGGCCACTGCTCCCTGTGCTCAGTATATCCAGATATGCAAATTGCCCAGGATTCAGCCACCTTGCCTTTCCTGTTGCATGGTGGGGGCTGCCTACACACACTTTCCTTAATTCCACTTTGTGCCTTTATGGGAATAGCAGCTGCTACTGGAGTAGTCACAGGAGACACATCCCTGAGCCTACTACAGTCTTTGGCTGTGGAGGCAGCACGAAGCCTGGTAAAAAATAGCCATACACTTGCCCTCTTATAGGAACAGTTGGATTAGCTGGTGGGGGTCACCTTATAAGATAAGGCAGGCCCTCGATCTTCTCACTGCTGCAGAAGGGGACACCTGCTTGTTCTTAAAAGGACAGTGCTGCTTCTTTGCTAACAAGTCAGGACAGCTTCAGGACCACACTAATGCCATCCTAGAGTCCACCTCCAATCTCCAGACTCCAGGCGAGACCTCTAGGCCCTAGTGGATGTCCTGGGTAATTCCCTTGGTCACCCCATTACTTTGCAACCTGGAAATTCTTATATTGGGACTGACCCTCATAAATTTTCTAATTAAATTTATTTCATCCCATCTAGAGGCCATCAAGCTACAAATGGTCTTACATTCTCTGCTAGCCCCAGTGCCTACCTCCTACTGACATCTACAACTACAACAGTTTACTGAGGACATATACCAAAGTCCCCCAGAGAGACCTCTGGCAAACCTGCAAGAGGCCACTCTTAATAGGAATCACCTCCCACACTCAACAGGAAGCAGCCAAATGAGTCAGTGCCCCTACCCATGATTTGGACCTCTCAAATAGAGAGTGGGGACATGGTAGTTAGACAGCTAGGGACCTCCAACCCCTCCTGGGGACAAGGTGGAGGATTGCCACACCTGGGGAAGAGGTAATGCCCTATGAATCTGCCAATCAGAACTTAGCATACAAATTACAAAGTAATGCAGAGGACACTAGCCCACAGGACAAGCAGCATAGGTACAGTAGAGACTGAAAAGTGACCTAGAACAACTGGCTTTCAGAGAGGCTCATGGGAGATCCATATGGGTAGTGAGTAAGACTCAGATTATAATTCCCAAATGTCCATCAAAGTGGTTCCATGACGACATCTAAACCACAAGGAGGGCCCAATCCAGACCTATAAAAACAGACCCAGACCATAACCAAGGCCTTTTTATCATGACAAGGGGTCCCTTGTGGTCCATGGAGAATGTATCTTGCTTTCTCTCTGTAACCCTATCTTTCTTTCCTCGATAAACCTAGTTTCATGCTTACCTTGCATTCAATGTGTCTGATCATTCTTTGGCCCAGAGCACACCAAGAATTGAGAAAAGACAATATTACCAATCCCAAACCCTGACAAAATGACTATCAAAACTACCATGAGAGTATCTTCAATTTTCCCTCTTGGTGTACCTCCAATTCAGTCAGAGCTGCTGGTTTTGCATGCCTGAATCTGACTGTAATCATTATGTATGGTTCCCCAACCTCATTACTGATATATCATAATATAGAAAGGTGATCTTCAATCTTTGGAACACAGTAATAGAATTAGTTAACTAAGGTCAATTCATACCACAAAATGAAAGCTAAGAACATTTTGTTGTACATGCTTAAATATAATAAACTGTGCAGAGTCTGATCGGAGTTCTGATAATCAATTTCCAGTTTACCCTTATAAAAAAAATACTTGGAACACTTTACAGTGTGATTAAGGAAATACTCTGTTCTACTGCTCCTATTTTGAATTACATGACATCATATCATCCTTGACTGAGAGTCCTTTTCTTGCTTTGAGATCCTCTTTTTGCTCAAAACTAATTTTTTACTGGGTCTTCATCACTAAGTTTTATGGAAGCTTTTCATCCTTCTTACATAATCTACAGCAGCAGTTCTCAAACTTGAGCAGGCAACAGAATCACCTGAAAGGTTCATTAAAACACAGATGGCTGAGCCCCACTCTTAAGAGATTTTATTCTGCAGATCTTGGATGTTCCCTAAGAATTTACATTGTTTACAAGTTCTTAGGTGATACTAACAGTACTGGTCCAGGGACTCTACTTTGAGTCTGCAGAACGTGGACTGCCTACTCTATCAGTTAACACAAATGGTTGTATTTTGCTACAGCTCTTGTCTCCCACTAATCTCAGAACTTTGTATGTATATTCTCGATATAGCTACATATTTTTTGTAAGATTGATGTTTCCTGTCTTCAGGGGACAGAGAATTTTAAATTTGAAATGTCAAATAGCCAGAATATATACTTGCTACTTGAAATTCAAGATGAGAACTCATCCTCAGCTATTTAGTGCCATGGGACTTAACATATTCAGAGCATCACCAGAAAACACTGTCTCAATCTCTTCATACCCAACAGAAGGTGGGTTACATTGAAGTTAAGAACAGCTTCATTTGCCCATTTAGTAATTCATTCAAGAAATGGTTTATAATATGCAAAATCGCTGAGATTTGGCAATAAAGAGATAAACAAGATATAAATGTCTCCTGCCTACTTGGAGCAGACAGGTGAGTGTGATAAACATGTTGGCAGAAGAAATAAAAAGAGCTATGGAAACACATAGCAAAGAACTTGACCTGCTTAGGAAAGTCCTCCCTGTGGAATAATGTTTCCAATGAGATGTCAAGGAAGAGTAGGACATAGCCTGTGAAAAGTGGGCAGAGGACACACCGTGTGGGTATGTCCAGAGCCAAAAGTGCTCAGTGGTGCTTTCTAGAAATGAAAGGAGTTCAGGACATCTAACAAAGAGAGAAATAGGGAGAATGGCGTAAATGTAAGCTGAAGAAACCATCAAGCAATAAGTAGTGGGCCTTCTGATCCGGATCTTCACTTTATGCTTGGGAATATTCTTGGGAATCTGGACTTTATCCTTGGGAAGATGGGAAAACACTAAAAAAATGTAAATTAGAGTAGCCACAGAATAATATTTTTGTTTTTATGAAACCTTTCTGGCTGCTATGTGGAGAACATGAAAGCACCACACAATTAGAGGAAGCAAGACTTCCTGTGAGGTGCCCTGTCTTGTGCTCAACCAGCTGGGTGTGAATCACTGTCTAGGGCAAAATGAAAGTAGTTGCTAATTATCCAACTGTTTTGGAGCCCACTTAGTCTGCACATGTCTGCTGTGCACCTGAGGCAGAAGGTCCTCATCTTCATTCCATGAGACCATAAGCCACACAGTTTCTCATCAGTAAAGTGGACATAATGACACCTGTCTTGTTAGATGGTTGATGGAATTCCCTGAGATTGGTTATCTGAAAGAACTAAATATTTAACATTTAATGAAAGTCGATTTAAGTAGTTCTAGTCTATTAAAGGGCGATTTGGCTATTTTATTACCAATAAAGTATCATTTGGGAAATTCTGTCTCAGGGACCAGAAACCAACTGTATTAGTAGAGTTCAATGAGTATCTATTGTGCCTACACTCTACACTCTTCTTATAAGATAGGAAGATGTTTAAACAAGTGATTTTGTCAGCCTAAGAGATGCACTCATTCAAGAAAGGACAATATCTAGAATAGAACAAGAAGGAGGGTTCCAGAGAGTTCTTGTTTATGTGATTAATTTTTCCCTTAAGATTGTTGTTTTAGTAACATTTTCTCTTTTGCTCATAGTTTTCATAATAGCAATCTTGTTCTTTGTTCTAGGATCGGATTCAAATTAAGACATTTTGTGATACACTTTGAGGAAATACTTCCCAAACCATGGCACCCCATGCTGCATAGATTTTCAACTCCATGAACCAAAATGTCCCCTTCCTTTTCTTTGTACTCCATCTCCCTCCTGCCTCCTTTCTCCCCAGTTCTAAATTGCTCGTTCAATGATGTGATTACCTAAATCTTCTCCAAAGAGGTTTAAACACAAAACAGCAATGACTTCACTATGGCCTCTTTTATTTCCACATAATTTTGAACACTATAAAAAAACCTCCGAATGTTTCAAGATCAAAAAGTCAAATACATTTCAGTGGAGTTTTAGCATCACTTTTATACTGAGGAAGTACTTATTTTTGCTTAAATCAATTTTTTGTTAAATTGAGCAAAACCACATCATACCTAGGAGGTCTGGCTAATAGAAGCTCCCCCCAACAACAAAAAAAGACTTTTTGTCTTAATGATATTCAAGACTAAAAATAAATTTTGCATTCTAGAGAGTTTGTGATTCATACTGCTCTTCATAACATTTATATGAGATAAGTGGCCCTCAAAAAATATTATTATTTCAGTAGACCAAGTCAAACAGATGTTAACCATCATACAATAAGTAGAGAACTGTATCACAAGCAATAACAATGAACATAACTATTACTGGGTGCTCACCATGTGCCAAACATTGTGCCTGGTTTTTTAATTTATCTCTTACAACAATATATGATGTAGGTGTTATTATTCCCATTTATATACAAGGAAACAAGTTGGTAGAAATAAACCAAGATTCTCAGCATTACACAGCTAATAAGCAGCAGAACCAATATTCAAACTTATATTTGATTCCAGTACCCACATTATTTTCTTTTTTTTTTTTTTTTTGAGACAGAGTCTATCTCTGTCACCCGGGCTAGAGTGTTGTGGCATCAGCCTAGCTCACAGCAACCTCAAACTCTTGGGCTCAAGCGATCCTCGTGCCTCAGCCTCCTGAGGAGCTGGGACTACAGGCATGCGCCACCACACCTGGCTAATTTTCCTATTTTTAGTAGACATGGGATCTTGCTTTTGCTCAGCTGGTCTCAAATTCCTGACCTCAAGTGATCCTTCTGCCTCAGCCTCCCAGAGTGCTAGGATTACAGGCGTGAGCCACTGCACCCTGCCCAGTGCCCACATTCTTAACCCAGTATGATTGCCTATTATACCATGCTGCCCTCTCTGATTCTTAAATCATTCCATTAGAACCAGTCCAACTCTAGAGCCAAATTTGGAATCACTACTGACCACTCAACAAATAGTTTTGTATTAAAATTCTTTGATCCAGAAATTAGAGATCTTATAGAACTACAGGTTTAATCACAAATGGCCAGAAGCAGCCTCAATGTCACTGACCAAATTTGCCTATTGTCATTTGTGCCCTTGGTGGTAAGCAGGTGAATTCTCAATAGGCACCATTTGGACCCTTGCAGCAGTGGCTCAACCTTGACAGTACATGAAAATTATCAAGAGTGCTTTAAAAAAAATACCTATATCTAGATCCCCATGTCAGACATTCCAATTTAATTGGTCTAGGTTGGTACATTTTTAAAGTTCCCTGAGTGATTCTAATTCAGTGCCTACATTGAGAACCATATCTTAGAGCATTCCTTTATTTTCACACAAGGCATGAATTATGAGCATTCTTTCCAGCACTCGATGTCAGAGAAGACATGAAAATTTTCCTCAAGATTGAACAAACACTACCTTTATCTAGACTCAAAAGTGCCTGGCCTGAGAACTGAGAACATGAAGCCTTACATTCAGGACAGGTGACCCTCACCCTTAAGGCCATTAAGTGACACCTGAAGCATAGTCAATGGCAATCCCTGCTGTCATGGTCTAAACATTTGTGTTCTCCCTACCGCCGTTCTTATGATGAAATCTTAACCCCTCAGAGGATGGTATTAGAAGTTGAGATCTTTGGGGAGGTGATTAGGTCATGATGGCAGACACCTCACAAATGCAATTAGTCCCCTTATAAAATGGAGCTCCTTCATCCCTTCCACCATGTGAGGACACAGTGAGAAGGTGCCATTTATGAGGAAGTGGGCCCTTGCCACATACCTAATCTCCCTGAACTTTGATCTTGAACTTTCCAATCTCCAGAACCATCAGAAACAAATTTCTGTTGTTTTTAAGCTACCCAGTCTAAAGTATTTTGTTACAGCAGATTGAACAGACTAAGATGCCTGACACCGGCACCTATTTTCCCTCTTTTTGTTTTGTATTTTCTGACCACATTTCCATGTCTTCCTTTTTCTTATTTTTTGCACCCTCCTAGAGTACCCTTTAACTCTACCATTGTCAATCACTACATCATTCATTCTAGAGAAAAAAAAATCAGAAAACAGAGTTTGTAATTCCCATTCTAGAACTTGCACACTCAAGCAGTTGGCACTAAGTTAGACTTGTCTAATTTGGATCTGTGCTTATTCAGAAAGGGCTTGACCCAATGACCACTTTGGTCATGATAGGATTTGCTAAACATGCAAAGAGTAAAAACATGATAATTGGTGGCATCCAGCTGGTAGAAGAGAATTGTTTTCAAATTTCAAAAGCACCCATGTATTAGTAAAATTTTTATTTGCTGAATTATTTATCATCTGGCCTTTTTTATTATATCAAAATATCTAAAATAGTCTTCTCAAAATCTAAGATTATCAATCCAGATTGGTACTTCTTATCCACTGCTTCAACACTTGTCTCTTTCTTTTAATTATTATAATTTATACTGCTTCCACTTTACACAGCCACAGTAGGTCAGGACCAGTCTTGGAGAGATGGGTGAGTAAAAATGATTCTGTGGTCAAATAAGTTTGGAAATTCTAATTCAAACACAAATTAAGGAGGTTTTTTTATTGAAAAAAATTTATCAGACCTTTAAAACATTAGTATGTACCATCACTCTCCAAAAGGGGTATATTTTGCTAGTTTTGCAAACTTCATTGACCACAAGGGGAAAAAAATTAAACAGTATCTTGACAGAATGATATTCCACAGAATACACTTATGAAATGCTGCCTAGAGTTTTATCATTGGTGATGATAAACATAATAATCCTTATGAGTCCCAAAAGTTCTCTCAGAATCTCCCACCAGAGATTCCTGAGAGCATGTGCAAACTACTTTAATTGTCCTAACTTCTTTGTAGTCCCATTTGCCTCTGGTTTAGTTCATTTTTTGTTGCCTATAACAGAATGCCTGAAACTGGGTAATTTATAAAGAAAAGGGGATTTATTTCTTACAGTTATGGAGACAGAGAAGTCCAAAGTCAAGGGGCTCCATCTGGTGAGGGCCTTCTTGCTGGTGGGGACTCATCACATGATGAGGTCTCTCTTCCTATCAAGCCACCAGTTCCACTCCCACGATAACCCGTTAATCCATTAACCCACTAAAAGGTTAATGGTCCCACCTTTCAATACTGACACATTGAGGGTTATGTTTTCAACATATAAAACCTGGGGGACGAATTCAAATCATAGCAGCCTTCTAGGGCAAACTTGGCATTTTCCTAAATCAAGAGGCAGGAAGGTAGTAGAGATCTTAAGTGATCCTGTAGTTTTCATCTGAGGGTACTGAATATTGCCTCAGGCCCCCAAAACCAGGCAAGGCAGAAGATCCTGAGGATAATAGGAATTAAAGAGGAAAAGAACAGACTTGTAAGGAAACAGGGATGACAAAGGGAGAGGAGAGGTATAGTCAATGTTTATGTACCATTTCAATTTATTTATTTATTTTTGAATAGGTTTGTACTTACAAATAGTACCAGATTCAAAATATACAAAGGAATACATAGTGAAAAGTAAGTCTCTTTCTCCCCCATTTTTTCCTCCAGTTACCCTATTTCCTGTTGCCTTATAACAGTTACCAACTATTAACAGTTTGCTGTGTAGGCCCTCAGAGACACTGTGTTTTAGCAAGCGAACACAAGGTTAGATAGATAGATAGATAGATAGATAGACAGATTATTCTGATTTTCTTGGGACAGTTCCAAGTGATAGCTGTTGTCACACAGTAATTATTAAAGGTACTCTCTTTGATTCTAAAAAATACCGTTTGGACATATTTACTTATAAATATACATTGATTTATTCACACAAATAGTAGCTACTATACAAATTGTTCAGAACCTCACTTTTTCATTTAACTATGTGTTTTGACAATGTACCCCCAAAAAGAACATATTGACTGCTTCTTTTATTTTTTATAGCTGTATAAAATAATTTTACCCATGGCATGAGTGTGCCATTATTTTTTAACCAATTTTCTTTTGATGGATATTTGAGTTGTTTCTAATCTTTGATTCTTACAATGCTAAAATGTATTTATTTGTGTGTGGATTATTTTATACAAATACAAGTATATATGTAAGATAAGTACCTAGGAATAAAGTGTCTGGGCCAAAGAGTATATGCCTTATTTATTTTGATAGATATTGCAAAATTGCCATCTATAGAGGTTGTAAAAAAATTACACAGTTAATCAGACGTATGTGAGGGTTACTTTCACCTATACCTTCACCAACACAGCACCAACAATCAAGACATTTTCAATATTTTTTCCTGTTAACTATTTACGTCCTTTGACAAATTTTCTTACTGATGTGTGAGAGCTTATTTTTGAAAGAAATGTTTATTTTATGACAAGTCAAAAACATTTGCTTCAGTTTATTCCTTAACTTTTGATCCTACTTATGGTATGTTTTTGACAAAAATATTTTTATTTCTATATATTAGCATTATTTTCTTCCATGGCTTCTAGAGTTTGCGTCGTATTAAGAAAGGTCAAGGCAGAGCGCAGTGGCTTACACATGTAATCCTAGCACTCTGGGAGGCTGAGGCAGGAGGATAACTTGAGCTCAGGAGTTCAAGACCACCCTGAGCAAGAGTGAGATCCCATCTCTACTAAAAATAGTAAAAATTAGCTGGGCATGGTGTTGCATGCTTGTAGTCCCAGCTACTTAGGAGGCTGAGGCAGGAGGATCACATGAGCCCAGGAGTTTGAGGTTGCTCTGAGGTAGGCTGACACACCACAGCACTCTATCCCAGGCAACAGAGTGAGACTCTAACTCAAAAAAAAAAAAAAAAAAAAAAATTAAGAAAGGTCTATTCCACTCTAATATAAAAAGTTACCACAAGGCTGGGCATACCTATAATCTTAGTATTTCAGGAGGCCAAAGTAGGAGAATTGCTTGAAACCAGAAATTTGAGGTTGCACTGAGCTATGATGATGCCACTGCACTCTAGCCCAGGTAATACAGCAAGACCCTGTCTCAAAAAAAAAAAAAAGTTTTCTTGTATTTTATGGTGCTTTTATGTTCCAATAATTTTAATCTATAAATATAATATTTTGTATATAGTAAATATTAATATTACAGAAAAACTGAGTACCTAGAAAATAGTAAAGAAAACATGGGGAGCAAAAGTAATAAAGGCAGACTTGCCCTATAAGATATTGTAATACATTA
>CM052439.1:106367616-106385921 GCA_028533085.1 Varecia variegata | reverse complement strand
GAGACCCCATCTCTACTAAAAATAGTAAAAATTAGCTGGGCATGGTGTTGCATGCTTGTAGTCCCAGCTACTTAGGAGGCTGAGGCAGGAGGATCACATGAGCCCAGGAGTTTGAGGTTGCTCTGAGGTAGACTGACACACCACAGCACTCTATCCCAGGCAACAGAGTGAGACTCTAACTCAAAAAAAAAAAAAAAAATTAAGAAAGGTCTATTCCACTCTAATATAAAAAGTTACTACAAGGCTGGGCATACCTATAATCTTAGTATTTCAGGAGGCCAAAGTAGGAGAATTGCTTGAAACCAGAAATTTGAGGTTGCACTGAGCTATGATGATGCCACTGCACTCTAGCCCAGGTAATACAGCAAGACCCTGTCTCAAAAAAAAAAAAAGTTTTCTTGTATTTTATGGTGCTTTTATGTTCCAATAATTTTAATCTATAAATATAATATTTTGTATATATTAAATATTAATATTACAGAAAAACTGAGTACCTAGAAAATAGTAAAGAAAACATGGGGAGCAAAAGTAATAAAGGCAGACTTGCCCTATAAGATATTGTAATACATTACAACTTGAAATTGGCATGGGCCAGATCAATCAAACAAAATTTAAAAAATCTAGAAACAAATCCAGAATCTAAAAAAAATTATGATTTTTAAAAAAGTGTTCTAACAAAATCTAGAACATAACATGATTACCTAATATATAATAGAGGTGGCATTTCAAATTAGAGTACACTGTATTATTTAATTAAGAGTTTGAAGTCAGCTGGGTAGCAAACTGGGGAAAAATAAGCTGATGTCAGCCACTGAAAATTTAAACTGAAAGTACAAAAGTGCTAGAAAAAATATGGTTTCAATTTGTTTATATATGTACATATATATCATCTTAGCCAGGCAGGCTTCCAGCTTTTCTAAGTAGCAGAGTAAAAGATTATTAAATTTGACCATGTAAAACTTTTTAACAGCTTCATTAAGGTATAACTAATATACAAAGAACCACACATATCTAATATGTACAATTTGATGAGTTGGGATATACGCAAACACACGTGATACCATTACCACAATCAGGATAATAGACATATCCAACACTTCCCAAAGTTCCCATTATTTCTGCTTTTGGTTTGTCTATTTGTTTTGTTTTATCTGTGGTTAGAACACTTAACATGAGATATGCCCTCTTAACAAATTTTGAAGGATTTTAGGGACAAGATGGCTGACCAGAGACACAAGCTGCCAGATCACTTCAGAAAGATGGAAAAGTTTTGAGGAAAAAGAAAAAACAAACAAACATAGAACAGTTGTCAATCCAAGGGAAAAGTGCCAGAACCTACAAGAGATTCCATGGGAAGAAGTTGCAGAGCAGAACAAAAAGGAGCAAGATATTGGCAGAGGTCAACCCACAAGAGGCTTGGAATCCAGTGAAAAGGGTAGGTGGAGTGGTTTGTTTCTTCCTCCCTTACATCTCTGGCAGTCAGCAGGCTCTGGAGCTGCTGAAGAGCCTTCCTACCCTCATGAGTCCAAAAGCCTCAGCCACAAGTGAACTGGGAGCTTCTTGAGGACAAAGCTCCAAGTGGCCAGTGCCCTTGGATGCTTCCTGTCCCCACAGACCTGAGCCAAGATGGGAAGTGCCATATTGCTTCTCTATCCACCATGCACCTTTGTCCTCCCCAGTGGGCTTCAGCCCCTCAGTTTTCATCTTGCTCATTCCCACGGAAACATTTCCCAACTCTGGCCCAGACTGAGGGAGCCACAGGGGCCAGTGAGTCCCCAGGCATCTGTGTGACCCCAAAGCCTAGACATACCAGGTGGGCTGCCTTCCAGAGAGAGGGACAGAGATGATCAGAGTGCTAGCTTTCCTCCTTTCAGCCTCTTTTCCTCCCCTTCCTTTCCCCAACCTGTGGCTGCCAAGAGAGACGATTGAGCCAGGCTCTCAGGAGCTGCAGATTTCCCTCTGTTGGTGTATCCACCACACTGGGGCTTCTGCAGAGAATGGGGCTCAAAACTTTCCTCTTAAAGATCTACAGCAGACTAAGGGGTTCTTGGACCATGAGCTCCCTGCTCATCAGCCCTCCCTGGTGCTGCTTATCTGGCTGCTCCATCAGAGCAGGGCACACTGTAAAGCAGAGGGACATCAAATCTGCCTGAGAACCACACAGGCAACTTGGCGCCAGCATACCTCTCCCTGGCATGGTGATGGATTGATCTTCACAGACCCAGGGACAGGCCCACAGGCCAGATGCCATACCCCCAGGACTCAATCATCTTGCTTGGGGGCACAGAGGGGAGATTTGTGACCTGATATCAGGAGGCAAGGGAGCTCACAAGCAAAGCCAAAGGTTCTTACCCAATGTATGCTGCAGACACATTCTTACAAGTGAAGGTGGAAAAAAGCTGCATCTAAACAAAAGAAAATCCAAAAATAAGTGACAGCTGCTCCAGATGACCAAGGAATCAGTGAAAGAACTCTGGAAGTATGAAAAATCAGAGCAAAAGGACACCCCAAGAAGGGAACGCCAACTTTGTAACAATGGATACCAACAAAAATGAAAATATTGAGATGACAGATAAGGAATACCAAATATGGATCATAGGTAGCTCAGTGAAATGCAAGAGAAAATGGAAAACCAACTCAAAGAAACCAGAAAAACAAGTCAGGAAATGAATGAAAAATTCACTAGTAAGATCAACGTATTTATAAATAAATAAAACTTCTGGAAATGAAAAATTCATTTAAGGAAATACAAAACTCAGTGGAAAGTGTTAAGAATTGACTAGACCAGACAAGAGAAGGAATCTCAGAGCTTTAAGACAACTCTTTCAAATGAACTCAGTCAGTCAAAAATAAAGAACAAAGAACAAAGCAAAATGAAAAGAACCTACAAAAATATGGGATTATGTAAAATGACCAAATATAAGAATCATAGGCATCCCTGAGTGTGAAGAAAAAAATGCACAAGGGCTGAAAAACCTAGTTGAGGAAAGAATTGAGGAAAACTTCCCTTGTCTTCCTAGAGATTTAGACATCCAAGTACAAGAAGCTCGACAAACACCTGGAAGATTAATTTCAAAGAGGCAATCACCAAGAAACATAGTCATCAGACTGGCCAAAGTCAACATGAAAGAGGAGCTCCTGTGAGCTGTGAAATATTGCAAGCATTACCAAACTGTGACACAGAGACATGAATTGAGCAAATGCTGTTGGGAAAATGGTGCCAATAGACTTGCTCAATGCAGGCTTGCACAGACTTTCAGTTTGTGAAAACATAATATCTGGGAAGTTAAATAAAGTGAAGCTCAATAAAACAAGGTATGCCTGCATAAATCTGTTCAAAACTACATAAACAAAATGGTACATAAACATCAAAAACACCTCTCCTGTTCCCCTCCTCACCACTGACTCCTTATAAGTATGTTCTCACACCATTTAATCCCCATCATTCTGGGGAAAATTCCGCCTGTCCTCTGAGATCCCCATCTTTGGGGACTGAGGCAATATTCAGTTCCTTAACCTAGAGGACTATTTAAGATCTTTAGTGGCTTCCAGAGAAATGAATCTGCACAGAGGGTAGGACAATGGTTTTACTCTATTCTGTCTTAATTTTAACCTTCTATAACTTGAAACACATGTTATTAGGCTTATTTGCATCATAAGCAATATATTAGATGATACTATTAATATATGGAAATATCTACCCTATCTCTGACACATGGTAGGAGCCCAAGAAATTTTTTTTAGAAGTGAATCAAATGTTACGTGCTACATAAACATACATGCTGGTCCTTGGCAAGTTTTAGAGTAAAACTTAGTTATTTGTTCTTGTTTTTCTAAAGTTGGTATTTCCCATTGTGACCTCCACTGAATTTAGTACCTCAGATGCTCAATAAAAGTGAGGGAAGGGTGATGCTACTTTCTAAAATCACTCTAAAATCAAGGCACTGGTAAACCTGGTACATCTACACAATGACTCATTCGCTGTGCAGGCATTAAAATATTTAAGTACATCTCTATTCTACAACCAAGAAATATGTTCAACATATATTGCTAAGGGGAAAAATCAAGTTACTGAAGAGTGGGTTTAACAGAGTTCTGTTTGTTTTCAATCTGGAGCTTATCTCTGTGGGCACACACCTACATAGATATTTTCTGAAAAGCACACCCAAAAAGGTATCAGAGGACATTAACCTGTGGGAAATGGAACAAGAGATGCGAATTAGAAGATGTGACAGGAAACTTGTACTTTTTATTTGTACCTTTATGTCATATTTCAGTTTGTTACCATGAGATGAATTACGATTTTATACTTTAAAAAAGCTAATTTAAAGTAAAACTTAATCTTCTAAAGAAAAGAGCTACAATTTGGTTCACAGACTAGAAGGAAACATGAAAATTAGCAAATTCTAGAGTTTAGAAATAAAAACACCTTAAAGTCCAGCCCTCCACATGATGCTTAAATCACCTTCCTGCTCAGAAATTACAGCTTCTAAGGCAGTCAGTTCTACCTCTCTATGATTCTGCATTGGAGAAACTTCATCCTTCTCATGAGCCAACATCAGTGGGGGAAGTGGATGAAGACAAAAATTCAGTCCTAAGAGTAGAGGGAAGTAGGTCATGATTTGAAGACGTGTGACTTGGCATATCATCCTCCATGTCTGATAGATGGTTTGACTTAATTCTGAGGCACACCAAATGGTGAGGATCAGCTGAGGATGCTGATGTGTGTCCAACTCCAAGCATGAGATCTCTGGAACATTTGGCCTTAACCAAAAATCAACAGATCTGAGTTAAGAAGATTCGGCTTTCAATAGGACTCTAATGAGTTCAGTGTGCATTGACCCAGGCCATAGGATACTTCACTGTGGTCCACATGGGAGGTACTCGGGAGAGCTGCATGCCCCTCACGAATGAATCTTTTTCAAGCCACACAGAACTGAGTTGTGGGGCTCTGTTTAGCTCATGTTATTGACAGCAATTCCATGTCATAGAGTGAGCAAAAACTGACCTCTACATTATAGAGATAAACAACATTAGAAGAGAAAGTGGGAAACAGTGTGTGTATTCCTTGGCTTTTGTTTTCACTGTCTTATTCCATAAACATTTTTTCTAACTGAACAGCCAAGGAGGAATGTAATTGTGTATTACACATTGCTGAGGCATCAGCAACTATAAGCCTGATTTAATTTTTGGAAATCACACATAATTACAAAATCAAGCACCCATTGAGCTCACCAGGGACAACAATCCAGACAAAATAACTGGAATTTCTGCTTTTCCCTATTAGTCAACACCTAAGCCTCACTGCCTGATGGACGCTTGCCAGGATTATCAAGTTGAATTTGCGCCATCTTCCTGGCGTTAGTGGCTGTATCTTCAGAGTTGTTCAGTACTTTCTGTCACTGGGCTGGTGTGAATCACACAGAGTGCTTGTTCCACAGGAAAAGAACAACCTATAAAAATTCATGCTCTATGGATGTCACTTTGGGGTGCATGAGGAATTGATTACATCAGCACATTACCACAATCTCATCTATTGCTTCAGCATATTTCTCACTGCTCTGGCCATTTTTCTTGTCCTTTGTACTAGCTAGCTCAGATTGAAGTCCTAGGTAGGTCCTCTCAGAACTCTTCATTTTGACTCTTGGGATTTCCCTGAGCCTGATTTATGTTCTACCTAATTAAAAAAAAAAAGAAAAGAAAACTTCTTCCTATGAGTTCTCTATCACTATTGGGTGAAGGCTTTTCCCTAGAGTTAATAGGATATGAATCAGAACTGGGTAAATCCCCCTGGATTAGAGTAAACTTTTTATTTACACATACGTATTTACAAAAAATTGAGCATATTATTTTTTAAACCTCATGAAGAGGTTTAAAGAGCTTGCCAACACGAAGCTCAGTTTGGATGGGGAAAGAGTAAACAGAAGGTGAGCATGAGAGAAAGAGTTATTAAGAAGTCTCATAGGATTGGCCAACTGGAAAAGACCTCATGGCCTCACTTCTCTCATTCAGCCAGGATCCCAACGTCTGAACTTTCTTAAAATGCTGCAAAATTCTTCTTGTCACCCCCGCCTATCTCGATGCATAAGAATCAGATATGTTTAGTAGGGTGCATTTCTTGCCCATTTTTCCATTTAAGGAATGCTATACGGACTCTCCTCAACAAGTGACAGTTCCTAGTGCTTTGTGCTTTTAGACAGCCTTTTTCAATGCCCTGGCAGTGCTTATCAAGTTTTTATGTACTTTTATGGGCATTTTGTTAAAATTCATGTTCTGATTCAGTAGTCCTTCCTGGGGTCAGATTATGCATTTCCAACAAATAGTCAATGCCGCTGATTCACAGACCACACTTTAATTAGGAAGGCCCTAGATTGATCTTAATGTTAAGAAGAATTCACAGGAAGCAGTAGGATTAAGATTATATGCAAACATATGTATAAACATCAGCAATAGAAAGGTAGGATACATAGCCACATAATGAAAAGTTCTATGGAAATGCATAAACAGCAGCAGAATAGCATTTCGGTTAAAAGCATGAGGTCTGGAATCTGACAAACTTTATTTCAAGCTACCAGTGCCATCACTTGCAAACCACATAACCTTAGAAAAGTAACAGTAACACTGAGCTTCTATTGTTTCAGCAGTTAAGAATAACAGTAATAGATTGAACCTATGATATTGGCATTTTTGTAAGTAGGAAATGGTCAACTACAGGCAATTTCATACGGTTTACCTAATAGTACCATTTCCTGGCACAGTTGTGAATGTTAAAACAGGTATCACATGTGAGATCATAACAGAGTGACAGGCACAGAATAAGGACACAATAAATTTTAGTATGCATTACTTTATTCTGAACCATGCAGGCATGCAAAAATACACTTTAAAGAATGAGGATGGGAAGCAAGTGGATATTTTTGTTCTTTTTCATCTGAAGGCTTCTTGGATTTTTTCCTTCTTTTTCCCCCACCCCCCACCAATATACCATTGTAGCTAAAATCACTGGCTCTGGAGAGAGACTGCTTGAATTTCAATCTATCAAGTACTGGCTGTTTAACTTTTGGAAAGTCACTCCCCATACCTCAGTTTTCTCATCTGTAAAATGGGGACATAATAGTATATACCTCATAGGATCGCTGTAGTATTAAATGAGCTAGTATTTATAAACTGATTACAGCAGAGTTTTAAACATAATAAATGTTATATAAATGTATAGATGGGTGGATGGATGTATAGATAGATAGACAGATGGATATATACTTACCTCTGACTATTTGACTATTATTCCCAAAATAACTTGTTGAGAATTGGTTAACTTCAACAAAACAATTGTTCTTAACCAATAGAACAACTGATTAATAATCAATAAAACAGGTCAGTAAAAGTTTAATGTTTTTCCTTTTTTTTTCTGGCCCATTTTAACACTGGTAGACAAAAAAAATCTATAGAAACAAAGAATTTGAAATCTGGGAAAGACACTAGAGACAGTCTAGTTAAATCCCCTCATTTTACAGTTAAGAAATTTGATACGTAGGAAAATGAAGTTTCTTCAAATATATACTGACTTGGCGGTAGGGGGAGTCCACGAAACCACCCCAGGCCTCTCATCACTCTTTAGCTTGGGCTTAGCTTCCTTTTCCAGCAAATCTCAAACAAGGTGCTGTCATGTGACAGAATTTACTGGTCTCAATTTTATTTTTTTCTCTACTTCTAATCACCCTCCATAGAAACAAAAGATTAACCAGTTACAGCCTTTAAAATGCATCTTCTATAGTAGTAGTTCAGTTGCCTATACCATTTATACTCATGGACCCAAAGGCGGTTCTGAGAGCATGTGGGACCCCCTCAGGACCTGAGGACTGACGCAGGCAGGTTTAAGGGACTTATTTGCTGTAGCCTGCACCTGCACCAAAGACCTTCTGGACTGAGCCAGTGTTGAAATTGCAAGAGACAGTCTCAGTTGTTTAGTACAAGCACAGTTTAAGACATGGGTCAGAACTATTATCTCTTCTTAAATATTTTATAACATACAATGTGGCTCAGAGAAAAGTAACAGAAAGTGCAATTGATAGAAATCCAGAGTTAAAACTGAGGAGGAAACTTAAACTTGGCTTGTTTGGATATCTTGAGTTGACTGAGTTCTAAATGGCTAGTATCAACGATTCAAGTCCATGAGATTTGAGCAACACAGGTAACACTGGAATTAACAATTCTCCAAATAAAATACATCTCACAAAATTATATCAAAATATATCACAGTCGTACTTGTTTTAGAGATGGAGTGTTTGTACTACACTTATACTCTGTTTTGGTAGAATATCACTGTATTGAGAATTATTTCTGAAATTTTTCATTTAATCTTTTTGAACAGTAGGTAACTAAAATCACAGAAAGTGAAATCAGGGATTAGAGACTACTGTAAATTGACCAAAATCACACAGCTAGTAACTGGCAGAGCTTGAATTAGAATGCAAGATGGCTTAACCCTAGAGCCTGTCCTCTTTCTTTCATTTTTCTTTTTTTATTTCAGAATATTACAGGGGTACAAACACTTTGGTTATACATATTGCCTTTCCACCACCCAAGTCAGAGCTATAAGCATGCCCATCCCCCAGACAGTGCCCACCCATACCCATTAGGTGTGAATTTGCCCGAATATTTATAGCAGCACAAATCACAATTGCAAAGATGTGGAAACAACCCAAGTGCCCATGTATACATGAGTGGATTAATAATTGTGGTATATGTATACCATGGAGTACTATGTAGCCACAAAAAAAATTGGTGAAGTAATACCTCTTATATTATCCTGGATGGAGCTGGAGCCCATTCTTCTAAGTAAAGTATCACAAGAATGGAAAAACAAGCACCACATGTACTTACCATTAAACAGAGCCTGTCCTCTTTATAGGATACTATGCTAGTCCGCCTGGAGCCTACTCAGTAACCATCAGTGCCTGCGTATACTACTATTAACTATGTACCAGAACAAATATTGATACAAAATATTTTTGATTTTGTATCAATCACAAGAATATTTATACAAAAATATCTAAGTCCTAACAAGGTGAAATCCACAATATCTCACATCCAATCAAAAATTATCAGGAATAAAAGAAAGAAGAAAAACACCACCATAATGAGGTAGAAAATGAATCAATACAAACAAATCCAGAAATGACAAAGATGATAGAAATAGTATGAAGGACATTAAATAATTAATATAACTATATTCCATGTGTTCAATAAGATAGAGAAAATATTGAGCTTGTGAAATAGAAACATGGAAGACATAAAAACAATTCCAAATCAGACTTCTAGAAATGCAACATGCAACATCTGAAATTAAAAATACACTTGATGGCATGAATAGCATATTAGACTCTGCAGGAGAAAAATTGGTGAAAGAAAGGTATAGCAATAGAAACAATATAAATTGAAACACATGGAGAGAAATAATGGAAAAAATGCATAGGGAATCAGTGAGCTGTGGGACAACTTCAAGTGGCCAAATATATTAACATATAAATTAGTGTTCCCAACGAAGGGGGGACAGAAAAAAATATTTGAAGAAATAATGGCCAAACATTGTCCAAATCTGAGGAAAGCTATAAACCCACAGATTCAAGTTCAACAAACCCCAAGGACAAAAAACATGATGAAAACTACACTTAGGCACACTGTAATCAAATTGGTTAGGAAACTTTAAAGAAATGTATGCAGTGATGAAGAGAAAATCTTAATAGCAGCCAGAGGGAAAAAAGATACCATATGTTCATAATATGTAATAGGATGGCAGCAGATTTCTTTTTGGTAATAACACAAACCATTAGACTGTAAAGCAGGATCTTAAAGTACTAAAAGGAACAATTTTCTAGACCCAGTAAAATATCTTTGAAAATTGAAGGCAAACAAAAAGTGCTTTTATTCAGACATACAATGGCTAAAAGAATTCATTACCAACATACTTGCACTTTAAAAAATATTAAAGTCCCTCAAACAAAAGGAAAATGATTACCAGATGGAAATATAGATTTACGTGAAGGCATGCAGGGCATAAAAAATAGTGACTATAGGGATAAATATATTAGGTACATTTTTATAATTTTAAAAACCTCTGTAGAAGATAATTGGCTGTCCAAGCAAAATATGTGGGGTTTATCAAATATGTAGAAATAAAATATAGTACAGAAATTTCACAGAGACTGAGAGAGGGGAAATATTAATAGATGTACACTTTTGTGACATGCTACACATGAAGTGGTATAATGTTACTTAATGGTAGATTGTGGTAATCTAAAGGTAAGTACTTATGTTAACTCTAAAGCAGCCACACAAAAACAGACCTATAGCTAATAAGCAAATAAAGGGATCAAATGGAATCTTAAAAAAACACTGAATTAATTCAAAAGAAGGCAGAGAAAAGGAAAAGAAAACAAAGATGCGAAAATAGAAAAAATAACTGGATAAAAGATTTAAACACAATCTTATCAACAACCACATTAAACATAAATGGTCTGAATACCTCAATGAAAAGGCAAAGAATTTCAAATTGTATAAAAAAGCAAGCCCTACAAAAAAAGAAGTTTAAGACATAAATAGGTTAAAAATATAGATAAAGATATACCATGCTACCATTAATTAGAAGCTGGGATGACTTCATTAATATTAGACAAACTAGATTTCAGAGTAAAGGATATTATCAAGAATAAATTTTAATATAAAATTATGATAATTAGCTTCTAAATGGCTCAGATAGATACATAGATGATAAGGTACCTTTCAAATCAATGGGAGAAAATAAATTATTTAGGAATAATATTCAGACGACCATCTTTTTCAAAAGAGGTAGATACATGACTCACACTTTATCCTAAATTCTAATGAGATCAAAGGTTTAAATGTAAAACTTGAAATGATGACAGTACTAGTGCAAACAAAAATTATTTTCTTGTTGTAAACACAAAATAGGTAAGATCTTTCCAACTATGACACAAAAGAAGCCATGAGAAAAGATACTGATGAATTTGATTAGATTTTTTAAAAATTCACATAGCAGAAACCACTATAAACACAAAGACAAGTAATAAACCTAAAGGTGATATTTGCAATTCGTATGACTAACAAATGGACAATTTCCCTGATTTCTAAAGAGCTTCAAATTAATAAGAAAATTACCAAAAACTATTTAGAACATCCAGCAAAGCACTTAAATAGACAGCTCACATAAAAAAATGCAAATGACCCTTATGCATACATAAAGATGTTTGCTATAAACTCTAAAGTGACTGCAAAAAAAATAGTCAACTTGACTCATAATAAAATAAAGCCAAATTAAATCAAGACTGAAATATAATTTTTACTCATCAATTTGGCAAAATCAGTAAGTTTGATAACAGCCTATGTTGACAGGGAACTCATGCTCTCATATATTAATATCATTGGTGTAAGAGTATTTTACTGGTACCTCTATAGACAGATGATAGATAATATCTATCCAAATTACAAATGAATGTAACTTTTAATCTAGAAATTTTACTTGTAGGAATTTATCATACAGATAATTCACATATGGATAAAATCTGCTAAAGGATGAATGCAAAAGGTTATTCACTGAAGCATCATTCCAAATAGCAAATAATTTTATAAAAACGAGAAATTTTAAATAAATGTTGACGTTTTCATACAAGTGGAATTCTCTAAATCAATAAAAATTCTAAATGGCCAGTCATGGTGGTTCACACTTGAAATCCCAGAACTTTGGGAGGCTGAGGCAGGAGGATCACTTGAGACCAGGAGTTCAAGACCAGCCTGGGCAACATAGCTAGACTTCTATCTCTACAATTTTTTTTTTTTAATTAGCCAAGCATGGTGGTGTGCACCTATAGTCCCAGCTACTTGGGAGGCTGAAGCAGGAGGATCGCTTGAGCCCAGGAGTTTGAGGTTACAGTGAGCTATGATTGTGCCACTGCACTCCAGCCTAGGTGACAGAGTGAGACCCCATCTCCTAAAAAAAAAAATTCTAAAGAAGCTCTTTATGAAATACTGAGCAGTGTCTAAAACATGTTATTTGAAGGAAATAGGACTCAGAATGTGTATTAAAATGTTATCATTTATCTGAAAATAGTATATAAAAATATATGTTTAAAATTTCCTGGGATGTGTTAACACACATATGTATATGCATACATATATACATAAGTATATAATATATCTGGAAAAATACATAAAGGATAGCATTTATATAAAGGATTTTTTAAAACTATTTTTGAACATGTTTATAAAATAAAAATTACAGAGACATACATAGGAGTGATAAACACCAAATTCTGACTAATTAACTTTGGGAGGGAATGGTAATAACAGGATTAGGGAATGATACAAAGAGATTTCAACTGTTTATGTAAATCTTTTGTAAGTTTTTATTTTCATATAATTTCAAACTTAAAAAATAGTTACAAGACTAGAACAAAGAACTCTCATGTATCCCTTACCTATGTTTTTATGTATTTTTCATCTCTTTCTCTCTCCCCTTACCCTCCCTCTCTTTCTCTCTCCCTTTCTCTCTCTCTCTCTCTACACACACACACACACACACACACACACACACACACAAACATACCTTATCCCTAAATATGAACCATGATATGATGACCAAAATCAGAAAATTTAACATTCATATAATATGATTAGCTAATCCATAGTCCATTGCATCTGTAATGTTGTACTTCTTTTTTAAAAAAAAACTGAAGCAAATATGGCAAAATGTTAAAATTGTTAGAGTTGGTTAAAGGAGATGTGAATGTTTTATAACTTTCTACAATGTTCTGTATCATGAAAACAGTTCCCATTTCCTAAAAGATAGAACATAAAGATAATTTAACTGTGCATAATGATTTCATCTAGCCCATGTTTCTCACCAGCCATCAATAAATATGTATTATTTATCTATCACAGAGACCAACAAAATGTAGGAGAAAAATTTTCTGGTCTTCTGGTTCCAGACCCTAGTTTATACTTAAGAAAATGCTCCGTATTCACAATGTGTCAGGTAGATACAAATGCTATAGACTGAATGTTTTTGTCCCCCCAAAATTCGTATAATGAAGCTCTAATCTCCTATGTCATGGTATTTGGAAGTGGGTCCATTGGGAGGTAATTAAGTCCTGAAGGTGTAGCCTTCATGATAGAATTAACACCCCCCGTAGGAAGAGACAGCAGAGAGATCTCTCTCTCTCTCCACTACATGAGGATAAACCAAAAATACGGCCATCCACAGGCAGGAAGAGAGCCTTTACCAGGAACTGAGTAGAGTTGGCCAACACCTTGATTTTGGACTCCTTAGCCTTCAGAACTACGAAAATAAATGTCTGTTGTTTACGACATCCAGTTTATGGAATTTGTTATAGGGCCCTGGGCAGAATAACACAGAAAGCTGGCCTCACTCTGCAACTGAATATTAATGACTCATGAAGACTGTCACTCCAAGCCCTTCGCAAAAGAAGATCAAAATGCCCAAGGCTACTCAGTACATAATTTGCTCAGGAATATTCTTTGTTTCTCAGGTGCGTGTAACGCTGTATACTCCTACTTAGACATCTAGTGGTAGGGAGTTTTCTCTACCTGAACATGACAGGAGACTTGTATGCTCAGTGTTCTGCAATTTCAACTCATCAAATGCACAGTTGGTCCTCTCCCCAAATACTCAAGTGCTTTTGTATATACTAACTCCTTTTTAAATCATCCCAGTGAGGCACGAAGAGAAAACAGACTATGTAAGCACTTCGCCCTGGGTCAAAGTTAGAAAGAAATGCCCTCATTTCCTGATTTTTATACTGACTACTCACTGACCCATTACATTGTTTAAATTACAAACTCTTATGATTCTTTTTAAAAATCATTTATTTGTAAAAACAAAATCTCATGGGATGTTATCTGAATCTTTGGATTTATTTCACTGCAACTGAGAGCTGCTCAATAAATTTTGAATAGAATTGAGTTACATTAAGATATAATGAGCGTTTTAAAAAAAAGATACAATGAGTGTAGACAATGTGCTAGGTAGGCCCTAGATAGAATACAGGTATAAATATCATAACCTGAAAACAAGTGCATAGGTGTGAAATTATCAAGATTATTCAAAAACTATTATTCTCTATAAGAAGTCCTTTGAAGAAAACCAACCAACAAAAAAGCTCTGACTTTATAAAAATACACATATACATGGGAAAAATAATGAAATTCATTGTATCAAAGAAGTTTGGGGGTTTAGAGAGGAAGAAAGTATTCTTCATTGAACTAAATTGCAATGGAGTTATAAATTGGCACATCCTTCTAATAGAAATATTTAATAACACCCACACTACAATTCTGTAAGTCTCTTCTTTCAAACAGGTAAGAATAGTCTATACTCTCTGAGATAAGGAGTTAGTGAGGTGTTTTCCTGGTTTTATAAAACCATATAAAATAAAATGTATGAAGTATATAAATGCCATATCCTTTTTTTCAAATACATTTTTAGAATGACTGCTCTTTAAAGAGGATTTGAACCCCAACCATTAAGAGCACGGGGAGAGACTTGGGTACTTGTGAATATAATTAGTATTCTTAGGAGGTACTTGACGTGAATTAGGGGTTCACACTACAAATGCTGAGGAGCAAGAGCTAGAAGTCAGAACAAAAGGAGGAAAATTCACTTGATTGAAAAACTGTAGTAATGGAGACATTACAGGTTTGGGGCCACCAGACCCTTATATACTGTTGATCTTTTCTGACAAAAGGATTACAAACACCGTAGAGAGTCAATAACCAAACCTAGTATAAAGCTGAGTGATATTATTCTCTAGACCAGAGGTCTGTAAACTTTTTCTTTAAAAGGCAATATAGTAAATATTTTAGGCTTTGCAGGCCAGATGGTTTCTGTCATAACTGCTCCACTCTGTCTTTGCAGCATGAAAACAGCCAGAGACAATACTGTAAAAAAACATGAGCATGGATGTGTTCCAATAAAACATTATTTACAGAAGCAGACAGACAGGCAGAATTTAGCTTACAAGCTGTCCTTTGCTAACCTCTTGCTCTAAGCTCCCAACATCTTTTCTTTTTTAAAAAATGTATTTATTTTTTGACACCTCAAGATCACTCAGTCACCAACATCTTTTCTAGGTGATAGCACCACCTCACAATGGGCCTCAGGCCAAACTCTGAGGCTCTATATTCTTTGCTGTCTATTTATCCTCTTCCCAGCTTTCCAGAGTTTGCTTCTTTCTCCCTCCACCCCCACCATGAGTCCGAATCCTCAGGTGGCACTTTCTCAGAAGCCCTGAGTGGCCTATGGGAAGAAAGTAGACCTTAATGAGACACACAAAATGGTTATTAGGGGCTTATTAGGTTTGAAAGAGGAAATACTCTGGTGATTGTTTAACTCAGGGGTCACTCCCGAGAATAGTGGGCTTCACCACAGAGCGGACAACTTAAAGGGCCTCAAACATACCAGATGAGAAATAAACTAATGGCTACCACCTGATTCACAATGGTCACTTTTTAAAAGACCTTTTAACCATAAACAATGGGGCTAAACTATGAAACAAATTACACAATAGAGTCCAACAGGTGCGTACTTTCTTGCAAATCCTGCCAGGCGCTATTACTAGGAAGAGGTGTCATTTGGTTGGGGGGCAGGGGGAGAATTGCAGAATTTCTCATAACTCATCTTTCACAGTAAAGAACAAGGAAACTTTTTCTAAAAAGTCAAAAGAATTTGATGAAACTTTAAGTGCCGCTGTTTACAGTGCTAGAGTTACATAACTAGTATGATGTCACCACGTGGATATAAAAGATTAGGAAAGGAATGTTAGCTGATGCTTCATGTGATGACATACTGGTGACTACTATAGGTAATTATCAGTCAGGGGCCCCAGGAAACAAGTAGCACACTCAAACTGGGTAACTGCAGGAATTAAATAGGAACTCTTTACAGAGAGTATACGTAAGGAAATAAACAATAATCACATAATTTATTGTTGAAACTGCCACTTTTGAAGGTAAAAGGAAGCCCTATTAATAAATTATTCCAGGTCGGTGGGTATAAACTGGGTCTGGCCCAGCCAAACTATAACTTTGGAATAGTGCAGTACCTCCAGGCTAGCAAGAATAAGGAGCTGTTATCACCGCTAGACCTAAAAGGACAAAGGGTTGGAATGGTTACCAAAACTTGGCATCTTGGTAGGAGGATGAAAACATCAACTAACAGAATCTGTGGCCTTCAGTAGAGGAAAGCATCCAATCTTCAGTGAGCCAACAGCGGGAAAGTGGGTAAATTAAAATCTAAACTTCACTGTCCTCTTATGCTCTGATCTCTTCCCAGTATCTCCCATTGGCTGAAACCAATCAGAAGCTAGATGTCAGGGGAGCTTGTGGAAGCAGTTCTTTATGGGTCAGCTTCCCACGGTACAGAGCAGGATAGGGAAGGCCAGAGAGTATACTTAGAGTGGAAAATAGAAGATATCCAGCATAGTAAATATTCTTGCAAATTATCCCAAGGTGGAACTATCTTTTAGCTCTGACCTCTTCTACAACTTTTTTGAAGCATTCTTAAGAAACCTCAACTCCTACATTCTTCTTGAACAATCTTCTCCACATTCACATCCCATTATGTTGTAGGAAAACAGATCTTCTTCCACTCCCAGCTGGCTGAGAGTAAGACTGTTTCCTCACTGTGGAATGAATGAAAGCACTAGGTTTACATGAATATATTTGGTCTCCTTTACTCCCTAATTCAAGAAGATATGGCAACATTCCTCAGCGATAGGCTAATTATGCAGATAGCACCAGCCTGGAAATAAAATAAAATGAAAGAGATATTTTTCACATTTGTCATAGGAAACTCCTTTGCTCTACTTTCTGGTCCATGGACCAGAGGAACTGAAAGGAAGTATGGAGTTTGGTGAACCAAATCGATGGCTTAGACTAACAGTAAAGCTGCTGGAACACAAATGTATAACGCAAAAGAAATGGCCAAAATGGACATAATGCTGCAGTCGTCACAAACTATACAGTGGCCACTTCATGGTAAGTGAATACTACACCTAACTATGAACAATGAGGTAGAATATCAAAAAAGAAACAGTGTTCACCTCTGCAAAATGTGACCCTTCCTTCCTGCATAAGGATATGAAAACCAAGAAGTACAGTGATTATATGACTAGCATCCTAAAGGATCCAGAGTAATACACTTTACTTTCAGGCCCAAAAGGACATCCTTCTGCTGGGGAAAGTCCATTATTACTCTTTCTAAAATATGACCAAGCTAAAGTTGGCATCATTAGCTTTTCTTACTCCCTTTAAGGAGATCTCTTCCCCATCTCATAAATAACCTCTCTTATACCCTTTCCATTTTTTTAAGTCCAAATAATTCTATGATTTAATAAATTTTAAAAACTACCAGCCATTTTTCTTGGCAACTTGGATCTATTAATACTTTTCAAACCCAAACTGAGTTTTGAATGAGGTCTAGACTACTTTAAATATTCAGGACAGTTCAAAGAAAAGGAGGAAAGAAGTAAATTTTTAAAAAAGAGAAGGAAAGAATAAGGAAATAAAAGAAAGAATGGAAACTATTATCAAAACAAGAAATAAAGATACTAAAGAAATAAATCACATATGTTTTTAGCGAGGGTAGGAGAAAAGAGAGCTATGTCATGGATCATTTTCTGGCCCATCTCATGGGTGAGAGTATTGCCTAAGATCCTTGAGTAATCAGAGTGCCATAAATGATCTCACTTCTACTTCCTACCATATAGAAGACACACCATTCTCAACCTAACCTAGGATTTCCCAAACAACACACCTAGATACTGTTCATACCTTTAGCATTTGAACAAATGAAAACAGAGAAAAACAAGAAGCTTTTCAGTCCACCAGGAATTTTCACAAAAATGCCCTGGCCTGAATGTTTGCCCATAAGTGGATTCCAGAAAGATGGTAGCAAACGGCTAGAAAAAAAATCTTTGTAGAGAGGTCCTTTCAGTATAAAATAATTTTCTTCCTAACAATTACCTTCATAGAAGGTTAATATGCTTCAACCTATTGAGGATTCATTGAGTATCTATTACATGTAGTCCATAAAACTGAGCCCTATTGTGGTTATGATGATGACCACACACCTAAGAAAAAGTGGTTTCCCTAATGAATTTGTATGCAGTAGAACTTGTTATAGTCTATGCTGTGTTCTGGCTCTTTGGAAGCTCAGAACTCACTTTTGAATTCAATTGTCTTAATTCTCCATTTCTTTTTTTTTTTTTTTT
>CM052439.1:106318380-106367116 GCA_028533085.1 Varecia variegata | reverse complement strand
AAAGAATTCACAATCTAATAAAAAGATAAGGTTGTAAAACACTATTGAAATATTACATAATCTATGGAAGCCATAAGAGGGAAGCCCAAAATAAATATGGCTTAAAGAATAGTGAGGTCACATCCAGGTAGGAGACCACTTTTGGAGATGTCAAATTAGATGAACATTGAATGACATGAGAATCAACACCTGAGGGTGTGAGGTTGGGAAAAAGAAAGCTCAGAGCACGATTAGAGCATCTTACCTTCAGATACTGTTTGGCAGAAGCCTAAGAGAATGAAGACAATAAGGCTGGAAAGATAACTTAGAGCCAATGAGGGAGGGATAATTGTAAATCTCAAAACAACTTCAAGTCTACCAAAAGTTTGTGAGCACAAAAGTAATATAATCAAGGTGAACTAAGAGGTCACATATTTATAGATAAAGAAACTGGGGGCCATAGGGACAAGTGTTTAGCAATGTGTTTAACAGACAAAGAGATGACTTCCAGGATGCTTGAGGGGCAGGCACTCTGCCCATCCCATCTCTACCATGACAGACACCGATTATAGACACAATGTTTATTGTGCCTATAAGACACAAAGAAATGGAGGCAGCCTTGGTTATATCTCCAGAAGAATGCAAGTGGAATGGCAGTGGCTGCCTTCTCCCATCCTTGTGCCCATCAGTAATTAAGAGATGTACCTGAAGTTACTAGTGGGGACTCACACTTCCTGGCCCTACAGCAAGCCACAACAAGGGAAGGCATGTGAGGTGAGGGAGACAGATGCAGCCCCCATGCTCTTGCCTTTGTCCCTTGGAGATAGCCCAACCAGATTTCCAGAAGAAATCTGGATCTCTAGCTCCTGTCTGCCTATCCAATGTCCAGCTGCTAACCAGAATCATCTCTGATGTCACAACGGCTGAATCAGGCTTTGGCACCATCTCACAACACCCTGAGAAGTTGGTAATAGGAAAAGGGGAGGGGGGGAGTTTTTTTTCAAAGAATGATGTAATGACTTAAGTCCCAGACTTGGAGGGTTCCAAAAAAGCCCGTCTGAAGTCAGCAGTGAATCAGAGGCTTTCTAACACTCCTGTTATCACCACAACTTTTATCCTCAGACCTAACATCAGCGAACTGGGTCCGGCTGTATTGGCACAGCTGTTGAATGCCTTCTATGAAAAAAAAAAAAAAAAGTTTACCTCCTGCTGGAATTTGCCCTGACACTGTGTTTTTCCCGCAATCCTAGCCATTCCCTGGTCTCCTTCCCAGGCACGACGTGACCTGTGACATTTGCTGGGACTCACGTGGGGCGCCCAACCTGGTCGGATCTCCGCGGTGATTCCTAGGAACTTCCCCAAGGACCAGAGCGATGCAGGCTGTGACACGCAAGGGGAGGGAGTTGGGGGGACGACAGAGAGGATCTGGACGTCAAGAGGCCCCGGAGCGGCGTGGACCAAGCTCGGGCGGAGTGGGGTTCATCCCAGCAGCCGGGTCGATGTCGGCCTGCCCTCTCTTCGATCCTCTGCTGGCACTGCTCGAGCTGGGAAGACTGCAGACATGCTCTCGGGAGCTCACCCTGACTCACGTAGCTGCGCTTAAACTCCTTTTTCCGGATTAAGGAGTTTGCGAGTGCAAATCCGAGCCCACCAGCTTGCCACTTCTCGGGTCCCTAAACCAGTGCCCGGGCTCAGAACCTAAATGGCCAAAGTTGTCCAGGCTGAGCTGCGCGGGGCTAAGCGCAAGGGAGGCAGGGCGCACCGAAGCGTGCGCTGCCTCTGGAACAGCTGCGCTCTGGACAGCATCTCCGTGCGCTCACCGCTGCGCACCAAACTGTGCGTTCTGGCTGGGATTGTGCGGTCGCGTCCCTCAGTCTTACGCTGGGCTTAAGAATAGGGCTGTACGACGACAGGGCGCTGGCCTTTGTGGTTTTAAAAATTCTTGACACCTATGAGGACGTGCTAGGGGAGATCTCTGCCCCTGAGGCACCCCCACTAACCAAGAATAGGCGCTTTTCCTGAAATTGATATGGGAGCATTGGAAAGTAGGGTTTTTGAGGATGAGACCCATCAGAACCTTCTCCATTTATTTCAAGCTCTTATCGTTCCTTCCCCTAAGGATCTGGTCATGACTGCACATTTAATGCTCTCACGTGGAAGCACTGTCCAGGCCTGAAGCTTCACCCACCCTCCAAAGCATCCCATAAGGAAGCACATGAGTTCTCAGTAGCCAAAGAGGAGGCAAAACACTAGTCGAAAGTGGCCAAAGGAGATGCTCAGAGGTGTTCAGGATGCACAGGCAGAGGTACCAACTCCTTAGAGAGCTGCTGGTGTCTTCAGTGTTTTTCCTAAGGAGAAAAAGGTTGGTCATGGAAACCACCCTGTAACAGAAAGAAACTGGTATCCATTTCTTAAAGCACATTCAAGCACATATTAAGGGTTTAGGGCAAAGAAAAAAGAAGGAAGGTGAGGGAAATTCCTGATAATTTTACTAATGTTAAAATTCCATAGATTTGGCTAGTCCTAATTTTTTTCTTTCACATCATCAATTCAGAATTCTATAAAGGAAGACAATGACATGGAAGAAAATCATTGGCCTAGGAGAAAAGAGCCCGTAGGCGTTTAGGTGTTATATATGTGGAGCCAGAAAGCTCTGGAGCATCAGGGAGACTCCAACTTAAGGCAACAGCATGGGTGAATATGGGCCTCCTCTGTCCTGGGAATGAGAGGCAAAGACTGGTGCCTGAGCGCTGGCCCCTAAGGCAGGCCTTGCAGATCTAGACACAATTCAGTCTTGGTGGGACGAGTTTAGTGTGCAGCTGGGGTGGAATTGGCTTTCCAAATACATTCCCTGATGCCTTACTATTTGTTCTGTCAGCTTTTTTCAGGAAGATCTTCATCTTGCAACTGGTAGGGTTGGTGCTAACTTACAACTTCACTAACTGTGACTTTGAGAAGATTAAACAGAAATATCAGAAAACTATTTATGGTGACCTGAAGGAATACATGAATGGGGTAAGTGAAGAAACATTTTTTTAAACAAATGTATTCTCCTCAGAAGGGTAGGCATACATGCACTTAAACTACAATCTAACTTTTTTAGAAAAGAAAAATAATTTGGAAAAAATCATGGTCCGGCATTTTGTCAGAAATATTTACAAGTGATATTCAAATGTATTGGCATCTAAAATGACTATCTAGAAATTGGCACATTCTAAGTGTGCAGATGCTGATGAGGAGCAGGTATCAATAGGTAGCACATTATGTAATGAGGGTGTCTACCTTCTGTTAATCTGCTGCTCTGACTATGCAGTAAGAAGACAGTGGAGATGAGGGCTTGAGAAAGAAAGAATAAGAAAGAGGAATTCTTGTGAGCTAAACCATAAGGAGTGAGGACAGCTAAGGAGTGAAGCTGTGCTTCAGGTCTTCCTAGTGTTCTAGATGTTTCAGGTTGCTATTACAGGATATGGTGTACTTTGGACTTCTTAATATACAGTAGAAATAATGTTCCTGATTATTCTAATTTCTAGATAGAGTTTGCATGCATGAATGGCTACAGGGCACATGTTTGCCAAAGAATGGCATTACTGCTCCCATGCCTAGTGCTGTGTGCAGGTGTCCCTGTTTGAGGGAGGGAGGAAGCGAGGGCTCCCTCTGAGACCTTTTGATGTCCAGTTTCAAACACTAGCCAGCACCATATAAAGACTAAATATTTCACTGCCTTGTCAATGACATAGGAAACAGGTACCTAACTAGAAACTGCTAACTGAGCACCTTTAAACACATGGGCAATATATATAACCTGAACTTTTGTACCCCCATAATAAGCTGAAATAAATAATATTAAAAAAAAAGGTCTGGAAGCAAGAGCGGGGGAGTGATCTTATACGTCGACTTAAGAGTTTTTATCCCTCTTGCTGTATTTTTTTTTTTCTCTTTCTTCCTTTTAGGCCAGAAGTACCCAGTTCAACAGCACTGTCTCCTGTAACAACCGGGTGAGTAGAATGGCCAGTGCTGCTGACTTTCTCCAGAAAGCAGGGGAGAGGGTATGCCGCGGTGTGTAGAACCCCGGGCAAGTGCCTAGGCTCTGGGGCGACGCCGGAGGGGTAGGGGGACATCTGGGCTGCAGAGTGGGGCTGCACCCAGCTTGGAAGGCACTTTTGTTCCAATTTAGGGGGAGGAAGTCTCTCTCCGGACCGAACGGGATTCCGGCAGAGGCTTCCTCCTTTCCCCTAGAAGGAAAGGCAAATCGGGAACCCGGACCAGGGAAGGACGTCAGGGCCACCACCTGCCGGGGTCCGGCGCCTTAGCGCCAGGCGCCGGCTTTTAGCAGCCTCCGGGGCGGGAGCTTGGGCGGAGCGAGCGCGGTGACGGTCCTGTCGCGTCCAGTGCTCTCGGCCACTCTCGCACCGCCCCTCCTTCTCCGCCCTCACCTCCGCCGTGACCTCTGCGCTCTTGCTCCAGACATTTCCGTCGTGTCTCCCGCTCCTCCCCACCTCCCTCGCCGCCCTCTTCACTCAATCCGTAACAACTCTCTCTCTTTTATTTTTCTTTCTGGCGTTTTCTCCTCTTCTCGTAAACTTCGCCGCCTGCGAGCAGGCAGATTGCCTCACTGCAATCGAGCGCTTAACCTTCAGTGCCACCCGCGGCTGCGCGTCCCTCGCCAAGGAAGCGTTTGCCCTGAGAACGGACGCGACCTTCACTCTCCAGTGCCCAGGCTATTCGAGAATTCAGGTGAGCCCGACGCCTCGGCTGCTCGCTCTGTGACACCTTGAAGCTAATGCTTTGGTGCAGAAGTCTTTCTCTGATTTTTATTCAGGTTTTACCTTTTGAAGAGCAAATGAGCCAGGTAAAAACTGTAGGTTGTCCGTTAGTCCCGTGTTGACACCTGGACTCAAACGCACTCTGGGGTTCTGATTCTGTTTTGGCTGAATTCTGGTTCTAAACCTTCGGTCAGTGTTGCAGGAATGATCAGTGAGCCTTCTACATCAGAATGCCCTGACCGCTGGAGCATGGGAGGATGACCGTTCAAAAATGCCAATTCAGAGGGTTCCAACCTAGACCTTCAAAAGCAAAAATCTCAGAGTATGAGGCTCCTTAAGAGGTTCTTGTCCATTCCAAAGTCTGAACGACACTGTTTGGGCTTATCACTTAGTGATTGTATGCTTCTTTCCTAAAATGTTATATTACGTGTAAAGTCTCTACATTATGTTTGCGCTTAATTGCCTGTAAGGGAGCTACTACTGTCTCTTTATATACTAGATTTTTGCACATGAAATTATATGCATTTGAATGAATGTGTAACTTTAAATATGGAGATAGGCAGTGTAGTAGAGAGTTAGTAGAAACTGTGGAGACAGCCTGCCTGACTTTGTGTCCTAGCCTGTAACTTCTAATGTAAAGACTTGGATAAATTACTGACTTTTGTGTGTCTTGGCTTCATGGGCAAAATAAGTATCACATTAATAAGTTTTATATAGGGTGTTTATGAGAATTAAAGAGTCGATACATTGTAAAAGCAGTTGTAACAGTAGCTGGCACATAACCAATGCTTCATAAATATTTGTTTTATTGGCAAATGAAGCAGAGAATTTATCTTCATGATGACAAGTTTAAGAAAGATAAACAAGTGTGGATATGTATGACTGCTGCTTATTAACCAGGTGGAGTTTATTAGTCTGCAATCCGAGTGTCTGGGCGGCCAAGACTGTCACTTTTTAGGGGTTGGAAACTGAAGCCATAGGGCTGATCTGGGTTGAGCTTGAGTTAGAAACTCAATACCAGGTAGCCAATGAGAAACCTGTTTGGCTCTATGCCTTCTTATCAAGGAGGCGCTGCCAAATCTACAGATGGTCAGGATAAAAGTCATTCATATGCAAAAAGCACAGAGGATAGGCTAAATCCAGTTCTTGGACAGCATGTGAGAAAAGCGGAATCGGGAGAAATTTATTTCAGTCCCCTCTTAAGCCCAAAAGAGGAGTCGAAGCCCTATAATAATTATGATTTAACAGATTTTAGGATGTAAGATTTTTGCTTAGTAACCTAGTGACTTTGTCAATCGGAATAGTGTGTGTCTAGGCGGCCCAGTCTGTCACTACTCAAAGATAATTCAGGTAAAAGGATACACCAGAATCCTCTTTAGAATATACCCTCGGGTGTCTGTGGGACACCTTGATGGTGAGCACAGGGAGCAGGAGCACTTTGAGTCCAAATAACAGACTAGGTTTACTGAACTGTGTCTATAAAGAGCTGTAAGATAGGTCCTGCCCATGAGGAACTTATGATCTTGTCAGAGAGATCATGAAATCAGCAATTTATTCATTTATTTCATCACTCAATAAATATCCAGTGTTTTCTATATATAAGACGCTGTGCTCAGCGCTGTGGGGAATACCTGCAATGCAATATTAAGAACAACATGTGAGGCCGGGGGAGGTGGCTCACGCCTGTAATCCTAGCACTTGGGAGGCCGAGGCGGGCGGATTGTTTGAGTTCAGGAGTTCGAGACCAGCCTGAGCAAGAGCGAGACCCTGTCTCTACTAAAAATAGAAAGAAATTATCTGGCTAAAAATACATAGAAAAAAAATTAGCCGGGCATGGTGGCGCATGCCTGTAGTCCCAGCTACTCGGGAGGCTGAGGCAGGAGGATCACTTGAGCCCAGGAGTTTGAGGTTGCTGTGAACTAGGAGGACGCCACGGCACTCACTCTAGCCCGGGCAACAGAGTGAGACTCTGTCTCAAAAAAAAAAAAAAAAAAAAAAAAAGAACAACATGTGAGAGCCAAGTTAAATGACACACACTCTGAAGAATTACTGAAAGAAAAGGTCTGAGCAATTAGCAGAGGCTTTGTGAAGGAGGTGGGGTTTGGCCTTGGGGCAAGAGTAGGTGGGTGGAGAGAAGCTGAGCATTCCTCTGGGAAAAGCCCATAGTAGCATATAGTAAGCAGGTGCTTTGAGGACACACTGAGAGATGGATTTGCGTAGAACAGGCAACATAACCTGCACTCAACTGTTGCTAAAGACAGTGAAAATTAATTTTGACTATTGATTCTCCTATTCCACAGATAAATAATATCCAGACAGCGAAGAAAAGAAAGCAAAGAGAAGTCACAACAAATAAATGCCTGGAACAAGTCTCACAATTACTAGGATTGTGGGGTCGTTTTTGTCGAACTTTTCGAAAACTAAATAAACGATCTTTATTACAGTCCTATCTCTCAGCAGGAAAGTAAATCATCTTTGTTAAGTAGATGGAACATTAACTCTAACTGTGATATTTAAAACACCACCAATGGTTGTTTTTATTAACTACAGAAGGGTTTCTTAACTTATTTTTGTAAGCTTTTATTTTTTAATGTAAGTTTATAATGCAGGAGAAGTACTATCCCTCAAATATTGGGGAAACTTCTATAACATTGATGAATGGATAATGATGGTAATTCTCAGCTGGAACTGTATAAACCTTACTCCAGGGAAAAATCTAAAAGTGCAGTAGAAGGAGAACTTTCTCCCTTGAAGAAGGAAAAATGTTGAACTCGATGATAGCATCTAAAACTCTGTTTAAAAGGCAGGCATTTCTTCTACATGTAATGACACTTGTGTTGTCATATGAAAAAGTTACAAAAGAAGAAAATAAAAGCAAAAGAGGGTACACAACTGTTATAAATATCATGAAGCAATTTGAAATAATTTTCAAGCAAGACATTGTGAAAGTATTGTAAGGCAAGTATTTTAAGGCAAGTGGTTTATACAAGTAGATCCTGAAGAAGTACCTTTGTCATAGCTACAATATATATTTTTTTACATTTATAGAATGTATTTTTAATTTATTTTGTGAGCACTTTTGAAAATGTACATGTTCCTTTGCAATTGACACTATATATTTCTTAATAAAATAATTCTCAAATTATTAATAGTTTCTTTTGAATGGTGTTTTAAACTTAGTTGACAATATTCACAGATACTTTCTAAGGGACACCACTTTTCTTCAGGTTTTCACCTCTGCTCATCCTTGGAGCCTGTTGGCCACTTCCTCCTTGCATTGTACTTGTTGGCCTTGCGTGTAGGAGGGAATACTTGGAGATAGGTAGCTTTGGGATGCATTCTAATCATCCTTTTCTTAAATGATGTCACTAGTCCTTCCCTCTTTTCCCTGTTGAACTTGTGTCACACCTAGAAGGAACAAAGGTTGCAAAAGTGAACAGGGATGTCAAATCCATTCCTGAATTCCTGCTGCAAGCTAGAGCCACAGGCACCCTCCCACTTACCTTCCACTCAGAATGCCCTGGACACCAGTGAGAAAGGCAACCCTAGCTGTACAGTGCAGGCCAAAATAGAACACATGAGAATACACTGATTTTTTCCTTAGGAGTGAAAATGTTCCCCAACCAGTGCCCTGAAGGTTGGTTGTGGCTGAGCCATGATAGAACAGGAAAAGTGCAATGTCCTTAAATCCATGTTACTTGCCAACAGGTAAGAGGAAGTTTATGCTATGTATCCAATAAGCATTTAAAGAGCACCTAGTATGGGCCAAGCCTTCAGCCAAGCACTAGGGATACAAAAGCACGTAAAACACAGTCTTTACCCAGAGAAGCTCAGAGTGTAGCTGATTGGGCAGTTTCTTTTGCCCTGAGGAAAATCAGGACCTACCTGCTTTCTAAAAAATCTTTCTCTAAAAACCTGGCCCAGGGCTTTAAATGCCATTATAAGAGAAATTCCTTTGGGTCTAGAATAGGCCAGTATTCATCAATTTCCTATGTGAAAGTTGGAAAGGGGGACAACACTTTAAGTCTATTAACTCCACCTTAGTAGAGATACACTGACTAAATTACACTCAACTGTGGAAAGAAATACTCTCAATTTTGCTCAAAGTTTTGGGCCCAATGCTCCTAAGAGCAGAGAGAAATAAAGGATTAGGTAGAAAGGAGACAGCTCAATATCATCACATGAAAATTTTCTTTATCTTTAAAAATTTGTGTAACTTATATGTTTTATTCTATGTATCCCATACATATTTTAATATAAAAATAATCATTTAAATTACTTATACTATCAAGTAAAAGTAATGTGTAAGAAGATGCGTCATATTAATCTAGTAAGAACTTTCCCAAATATTGTGAAAAAATGTATTGTACATTTCTAATTTTTGAAAAGTATTGAGGTTTTCTTGGTGAACTGGTACGTGGTCAATTTTATCAATACTTTGTGGTCAATGAAAAGAAAGTTGCAAATATTCATTTAAGCATATAAAGTTGGATATATACCTATTTGTACTAGCTTGTTAATTATGCTGTTCACATAATCTATGTCCTAACTTGTCTTCTTCAGTCAGAGGGTCAGAGGCAGAGAGAGCTGGTGAAAGTCTACTGCCATCAATTTCCCTGCATCCCTAAAGTTTTAGTTTTGCTTTCTTATTGATTTTTTAAATCTATTTTAATCTAATGTCTAAAAAACCATGAGGGTTTTTTTGTTTTACTTTGTTTGGTTTTGTTTTTGAGACAGTCTTGCTCTGTTGCCTAGGCTAGAGTGCTGTGGCATCAGCCTAGCTCACTGCAACTTCAAACTCCCGGGTTCAAGTGATCCTCCTGCTTCAGCCTCCTGAGTAGCTGGGACTGTAAGGCATGCACCACCGTGAGTGGCTAATTTTTTCTATTTTAGTTGCTCAGCTAATTTCTTTCTATTTTCTATTTTTAGTAGAGAAGGGGGTGTCGCTCTTGCTCAGGCTGGTGTCGAACACCTGAGCTCAAGCAATCCTCCCACCTCAGCCTCCCAGAGTGCTAGGATTACAGGCGTGAGCCACCGCACCTGGCCCATTAAAGCTCTTTATTGAAAATTGTAACCATTTCCATTATAAACTGTCCACATTTTACTTGCAAAGTAATAATATATGCCCACTATTTTACTCATTCTGAATCCCTTTTTTTTAGATGTCTCTTGTACACAGGACATTACTTTATTGTGTGGGGGGTTGAAGGAGAAGTTTGGAGGGGGAAATCCAATTAAAACATGTCTGCTTTTAGTGCATCATTGCATTGTTATATATTCTGTCTTCATAGTTCTACATTATTTGTATAATTTTAACCTAAAAACAGGTCTTTCCATTTATTCCTGTTAAGCATTTCTTATTGAGTTTTGTCCTATCATTCCAGCATATTGAGATCTTGAAACTTTGAATTTTGACTCTGTTATTTATTATGCAATTCTCCCTCATAGACCTCCTATGGCTTAATTCAAGTTATTGGAAAAAAGTTGATCAAGGCAGGACCAAGCTCTGTTCACCTTCAAAGTAGTCAACTCTATAGGCTAAAAAATTCATTTGTCCATGATCTTTGTTAAAAAAAAAAAAAGAGATTCCTTTAACTTTACAGAATCTAATTGCCATTTCCTCATTCTATCCATATCAAAATAAAGGTCAGGGGGAAAATTTATCAAATGCTTTACAGAAGTCAAAAATACTAAACCTATATCATCCCCCAAACCTACAAATAAGGTGGATAAGTTTATCCAAAAATATAAGTGGAATTTTTTAATATCTCCATTGCATTCCTTTCTTAATCTTACAAACCAACTCTCTAAGAATTATACCAGAGAATAACATTAAACTAATCTGAGTTTTTTAGTGTTCCCTCCTTTTCATTATTCAAAAGTATTAACTTTTTCAAATGTTTTTGTTCTAGCTGTAACTTTGAGAATATCCTTTGGAATTCCTTTGATGCCTGTATTATTCAGGATAAATATATGGCCACATTTGGTGATGAACAATAAGTTTCTTTTTTGTAAACCCCAAACAGTGTTAGAAATGTGCACTGCTATTAGAAATCCAGGGTGAAAATGAAAGTACAAGTACAATATGTCAAGCACCAAATAAGCTATCACTCTGTTAGCATCTGCTCCTTAATTATCTGACAACCCCAAGTGTTCAAGACTCTTTTTTGTTCCAAGCATTATAAAATAAATCATTAGGATGCCAAAAAAGTTTTCATAAATGAAAGGCATATGGAAATAAAACACTAAGAGCTTATTCTGTATGTTGAACTTCAGTCCTGTTGAGGTCACCACTGTTTTAGTTCATGTTCACACACTCAGAGATTGTTCTGAAACCTTCATCGTGGCAGGGCAGGTGGCAGCTACCCAAGGGGTGGAGCTTCCAACACCCACTGTACCAGAATCAGTCTTCTTCAGCATTCCAAAGCACTTAGCTCTAATCAACTGTCCAGATTCCCCTTTCTAATAGTATGAACTCCTCTTTTGAGCTCTTAACTGTCTGCATTTGACAGCACAGCTCAAGAAGTACTTACATAATCCAAGGGTCCAAATAACCTTTCATATTGATCTCTTTTTTCCCCAGGAGGCATTTGCACCCATCCAAGTTGCCCAAATAACCTCTTCTCTCCCCCACATAATCAGTTCTACTCCCCAGGGAGTCTATGTGTGTTCCCCTTTGTCACTTTTGAAATGTCCCACTGTAGTGACAAGAACAGTTGTTAAAAGCAGTCAAGAACACTGGCCTTTCCACTGCATTACTGAGCTAGTCCATTCAGGTTTTTTTTTTTTAACATAATGATAAAATCCTGCTCCAAGGATACTTGTCTTCTGTAGGAAGCCAAGCCATAATCACCAATTACAGAGACAACTCTGGCCTAGACAAATTAAGTGATATGTCCTAGGTCAAATGGTAGATAAAGGACAACATCTAGTTTGGTACAATTTTCTTTCTATTACATTACACTGCCTTTTTCATTTGATTCAGATGCCCATCTTCTTATAACCACATCTGTGTTTCTGAGGATCTCCCATTTGGCAGGGGATGAGGCAAAGTCAGTCCATAAAGTTCTCCCTGGCTGACCTCATAATCACCACCATATACATCCTCACCTCTGGCACACACTTGGGCCATGTTGATGTGCTGGTGTGGCACACCACAAAAGTGCAGTCTGCTACGCAGTCCACTATCAATTTATTTACTTTGTTCTGAGGCTGGCAGTTGCCTACCAGTTGGAATTTGGCTCTTGATCCAAATTAAGTCTATCATTATTGTTCTTATTGTTTTTAACTGCAGAGTTTGAAACAGTCACAATAACTGTCATAAAACCATCTTTGGTCTGTTAATATCTTCCTATATGTTTATCCATGCTTAATCCTATTCCAAAGAAGAAGGTAACTAGAATAATAATACATCTCATTCCTTTATATTTTGCTGAGAAACTCTCCTAAAATATCTTTGAACTGAGAACCAAAGCATTTTGCTGAAAGTACTTATTAAGTCAAAGGTTAGAATGGGTGTGCCATTCTAAGTATTCAAAATAGCAAGTGCCAAATTTGATTTGTTAATTATCATTTGACACAATCAATTTTCCTCAATTCTCTGCAAGGTGCAATATCCATTTACAGGTTTTCAAGTAAGTTTGTAATGAAAAGACTGTCACCATAAACACAATAATGTAAATCTACATTAAATATATCAATTTCATGATATATCACAAGCTCCAATAAATTAAAACACAGAAAAATGAGCAATTTAGAATTGAAAAATTATGATACTCCAAATTCTAATTTAATTACTTTAAGTGATAATTATAATTACCACCATGTTTGGGACTATACCTTACCCCCAATTTTAGGCATTATATTGTTATTTAATATGTCTTTCTTTCAAAACTGGCAGAAAGAAAAACAAACAGAAGATTGTTTAGGTGGTCATTGTGGAAGAACCTTAAAAATGCAATATTCTGTTTCAATAGAGATACATTTTTATTTAGATTAAAATATATAGCTAACAATGTTTAATATTTTCCCTGTAGTTTCTCTAAGCCTACAGTTTAAATTGACTTAATAACCAATTAATTGCCAGTGAATGAAAGCTAACATTGCAAGTAAAATTTGGGAGATATGCATATTTTTGCAATAATAGGTAGTGATGCTTTTGCTGGTACTATGAGTCAGAACTCAACATCACATCTGCAAAATAAAATAATGTCCCATTCTCAACTAAGTGTTTGGTGTGAAAAAGAATCCCAACTGCAGAGGCCCTCAGTTCCTTGCTATGTGAACCACTCCATAAGACCGCTTGAGTATCCTCACAACATGGCAGTTAACTTTCCTCGGAGCAAGTGACCCAACAGGGAGCAAGTCAGAATCTTCAGTGTCTTTTCTAATCTAGCCTGCTTACATAGGTCAACTCTATTCAGTGTGAGAGGAGACTACACAAAGACACGAATACCAGGAGGCAAGAATCACTAAGGGCCATCTTGAAGGCTGGCTATCACAGTACACAAAGTCAGTAACAAAAAAGAAATTGTATTACAGAAAGTACTCGAAAACAGTCATATTTAACCCTTTTTTTAAAAAAAAAGTTCAAAATGACAACATGATATAACTATGTATTTTATTTACCTGAATATTGTGAAGCCCCAATTTATTGAACTGAATTGAAAATGATCACTTGTCAGTAATGTACTAAATCTACCACAGCATCCTAGACCCTAGTCCTCTGCTTTTAAAATTCTAACTTGATACTAACGTCCTTGGGGGCATCTCTAATTAAAAGGGTAATAGCTAGTTCCCTTCCTCCTATCACGTATTTACACACTTTGCTGGCAGATGAATAGTCAGTAACTCAGGTAAGCAAACAGTGGGGAGAAATGAACTGGCTAACTGGTGAAAATGGAAAACTCAAAATCAGCCCATAATATTCTCTCTTCAAAAGATCACAACACAACAGTAATATGCATATCTATTGCTACCATACTACTAGATTTTCCATGACTGTTCTAATTTTTAAACTTTTATCACACTGTCCAGTTGTAGGTCAAAGAACATAGATCTAATTGTCAGACAGGTCTAAATTTAAACTGCTACACTACCATTATTTAAGTGACAGTAAGATAACCTCTGGGAACCTCAGGTTCCTTATCTAATGTGAAACCACACCCATCATGTGACCCAATGTTTGGTCTTAAAAACATAATTGTTGAATGCATATTTCTCCCATCTTCCAGTTGCCTTTCAGTGACCTCCCTTTCTTCTCCTTCTTTTCTAAACCTTGTGCTTGCTGGTCTGCATTTTGGCACTAAATAAGTTTGGAACTTTTGGGCAATCACTTAGCCCCAATGAAGCAGTTTCTTCATTTATAAAACGGCAATATAGTTTTTACTCTAAATACCTCACAACCTTATTTTGAGGGTTATATTAAGATAATGGGTGCCATTGGCTTTATACTCTGTAAACTCCTGGTTGGGAAACTTTTTTTTATTTTTCCTCCAAATTGCCAATATGTCCAAAAGTATTTATTTCTGATTACAAAAGCAACATCTGCATTATATACAATTTAGAAAGCTCTAAAAAAATACATCTAATAGTTAAAATCATTAGTTTATATTTCTATAACTCAGAGGTAAAAAATTAATAGTCTGTTAATATTCCAGTCTATTTTAGTATGAACAAACTCAGTAAAAAAATCTTTTTTATTATAAAAAATTCAATCTTCCACCAAAGCATAAGTATTATGAGTATAGTATTATGAATTCTAACATACCCATTCCTCAGCTTCAACTATTATCAATCTCATTTCATGTGAACCCCATCCTCCATCCCCAATTATCTTGAACCGGATTCCCAGACAACACATCATTTCATCTGTAAATTTGTCAGTATGTATCTCCAAAAGATAAGGATCTTTAAAAAACATAATCACAATACTACTATCACATATAAAAATTAACCATAATTCCTTATTACCATCAGATAATTCAGTGTTCAAACTTTCTCCACAGTCTCATGTTTTTATACACTTTTAAATAATCCCACGTTTAACCCATTTCCATCTATGTTAAGACGATGATGGTCTCCCCTCCACTTTTCTGAATATGGCTCTTCCTTGTTGCTCCCCTACAGTCCTGCCTAAGAGTGACTAGTTTCCTCCAGCATCAAGAGCTGGAAAGCAACGCAAGGCAAGGAGATGGAGACTGTGGCCCACGGAACCGAAGTTGCGCCTCCTCTGCGAGCTCCGGAGGGAGCCCTTTAGCTATTGCACTGAGATCAGTCTCCGTAGATGCGATTGGCAGCGGGCACCGGAAGCACTCTTAAGTCTCCAGCTCCGGCAAAGATTGTTCCACGAGACGCACGGAAAGGGTTGGGTGCGTAGTTTCCTTTGGGACCCAAGCAGAAAGGAAACACAACCGCGGCGGCGATGGAAACTGGCCTCGAAAGCCGCACGTCCAGCGCGCTGTTTGCGGGATTCCGGGCCTTGGGGCTTTTCAGCAACGACATTCCACACGTGGTGCGGTACAGCGCGCTTAAGCGCCGGTTCTATGTGACGACCTGCGTGGGCAAGAGTTTCCATACCTATGACGTGAGTGACTTCTTCCTTTGCCCGCTTCCCGGGAATCACCCTCCCGGCCCCCCCAGCTCCGTCCTGGGGATTCCCCCTCTATCTCCCCACCTACGAAGGGCTTCCCTTTTCCCTTTCTCTGCCTTAGCTCTTCCCTGTTTTATTTCGCCATTTCCATCACATCCACGTGCTGATTTACTTAGCCCTTTCAGTCTATCTTCGGCGAGTTTCCGAGACAGCCTGGCTAAGGGAAGGCTACTAGAGAACATATCAGTTCTATAGCGATGGATTTGTTCAGTAGATATTTATTAATTTGCCCTTGAAGATGTAAACATGATTAAGACAAGTTTCTACTCCCTTGCATTATTAATGAGAAAGACTTGCAAGCCATTTTATTGTTTAATTTGCAACACAAGTTGAGTTAGAAATTTACACTAAAATACATTAGGAGAACTGGAGAGGGTGAAATTAATTATGATTTAGGGGAGTCTTCACATCTGATAGCAATCCAATTTCCCTAAACTTTCCCTAAGCATCTATTTTCAGCCAACATTGAGTGTCACTTACTTTAAGCCTTGCAGCAGTTTCTTTGGGAAGCAGTTGTCGTTATCCTGTAGCACCTTTATATAAACTAGAAAAGTAAGTCTTAGAAAAATTAAGGTACTTGTCAAGGCCCTTCTGCTTGTGGGTGGTTATTTTTCTCCTTTAAGAGCTCATCACTCATTGAAGTAGTCTTTTGCTGTTTACTTGTTTATTTTGTCTTCTTCAAAAGAATGTAAGCTTTATGAGAGCAGAAACTTTGAGGATAATAGTGTTAGGTAACAATAAGTACTCCCACATGATTAATGGTGTCATTCTAACCCACCCTTTCTACGTTACCAACCATGCCTTCCAGAAACCCATTGCTCTTCACCTCCAACCTGCCCTCACTTTGCTCTTCCACTAACTCAACTGCCTCCCAATTCCCAGCTCTTCTTGCTAATAACCCATTTAATAATCACGATCCTACAAGGAAGACAATTCTACGGCATGTTTTCCAGGGGAAAAAAGTACTTAACTTTCCCAGGGTCACACAGCTGGATCAGTAACTATAGACTGGGGCCAACAAATTATAGTCTGCAAGCCACTCTAGCCCACGGTTTGTTTTTGTATAATCCAGGAGTTAGGGATGGTTTTCATGTTTTTGTTATAAATCGTTGGGAAAAAAAATCAAATAATATTTCATGACGTGTGAAAATCAAATTTCAGTTTCCATAGATAAAAGCTTATTGGAATACAGCCATACATTTGTTTATGTATTGTATGTAGCTACTTTCATGCTACAATGGTGGAGCTGAGTAGTTGTAACAGAGACCACATGGCCTGCACAGCCTAAAATATCTATTGTTTGACGCATTACAGAAAATGTTTGCCTACCCCTTCTGTCACCACTCCTGGTAAAATAGTCAAAAATAGAAGCTTTCCTAATAATGAAAATTAGGATCAATAAGTGTATTGTTTAGAAAGGACAGCATAGCAAATGTATGCATTAGGTTATATCTTAAAATCTGAGATGTTAGGTTGTTATAATTGTTTTTATTAGTGAAAATATATTTAACCATTTTTTTTCTTTTTTTAAACAGGTTCAGAAACTTAAACTGGTTGCAGTAAGTAAGTGTGGACTTTATTCTGATTTTATGCATGTTTAGTATTTTTTGAAATTTTTTTTTTATTTTGACATAAATTTGAGACTTACGGAACATATAAGGAATCCAGTATATATGTCTGATTAACTTACGTAGCTAAAAAACAAAAAAAAAGTCCAGGACAGGATCATGTTTTGCTTTCAGTTGTCATGTTTGCTTTATTTTCTTTAATCTGAAATAGTTCTTCCTACTTTCTTGAGTTTCATGACATTGACATTTTTGAAGAGGACAGGCGAGTTTAGAATGTCTTTCAGTTTGAGGCTTTTTTGGACATTTCAGGAGTAGATTCAGATTATGCAACTTTGGCAGGAATCACAGTGAATTATATCAGAAGGCACATACTGTTGGTTAGTCTTATTCCTGGCAGTGATAAGTGATCATTTGGTTAAGGTGACATCTTTCAGGAGGCTCTATTTTAAAGTTACCATTTTGTCCTTTGTAATTAATAAGTATTTTGTGGTAATATGCACTGAGACTATGTAAATAATCTAGTATTCTTAAAAGTTTTCACCAGCTACTTTTGGTGTTTAGTAGTATTTTCCTGAATCAGTTATTGATGTGATGGTTACCAAATCCAGGTTGACTATCCCTAATATGAAAATTTGAAATCCAGAATGCTTCAAAATCTGAAACTGTTTGAGAAACGACATGATAATCAAAGGAAATGCTCATTGGGACATTTCGAATTTCGGATTTTGGGAATAGGGATGTTCAGCTGGTTATGTGATTATTCCAAAATCTGAAACACTTCTGGTCCCAAGCATTTTGTGGAAGGGATGCTCAGCCTGTAGTGATATTCTCTTTCCATCTTTCTGTCTACTGTAAGGAAAAGGTTTCCCTTTTGTCACATTTTGTTTTTATTTTTTCCATTGGAAGGTTTATTTATTTTTTTGAAAACTGTTTTAATAGAATAAAGGGCATCTCAGGGCTGAGAGGTACTAGTTTCACCATCAAATATCCTTGTGAGAGAAACAGACCTATAAGGAATCTAGTATGTACGTGTGATAAACTTCTTTAAAAAGATTAGAAGACAGAAGAAAGGCACTGTAACCTAAGTTGAATACAAAAGTCAATGATAAACCTATAAAATAGTATTATGGAAATAATCCCATTATGGAACATGCAGCAGGAAAAATACTTAAGACACTCCTGTCTGTTAACCCTCCTGCCCCCAAAAGAAGAAATAAAAAGAAAGGGGCAGTGTGACTGTGATAGAGAGGAATCAAGAAATCATGTCATGTGAGACATGGCTAGAAGTGATAAGCGTTATTTGCCTTGGAGAAGACTGAGTGGAAACCATATTTTCTTTAAATGTTTTAAGGTAGGCATATAGAATATGTAGTTTTTTGGGTTGATCCAAAGGGTAGAATTAGAGATTTAGGTTTTGATTTACTTTTGAAATTTTCCTGGAGTTAGTGAACTTGGTATTCCCTAAGGTGTTCACATGAAGGCTGGATGACCATCTGCCAGAGTTTTGTGTATTAAATGACGGTTTTCTTTTTTTCAAATAACCTCAGAAAGCTTCATTTCTTTAGGATTATGTTTTTATGTCTACAAATCCTAGATGTTTATTTTCTTAGGAAAGGTTAAGGTAATTTCATATTCTCAGTTTGATATTATTAGATATCTAAAATAATGTCAAAATTTTATATTCTGATTCTCAACTTATTTTGTATATGTATATTAAAATTGTAGTCATGAAAAATGTTTTATACATATATATATTTCAGATTTCTCTTTGTTCTAAGATCTAAAAAGCCTTATTTCTTTGATATTTTCTCCTAGGTAATTCTGTTCCACAGGATATCTGCTGTATGGCTGCTGATGGCAGGCTAGTGTTTGCTGCTTATGGGAATGTTTTCTCTGCATTTGCCCGTAATAAAGAGGTTTGTATCACTGAACTATTTTAACTTGTTTGTTTTCTGCAGTCAGTACTTGTTTATCATGATAGTGGAAGGAACTTTAATTTTGCCATTCTTTATCTGGGACACTCTGGAATTTTACAGTATTTTTTTTTTCTAATATATATTCAGTTTTCTGGAAGAGGAGGAATTCTAGAGGAAGAAAAATTTTCAGAATTCATCAAATTCTGAAAAGGCCTCGTTAAAACTGGTGCTTTACTTCAGTTTTTCTGAGCAGAGATGAATGTTAGAATTACTTGGGCAGCTTCCTCAAAATTTTTATGCTCAGTCAGGTCCCATCTTAGGAGTTTTTTCTTTTGTATATTTGGTGAGATAGGGCTTAGTTATGTGTATTTTGAAAATGCTTTCCTGGGAGGTTCATACTTACAGCACTAGTTTATGTGGACTGGTTTCTTCATTATCTACCAACTCAGCCCATAACTCTTTTTCTAAAAACCAGGTGCTTTTCCCTGTGCAGAGAAAGCTAGAGTCTATCTTTTCTCCACTGCTGAGGGAGGAGCTTTTTTGCTGTAAATCTACCAGTTCTTTTCTAAGTTTGTCCTGGGACAGCTAACTTGAGAGATGACCCGCTCTGCTGGTCTAGCGTGAAAGGGAAAGTGGAAATGGGGATGCCTAGATGGCCAAATGATAGCATCACTGCACTTGGGGACTTGGCCTGAGGTTTCTTTCCACAGGCCTTCATCATCACTGCCTGTGGCAGAGGAAGATAACTTACCTGTAGAGTTCTTTAACGGAAGTTGTTTGGATTTTTAGAGAGTCAGGGAATATGTTGTCTGTTTTTGTATTGTCCTTTGTAGTTTTCCGTGGGAAAAAATATGTGGTTCAGATAAAAAGACTTTATAAAGAAACTATATACACAGATGTAGTCAGGGTTAGGGGAATGAAGTAGAGGTGGGGAGGCATCAGAGACTATTAGCTGTGGAAAGTTGTTACTGCTGTAGGGCCAAAGGGTCAAGGGAAAGTAATAGTGTTACCCTGATGAGAACTGAAACCATGGAGAAGGGAGCATAGTTACGGAGGGGATCAGCTACTAAGGGCACAGGTCTCTCTGTCAAAGCAGAAAGGTATGGGGAAAAAGTACCCTACGTCCCCCTTTCCCATCTCATCTGCAAGCCAGCTGGTGGTGGAATCCCTAGAGATCAGCCTTCTAGAACATACCATCTCTCTGGGATGCATATAGTTGTGTTAGTTGAATTGGATGAGGGACTTAGGTATGTGTGCATGCCCACTCTCTCTAACCTTAGTTGGAAGGCTGAGTCTCAGAAGCCTCTTTTGTGTTTTATTAGTCCACGGTTTATTTACTCGTTGAACTGATTGAGGGAGCAGATGAACATGCCTGGTTCCCTTGCTATTTATGTGTTCATCTAACCTTAGATAATCAAAAGTTGGGCTGCATTCCTTAACACAAGCATCTTCAGAATTAGCATGTTTTTTGGATAATATGAATAATATTAACATGATGACTTAGTAATATAAACTTCTTTTAAACTTTGTTGTAGATAGTACGTACCTTTAAGGGTCATAAGGCAGAAATACATCTTTTACAACCCTTTGGGGATCATGTTATCTCTGTTGATGCTGATGGCATTCTCATTATTTGGCACATATATTCAGAAGGTAAGAATTAACTAATTTATTTGGTTTATCCTGGGATAATATGTGTGTAGTTAAAATTAAAAGTCTGTGTAAACATAACTCTTATACTAGAGGTTTCACATGTAAACAATAAAAAAATATTTAACATGTATAGGTAAAAGATTCTATGTAAGAAGAGATAAGCAATTTTAGCTAGTTAACTACAAAAGACTGAGTTTATTGTGAATTAAATCTTTTTAAGTTCTTTAATCTTTTTATATTATTAGCTTATATTATCTCTTGATTATCTCATTGTTCAATGCAATATGTTTATTTTTTAGTAAATACCCTAAAGATTGCCTTTCTGGGAGTTACTCCAAGTTCTTATTTAAATTAGTAACCCTTTTCTTTGTTTTGTTTTTGCTCAAGGAGAGAGAACAGAATTCCAAAGTATTCCCTGTGCAGATGGATGTTAAAAGGCCATTTAGGAGGTTATAGGATCTGGTTCTTTTAGTCACCAGGCTCTTTCTTAATGGTGACGGCCCAGCTTTTTTATTGCTGTTATAGCAACACATTGAACCAGTGTCTTCAGGGAGCTGTTTATGACTTTAAGTAAAACTTCTGGTTACAAATAGAAGCAAAGATCTTTTAAAATAGCATTCAAAGTAAAGTTTCTGTAATTTTCACCTATATCTATGCTATGAGGGACACCCACCCCTGTGAGTATGCAGCAATGTGCCAGATAGTATGTGAACCTAAAAATTAAGTGTGTCTTTGATATCCAATTTGTTGGAAAATTTAATGGAAAATTATTTTAATCATGGGTGAACTGTGAAGTAAAACATAAAATTCAAACATAGGAATTTTAATCATAACCTCAGATTTCAAAGAATCTTTTGTAGCAAGTGACTACTGGCTGTGCCACCCCCTACTCCACAAGGTTGTAAGTTCTTTTCCTCTCCTCTGTTAGAGGTGCTTCTATGGAAATGAGGGAGAAGCACTGGTAAAATAATTTCACCAAGGTTTGTCTCTTATTTTTTGCATTTTTTGAGTGGCCTCTTGAGCTTTCTAGATATTTGGAATCTTTGATATGATAGACTTACGTTAAGTGATAAATACATGGGTATATGAAACACTTTAAATTATTTTATAAAAAATAATTATAACTTTGGCTTTTGCAGAAGAATACCTGCAGTTGACTTTTGATAAATCAGCATTTAAAATTTCTGCAATTTTGCATCCAAGTACCTACTTAAATAAAATACTTCTGGGCAGTGAACAAGGAAGCCTGCAGTTGTGGAATGTAAAATCGAAGTAAGCACTTTATTTAGAAAATAACATAGTTCTCACCTTATTCTCATGTACTACTTCCTAATTTATAATTATATCTCTCAATTCTCCCTGCCCTTATATATTTGGAAGATTGTCTATAAATAGAGTTGGCCCTCAGTGTCTGCAGGTTCCACATCCAAGGATTCAACCAACCTCAGATCAAAAATATTTGAGAAAAAATAAATATATACATAAAACCAATAGAACAATAAGAAAAATACAAATTTTAAAACAATACAACTATTTATATAACAATTTACATTGTATTAGGTATTTATAAGTACTCTGGAGATGATTTAAAGTATTAATACATGGGAGGATGTGCATAGGTTATATGCAAATATTATACATCTCATGGAAGGGATTTGAGCATCTGCAGATTTTGGTTTCTGTGTGGGTATGGGGAGTGGTGGGGCTGTCCTGGAACGAAGGGATGACTTTGTGCTTGTTTTTGGAGTTGTTGCTGATAGCAGGCATCACATATGTGAAAGCAGGTATGTGGTCCTGACACAAGGCAGCTTCATAAGTGCTCTTTGAAAATTATATGCCAATGGCTCAGTAATTGTAAAGAAGCCATACACCTGGAGAGAAGGCTCTAATAAAGTAGTATAAGATCCATTAAAAAATAATTATTATGAGATTGTCACTGGGCAGCTTCTAGTTTTCAATAAATAAAGGAGGTGAGAAAAGCCAAAGCAAATCAATTTTATTTTAGTGCTAGCATTTAGAAATTATTTTCAGGGTAAAAATACTTCCATCAATCAACCACAGATATGATGATTATTTACTATGATAGTGGTATAGCTGGAGGGCTATATAAATGATATTGCATACTTCTACCTATTGTTTGAACTATTTATTGAGAGAAAATGGTGGCAGCTCAGGTTTCTTTGTGTAGCATTAAAAAAGCAAACAAAAATATTTGGCCATTCAAATAGTCCTTTCCAAAACCTTTATAAATTCAAAAGGGAAAATGAGATTATTAAAGGTTTAATCATTCATGACTCAATTCTGAAATTGAGAGCAGCATCATTGTCATGTAACAGTCATATAATATGCAAGTAATACTGTAGTTCAAATGTATTCCCTTCAGTGATGTTGTTTCTAGAAACACATTGCAGTGAAAAATGAGATCTGCCTGTATCTTAAGATTTTTTTTATTGTAGTCTATAATATAAAGTAGTTTTTACTCATGCATATATTTTTTTTCTACTTGAACATTTAATTTTTTAAAGAGGTGATATAGCATAGTAGTTAGCTTGGAATCTAGAATTTGTATGGACAGTATTATTAATACTAGCCATGTGACCTGAGCTTAATTACAGTAGTGTGTGGCACAGTAAGAACTTAATGAATACCATCTATTATTTCACTTTTTAATATGTAGTTGATTTTGTTTCCTCCAAAAAAAAAAAAGCACTTTCAATTATTTTTTCTTCTTGTAGTAAACTTCTATATACATTTCCAGGATGGAAAGTTGGAGTAACAGCTCTTCAGCAGGTTAGTATTTTTCTGTTAGGCTAAACAAGAAACAAAGTTAGTAGTAAGATCTTTTAGTTTCAGAAATCAATCATATTTTTAGACCTAAAGACGATACATAGCTTTGTTTATAACTCTTACTTTGAGGAAATAGTGTGTTGGAAATGTAATTGAAAACAGGCAATAATGCCTTTGTTTATAAATGTTTGTGGAATCCTTGTGCTTGGAATTAGGCTCTAAACCTGTGGTTGTTTTGGATCCTTGTTTACTGATCATTTTGCAAGCATATGTAGTCCAGTGCCTTGTGTAGTATGGAAATGAGTAGATCACCAATGCCAAGAGAGATTGTAGGTCATACAGAGAAATTTATCAGGACGTTGAGATTTGTGGTTTGAAATAATTGGGGCAAAAATCCAAATGTTCAATTCGATAGTGGTCTCTTCAAGAAATAACTACTTTTTGTTTTTGAGTCTGCAAGTATATATGAATGAATGTCTGTCTGCAGAGAATCTTGTATTTCTGTTAGCCACATACATAGCCAATATACCCTTATCTTTTTAAATATCCATTGTCTATACTTGCCCAATTTGTATGCATTCCTCATCCTCTTTCACTGCTGTCAGTCTTGCTCCTTTTTCACCTACCCAGAAGACTCCAAAGGTATCAGATGATTAGGTCCCTGGGAGGGCAAGGGATCATATTTTTTTTAGTATCTCCAGCTTCTATACAGGGTTTCATGCAGAGTAGGCACTTGATGGCAAATAAATAAAATGTTGAGCCTGATTCATTCTGATATCAGACATTGATCTGTGCTCAAATAGAAAAACTCATAATAGAGCCTGTTGTAAGACCACAGTATAATAATAGATCATTATAATTATTAAGACCATTATAATTATAGAATATTAGAACTGGAACAGGCTAATTATAAAACTTTTTTGCCTTTTAGCATGTTTTATAAGTTTTTCCTATTTTCCTTGGGCAAACAGTTTTTCCTTTGTAGTTGACTACATGTTGCCATGCATATGACAAGTCTTTATGTGTTTTCTAGGAGTTGTCTCCTTTTTCTGTTTCTATCCAGTCACAGATCTATAGTGATTTCACACATCAGCTTCCTTTTTTGTTACGGGTGTTTTCTTACCAAGTCAGCTATGTTTTGGGGGTGGGGAGGCAATGTTGACTTGCAGAATTGAAGCTGGGAAGTAATTTGGAAAAATCATTGCTTAATACTTCCATGCTGAATAACAATTGAAGTATGCAAGAATGGTAATACTTGTGGAGTTTTTTTGCCACCTTTAGGAAGACATTTCATTATTTCTTTTAATAACACATAAATAATGGTGCATATCATCAGAAGTATTAAAGCTATTTCATTTAAGAAAATAAAAGTTTGAGTAATTTGCTTTTCAGGCACCAGCTGTGGATGTTGTTGCTGTTGGTCTTATGTCGGGTCAGGTTATCATTCACAACATTAAATTTGACGAAACACTAATGAAGTTTCGTCAAGACTGGGGACCCATTACTTCAATCTCATTTCGCACAGGTAACTTTTAACTTACTTGTTGATAAGAGCTAAGAATATTTAAAATCCACTACTTTAAAGATCCTGGAAATTTTCTTTATTGTCTTATCGTTTAATAGAAATGAATGACATGCTGGAGTAAAACGCAAAAAAATATGGATAGATTATTGATATCTGGTCTTTTCTAACTATGGATTAAAAGGGTAGAAAGAAGAATTACTTAGTTTTGGAGGGCTCTGTGTTTTTCTTAATGTATTTTATTTTTATAACAGATGGTCATCCAGTAATGGCAGCTGGAAGCCCATGTGGCCATATTGGACTCTGGGATCTAGAAGACAAAAAATTAATTAATCAACTTAGAAATGCACACTCTACTGCAATTGCCGGACTGACATTTCTCCATAGAGAGCCACTTCTTGTCACAAATGGTGCTGACAATGCTCTCAGGGTATTATGATTATTGTTGTTATCATCTTCCTGGCTCATCTGATCTACCCTTTAGGTTATTACAAACCTACTTCAACAAATTAGCCTTGAACCTAGAAGGTGAAAGGAAATTGGGGTGAGATACTGATTTAGATAAAACAAAAAGCATAGCAGGTGACATAATTTCAGTGAGGTGTGAGTTACAGGTTATTTCTTCCCCTGCCCTCACCCCTACCTATCCTTGTAGCTCCAGGGTCAGCGGCCTAGCAAGCACTATACAAAGCCAGTTGATTGATGTAGGAGGTGATTTGACTACCTGCAGATCAGACAGCACATTGCGGAAGAACTTGACCTTTTTTATTTCTTGGCAGATATGGATATTTGATGGTCCTACAGGTGAAGGCCGACTTTTGAGATTTAGAATGGGACATAGTGCTCCTCTTACCAGTATCAGATATTATGGACAAAATGGGCAACAGATTCTAAGTGCAAGTGAGTTTCTGCTTCATACTATTAGTTTATATCAGCAAGTATGGAGAGCTGAATGCTCAGTATTAGGTTTGGTATTTACACATTCTTTTAGATTCAAATATCCCGTTGGATGACTTAGAAGTTTGGGTAAAACTCCTGTGTACTTCAGGAAATACTATAGGTATATAATCTACACTTGGTATGTCTTTCTATTTACTAATCCTCTGAGGCATAATAGATTCTGAAAATGTGACCATTGCCTATTCTAATAATCTGCTGAAAATTATTGGTGCTGTATTTTCATTTTATACTTTGTTCACACTAAATGACATTCCATGCATGCTTGAATATTGTAATGAAGTAGTTGCAATCTGGTTCTCCTTTTAAAGTGTTCCAAACTTTAACTACAAGCTTTTTATGGAATCTAATTTTATAAGATCTGTGATCCACATGGTCTTTAGTTTTGATGAAGCTTGATTAAGAATTTTCTTAATTATATTAAGAAAATAATTATATTAATAATTATATTAAGAAAATAACCTGTTGATTAATTATATCAACAGGTCAAGATGGGACTCTTCAGTCATTTTCCACAATACATGAAAAATTCAACAAGAGCTTGGGACATGGTAGGTCATTTGCAAGATAGAAAATAAGCTGCTGGTCACAAAAGAAATATTTCCGAGATCCTGTGAGACAAGTGAAGGAGGTCTTTCATCAGTAAATTTTCCCTTAGATGAAATTAAAAAACAAGTGTGAAAGAAATTTTAAGATTCCTAAAATCAAAGTTACTATAGAAGTGGTTAAAGTGCTGCTAGAAGGTTATTGAAAAAAGTTAGACATCTTGGGTGGTTAAAAACATGTTGCTCTCACCCAAAGGCATTCATGACCTCACTTGAGCCATCTGTAGAGTGCAAAATTTTTACTAATAAAATGGAAGGGAGCTCAGAGAAAGTATCAAAGTAAGCAGCATTTAATCTTTGTGGTTTAAAGGGCTCATTTTATTGTGTCTCTCTTTTCATGGTTTCCAGCCTTTGAAAAATTTTATTTTCAGTTTTATTAATAATTATTCATCCTTTTAAGTGAATATCCTGAGTATTCATGCATGTATATGCTTCCAGATGCATTTTAGGATCATTTTTTGATCAATTTCTAAAATAAGTCCTTGGAATTAAATTGGGGAGATTTGATACCTTTAAGAATCTTCTCATCTAGAAATATAATATATCCTCATTCAAGTTGTTTTTTATGTTCTTCAGTGAAGTTTTTTTCAATTTTCCTTAGGTTGGTTCTACATATATAAGGATATCCAGTAGCATTTTGTATTTTTTTTGCTAATAGTATGAATGCAGTCTTTGTTCATTATATTTCTGATTATTGCTACAATGTAGGGAACTCCCTGGGCTTTTTTATGTTGGTTCTTTGACCCCATGTGAAACTATTATTACTTCTAATAATTATTTGGTTATTTCATTTGATTTATGTGACTTTATGACCATTGTATCACCTGCAAATAATATTTCTGTCTCCTTTTTTTGATTATTCATACATTGTAATTTATTTTCTTATTACATAAGCTAAACTTCGGAAACAGTTAAGTAACAGTGACGATAATATCTTTGTTTTGCTCCTGACTTACATGGGAATATCTTGAACTTTATAGTTAGGTGACAGTGAATACCTTTTCTTTTATATACATTTTCAGTTAAGAAGGATTCATAGCTATGTTCCCCTCTCCCCTAACCCCAGGATTAATAAATAAAAAGAGAGTCAAGCGGAAAGGACTTCGGAATACCATGTCAGTGAGACTTCCACCCATCACAAAGTTTGCAGCAGGTAACTTCAAACTGTATTTTGAGACATTCTGCCTTGTCATTTATTTCCTACTGTACACTTCTTTATTTTCTCCATTTTAATGTTTTTACAAATATTAATCATTCAGAAGGTAAATGCAAATGCATGATTTTGCGTGAAGACTAAAAATGAGTTTTATGTGAACTTAATGTCTATTTAATTTCAGGCTTTTCTCTATAACAGCTATAATAAATAATATAAATTATTATTATAAATATAAATTAATAAATAATAATAAGACCCTTTGTAATGTGGCCCCAGTTGCCTTGCCCTCCTCCCACCCCTTTCAAGAAAACATTTCACTTGCTGTCCTCAGTTCAGTTTCTCTTGGGCATGTTGTCTACCCACTGAGTAATTTCTGCTTGCTTTACCACTCCTTCCTGGGAGCTGTTTATTACTTTCCCAAAATCTGAATGGTTTTATAAAACATACTTTATTATTAAATTTCTCCTAATCAGTATCTCTTGTTAAATATGTTAGCTAGCTTGATTTAGCCATTCCACAATATATACATATATCAAAACACGTTTTACACTGTAAATTCATAGTTTTTGTCAATTTCAAAAAAAAAAAAAATAATAATAATAATAATAATAATTTCTTGTTAGATTGGAAGCTGTTTGCTATCAGAGATTACCTGTTTGTTTCACCATTGTATTCCTAGTGTCTGATAATATTAATAGCAGGAGATGTTAGATGCTTACAAATAATAGATGAATAAATGGGAGAATGAATAGCAATTTGATTTATGATTTTAATTGTTATAGAGGAGGCTCGTGAGAGTGACTGGGATGGTATCATTGCTTGCCATCAAGGTAAGCTATCTTGCTCAACCTGGAATTATCAAAGATCTACAATAGGTGCTTACTTTCTCAAGCCAAAAGAGTTGAAGAAAGATGACATAACTGCAACAGTAAGTGAGCTTGTTTATAAGGATATTTTCTGCTTTAAAACTGTCTGTGGTAATCTTGTTATACGCAAAGTTGCTCATGATAATATTGGTTGAAAGAACATAATTTAACATTTTGAAGTTACTCCATAGTAGTGTTAAATTTTCCAGCTTGCAGAGATTTATTTATTTAATTATTTGAGATTGGGTGTGAAATAATATCTCATTGTGGTTTTGATTTGCATTTCCCCAATGACTTATGATGTTGAGCCTCTTTTTATAACTGTATATCTTCCGTGGAGAAATGTCTGTTCAAATCCTTGTTCACTTTTTTAGTGGGGTAATTTATCTTTTTATTATTGAATAGTTGTGGTAGCACTTTATATATTCTGAATACAAGTCCCTTATTGGACATATGATTTGTAGATATTTTCTTCCATTTTCTGAGAATGTCATTTCATTTTCTTGTCTGTATCATTTGGTATTATTTCTTGTTGGTATTATTTTCAACATAAGAGTTTTTAATTTTGATGATGTCCAATCTATTTTTGTCTTATATTGCTTGTGGCGCTTTGAAAAATCATTACTTAACCCAAGTCCACGACGATTTACTCCTGTGACTTTGAGTTTTATAGTTTTAGCTCTTATACTTAGGTCTGTTATACTTTCTGAATTAATTTTTGTATGTAGTGTGACACAGGGGTCCAACTTCATTCTTTTGCATGTGGATATCCAGTTGTTTCAGCACCATTTGTCCTCTTTCTCCATTGAATGGTCTTGGCACCGTTGCAGAAAATTATTTGACTCTGTATATAAGGGTTTATTTCTGGACTCTAAATTCTCTTCTGTTATTCTGTGTGTCTGTCCTTATACTAGTTCCACACTGTCTTGATTATAGTAGCTTTGCATTAACTTTTGAAATCAGGAAGTATGACCTCTCCAAGTTTGTTCTTTTTTCAAGAATGTTTAGATATTCTGGTCCCTTGAATTTCCATATGAATTTTAGGATCAGCTTGTCAATTACTGCAAAAAAAGCAGCTAGAATTTTGATAGGGACTGTTTTGATTCTGTAAATCAAATTGAGTATTGCCATCTCTGATCCATGAACATAAGATTTTTTTGCATTTATTTAGATCTTCTTTAATTTATATCAGCAGTGTTTAGTGGTTGTCAGTGTATGTCTCCTACTTCTTCAGTTAAATTTTTGCTAGTATTTTATTCTTTTCAGTGCTATTCTAAGTGGAATTTTTTCTTAATTTTATTTTGGATTGTTCATTGCTAGTGTATCAAAATATAATTGATTTTTGCATATTGATCTTGAAACTTGTAACCTTGCTGAACTAATAGTTCTAAGTTTTATAGTGAATGCCTCTGCTTTTGAAAGTGCTTATTAAAAGTGTGAGTCAACATTTGACCCTATTTTGCACAAATTATTTTGTAAGTATATATGCTCCATTCTCCATAGTGTGTGAAAATCTAGTCTTAAGCTTTTATATAATTTTCTAGACCATGAAGATTCTATCTTAAGCTTCTTTAGGGAAGTTTACCTGCACAGTTTTGAGTAATGGTTGTAGTAACAGTGGTAATTTACAACTTACATTTTGTGTGTGCTTACTTTGTTCAAGCTCTCTGCCTAGCATGTATTATTTCATACTGTGTTCACAGTAATCCTATGGGTGTTAAAACTGAGGGTTAATATAATGAGCAACATGCCTAAGATCAATAAAGCTAGTAAGTGGCAGAGCTGGGATTTGAACCCAAGACAATTCATTCTAGAATGTCCATTCTTAACTCATATCCTATACAGATCACTCATAGAACATTTAGTATATGTATATACAGTGATACTTAATGAGTGCTGAGTGATTTGTCTGACAACCTCAGCTACCTGGAATAAAGCCAGTAACCAATAAATAATAATTATTAGAAAGCCCATGCACTAAAGTACAATTTTGTTACTCAAAAGATAAACCTCACAGTTTATTTTTGCTTTGCTTGTGCTATCTTAGATAATACATTAGAATGAATAGGAAGAAGAGATTGACAGAAGCAGGCCCTCTAACAACAATAAATCCTGTTAAAAAACATATAGCAGGACCATGAGTGTCCTATACTACTTGTAGATTATAGCATAATATCTCCATTAGTTCTTGAGGGCATAACTATGCAACATAGCAGAAACATTTGAGTTATTCAAAATAAATAAGATGTTTGTGTTCCATTTAGAAAGAATACTTTTTAAGCATAATGCCTAATTTGCTGTCTAAAATACCTTATTTTTTAAAAACGTAAGCTTTAATTATCTAGAAAAATATATGTACTTGAAACATACTTTTGTAATGCTATGCAAATATGTCTTGACTGTGATAGTGGTATATCAGTTTTATGTTGCTTTGCACAGTTAAGTAAACCTCACTTAAGTATTTTCTATTTAGTTCTTGGAAGTTATCTATTTAGGCAAAAATTTGACAGTCTTTTAAATTATCTCTTGGGTGGATGACATCAGCTTTTCACACATTGACAATCAGTGATTTCTCTGGCCATGATCCAATATGGAGCCATTGTCATGTTTTCAACGTAGAAAAAAAGATATCTTGTTGATACTTAAGTATTAAAATGAGTTTATTTTGCAGAAACTGCTTGTAAACCAAATGTTTTCTATACATTATCTTATGTATCTCCTCCTCAATATGTCATAATTAAAATATTTTGGGCTTTTGCTTAGACATTTTAACCAATGGTATGTTTTCAGTTTGATGTCCGCTGTGGATGCAATTTTTAAAAGGGAAGGTAAAAATAAATTAGGAAAGGAAATGCTTTGACTTTCAACACTGTTGTTAATAAATTAAAATTTGTAGGCCAGCCCCGTATACAATTCTCCTGGCTTTGTAAATTTTAATTGAATTAACCTTAGTTATGTTTCCTTGTCTTAGAGAATAAATCTTAAAGAATGGACAGAAAATTAAGTACATATTTCTTATACACTCAAATATAATTACATTATGTTTAAGAAAACTAATGAAGCAATTCATTTATCATGCTTTTTTTTAATTAAAAAAAGTAATAATTAGTAGGTAAAAATACACTTTGGAAACCATAAAATGCTAAAAATATTAGTTATTTTCTGTTATTTGTTTTGTTTTTTCTTTCCTAAAGGCAGTGGATATAACTTCTTGTGGAAACTTTGCTGTAATTGGCCTCTCATCAGGAACTGTAGATGTATATAACATGCAATCTGGTATACATCGAGGAAGTTTTGGCAAGGATCAAGGTATTAAATTTTTTTTTTTTAAGTATGATATAAGGCCAATAATGATAGCTAGCATTTATTAAATCTTTAAGTGGTGGGCATTTTGCTAAAGTTTTAGGTGGGTTATCATCAACTCTATATGGTAGATGCTACCATTGTATCTATTATAGGCACCATGTTGAAATATTCAAAGAAAATCAAGTCACAGGTACCTAAGAGTTAAGTGGATATTATACAAATTAGAATTGTTTTCTTCTCTGCTTTAAGTAGAAAATCTTAACTATTTTTAACTTGATGGCATCCATTTGATTTCTGTCTTTTGCTTTCATAACAATTAAGAGTCTTCTTCCAACCCCTAAAATTCGGATTTATTTCAAGGTTTTAGGAGATTAAATAGTGGGAATTTAGATATTTGAATGAAGGAATTACTTTTTGCATTGTTTAGAGAGGCAGTGCCCACCATGATTTCTTTTCTTTTGATGTGTTCTTTTAAGCTCATAAAGGATCTGTTAGAGGTGTTGCAGTGGATGGATTAAACCAATTAGCAATTACAACTGGTAGTGAAGGATTACTCAAATTTTGGAACTTTAAAAACAAAACTTTAATCCATTCTATGAACCTCAGTTCATCTCCAAATATGATGCTGCTACATAGGGACAGGTAAGCTTTTTCTTTTAATGATAATGGATTTTCTTTTTCATGTTTTTGGTAGAAGTTCTTACGTAAAGTGCATAATTTACCAAGACAGAAAAATCAGACTGTGGGAAGAACAGCATTTGGCTTAATTTCTCCAAAGGTGTATGTGATTAACAAAGTGAAAGTGAGACATTAGTTCAAGATTTTTTTTGTTTGTTTATTAAAACTGGTACTTTTATCTTGCTAGTGGCATTCTAGGACTTGCCTTGGATGACTTCTCCATTAGTGTTCTGGACATAGAAACTAAGAAGATTGTCAGAGAGTTTTCTGGACACCAAGGCCAAATAAATGACATGGTAAACTCTAGCTGTTTAAACAAAACTTGATTCATTTCTACTTCTCTTTGGGTTAAAATGTTCAGATAATTGAATCTGTTATCCTTTAATATTCTTAAACTTACTGTAGGAGATTTTCAAAATAGATAATATTTTAAAATAGTTAATAACCTGGAGGCTTATTTTCAAAGCAATTTTTAAAGAAAATTTTGAATTAGAAGTTTAATATTTCTCTGGAAATTGATGTCATCAGATTGAAGTATAAATCCTAGAGTTATCATTTTCTCTTTAAATAAGGCCAAAATGTACTTTGGAGAATGAATGATCCATTGGTATATAAGTATATCATTTTTGACTTAATATTAAAGTAGGCTGAAAGAACTCATTTCTGTTTTTCTGTATATTTAACAAATAAATAGTAGGAGATCATTTGCCTGTAATATCTGGTATCTGTTTTTTTTTTATAGTTTTGTGTTATTTCTACAGTTTTACATATACATTAACTTTGGGAGGGTTTAATAAAAATGTGTTTGAGTTTACTCATGTTCTTATAGTGGGATATATGCTGTGGTAAGAAGTAAACTAGCTTAAAAAGCATGTTTCATAAAAGAGAACTTACAAATTTTGTCAGTTGAGGACCATATTAAGCATATGTTGTCATTTTGCATCAGTTGCAGATACCTTGATTTACTTGAAAACAACAACAAAAGAAACCTAAATACTTAGTGACAAACTCAGTAGCTACATTTACTTACCAATTCTCATACCAAAAACCAAAATTTGCAATGCTTGCCCTTTTTCTAAAAAATAGAAGAAAAAAATTGGTGAGTAAATTGTGTTCTGCAGTTAGAAGGTTAGCAAAATTACACATCGACAGAATTTGTTTTGACAGCGTCTGTAGAAATGATGGTAGGAGTTGGGTAATTTTGGTGAAATGGCATTTTTGAAAACATCTGTCAGTGTCAACTTGCTCTTCCTATTTCTTTCCTTTTCAAACTTTACTTTCAACTTGTCTGTCTGGAATTTCTCTGGCTCAGTAATAAGTTACTCTTGGTTAATTAAATTTATGAGCATATGTAACATGACCTTACTTCTCATTCTTTACCATCTTTTACTGTGTACTACTCTTCTGTAAATTGAGCCATCTCTACCTTCAGGTTTGAGTTTCCAGTATATCAGTGCAGCCTAATGAGTAAGTTGGCATTCACTATATTCTAGTATCATTTGCTAATATGGATGGTCATAATCCACAAAGGGAACTATTATTTATACATTTTTATAGCTAGCAACAATAACTTTAAGGTGGCATAAGTAGTTTATTTAAATTTATTTTGAAAATCTTTCTGATTATCATACCTTTATATTTTGGAAGTAAAGCATCATTAAAGGAGAAAAGGAAATTTTTTAAATTAAGCTGCAAGAAAAGTAGGACTTTTTATATATATATGCACTATATGTATATATGCACACACATATATATACATACACACATATGTTTTTTTTTTTTTAATTTAAAGGCTTTTAGTCCTGATGGTCGTTGGTTAATAAGTGCTGCCATGGATTGCTCTGTTAGGACTTGGGACCTTCCATCTGGTTGGTGAGTTTATTTTTAAATTCCTAACCTCTATCAAAAGATTTCTCAGTCATTGTCTTAACATGTGACTTTTTACCAGTAGTTAATGGATTATGTGCTTTTTGAATGTGAATGTATTAGACATTTTTCTAACATGACTATATTTTATTCTTGGAGTGTTTTTGATCCATAAACAGCAAAGAATAGTATCATGAAAGATAATAGTGAGAAAAACACTGTATCTGTCTTAGGTTTTCTGTTCCTGAAAAATTGAGATGTAGAAGTGAGTTGCATAAATCTTAAGAAAGCTCATTTGGCCTTTTCAATACTCCAAAATAAAGCTCAGACTATGGACTACAAACTTTTAAGGGTTTTTTTAAGTTCATATTGAATTTGGTTAAAAGGTCCAAAACCCTAACTCTCTGTCTCTGACATAATTCTTGAAAGGAGGCATTCTAGATACTTAGTCTGTTTTCTGTTGCTTATAATAGAATATCAAAACTGGATAATTTATAAATAAAATAAATTTATTTCTTACAGTTACGGAGGTTAAGAGGCCCCAGGTCAAGGGGCTGCATCTGGTGAGAACCTTCTTGCTGGTGAGGACTCTCTAAAGAGTCCTGCTCAGGGAATCACTTAGTGAGGGGCTGAATGTGCTAGTTCAGGTTTCTCTTCCTTGTCTTATAAAGCCACCATGACAACCCATTAATCCATTAACCCATTATTCCACAAACAAATTAATCCATTCATGAGGGCAAAGCCCTCATGATCCAATTATTTCTTAAAGGCCCTATCTCTCAATACTGCCACATTGGGGATTAAGTTTCTATGTGAGTTTTGGAGGGGACATTCAAACCATAGAAGATACCTTAAAGTATTGAAAATATGTGTTTCTTTGGATTTGAGCAAAACCCAGCAGTGTTCAGAAATCTATTTCGTGAATTCAAATTTGCTACTAATCCAGCACTTAAAGAGAAAATGTCCAATTTTGTTAAATAACATGAGCAGTGGAGACCAACTCAGTGTGTGTGTGCGTGTTCATGCTTTGTTAGAAATTATGTAAGTGTAGATACCATTTAAAATCTTTATTTGACAAAGAATTGCTTGGATTAGATATGAAATAAGGAAGAATGATAGGAATAGCAAAGCATTTAATTTAATAGGAACATATCATAAGGAAAGAAATAGGTGAGAAAAATGAGAAGGGAGATGGTACTTTTTAATCCTGAAGTATTCCTAAATTAAGCTGTAATTCTTCTTCCTCTCCCTACTCAGGAATTGGATAAGTTCATATGTGAAAACAGTTTGACCTTTAGGAAGGAAAAACCCTGATGTCCTCATTTCCTTTCTAGTTTGATATAGGCCTGAGGCACATCTGCCTATCCAGCATGTACACTGAATCTGAAGAAGCAAAGCTGAAGAATGTCACTAGTAGATTTAGCTCTGATAACTAGGGACTTTTATATGTCTAGGTGTGTCTCTTTTTCAGTTAAAATAGAGTAAAGCAAAATCAAATCAGTTGGCTGTGTCCTCCTTTGGCTTTCAAAAGTTCACCTAAAGTTGGTATTTCTTAATTAAAAAATATTTTGTTAAAGACACTATTAGAAATATTGGTAGTCTGTTGCTTCTTGGGTTTTTGCTACTTTTGAAAAATGAACATTATATAATTTGAATTGCTTTAAAACAAGAAAGTTATACAAGTAATAGAGCTGACATAATGCCCTTTCCATTTTCCTTTTTAATAGTTTCATTATAGTTCACATTCAGTGGCAGAGAGGTTAATGTTCAGTAATACTAAATTGGCAAAATATTTTTTTAAAATGGCAAGTTTATTTTTGGAATGGGAAAAATGAGGATCTGAAAGTAGCATTCAAAGCCACCAACCTTTAACTCAGCATTACCCTTTTTGCTGAATTTCTTATTTCATTAAAAAGTTGAACAGATTTAAATCTGATAGGTTTTCAACTCTAGTATCTTATTTTTAGGTGAACAAAGGAAATTTTAAGTGAACAGAGAACCATGAAGCTGGGTACAAAACAAGAGCAAGATATGAGACACGTAGGATTGTTAAAAGAAAATGTAATTTAAAAAAAGAAAATGCGATAAAATCTACACTGGTCAAAAGTGTATTTTTACTAAAGAAAAAAATAAGTTCTTTGGTTACAATTTGAAGTGGAGCAAATGAGAGAGCTTGAAAAGCAATTTCAAACAACTGCTGCTGCTTAATTACAACTAAACTAACATTTACTATCTGCTGCTAGACAGTTCATATGCTTTTATTTTTCATATCCTTATTGGTATAAGCACTGTTACTGTTATTAGTCCCATTTCACAAATGGGGAAACGGAGGTTCTTAGAAAAGTTAAGTGATTTGCCTAAGGTGGCTTATTTGTAAATGGCAGAACATAAAATAAGCATAGGAAAAAGAAATAGGTTTCCCAACAGTTGTGATATCACCCTTGCTCAGGTTGTGTCATGTTTTAAGGATTGACTAATTTTTTTGATGTAGAAGATAATAAGGAAGTAACGATTAGAATTTTATCATACAACCATAAGTTAACTGTTGGGTTTTTTTTGACTCTCCTCTTTTTATAAAATATAATTAGCATGGTAACCTTTGGGGATTCCTAGTTCTTCCTTCAATTAAATATTTAAAGAATGAATATACTCATTACACAGCCTAAAAAGAGAAGCTATTGATGAGTAAGCCTTTGAGTGTAGTAACATATGGGTGTATCCATCTGGAATTGTGCCTATATAAAACAAATTGTATAGGTACTGAACTGTTTGTTCCTTAAAAGTGCTGAAAAATTTTTTGTTTGTAGAATTCTCAGAGAAGCAGAGTTGAAATTTTTTTTTATCCCTGACATGGTGTCATTCCTCTACCACTACCACCACCCTTTATTTCTGATTATTTTTTGATCTAATGGAAGTTCAGGTTGAACTCTTTGGGGGCTGAGAAATATGTAAAATAGTATTAATATATTTTGCATTTTGTTCTGTCTCACCCCACCCCTACTTTCTGAGGAGCATTATGTGAGAAGAATTGGAATAGAACATTGTTTTGCATTTCTTACTGAGGCAAAACCATCTCTTTGCTTTACTTTTGATTTCTGTGGAAGGTGATTTTATCACTTTGGAGATAGAATGTCTAGAAACTATCTCCATTTGTTCAGGATAATAACCAGAAACAACTTACTGAATATTACCTGTATATGCAAGGCTCTAATCTTGCAAATCTCATCCCTTAGAATGGGAATTCTATTAATATTCTTTCAGAAAAAATTGTAAATACTTGGGACTTTTCATTTTGTAGTATTAGAAGGTATATGGTAGTTTTAAGTCTGGGGTTTAGCCTACACACTATACGTTATGAATTTATGTGGCCGTTTAAAATATGCTGTGTATGTGGAAACCACCTTCCTCAGTTTGGTGGTTTTCTGTCATGGAAGGCCTGCCTACCCACACACCACAGCTGTGGATATGAAGTTACATAATGAAATTGATGAAATAATTACAATGTTAAGTAAAATAAGTTTGCCCAAGCAGTAAGATCTCTCCTTAACAGATTCTAAACATGTTAGGAAGTTTCACCCCTCACATACGTAAACTTTTAATGAACAATACTGTTCAAGGCAAAGAAGAAAGAACAAAGATCTGAAATTGCTGTGTTTTAGGTTTAATCTTCCTCTGTATACATTGGGATAATATCTTCTGCTCTGGCTTGTTTGGATTAAATGAATTAGCATAAATAATTTAATAGTCTGGCAAATAATAGTGTTTGACAAATGTTTCCTTTTCCTCAATTCCCTTGATTCCTAAGAAGAGCCATTCTTGTGAGCTTCCAAAGCAGACTTGAGCAGAAATCAGACAGGTTGTTATTGCTCTCCTTTTTTCCCAGTAACTGAGAACTAAACAGCAGCCATTTTCCTGAACACACTTTGTTGTGTGTTTTTTTCCAGTGCTTCTAATTGTAGTTTTTTTCTTCCCATCTTTGCATTCATTATTTAAGGTTTACATTTTTAATAGCTGTTTCAGCAAATTGAGAAAGAGATTTTATCATGGGCAAGTCACTTAATGTCACCACTGGAGAGCCTTCATTTACACTTGAGCTGCTCCAAAGTGTGTTCCATGAATCACTGGTACAGGTATACGCTAGGTATGTGTGTGCTATCACACTGTGTACACAAATCACAATCTTTGTGATTTTTTTTAAAAAACACAAAAATTTTCTACCTCTCTTATCCCTTGCTCTTTTAGCAAAAACATTTTTTGTGAATTATATCCTTTTTGGTAGACTTCAAATATTTAACATCTTAATTCTTTTTATAGCCTTATAGACTGCTTTTTGTTGGACTCGGCTCCTCTCAATGTTACTATGTCTCCTACTGGAGACTTTCTGGCAACTTCCCATGTGGACCACCTTGGAATTTATCTATGGTAAGTTCTTTCATACAGTTCTGTTTTGGGATAAGTAGGAGGAAGATGATACTGTCAGAGAATCATAGTTGCTAAAATTGTCATTTAGTTTTTTTTTTTAATTGATGAAATGGAAATGTCACACAGTTAACACAGTGACTTCATCATAAGTCACTGATTCAGCATCTGATTCAGCATCTGTTTGATATTTAGACAGCTTTGCTCAAGTGCTTATTCTAAATTATGTAATTTATTTTTATCTCTTAGATGATTGTTTTTTGTTATGTGATTCATTTTTATCTGTCATATTTGGCTTTTATTTGAGGAAAGGGTGAGTGAATTTAAAAAGGCTAACAAAAGGGGGTCCCCAGCCAGCCCATGGCCTTCCAGCCACTACTGCTTTATGAACCTGACCAGTCACTTCTGAAATTCAACCTACGTTATAAAATAAGGCAGAAGTGTGAGCATAATGCTTTCTAAGATTTATTCCATAATAGTTGCATAATTCTTCATAATCATGTAAAGATATTTTTGTGATCTTCAAATTCCCCAGTGATGAACTTGCAAAGAGACTGCAATTGCTGAAAATAAATGGTACATCTTGTGGGTCTAGAAAAATTTTGTCTCTATCTTGAGTTCATACATCCAATTCTTTTAACTATTACTGGGTAAGAGAAAAAATTGACCCCTTTTCTAAATGTAATTCTAAAATAATTTTAAGATACAAAAGTAAATTTAATATATAATAGGAATAGACCCAGGCCACCTTAATATGCAAAATGGAGTATCTGCTAGAATCCCTGAGGCTTCAACAATTAAGACAAGAAAAGATTAGTAGCTATGGGACCTCAGCAGCAAAAGTATAGAGATCTTTTCTATATTCTACTGCTATTAATGTAACTCAGAACCTAAGATTCCCAATTTTTGTTTTCCATTCTAGATTCATGATGTGTGGGAAAAAGAATTTGTTCTCTACTTTGGAACAGTTACCTACATCTTGATTAGTTATTCATGACTAGGGTGTAGGCTCAAGTAACAGAAACGTGGCCACTTAGAGGGCCATTCTAGAGAAGGGAAATCCATGACCTTTCAGCAGCCCCAAGAATATAATCAGCATATTCACTCTGACTTACTCTCTGAGTCCATCTTTCCTTTTGTTATAATTTCCTTAAATGAAGGTTGATATTTGTCAAAACAATGTGTGGGGGTCATTTCACCTTATAAAAGCATTATCTGTTACTGGTCTGTCTTAAATAATCATGTTTTTGTATTACTTCAAAAATAGAGACTCCATTAATATTGTTACACAGCTTTCTTGTGATGGCGTCTGATACAAATCGAGGCATTTTCAAATTAATACAATCAATCTTTGAGGTCTTTTCTTAACTGATAAAAGTCTGTAGTCAAATTCAAAATTGTAGAGATTATTGCCAATAATTAAAGCTTCTTTGAAGAAACTGTTTTTATAACTTTTAAAATATTATGTTTTGATATCTCAGGTCCAATATTTCCCTGTATTCAGTTGTTTCATTACGGCCGCTGCCCACAGATTATGTCCCTTCAGTAGTGATGCTTCCTGGTACTTGTCAAACCCAAGGTAATTACAGAATTGCAAAATCATTTTTGAGGTGTAGTATTACAAACCTTACATAGGGGATATTACTGCTGAAGGCAAAGGTTAGTGCATTCAATTAAAGTGTTTTTTAACTGATGTAAAATATTTTGAATATCTTCATTGATGTATGCAAATTATAATTGAGGTGGTATTGGTAAGATATCAAATAGTATACCAGTGAAGAAGAGGTGTTTTGGGTCTAGTGATAGGAGTTATAGTTAATGTGAGAAAATAAGGAAAAGAGGGGGATAAGGAAATGAAATAAATGAAGAGTCTATATGGCTATATTGAGTTAATATGTCATGAAATACAAATAGATATGGAATGAATTAAGTTGCTTTTATATGATAAAAATCTCATTTTGCATTAATTTGTTTTATCCTCCATTTTTTTTTTTAAGATGTAGAAGTATCAGAAGAAATAATAGAACCAAGTGATGAAATGATAGAGTATAGTTCGCCAGAACAGTTGAATGAGCAATTGGTGACTCTTTCACTTCTCCCTGAATCACGGTGGAAAAATCTTCTTAATCTTGATGTCATTAAGGTAATACTCTAGTAAGTACACTTAATATTGGGCCCTAAGCATACATTCCAGAAGTTTTTTTAAGCAGAGATAGCTTTCTCTTCTTTGAGGGCAGAAGGAGGAGCAGTTAATGTCTAAGATAACAATGGCAATGCTGCTGTTTAATCAATCTGGTATGATTGTCACCTGATACTCATTCATACACACACACACACACACACACACACACTCACACACTCTCACACTCTCACACTCTCTCTCTCACACTCTCCCCCCCACCCCTCAGAGCACACAGCAGATGTTTGGATGTGGCAGAAGTTCAACCTGCAACTACAGAGCTATTAGAAACTGATGTTTAAAATCCAGCCTATCAAATTACTGTTTTAGCCTCTAAAACAAGAGGAAAAAAAATTGCTACCACCTTGGGAGGTTGAGGCAGGAAGACTGCTTGAGGCCAGGAGTTCAAGACCAACCTGAGCAAAATAGCGAGACCCTGTCTCTATAAAAAAATTAAGAAAAATTAGCCGGTCCTGGTGGCACACGCGTGTAGTCCCAGCTACTCAGGAGGCTGAGGCAGGAGTATCACTTTAGCTCAGGAGTTTAAAGCTGTAGTGAACTATGATCACACCATACCACTGCATCAGCCTGGCTGACAGAGCAAGAGCAAGACCCTGTCTTGAGGGGAAAAAAAAATACTACCATAATGTGTGTATTTCTACTGCTAGGTGTTTGAGAACCAGGAAAATTTCACTAGGCTTTCATTAAGCTGCAGATAACCCTTTGTCATCCTACACCCTACTCTGTCCACTACAAAAAGATTTTTAGAACTTGCTGTGTCAGGGCCAGGCACATAAGTTAGTAGGAAGTAGGTACTAGGTAATATATCTAGAGAATAGAGTAGTGAAGAAAAACCTAGCCCCTTTGTGCTTGAAGAATTTACAATTTTACATGAAAAATGGACAACTATGGTATAGATTAGTGTTTTTCAAAGTGTGTTTCTTGACTCTCATTTGTCAGTAGCAAAAGCAACTGAAAGGAATAGAATGGAGTAGAAAATTTCAGGTTATCTTCTGATAATAAAAGTAAGTATTGTTTTGTAACACTTGGTTAAATATACACATACACATATTCACTACATCTGATGTGTGTACTAAGTTACAATGTGGGCTATGGTAAAAAGTTTAAACACTAACATAAATAAATAGTAAAATGTAGTAATTAGTCTTGTAGTTAATAACTTAGCACCAGAAAATAAATGTGTAACTTGAGTAAGGAAAAGAGAAGTTTTCACATTAAATTTCCTCATAGAAGTTTAAAGTGCTTATTTTCACTTGCCAACTTCTAGAAAGATTGGGCATCAGCATAAAGGTATGCTCTCAGAGCATAGTTGTGGAGTCTGCCCATCATGTTGTCCAGGCTGTCAGCTCTAAAGGGAATACTTCATGAAATAGCTTTAAAAGCAAGGCATTGAAATAGTACACATAGATTAGTTTGGGAGGAACAATCAGAGTAATGCCCAACTAATTGAGCAAAGTTTTTGGGCTACGGTGCTCCCCACTAAGGTACTACATGAAATCTTATATGGAAACCTGAATGAATTAATCTTTATGAGAAAAATATGCTGAAATCCCTAGTATTTTTATTTCCTACTGAATGAAAGAAGATGATGTACTGAGTCTATGGTTTACATTTGTCCTGTGGATAACTTTTCTACTTTTGCTTTTCTTGTGAGATTATTCCAGAGCTCTGTGGAGCTCCTTATGTTTTTTACAAATCAGTGATTATCCCCTTTCTAACTCAAAAATGGTGAGTTAGAAGGGTAACTGTGACTCTCATTACAGTTTCCACCATCCCAAAGGAGGGCTCTACTTACACTACATTAGGCAGTGCTTTGTCCTGCTTTCATGTAATGATTTTCTTTTATAACATGGCTCTACGAAGCCACAAGTATCCCAGGCTTTATTTCAAATAGAAAATCTCCCCAGTATTACCGAGATCCTAAAAAATGGAAGAATATTGGGAGATAAAATTGTGAGACTTCATTATTAGGTACTTTACCATAGAAAGTCTCTCATCAGATGCTCCTGAGTTAGTGATATGTAGCAGTATATTCACCAAAACAAAATTCTATCAGTGGGAATTCCAACGGATTTTTTCCTAATAAAATTTTACTAATTCTTGAAATATTGTATAAACCAGTAAATCACATTTTCTTGCTTTTTAAAGGCACAGAGTACAAGGAAAAATAAGAATTCCAACAGAATAGAAGAATTAGAGTCAGGCTTTGCAAAAAAAAAAAAAATTATCAAATTACTTATAATGGCAGAGTCTGCTTCTGGCTTGGCTCCAGAGTTCTTGTAAAAACTCTTTTATATTAAGCATTTATGTAAATTTTGCTTTCCAGCCCATTTTGTGAAAGAGGCTGCAGTCAGTACAAAATAAGTTCAAAATTAATTATGTCTTCACCTAAATATTCATGTTTGTCATAGAGCTTTCCCTGCATTCTGTCATTTTCTTTCTGATTTATCAGCAAGGGTGCTGGAGTTCTGCATTGGGAAGCCCAGGTTAAGGATAGGTGAGGTATTGGTCAGATGGGGTTTTGATTTAACATTCTAATGTGAAAAAGTTTCATTCCTTTTTTTATTTTTTAGTATTTATTTTAAAATTGATTTGGAATTAAATATTAGAAACTGTTGGCAGAATGATTAATTTTTTTTTCTTTTTCATTTTCTCTTAATCAGAAAAAGAATAAACCAAAGGAACCACCGAAAGTACCCAAATCAGCACCATTTTTTATTCCAACAATTCCTGGCCTTGTACCCAGATATGCTGCACCTGAACAAAATAATGATCCCCAGCAGGTAAAATCCAAATTGGAGCATTCTAAGTATATGGGTGTATGTTTTGTATAGCTCTTTACCAGGGCCTAGTTTTACAAAGATATAGAGTAAATTAATGGTAGCTTTTAATTATAAACTATTGATTTTTGGATGATACTAGTGTTTCTTTGAATAACATGTATTTGTTTTTGTTCAAGTCTAAAGTGGTAAACCTTGGAATTTTGGCTCAAAAATCAGATTTCTGCTTGAAACTTGAAGAAGGACTGATTAATAATAAATGTAAGTTGAATTATAAAATATTTTAACAAATGTCTTCAGCTTGTTTTACTTTATATGGGGGAAAATTACAGATTTACTTTATATGAGGGAAAAAATACAGATTTTTTCAGTAGCTAAAACAGGAGAGTAAAAATTGAAAGGATTGAAATTTTGGTTCTAATCCAAAATAATTTATTTTTATATTAAATGAGTTTGTTCACTAAACTCCTAGTGTTGATATTGTAAAAGTCGGTGAAATTTTTCACACTTTCTTTTACATAAAATTAGATCTTTTTGCTGTTTGGAATGGACACTTGTTGACAACATTTATAATAAGGAGATCCTTCTTGCTGTGAATTAAATGTAAAAGTTAAATCATCTTTATAGCAGATAATTTGCAAGCCTTTTGTTTTTATTTGCCAATACAATTTGCAATATAGCACAGATCTGTCTTAGATAATTTCATGTATTCCCAACCATAAAAACGAAATTTGTAAATTTATTTGAGTGTGTTAATATAATTTTGAAGGCTATAATCTGTAGCTAATAATGATGAACCATAAGAACTGTAAGCATTTAAGAAATCAAACTTTCCTGAGAAATTTGACTTATGCTCTTGTTTTATGATCCAAACACTTTCGTTTTTATACCAATATCACTTGAGTCCGCATTGGTAAAAGTCAAAGAATGGTACTGATAGGCCCTTTTAAATGACTTGTTATGCTTATAGGGAGACAAAGAAGAAAAAAACACCATCATTTAATATACACTGAAGTACATAAAACCGATTAGACTTTTGTCGTTGATGGCGTTCTTTTTCAGAAATCTATAAGCATAGTCATTACAATTGTAATTGCATATTATAAAAATGGTTATAAGTGTATTCAGTATATTTTCATAGTATGCATGTGAAACAATAGTGCTTTTAGGGAGAAGTAGAAGATTTGGGCTGGGTAAGAATATGGGGTAGATTCTTTCTTTTCTTATTTCATATATTTCTGTATTGTTAGTATTTCTTAATGATTATGTACTTCTATAATTTTATAACAATAAAAAAGCAAGAAAGAAAAATAAATTCCCCTACCTCATCCTATTCCCAGTGCTAACCACTATTGATAGTTCGATATGTTCCTTTATAGCCTTCTTATATTAGGATTGATTGTGAGTGATTTGTGAACATCTTAAAATATCTGTTGTCAGGCATTAGATTAACAGCAGGAAAAAAGCTTGAATTACTGAAAAATGCTAAAAAAAAAAAATAGGGCTTTTATTAGGTTATTTAATATGAAATGTCTGATTTCCTTAAGTAGTACTACGTTTGACAGTTCATAGCTCTGACATTTCACTTTCATGCTTCTTTTTTTTTTTTATGTGAGGGTACGTCCTCATTCTTTCAAATGCACATTTTGGCTTGTGATTAACTTTCAAATATTTTTTAAGAGCAATTTTTGTGAAACCATGGATAAGTCAAAAATCTGTGTTATTTTTGAATATGAGTTCAGTCGTGGAACCAATGCAGCTCAGACAGCTCGAAATATCAACAAAGTGTTTGGGAAGGATGTGCCTAATGAACACGTAGTACGTCGATGGTTTAAGAAGTTCCATTCTGGTGATTTTAATCTTGAATATGAGCCATGTGGGTGACCTCAGACCAAAGTGGATAATGATGAACTGAAAGCTATAGTGGAAGCGAATCCATTTCACCCTACATGTGAATTAGCGATAAGGTTTGATGCTACTATTCCAAGAAGATTGGACCATTTGAAGAAAATAGGCAAGGTAAAGAAGCTGGATAGATGGATGCTGAATGAATTAAATGAGCTTCAGAAGAGACATCCTCTCAAAGCTTGTCTGTGTTTGTTGTCACGACATACAGGCAAGCCATTTCTACACCATATTGTTACATGTGATGAAAAATGGCTTCTTTTTGACAATTGCAAGTGTTTGGCACAATAATTGGATAAAGATGAAGTGCCTAAACACAGTCCAAAACTGAATATTCATCAAAAAAAGCTAATGGTGTCTGTTTGGTGTTCTAAGGCTGGTGTTATCTACTACAGCTTGATGAAATCTGGTCAATTATAGCAGATGTCTACTGCAAGCACCTGAATGAAGTGATGAAGATACATGCAATTAAGCAGCCAAGATTGGTCAGTAGAGACAGGCCAATTCTCTTGCAAAACCACATGTTGCAAAAAACAAAGCTGCTCAAACTACAGAAGCTGGACTTGGAAGCTCTCTGTCATCCACCATATTCAGCAGACTTTGCACCAATTGACTACCACTTGTTCCAGGCTTTGGACCACTTGTTGCAAGGAAAAATATTCAATTCTCAACAAGCTGTAGAAAACTCCTTTCACAATTTCATTGCAACTCACTTTCCTGGCTTTTTCACTGCTGGTATAAGCAGGCTACCGTTAGGATGACAAAACTGTGTGGATAGTTTAGACACGTAGTTTGATTAACTGTACTGCCTCTTGTTTGAGATATAATAAGCTTTTGATTCAAAATTGGGCATTTCATATTTAATGACCTAATAGTACTTTTTATTGTATTAGTCTCTCCATTTATACTGATTTTCAATTATTTTGGTTTTCATTCTACCACGTAACATGAAAAAACCCACAGAAAGAATTTCCTGTGCCATTTAACACATTGACTGCCACACTAGAAAAAAAAGTTTTTCTTTGGGGCCATGGTGTTATATTATGAAAATAGAATGCAAACTTCAAAAACAAAACTATCTTTTCTAATTTAATGAAAAATTTATTTTTTATTGTTTTCTGTACATGAGTTATATGCAACTTGAAAAATATTTCTTGTGGCTCCCAAGGTGAAGAGACATAGTTACATATGATTCATGAGGCCTTGGGCTCAAAACTAGCATGAGTTAAATACGACTCACATAGCAGTTAATGTGTTAAATATATCTTGTTTGGGGTAAAAAGGAAAACTATAGTTTCCGAAGTGATGTGCTTATAATGACGTCATAACTGGTTTTTTAAAAAAATTTAATGCAGATGATGCTGCTCTCAACCTTCTGAAAGAATTAGGCCCATCAGGAATTGAAACAGAACTGCGAAACTTGTCTCCTGATTGTGGTGGGTCTATAGAAGTCATGCAGAGCTTCTTGAAAATGATTGGGATGATGTTGGATAGAAAGCGTGATTTCGAGTTAGCCCAGGCATACCTTGCATTATTTCTAAAGGTAAGTCTAATGTAAGACAATACTTTCAGCTTGCCTTTCTCTATAAGCAGTGTTGTCTAATAGAACTTTCTGCAAACACAGGAATGTTCTATATCCATGCTGTTCAATATAGTAGCCACTTGCCACATGTGGCTATTGAATACTTGCTTGAAATGTGGCTTATGTGATTGAGAAACTGAATCTTTAATTTTATAGAATTTTAATTAAATTTAAATCTACCACATTGAGCAGATGAATAGCAGTTTGTTGGTAGTTTTTTTTGTTTTGATTTTTTTTTTTTACTCAACTACACAACAATTTTGACTCTACCCCCTGACTTTTTTGTGTCATCCAATTGACCCAATATGCTGAACCATTGACTTTATTTTTTTAAGTAGTTACATTTTGGAAGTTTTTCTATGATCATGAAGAGAAAGTCAGGTTTTATGTTTGTTTTTTCTACTGTTGAAATCAAAATATTTACCTCTATCATGGGTAAAGGAGTTTTAACTGATTTGGCAACAACAGAGTTGTTTTACGATCAGTACAATGGAGAATTCATGTTTTGAGGGTCTGCTTTAGTGGTACAGTGTGTTGAGGGGGGTAGATGATGCAGATTTTCAATAACAGATACGATTCTTTATCCCATTCATATATAAAATGAGTGTTCACTTGATCTAATTATCAAAAAATTATTTGAAGGTTAGATATTTAGATAGTAGCGTGTGGGATTAAGAAATAGAAATATCACAAATTATCTCTGTCTTTTCTCAAATTTACCAAGTTTTAGTTCTTGAATATGAATTCACTTAAATTTTGGAAAATAAAGGACCCATCTGCCATTCATTAGCAATTGGTTATGTTGAAAGGAGAAACTTACAAAAGCACGGAAATGTGGATTTAATGTTCAATCAAGGACTTTGTTTCTGGATCTGTATCAGGACTGTCCCTAGGTGGAGGAAAGTGATAACTGCAACTACTTCAGTTCTACTAAGGGAATGATAGTGCCATAACGGGGCTCATGATAAAAAAATGTTTGATTTAGGAGAGGAAATGGAAAATAGTAATAAAAGCACTTAAGAAAAAAAATTAGTGTCTTCTTAGTATATTAAGTAGAAAATTTGAATCCAGAGTAGATAAAATTTTAATTTTCTTAAATATTCAACCATCGTGTTTTTCTTTTCAGTTACACCTTAAAATGCTTCCTTCAGAGCCAATACTCTTAGAAGAAATGACAAAGTTGTCATCACAGGTGGAAGAAAACTGGATTCATTTACAATCACTCTTCAATCAAAGCATGTGTGTTTTAAATTACATCAAAAGTGCTTTATTATAAAAATAAATTTCTGACTAAAAGACATATATTAAATGGGTTCAATTTAACTCATTTTGTATTTTCCAAATTTCAGTGTGTAAAAAAAATAAATGCTAGTGCTACTGACTAGTCAGTAATTCTCCACTTTAAATGCTAAATACTTTTTTGAAATAAAATTATACCTGGCTTTTATTTTGAAGACCTAAAGAATCTACTCAAATGATTTATTTTCTGAGTCTTTTTCACATTAGCTACTTTTATATGACCCTTTTTGAATTATTACCTGCTCATGTTTTGTTTTTTTTTTTAATTTTTTTTTTTT
>CM052439.1:106278795-106317880 GCA_028533085.1 Varecia variegata | reverse complement strand
GAATCTGATTAAGGTCTACTGGGAGCTCAGTGACAGAGCCAGATTTTTAAATGTTGGCTTGGTACTTTCTCCATTGTAGTCTTCCTAAAGGAAGTTGTTACCAGATCAGAAGTGTGGTAATCACTTGCCCAAGACAAAGTGCTATAGGAGAAGGTTAAACTGATACCTAAGATAGGTAAGGGAAATTCCAACTTCCTTGGAAGTTGTCCTTCAAAGGTTTTTTCCTTCCTCACTGATGACCTTTTTATTTGGGAAGAAACTGTTGACTATACTTTTCTTTCACAACCATTGCAAAACCAAGTAGCCCTGGCAGTTTTCTTTGTTCATCACCAGTGTTTCTTTTTATGATTCAAGGCTTTAGCAATATATGAATTAAAAAACAGTTCTTAAAAGGAAAAGTGCTCTAAAAACTATTCTTAGTTTATATACGAAAAAGTAGTGTTATTCATGAAATGCAGCTTGTTGGATTTGAACACCAATAACATTATTATTCATCGTTAGGATAAGAGGATTTAACAGGGTAATCTCCAGAAGGAGCAGTCCTTTAAAGGAGTTGGCCGATGATACCTTTAATATTAAAGTGTTTTCATTTAATGGTGTAGGGCAGAATTAGTATACTACTGAGGAAATAAACCAATCTGGTTTTGTACTCAATTTTATTTTTCTTTTAGAAATTTGTATTGACTTATTAAAGCCACTGACTGAAATGTTAATATTGACTTAAGTTCTAATTTTAAAAACTGTATTTCTGTCTGTCCCAAATACTATATACTAAAGATATGGCAAAATTCTAATAGACAATCCAGTAGCTAGTAAAGATTGTCAGGTAACTAAAGCACACATGGTAAGACCTGTGAACTGAAATTGTATTGCTTATACAAATCATGAACTAAATTTTCTTCCCTTTTAAATGAGCATATAGGAGTTGAGTGTATTGTTTTTATTGGGTATATCTTTAGATAGTATGACAGCATCATTTTGACAGATAATCTTTCAGAACTTTTCCTGTGCATTTGCCATCAAAGCAGGGATAAAGAAATACAAATTAAATTTTGTTTGTATATGTTTTCCTTAAAATATATCAGTCTGTGCATATTGCTTTATCTTTAAATTTTAAATTATACATGTAATATATGACTACATTTTACTTGTAAAAAAATCCATGTTTTTTGACAACCAACTTTAGTGCCAGTACCCTCCCTAAAAGTAATAGTTATTAATTCTCCTTCTAGATCTTTTTTATGAGTATTTATATGTATTATATATAGCCACAAAATAAAATGTGTAGTTTTATTTTTACATATATACATATGTATCATTCTGCAGCTTGCTTTCTTTACTCAGGGTTTTTTATTTGGGTACATTCACACTTACCAAATCTCTTTACTTTTGCATAGTATCTCCAACAATCTATTTTGCCTATAATGAATACTTAAGGAAGTTTTCCTCCTTTTTTTTCTTTCTCACTTCAAACAATGCTGAAAGGAACATCATTCTGTATAAGTCTTTAATGTGCACATAAAGGATTTCTCTGTAGCATATTCTTAGGATTTGAATTTTGAGCCAGAGTATGAGCATTTTTAATTTGAAGAGATACTTCCAGTTGGCTTCCAAAATGGCTGTATCAATTTATATCTCCCCTCAGCAACAAATGAGTCCCTGCTTCCCCGTATGATTAAGGACACTTGATGTTAGGTTTTTATAATTTTTATTAATCTAATGGGTGAAAAAATGATTATATTCAGAAATTTCTCACTGGTGAGGATGGACATCTTTTTATATATTTGTTTTAGATCATATTTCTTTGTAAATTGTCTTTTCCCTCCACTGCTCATTTTTCTTTTGAATGATTTGTCTTTATCTCATGGATTTGTTAGGAGTTTTCTTGTTAATAGATATTAATCTTTTATGTCTATTACCAATGCTTTCTCCCAATTAGCCACTTTAGTTTTACTTATATCTTTTTTATAGATGTTTTATATTTGTATATTGTCAAATTGATAATTTTTCATGACATATTTCAAGTATAAAGCAAATTCTCTATTTTCTAAGACATTTATCATGTATGTTTTCATGTGTTTACATATGCTCGTTTCACATTTATCATGTATATTTTCTTAGACATATCTGTGAGTGGTTCTTGTCTAGATCTCTGGAACTGATTTTTGTGAAGAGTGAACGGTGTAGAGTTGCCTTTATTCAAATGTCTGCTCAAAAATCATGGAAAAGTCCATTCTTTATGTCTCTGATTTGAAATGCTTCATTATCTGATAAATTTTCATTGAGCTTTTTTATATTCCTAATAAATAATACACTGATTATAGTTTGGTATATTTTCAGATTTGAGATAAAGCCTTCCTAATGTTTTATAGAAATTTCTGGCTACCGGTGAGCATATCTTCTTGAAGTTTTGATTTGGGTTGCACTAAATTTATAGGATTGATTTGGGGAGAAGTATGATGCTGAGTACAGTTGTCCCTTGAAATCCAATTCCAGGACCTCTGTAGATGCCAAAATCCAAGCATCCTTAAGTCCTGCAGGGTGGAACCTGCCTACACAGTCACCCCCACCCCCACCTTTGCTATTTGAGGGCTTCACATCTTTGGAATACTGTATTTTTTTTTTTTTACTTATTTGTATCTGTTTGGAAAAATCTGCATATAAGTGGACCTGCGCAGTTCAAACCCATGTTGTTCAAGGGTCAACTGTATTTCTCTTTGAGAACAACGTGTGTCTTGATTAAATCAGATCTTTTGTGGGCAAGCTTCTCTTGGTTTCATAGATTTTTTAATATAATCGTACACTTTTTGACAGATTTGTTTCTGGAGACTTTTTTTATAGTGAAATCTCTTTTTCTAATACATTTAAAAATTGGTAATTGCTGCTTATGGTAAAAAAAATTGCTTTTTATATTCTGACCTATCATGACACCAAAAAACTCTGATTTTTTAAGTTTGTCAACATACTCTTCCTAGAAAATCCAAGAGAATTCCGTCCTCTGCAATTGATGAGACTTTATTTTCTATCCAATATTCATACTTCATTTAATTTTAGTTGGGATTGCTTTAGCTATGATCTGACACAAAATGTTGGGCATGAACAGTGCTTAGCAGAAATTTTTGTCTTGTAACCTTGGTGGAAATGCTCTTAGGTAGTTTACCATTAAGTATGTATGCTGAGTTTCTGATACATACCATTTGTTAAATTCTATTTGATTACTAACTTGTTACTTTTTAAAAATTTAAGATATAGGTAAATATAGAATATTTTTTCAAGTGATTTTTCAGCTTATATTGAAGGATAAAGATCTTTAACCGATGTAATTTAAAGATTTTTAATGAAAGATTTCTAATATTAAATCGTATTTCATTCTTGAGATAGGACTATTTGTAAGTAAGATGAAACTGGTCCATTTGTCTGTTTCATGAAATGATCCTTGATTTTTTTTTTTAAACTTGCCTAATCAAAGGGGAAAAAAATGTCTTGCCCAGAATCTATTCTGTGATTTTTGTTTTCTATTTAATTTCTGCTGTAACCACCAATTAGGCTTAACTAATTGGATTTTCTGTCTCTTCTCAAACCAAATTTTATTTTCCTTACTAATCATGAGTTTAATCTGGATTTTCATATGTTTTAGTGTAAGTTATATGAAGGTGTATGCCTTTTTATTAATTGCTTGGTTGCAAGAGACAGAAGCCTAAGTCAAACACAGGAGTGTCTGCAAAGTCCAGGAATAAAATTGGCTTTACCTATTGCTAGATCCACAGGTTCCTTGGACAGTTTCTCCATTTTTTTTACCTTTTTTCTCCATTTTTCCATTTCTCCGTTTTCTCCACTTTTCCCTTTTTGCTCTTATTATTGGCTAGCTGCTCGATCAAGATCTCTCACTTACTGATCCAGCAGTTATTTATTGAGGACCTACTATGTTTGAGAAACCCTTATTAATAGTTCTGGGAATTTATTAGGGGTCAAAACCTGAGGCAGTACAACTGCCAATAGTTTACATATTCCTCTCAAACAAATTTGAAAGTGATCCTCTTTTAACAAGTTCTGAAATAGAATCTCAATGAGCCCACTTAAACTCTGAGCCTGTTACTATGGCCAGAGGGATTGAGTAATTTGATTAACAAGGCTTAGGTCACATGTTGATCCCTGAAAAGGGAATGGCAACAAAGCCACAGAGAACCACATGAATTGAGAAAGGATAATAGTTACCTAACAAAACAGGGTGATTAGATGGTGGAGGGGAGGCAGGCAAAAGGACCAAGTATCTACTACATCTTTGTCTAAAATTATGATACTTCTTCCTGGAGAATCAATTTTATATCTTATATGTTCTTTTTAAAAATAAAAGCACTGAAGGTAGAAAAAATGTAGAGTGAAATACATACTTTTTGGATTAAGGAGCTTGTTAAAAATCTGGGGAAGCCATTGTCTTGTACTGAGCTGTGTTAAGCTGCAATAGACCAGACCAAACCAAAATGGAGTCACTCAGGCTAAATGCCACGTAATCACTGTAAAAAAGGAGATAGATCCCAAAACAGACCAGTTTTTCCTGAAAACAGGACAATCCAGTCTACCTGAGTGAGCTCAGTTTACCTGAGCCAATGTAATGAGGAAGTCCCCTCTCCTTTAACCCTTACAAAAAAGTAATCTGATATTAACCAGTTTTTTTTTTCCTATTCTGTTTCCTTGCTCTCACCTTACAAAACCTATTGTTCTGCTACTGCCCAGTGGAAGCTAAACATTCTATTTTGTAGAATGAAGGCAGCCTTGATGAATGGGAAAAGCCAATTAGATCTATAACTAAATTTTTTAATTTTCTCTTGTGACAATCTAAATTGGCATTGTCGTTAAGTCAAAATGTGCAGGGAGAGTCAGGGCATTGAGACATAGTTTTACTAGTGTGACTGCCTGCAACACCAATGTCAATATTTTAAAAAAAATTTCTATCATATGATATTTGGGAGTCTTGATTACAAATTACAGGGATTGTTAGTGTTTAAGCAGGAAGGGGGATTTCTTTTAGGAATTCAAGGATATTGGACTGCCTCATAAGGGTTAGGTCACTTTATTTTCAGGAATTTTTTGTAACCAGGGACTGACATTGGGAAATGCAAGAAGTGCTCTTTGAATTCTGCTTTTCTTTGCATACTGCTCATTCCTTTCATTGTGGATAGATTTCCTTTGCAACCAGTGCTGGAAGGCAGTCAATAGCTCACTTCATGTGCAGCCTCTTCCTAGAGTCCCAGATTGGGCACTGAGGACTAAAAGCTCTCCCTTCCATGTCCTCAGTCTCCCACTCACTTCCCTTTCTCCTTCCAGAGGAAGGGAAATCCCTTTGTCTTCTTTTTTTTTTTTTGTGATCTTCCCACCATCCTCCAGAGACGAAAGAGAGAAGACTTGTCCTCTCCCTCTTCCTGTCTTCACCTTTCTTGTAACTCTGTTATGCTAAAGGAGAGATCACATATTTAGAGGGTAGCAAGCTCTCATCTCACTGAAACATCCCATTTTTGAATGGCAGAATGTGAGCATTAGCACTTTAACAGCCCTGCAAAAAAATGCTACTCTCCTTCCAAGAAGACAGTTGCCTCAGATAATCCAAGACAAGGTGATGTCCCAGTATCATTCTTACACATTTTTGGGTCATTATTAACTTTATGCTCTGCAGATTCTTGCTTTCTACTATTAATGGTTTGAGACCTTGAAAGTTGCAAGCATTGTTTTCAAAAGAATAATCTCATAGATTAAGATGATAATAGATTTGATAGAACATAAGCCATAAAACTTGCAACCCTTCCCCCATTAAGGCTAAACCATAATGCTTGTTGCAAAGAAAAGGGAGCAGTGATTATGTGGGGGTGAAGGGAAACTTCCCCTTTGCCCTGGAAGTTTCGCTGAAAGATCAACTCACAATAAGGCAGATTAATAAGGGAGAGGTTTATTTCCTGTGCACGTGGGGAGAATCACAGAGTGATTACCCAATATCCTAATGGGGCCCAGAAATTTATATATCCTCATTTTAGCATGGAGGGAGAGATGAGGAATATAGGTAATTCTGGTTAGAGGCAATAAGTGGTTACTAGGGAGGATGAATAGATACCTGGGAGAATGACTAGATGGTGGAAACAGATTGACTTGTAAATGATTCTCTTTGCAAATTAAATTAATGTGAGCCACTCTGGGAGGCCGAGGCGGGTGGATTGCTCGAAGTCAGGAGTTCAAGACCAGCCTGAGCAAGAGCGAGACCCCGTCTCTACTACAAAATAGAAAGAAATTATCTGGCCAACTAAAAATATATATAGAAAAAAAAAATTAGCCGGGCATGGTGGCGCATGCCTGTAGTCCCAGCTACTCGGGAGGCTGAGGCAGTAGGATCGCTTAAGCCCAGGAGTTTGAGGTTGCTGTGAGCGAGGCTGACGCCACGGCACTCACTCTATCCCGGGCAACAGAGTGAGACTCTGTCTCAAAAATAAAAAAAAAAAAATTAATGTGAGAGATGGGAATTATATTTAAAATTATCTGGGCCAGGTCTTGATGCGTTCTTGATCTCTCCTATAATATTTTGAGATAACTGGGAGGGGAAGGAGAGTCTCTTGTTCTTTTGATGGGTCTGTTTCTTTATGAAGAAAGAGAAAAAGCCCCTTCTAACACCATTGATCTCTAAGAGCCTTTAATTCAAAATCCTCTTTAGACCAAGGAGTCATATTTTGGGATGAAATTTCCTGAGCTCCTTCAGATACCAGAGAAGGTCACAAGTAAGTTGCTCTCAAAATGTGGTCCCCAATCAGCAGCACTGGCATCACCTGGGAACTTGTTACAAATGCAAATTCTCAGGCCCCACTCCAGACCTACTGAATCAGAAACTCTGGGAGTGGGGCCCAGCAATATGTGTTTTAACAGGCCTTCCCCTGGTTGATGATTTGAATATGCCTAAACTTTGAGAACTGGAGAAGAGAAGGCTGTGAGGCATAAGATTCTCACCTCTGATCCCTCTTGGTTATAGGAAGAAAGCTTAAGGAAAGAGAGCAAGACAAATGGTTAAAGACAGGACTTGTAGGCCCTGTTCCCCCTCTAGGAGTAAATGGGGGAAAGGGGATGGAAGATTAGTTTGTGAAATCTCTGGATATATTAGGGGGAACCCTAGAGCTGTGGGGCTTGGCCCTGTCTCCTCTGGAGGAGACTGTCTCACAGGGGCTCTGTCCTGATGTTACAGCCCAACCGGGTTCATTGCCTGCTGCTCAAGAGGAAGCCAATCCACTGAGACAGCAGGAGTTACAGCAGAGAAACAGTTTCATATCACAGGCACCATGCCAGGAGATGGGAGGAAGTTCTCAAATCCATCTCCCTGAGAATTTGGGAGAAAGAGTTTTTAAAGATAGTCTGGCAGGCACAGGGCCAGGGTCTGCTGATTGGCAGGGGATGAACTCACAGGGCTGGGAAGCAGAGATTATCTGCTCAGTTGGGAGATTTCCTGGGTAGGGAGCCTTGAGGCTGTTGGATCTGTTCCCACACCTGTCAAGGGGGTCCAGTTGCCGTCAGTGGGTCCCCCCAGAATGCAGAGTCTGAAAAATGCTTCCAAGACCATTCTTAGGCTTTACAATAGCGACGTCGTCTATAGAAGCACAAGTCCTTGGGCTTTACAATGGCAGTGCTATCTATCTATAGAAGCAGCTGGGAAGTCACGAATCTTGCATCTATTGGGGAGGATAGTGCCATTAAGCAGTGAGCAGTTACAGTAGTAAGGAAGTCAGGGAACAATGGCTGGTTAACTTCTGGCTGTATCTATACTCTTATAAAACTCAGACTTTGGTTACTATTTATACCTTATGGCTCTACATTATTTTAGTATAGATGGTTTCACTGACATGAGGTGGTCGCAGTTGAAGGGTGTGACTTATTTAGAGAGAGAGGCTTATGACAGCTCATATAGTTTGCCATGACTGAGTGACATTTGGAGAGCTCTGGAAGTTTCCACCTGCTCCCTGAGGGGATTGAGGGAGGCAGCCAGGAGTAGGATGCCAGCAGGCCTGCTGCAGAGCCACGCTGGCAGGGCGGGCAGCAGCACCTGGCCCGGGCCCAGCGGGAAGGCTGCCGGAGACCACGTGGAGGCTACAGGCTCCGTGGAATCACAGCCATGCGTGGAGGGAGGGTGACAGGAGGGCCTGGCAACACAGAAGGCCCACACCTCTTGGAAAGGAGCAGGCTAGAACCACCTCGAGGAAACAAACAGACATAGGGAATTTGAACATCAAATTTCACAACATATTTGTCCAAAAGAGCCCAAGCTAATGTGAAAGAGATTGAGATAACTTTTTAATTGGTAATTTTGCCCGGCCCCCACCAATCTAGTGGTATAACGGTTTACGATGCCATTTAATCATTTACATAAAGATGTTTTTTAGTGTCCGTGTACTACATGCTAGATTTCCAATTCCAATTACGCTAATTCCAATTCCAGTTGAATCAACTAAATGTCTGTGAAGAGGTACAAAAAAAATTCAACAATTTTGTCTCTATTTTGTTAAAAACTGATATATTGACATTATAGACATGTAGATAACAATGATTTAATGCTCACTGAAAAAAATAAGAATGGCATAAATCCTAGCAAACAACTTTTCGCAATATCATGTATTTGTTACCACAGCCAGGAATGCATATTTCAAAAACAACGTGGGGTTTTTTTTGGCTACCATTTTAGTTTTTTCCACTATCTCTGATGGAATTCAAGTCTTTACAATTCACTTATTTTTTTTTTTTTCTTCCTCATCTGAACTTTCCAAGTCTGGCCTGTGTCCCATAACTCTGACCCTGTTTCATCACTTGTGACCACTGAGATAAATATTACGCAAGACCAGTGGGTGACTAAACGGTAGATGAGTGAGTGTTTGAAGCCCGCACTCACCCTGTGGACTGAGTTTCCAAGAAGTATAATACACCGACAGGGAACTCACGCACGCAGCAGCCTCCCCAGGCCGCCAGGTGTGTGTCCTGCTCCTCCCTCCTCCCTCCATTCAGTCCTTGATTTGTTCATTCTATCGCTCATCAAAACACCACCTACTTTATCTCAGACGCTGTTCTCTGTCCTTGGAACACTCCAGAAAACAAAACCTACAAAGACGCCTGCCCTTGTGAAGCTTACATTTTAGCTCATCATTCTTTTACATTCTTTTGCTTAGCCTTTTGCCTTGCTCTCTTTTAGAACAAAGATGCAAGAGAAGCTGTTTCTCAGCCTTCACACTCTGGGAAGAGTGACTGCCAGGAGTTTCTCCCTTCGTTTCAAAGTGTGGCAGGCATTATGTGTGTGTGTGAGTGTGTGTGTGTGTGTGTGTGTGTGTGGACGGACATTCTCAAGGAGCCCCAAAATACACACGTATGCCTGCATGGAAGAAATAGAGCAAAATGCCCACATGCTGCTTCACTGCCTTTCTTGTTTTAACAAAGGGTTTGATAACTTAGAAAAGCAATGCATATGAAGAGAGAAAATAATTAAGGAAAAAAACAAAAAAGTATCTTCTTTTCCTTGGAAGACACCACCTCTGCACTCTCTGGTTGGTAAGGATGGCCAGGTTTGGGGAATCAGCCTTGCCCCTTGTCAGTCATGGCTCAGGGAGCTGAGGGCCACTCTCCACGGGGCTGGTTTTGCTTCTAGCACTTGGCACACCGGATGAGAAGGTAGAGGCAGGGGGCAGAGGTAAGTTGATCATCTCTGTTGCTGTAGTGACAAGGAGGTGAGGAAAAGGCACTTCAAAAATGTGGGCTACAACAGGTGAGGAAATAGATGCACCTGGGACCATGTGCTTCTCTCTGAGAGGAGCAGAGGATCTCCAGGTCAGCACTGAGTCCGTCTCCTTCTCTCTGTACCTGCCTGGCATTTGCTGAGAGGCAGGAGACCCAGGGGAGTTGCTATGAGTCACCCAGTGCTTGGCTGAGCCAGAAACGTCACGTCTCCAGGAAGTGGTGGGAAGGGTGGCTCTTGGCAGAAGAGATCCTCACCTCCATGATGTGGTACTTGACGGATATTTCCCAGAAAGCATGAGGATCATTGGGGCGGAGAGTTTCACTCTCTTTCAACAATAAACAGAAATAATCCTCGTTGTTCCACATGAACTAAATATCGAAGAAAGACATAATCTCACATTAGCTTATCTCTTTACCCTTTACCGAAGCCCAAATATAGAAATTCCCATGCCTCTCCTTGCTGGGAAATGGCAATCCCTCAACAAATACACCACAACTTGTATCACTTGAAACCAGTTCTATCTATAAAAAATACTAACACTTAAAAAAATTATTCTTTTAGGAAACAAAAGGCCTTTTGTTCTTAAAGCACTTTATGTAGCAAAACTCCTAAACAAAGTGTCTCCTATTGTTTTTCTGTGTCTCCAATGTGCCTCCTGGCTGGCCTCACCCTCCTGTGCCAGCATGGAGTTTCCTTCCCATGGCCTGTCTCTGCTTGTGCCATGTTGCCATCGGCCGGGCTTCCAAATCTGGTATAGAGTCCATTTCAATGCTGTGCGCACAACAAGTAGCTCCATAAATACATAATTTAGTGGTTTTCAAAGAGTGGTCCAATATTCTCTGGGGGTCCCTGAAACCTTTCCAGATGGTCTGTAAAATATTATGAAAAACTATTTTCATATTAAGACTAAGTTATTTGACTCTTTTTACTCTCAGTATTTCAAGTACAGGAAATATCAATAGATACAATCCATGCAATGCTGGGGCCCTCAATAGTTTTTAAGAGTGTGAAGGGTTCCTGAAATTCAAAATGTTGAGGATCAATGCCCTAAATGATTGATTAAGGAAACACATGGCCTCACCAAGAGAGGCCAGCATATACTATGCAGTACTCAGTGCTCATCTCTGCAACTGCCTTAAACCTGATGTTCCAAGACATGGAATATGAATCAGTGCTACTCTTAGGTTTTAAGATCCCAATTAGCCTCAGATTTAGCTAATATCAGCTATCTATTGAGTTCAGTTAGGACTAGATGGCAAACTTTATAATGAAACAATTAAGTGATATATCAAGAATGTTTAAATTGTTAATGAAATGAAAGGTATCAGTCTGAATGTTTAGAATCAGCTTCAGCTATTTTCAGCAGAAAATACATTATTAAAGTATATTAAGGATCTTTCCACATCCCTCATGGTCTACGCAACTGAGAGCAATGTCCAGACCAACCCAAGGCATGATCATTCATGGCTGACGCTGGCCCTAGGTACTGGAACCTCTGTCCCTGATGCCTCTGAAGGCTGGGGTCTCGACCCCTACCTTCACTGGAGCAGCTTCCACAAAGCCCCTGCTTCTCCACAGCACTTACAACTCATATTGTCATGGTGGGGCATCCAGTTGGAATCATCTAGGGCTCATGCCTGTAGCCAAGGCTGAGAGAGGGGTGTTCAGGGTTTTATGCTGGGGATGCAGAGACTCCACGTAAGGAATTCCCAAAGCACAGAAAGGATGTTCACAAGGTATAGGGGGTCAAAAGTAGGACAGTCCTCCCGTTTACTGACCCCTTCTTTCACACTTTCCAGCAACAATAATAGCAGCAGCAATGATAAAATACTATCCTTCTTACAAAGAAAATCATACTTGCCTTTTTCCTAAAAGGAGAAACAATTCTGTTTTAGTTAAGAATATTTTCAAGACTAACAACTAACCTTGGTTTTCACAAGTAGGAATTTATTTTTCTCATAGATCAAGAAGTCTGAAGGTAGACAGTTGCTCACACTGGCTCCATTATTCAATGATGCTGAGAAAGGCATAGGCTTTTTTTTTTTCTTTCTACTTTCTCTGTTTCATTTTTATGACACGGCCTTTTGTTCTACATGGCTGTCATTTTGTGATCTCAAGCTGGCTGCCACAGCTCTAGACATTAGACCTCATAAAACCTTCTCAAGCAGGAAATCAAAGGGGACTGGGAAGAGATTTCTGGCCACTATCTAGGCATAAAATCAGGATTCTGTTAGAAAGAAGGCAATGGACACTATCTTTTGGTTCATAATGCCCAATACTCCTACACTATTTCTTGGTCTTCAGAGACTGTTTTTGTGTGTTATGGATTGAATACGATTTAAACTAAAGAAATTTGGCATATACTTTCTCATGGTAAAACATTTTAATATGAAATGTAACTGCATGGATATTAAGGAATTAAAAATGGTCCAAATAGTCAAATTCTTTCTGGCTTGTGAATCTGGTTCACCATCTCTGAGTAGCTATGAGTGACAAACAATACTTCTAGAATTGACAGTAATGTGGCTCTTAGAAAAGAATCTAGAAGGTGACATTTGTGACAAGGCCTGACTGCACTTCCTGCAATTTAAGGGCCTGCCCCAGGTGGTCTCATTGCTGTCATCTGCTCCCCACGCTCGGGTCCCAACTCCACTGATAAAGTCAGTTATGAGCATAGTAGCTACTGAAATAATTGTGTTTTTTTAATCTATTTTTTATTTTTTTATTTTAATAGATTTAGGGGGATGAGTTGAATTCTGTTATGTGTATATATTGTATAGTGGTGGCATCTGGGCTTTTGCTGTACCCGCCACCCAAGTAGTGCCCATTGTACCCAATAGGTAATTGTTTTTTATTTCAGGAAATTATGGGAGTGCGAACATTTTGGTTACATGTTATGACTTTACCACATCCCAACCATGATTTGAGACGTGCCCTTTCCCCCCCTACAACGATCACTTCGTCCATTAGTTGTGAGTTTACCTACCCCCTCCCACCCACAAAGAATATTACTACCATGTGAGCACCTTAGTGTTGATCAGTCAGTGCCAGTTTGATGGCGAGTACATGTGGTGCCTATTCTTCCATTCTTGTGATACCTCACTCCGGAGGATGGGCTCAAGCTCTATCCAGGAAAATATAAGAGGTGCTAGATCACCATTGTTTTTTATAATTGAGTAATATTTCATTGTATACATATACCATATTTTATTAATCCACTCATGGATTGATGGGCACTTGGGTTGTTTCCACATCCTTGCTATAGTGAATTGTGCTGCCATAAACATTTGAGTGCAGATGTCTTTATTATAGAATGACTTTTGTTCCTTTGGGTAGATGCCTAATAGTGCTAATGCAGGATCAAATGGTAGTTCTACTTGTAGCTCTTTGAGGTATCTCCAAATTCTTTTCCACAGAGGTTGTACTAATTTGCAGTCCCACCAGAAGTCTAAGAGTGTTCCTATCTCTCCACATCCTCGCCAGCATTTGTTGCTTTGGGATTTTTTGATAAAGGCCAGTCTTACTGGAGTTAGGTGATATCTCATTGTGGTTTTGATTTGCATTTCCCTAATGATTAGAGATGTTGAGCATTTTTTTGTATGTTTGCTGGCCCATAGGTAATTTTTCATCCCCCACTCTCTCCCACCCTTCTGGATCACTTTGATGTTACGGCGATCTTGGGTTCAGAGTGCCCTCTATCAACCCCATGCTCACTCAGCAAGAAGAAATCAAGTCAATCTCGGTCTTAGTCCAGGACGCCTGGGCAAAGCACTCATGAGCCAATCTTTTCCCTATCTCATCTATCAGTAGCAACAGGTTGTGAAAATTATCATATATGTATAAACAATGTATATGGATATATATATATTTTTTTAAGTAGAGTATATTTTAGAGCAGTTTTAGGTTCATGGCAAAATTGAGAGGAAGGTACAGAGATTTCCCAAATACTCCTGTCCTCACACATGCACAGCCTTTACCCTTATTAGCATCCTCCACCAGAGTGGTACATTTGTTATTAAAACAATTGAACCTACATTGACACACCATTATCATCCAGAGACCATGTGTTAAGGATTTTGATCTTTATCCTCAGAGTAAGGATTTTGAATACCGTTCAGCAAGAGGATGTTATCTCCTGATCTGGATATTAAAGAATTCAATGATTGCAGAATGGAGAACAGATTAGAGGGTGGAGGAGTGAGAATGGAAGCTGGGAGGGCCAGGAGAAACTTGGCTGAGATGCTGATGGTTTGGATCAGGTGATAGAGATGGAGAAAACTGGATGCATTCAAGAGATATTTAGGAATTAAGAAGTTCACAACCAACAGGCCATTGGTCTTGTTATAACAACAGCAATTTTCAATTTTAGTTGTAACAACTAAAAATATATATATATGTATATGTCATATATATATTTTTAAGCCATCAAGATGTTGTGGGTAGAAAGCAATCTAAAGGAACTCTATTCCAGAGAGAGACAAGTGCTTCCTAGATAGGTGAAGACCAGTAACCATTACCTTCCCTGGGGGCAGTTTATGAGTCAGGTGTGGGCAGGTGAGGATTGGCCTGACTCAAGTAGAGAGACTCTTCTGGGGCAAGGCACTGTCGGTGGAGCTTTTGATGTTTGTGTGTGGGCCGAGACCAGTTGGAATCTGGAGGAGTTTCGAGGCAAAGTTCGCTCTCCCTGCCCACCAATTCTCCCTCAGGAGACTTGTGCTGAGAGCATGTGGTGGCCCAGGAATCTGGAGGGTGGGTGGTAAATCAGAGAGGGAGTACTTAGAAACTCATTATGCTGAGATCCCAAAGTCGTGTCAAAGGGAGGGAGCTACAATACACACAGGACTGACCTTGCCCTGAAGACATTAGAAACAAGAGATAAATTGAAACTATTAGGAAAATGTTGAAGACAATATGAACAAACTGGATGAAAAGATGTAAAATTTTAATAGAAAAATTGAAATTCTTGACAATGACCAAAATGATATTCTAGAACTAAAAAATAAAAGATGTGAAGTTAAGAATTCATTGATCAACTTCTCCTGCTCCCCACCTCCCCCTACCCACGCCAACTTCTGGTAATCACTATTCTACTCTTTACTTCCATGAAATCAACTTTAGATTCCACATATGAGTAATATCATGTTGACATTTGTCTTTCTGTACCTGGCTTATTTCACTTAACATAATGTCCTCCAGGTTCATCCATGTTGCTACAAATGACAAGATTTCATTCTGTTCTTTGGCTGAATAGTATTCCATTGTGTGTGGGGGGGGGGGGAGTGTGTGTGCACGTGCGCATGCGTGTGTGTGTATTTCTTTATTCATTCATATGTAGGTAGGCATTTAAGTTAACTTAGTATCTTGGCTATTGTGAAAAGTGCTACAATAAACATGGGTGTGCAGATGTCTCTTCAATATACTGATTTCATTTCCTTTGGATATATACCCAGTAGTGGGATTGCTGGTTCATATGGTAGTTCTATTTTTAATTTTTTTTTTGAGAAATCATCATACTCTTGTTCATAATGGCTATACTAATTTACATTCTCACCAACAATGTATGAGTTCCCTTTCTCTGCATCCTCACCAGTATTTGTGACTACAGCAAATAACAATGTATAACAATGTTACAAGATAGCTAGAAGAGAAGATTTTTTAATATTATCACCACAAAGAAATGATAAAGTGGCTGATATGGTTATTACCCCATTTGATCATTATATTATGTATACATTCATTGAAACATCACATTGTACTCTATAAATATGTACAATTATTAGCTGTCAGTTATAAATTAAAAAATTAAATTTAAAAGATTTAATAGGATATGTTTAACAGGAGACACAATATAGAAATATTTTGAACTAAATAGTAACAAAAATGATCTATCAAAATGTGCAGGATGCAACTAAGAAGATATTTAGAATGTAGAAATAGCAGACTTGGTGACAGTTAAAAAGTAATTGTTGAAGTCAACTCTGGGGTTGCTATTTGTAGTACTGGATGGATGATAGTGTCTGTCATTCATCCTAATATGTAACTAAAAGAGAGAGATAAAGAGAGACAGAGAGGGGCACACATGCACACGCATGGAGATAGCTGAGTATGAAGTAGAAGGTAGTTGAGTTTGAAATGCCTGATGTTCCCACTCCCCAGATTGTACTTTCCCTACTTCTTCACTGTACTAAAATCTGCTTGTCATTAAGACATTTATTTTCTCTCTTACATGGAGTTTTCCTAATCACTACCCTCACCCAAGGTAGGGTAGGTGTTTCTACTCTGTATATTCAAAGCACCCTACACATAAGTCTAGGAGCAACATTATATTCTTTATTAAACTATATTGTGATTAAACTCTGTTTATGTGTCTCTTTTACCCACTAGTTTGTCTGTTTAGAAGGTAGAAGCACATTTCCTGGCACAGAGTAGGTGCTAAGTTAGTTTGTTGATTAATACCGAATTGTGCAAGACAAATATTTCCTGACATACTCAGGACATTCAAAGTTCTTAAATTTCCTGCTTCGGAGTAGGTACTAAACATGAGAGATGTAAAGTAGAGCTGTTTAGGTTTAAAAAATTGTTTGACTGAAACAATATCATAAAGCTCTTTTCTTCCAAAGTTTACAATTAAAGGTCTTCAATCATAGTAAAAAAAAAAAAAAAAAAAAAAAAAAAAAAAGAAGCGAGAGAGAGAGAGAGAGAGAGAGAGAGACAGACATATTAAGATGGCATTTATATTGTCTAAATTGTCTACACTTTGAACTTACAGTTGGGCACAGAGTATGACATCAGAAGATGACATTGAAGTCAGAGACACCCTGCTTCTAAGCATAGCTCTGCCACCTGCCAGCTAGGAGGCATCAGCTTCCCTGAGTCTCAATTTCCTCATCTGTAAAGAGGGGATAAAAATAATCCTGCCCCCTAGGGTTGTTATGAGTTGACTTCTTCTTCTGTTCTCACCTCTGAGAAGTCCAACCCTCCTGGACAGGGGAGCAATCTAAAAAATAGCTTAATACACAAAACTGATCCTTGGCCAAGTCACACTGGCACCTCTGGGTGAACCTCTGTTTTTTCCAGAGAGAGCAACGTTAGGTCAACAATGCCCCCAGAGTCCTCAAATCTTCAGGACTGGGTATACACATTTTCCCACAACTATATATTCCTCTTCCTTTGTTCTTTCTTCTGATTCACCCAGGGTCCTATCTAATGCCTTCCCTGTAGTGATCAGTACCACCAGATGTCCCAGTTGGCTCTGTCATCCACCTCTTGCTATGCCCTTCCTTATACTGTGTAAAATGGCCTGACATCTTGGTCTTCTTTGTTGATACCTGCACTGTCCTTCCTTGGTGATATGCCTACTTATTCTTTGTATTCTTCCCATTGTAGGATAACCATATTTACTTCTGTGACACACAAACAACCAGAGATTGTCCATTATGCCTTGCAGACATCAATTGCTGTCAATACGAGTTGATTTCTCTGTATTTTATCAGTCCTTGACCTTTTGGGTTTTTTTCCCTCTGTTTACTTGTTTTGTGCAAGACTGTATCCTCAGATTGACTATTTATTTCTAAAAGTACTCTTTAAATCCAGTAACACTTATTTTGAACTAATTTAATTTATTGTTTTTCTTCCAGGCAATGAAAATTAGATATGAAAAGTGTGAAAATCACATAGCATGGGGCCCGACGCAAAGGTAAACACTTCAAACCTGAAAGGTTTTGATGAGAAAAGACTTCAGTAAACACTCTTCATTATTACAGGGTTCCTTAGGTATGTGTGGTATATACTAATAGAGCAACTACTAACAAGGGATTCAGTCAAGGTTCATCCAGAAACTACACTCTTGTTGGATCAGAGAAACAAGAAGGAGAGGTTGGCATTACTAAAATTTAGAAGCTTAGAGAAGGGGCGGTGAGGAGCAGGCATCCACCTCAGAAGCAGTAGATCTCTGAGAAAAGTGTCCTGCCCAAATGCTGTTGGTGCCCCATGGATCTGGAAGTCAGAACTCTGGTGACCGTGGTGCTGCCTGACTTGGTACTTCTTCCTGAGCACCTTGAAGGAGATGCCCCATAGCGACAGGACCCAGATCTCTGAGGAGGTGGCATTGGCCAACCGGTGCTGATGCCTGAGTGGATGCTATGAAGCTGTGAGGTTGCAGCAGTCTAGAAAAACTGGAAACTGGAATCCACTGTTGCTTCTGGAATAAATTTCTGCTTCTGGATCAAAGAAGTGTTGCTGGGGGCCTGCTGAAAGGAACTTGAAGCAGCAAGAAAGAGAGAATGTCTCTTCTTGCTCCAGCCTTGCAGCCTACCTCCTGTACCCTTTGCTCAGTAGAGCCTGACAGGACATTCCAGAGGATCCCATAATTTCCGGTCTTCCCTATCTCTGGGGAAATAACAGCCACAGAGTTTCCCCTTGGAAAATAAGGATAAGTCATTCAGACAATAGAATAACTCATTTGTCTCTTACCTGTTGAATTAGTGGCACAAATAGTCTGAAAGATAAGTAGAGTCTCAACTTCCAAGTCAACGGAATCTTTGACTTGTTCCCTGGTAGAAGCATTCCTCTCTTAGTGACTAAGACTTCCAAACTAGAAGAGCTTGGGGAGAAGGGAAGCAAGAGTTTTGAGAGAGAGTTATTAAATGTTATGGTAAGAGGAGTCACTCCCCACTTCCACCACCTGATTCTCAGAGTCGCACATTCTGCCTATGGAAGAAAGAATGCCATGCATTTGGTGGCTGATTCAAAGTATATACTGCCTTTTGTAAGATAATACCCATCCTTTCAAAGTATTGTGTCTCAACTAGCATCATAAGTGAGGCTTCAGTAAGCAATTCCATCATTTTATCAGGCCACTTGTCTCTGTGGTATCTAGTTCCTGGTAAGACCAGTGAATTCCATAGGTGTGAGTCCATCGACGCACTTCTTTTGCCATCACATGAGTTTCTAGATCTGAAACAATATTGTAGGAAAACCATGGTGATGGATAAGGCACTCCATAAGTTCATACATGATGGTGTTGGTGGCAGTATTGAAGGCAAGGGCACAAATGCATATCCAGAACATGAGTCTATTTTAGTGAGTACAAATTTCTGTCCCCTTCATAATGGAAGAGGTCCAGTGTAATCAACCTCCCACCACCGATGGCTGGTTCGTTCTCCCAAGAAGTACCAGCATGTCAGGGGTTCAGGAAATGCACTCAGCAGTAGCAGTAGTCAGATCAGCCTACGCATTTTTTTCATTCCTATGCATTACCCCATCCTCGCCACCATACCCATTTTGTACATGGGACTTTATGCAAGCACCAGGGTGGCTGGGGAAAGAGGCCAACTGACATCTACAAAATGTGTCATCCTGTCCACTTGATTACTGAAAGCTTCCTCTGCAGTGGGTACCCTTTGTTGATACTCGAATGGGACACAAATACCTTCACCTCTTATCCATTCTGAGAGTCATTGCTCTCAAGTTGTGCAGCTGTTCAGAATTCACATATGTTGACTGCTTAAAAAAACCAGCATACAGATTAGCCAAATGGATTAAGCCCTGGGGAGTTCTTGTCTGGGTATAGATGCAGTAGTAGCTCCTGAGCATTACTTTAGCTATTTAATTCATCCAGCATGATGCTATGTAATGTTTATGGGTTTTATTGATGGGTATCAGAGTGGAGGAAGCTATGATCATCATATTCTATCAGAGACTTCAAGCTCACACATGTATAAAAACCCTGAGAGGTGGTCATAGATGATGCATTCTAGGGATCTATTATAATTGTAAAGGTATCTCAAATCTGCTAACATGTCCACCTTTCTCCTCTGACAGTTGCCTGGTGTGATGATATATTTCTCCATCCTTGCTGTAGCACTGAGGACCCACAAAGTAAGCAACCACTCCCCACCCTGCCCCTAACATCCTCCCATCCTAACAAAAGGACCATATCCCAACACTACCATTCAATCAAGAGTCATAAACTTCAAAAGGGGAACAATAATTAAATAGTAATTCAAAATCATTCAGCTGACTAGATTTCTTATTCTTCCCCAATGCTTACAAAGATTTTGTTATTTTGTACCATGGTTATAACACCACAGATGCAAGTAGCCTGACAGAATGATGGAATAACTTTCTGAAGGTTCAATTATGTTTCTCCCATCCAAGTACTAACCAGGCCTGACCCTGCTTAGCTTCCGAGATCAGATGAGATCAGGCACATTCAGGGTGGTGTGGCTGTAGACAGTTTCTGAAGAAGTGTTTTCCTCAAAAGGAAATCAAGGTTGTCCTTGCACATATATGTTGGGCACACAGATCTCTACGAACAAGTTGAGAAAGAGTTTCCTCTCAGGATTTACATCTATTGACTTCATTTGGCCACTCCAAATAAATTATCTTATTTAACCCTCCCATTACTTCAGAGAAGTGAAGTAGCTTGAAGTAGTTTGGCCAAGATCTCTCTCTAGTTAGTAATAGACAGATAGTCTTTCTGTCTCCAAAGCCCACTCCACTTAAGGAAACTGGTGCAGTAACATTAATAATAAACAAAACCATTTTTGAACATCCTATAAGTGCTGGAGTGTTCTGGCTGGAATAAATTAGTACTGGCAAGCTCCTCTTCTTCGCATTGGGGGAAAGTCTGTACTTGTGCAGAAACAAAAAGACCTATTAATTTGCTCACCAAATGGAGAACTCTTTTGCTGATATGGTGCCTTGATGGAAGGGGCTGTAAAAAGTTCAAGTCCAATTGCCCTCTAGGCCTGTTTGTCTGGGAAGTGCATCAGAAGGCAGCACTCATTAATTACTGGCTTTTATTCCCTTCACAGTCCAATGCTGCAGTCAGGAGTACATCAGGAGTACAGAATTATTTGGAAACTGACTTACTGACTCACCTATTCTTCTTACTACTTCTAGTGGAAATAAATTGTAGACAGACAGAAACTGATTGTTTGGCTACAATGGACTCAGCTTTCAAGAAGACAACTGAAACTTCCGAATTCTTGATTCATGGAAAGTGCTGGAAAGGCAGCTGGCAATGTCTATGAAAGCCCTTTATTTTCCTTTCTAAGTTTTCTTTGTGAATGTTAATTTCATATATTGAAACACAGAGCTAGTAAGTGTCCAGGCCAATAAATTTTGACAACTGTAAATACTCGTGAAACCATCAAACAAAACAAGATATGGATAAAGGATGGGTGTATATCTACATGATGAGTGTGGTGCACACTGTCTGGGGAATGGACACGCTTGAAGCTCAGACTCAGGGGGTTGGGAGGGGCATGGGCAATATATTTAATCATAACTGTTATACCCCCATAATAAGCTATAATAAATTTTAAAAAAAAGTAATAATAAGTAGAAATAAAAAAAAACAAGATATAGAATATTTCCATCACCCCAGAACATTCTCTCTTGCCCCTTTCCAGTCAATTCCCCTCCTTTCCACAGACTCACTTCAGAAACTACTGCTTTGATTTCTGTAACTGGAGGTTAGTGTTGGCTGTTCTTGGATTTCATATACACAGAATCACACAGTGTGTGTGTAGGTAGGTTTTTGTGTCTAGCTTCTTTCATTCAACATAATGTTTTGAGATTCATCTATATTGTATGCATCAATAGTTTTTCTTCTTATTGCTAAGTTGTATTCCTTTGTATAAATCTACTACAATTTATACATTTCTTTATTTTCCCATAGATAAATATTTTGGTTGTTTGGTTTGGAGTTGTTGACATTTTCTTATTGAAGGGATTCAGGTTATTCAATTGGGATAGAATTCATGTAAATTGTGGAAGGAGAACATGTGTTTAAACAGAGAAGTTTTTTTCTAACAAAAGTCAGTTCTTTTTTGAAGAGAAAATAGGATTGAGTTTGTTTTGGAGCAAAGGAGATTTCAAATGGACTTTCAAAAATTCTCAATGATAAGGTTTGAAGGAGATGGAATTCTTTTCCTAAGGAACACGTGACATCTCCTTTATTGAAAGACTTGATGATGATATTCATTCTGATCGATTTGGGGATGAGCCGCCACCATTTTTTCAAGAACCACTTCGTTCGCTGCCATGGTGCACAGATGTGTTGTGCTATCCGACTAGAGTTTCTGCTTGCAGGAAAAACTTCCATTTCCTCTAATGTGCTGAAATCTCGTCCTACGCCTCACTCGTGTCTTCATTGACTCATTCATTCATTTGACATACGTTTGAGAACCTACTCTAAGCTTTGCTAAAGTTTAAAGTTGAATAAAATATACTTCTTTAGACATTATATGAATAGATTAAGCCCTCTCATAAGAGCCCAATATGAAAAGAATTTATGTTATTTCTTAGTACACACTTGAGATGCTAAGCATATAGGTGACAATGATAACATTTATTATGGCAAAAAACCTGGCCCGTGCTTGTCTCCAGCCTGGAGGGTCATTCCATTTCTGCATGGCGGTAGAATAATCAGGTCTGCTCAACTGTGACAGCAATGTCCTGACATTTAATCTTCATTTCTGGCCTTTCTCCTTCTCCTCATGAATTCTTCCCCATGGAAGAAGGGGTGATTTAAGTGATCGATGAATTTGGGAGAAGGAATTGTGCAAGTTCCACTCACCCCCTTTCCATCTTCTTCTTCTGGAGTTTTCCTGCCTTCAGAGAGAGTGTTACTGTCTACAGTCTGCCATATGGTATAAAAAGGGGCCTGCCCCTGAAGAGTGAGGACAGTGAGAGGCTGAGGCTGTCCAATTATGCCAGAAACTGGGTGAGCAAGTGAGCTTAATTCAAAAGTGAAATATTGAAATACTGGCAAGAACACTAGGCTACAGCTCTAATGCCTTGTTCTTCAGTCAGATTTTCCAGTAAGGAAAGTAGCTACAGTCATGTGCTGCTTAACCATGTTTCGGTCAACAACAAACTGCATATACAATGGTGGTTCCATAAAATTCTAATGGAGCTGAAATATACCTATCACTTAGTGACATGGCAGCCATTGTAAGGTCATAGCACAACACATTACTCACGTGTTTGCAGTGATGCTGGTGTAAACAAACCTACTGCACTGCCAGTCCTATAAAACTATAGCACATACAATTATGTACAGTACAGAACACCTGATGATAATAAACGACTATGTTGATGGTTTAGATATTTACTATACTTTACTTTTTATCATTAGTTTAGAGTGTACTCATATAAAAAAAAAAAAGTAACTGTAAACTGCCTCAGGCAGGTCTTTCAGGAGATGTTCCAGAAGAAGACAATGTTACCATGGGAGGTGACAGCTCCATGCGTGTCATTGCCCCTGAAGACCTTCCAGTGGGACAAGATGTGGCAGTGGAAGACAGTGATACTGATGATCCTGACCGTGTGTAAGCATAGGCTAATGTGTGTGTCTGTGTCTTAGGTTTTTAACAAAAAAGTTTAAAAAGTAAAACAATAAAAATAAAACTATTAAAAATAGAAAAAGTTTACAGAATACGATATAAAGAAAGAAAACATTTGTGGACAGCTGTACAATGTGTTTGCATTTTAAGCTGTGCTATTACAAGAGTCAAAAAGTTAAAATTAAAAAGTTTATAAAGTTACAGTAAGCTAAGGTTAATTTATCAATGTAGAAAGAAAAATATTTTTTATAAATGTAGTGTAGCCTAAGTGTACAGTGTTTATAAAGTCTACAGCAGTGCACAGTGATGTCCTAGGCCTTCACATCCACTCACCTCTCACTCACTGACTCACCCAGGGCAACTTCCAGGCCTGCAAGCTCCATTCATGGTAAGTGTCCTACACAGGTGTACTATTTTTTATCTTTTATACCCTGTTTTTACTGTGCATTTTTCTATGTTTAGATACACAAATACCATTGCCTACAGTCTTCCATACAGCATCATGCCGTACAGGATTTTAGCCTAGGAGCAATGGGCTGTATCATCGAGCCTCGCTGTGTAGTAGGATACAGCACCCATGTTCGTGTAAGTGCACTCTGTGATGCTGACACAATGACTAAATCGTCCAAGGAAGCATTCTCAGAAAGTGTCCCCATCATTAAGGGATATACGACTGTATTGATTTTCAATTTCCAATCAACTATGAATCACATTCTTATAAATATTTGATTGCATTTTTTTGCTTTAGCTCACCAAAGAAGGAGGAAAGTTCTTAAAAATAAATCAATAAATTCGATGAAAATATTGGGCCATATTTATGACTGGTGTTATCAGGAATGAAGACTTAATAGAAAGAGTCTAGTGCATGTTGGACAAAAGTCAGGGGAAAAACAGACTAAAAGTGATATTTACCTGCAGCCTTGGGGCCGCACGTGGCCTTGAGTGCGGCCTTTTGACTGAATCCAAATTCTACAGAACAAATCCTTTTAATAAAGGGATTAGTACTGTGCAGTTTAGATTCAGTTGAGGGGCCACATTTGGGGATCTGGAGGGCCACATGTGGCTTTGAGGCCACAGGTTCCCCATCCCTTATTTAGCCAAAAATGAGCTGCGATGTAATAATTTTCATAGATATATATGAATATATCTGAATGTAGTAGCTTCATGAAGTCACCGCTATCCCAGGCTCTGCCTCCCTACCCTGCCATCTTCAGCATGTGGCTTCTGTTCTAAGGGCCGCAGGATGCAGGATGCCGTTTCACATCTGCGAACCTTGCTGGCAGAAAGGATGAAGAAGGGTTGCGTGTTCATCAGGATGAAAAATTTTTTGCCAGAAATTCCTAGCAGACTGTTCTGTACACCCCATTGGTAAGAAGTGAATTACATGGAGGCCCCTAAATGAAGAGACCCCCGTGCTAGGCATTGAATTTGGAAGCTTGGGACAATTTTGCTTGGAACAAAATTGGGATTCTGTTAGTAAGGAAGAAGGGGCTAATGGGTATGGAGAAGGCAAATCTGAATGTTTGTTGCAGTGTCCCTCCAGACAAGCTGATTAATAATACCCACAAGAATAATTCAGTAAAAATAAAAATAAATAAATCAAGAGGGGCTCCTGATATTCTGTATTTATAACTCTTTGGAATTTTAGTTTAATTCACAGAATTTTTTAAAGTTTCTTTTCATAAGTATTTTTTTCTATGTTCTTATTCTCCATAAATATTTTTTTTCCGTTTCAAATCACAATTTGATTTATCACTAACTTTCATATTCAGGCCCAGCATCGGATCTTGGTCACTAGTACTAGTCTCTACTTAAAAGAACCAGGACTGCTTGGAGGGTAGCTGAATCTGTGTATTGGGCCCGGAAAAATCATGCCTCCCCGCCCCCCAAGTAAACAAACCACAGGCCCCTTCTGTGCAGAGACGGTCTCACTCCCCTGGGTTCGCCCCAGAGGCAAGGACTGAGCTGCAATATCACGTTTTGCCAGTAGATGACGCCAGCATCTCACATGTGAAGACGCCTCACCCGCAATCCCTTGAGGCATTAAGGAACTCATTATTTTCGTTCAATTGTTACTTTGACTGTCTACCAGTTGGTTTTTAGAAACAAGCAATACATGTTTAAATAGCAACATTAAACATTAGAATTTGATTGTATATCTATCTTTGTGTAGCTATCTTTTAATTATTGGTAATTACTGCCATAAGAAAACCATATTCAAGGCAATACAAATGACTTATTACAGGTGCGCCAAACTTTCCAGGTGAACAACCTGTCTTGTGAAGGAGCTAAAGGAAAACCGATTAGATGAATTTAACCGTTGTGGCCACAAAGTCTTAGGGCAGCTGTTTTCGATCTCGGCTGTATGTTGGAATAATCGGGGCAATTAACAAAACTACCTATGTCTGGTTCTTATCTCAAGAGATTCTGATTTAATTAGTCTGGGGTGTGGTCGGAAAAAAATCAGACCTTTTAAAAGCTTTCAGGTGATTTTATTGTCAGACTAGAAGAGATTGAAAGCACCGGCCCTTGGCTTGCAGCTTCTGTTATTCCGTGTTGTAATCAAATGCTTAAAAAGGCCAACTTCATCCAAATCCATTGCACCCTGAATCATAAAGGTTAAGGTCATGAATGGGATGCTATAACTAACATAGACATTTGGTACCTCAATGGAGAGTTTGAGGTCGATGCCAAATTCAATTTTAGGCACCGAATTGAGTTCCTACTAGGGAGGGGGCTGGTGGTGGGACTGGTGACGCGCTGTCTGTTGTGCAGGCTGCTCATAATGAACTGGTCTATGTGCTTTTAGGAGCATTGGTTTTGGCTATCACATGAAGATGTGCTTTTTACTATCAAAATCTTGCAGCCCAAATCTAGGCATAGAGGTTTCATACTTGGTGATGAATTTGAGTGGTGGTCAAATTCCCCATCCTCAAATATCTTGACAGCCCCATTCAGTTACTGAAGACTGAAAATTCACCATTAATGCTCTTGTTGGTTCAGTGAATTACACCTCTTAAAATGTGGACATCCTTCCTGTAGGGGAAGGATCGCTTTTTGCAATGTTGTCAGTTATTGAACTGGTTTAGCAGTCCCTCCCCAGTCAGGTGACTAAGTGGGAGCCCAGAAGAAAAAAAAAAGGAGGTGAAGGCCCTTGATTTACAGATGTAAGGGGGGACAGAGGAGGGAAGGAGGGAATTAATGGAGGGAAGGGCACTGTCTTAGTCTGTTTTGTATTGCTATAAAGGAATGCCTGAGGCTGGGTAATGTATAAAGAAAAAAGGTTTATTTGGCTCACAATTCTGATGGCTGGAAAGCTCGCGATTGGGCATCTGGGTCTCAGGCTGATTCCGCTCTTGGTGGATGGAAGGCAAGGGGGAGCTGATGTGTGCAGAAATCGCATGGTGAGAGACAAAGCAAGAGAGAGAAGGGCAGGTGCCAGGCTCTTTTTAACAACCAGCTCTCTTGGGAACTAATAGAGCAAGAACTCACTCACCCCCCTCCCAGGGAGGGCATTAATCTATTCATGAGGAATCTGCCCTCATGACCCAAACACCTCCCATTAGGCCTCACCTCCAACACCGAGGGCCAAATTTCAACATGAGGGTTAGAGGAGACAAACATTCTAATCACAGCAGGCACGAGGGCCAGAAAGCCTATTGCACAATTCTGCCCTGAACACCAGCAAAAGCTAATGTCATAGGGAGTAAGTTCAATTAAGGAAGCCTTTCTTTCACTCAGGAAGTAGCTAAATAGAAATAAGTAGAAATCTTGTTACCATTCTTCCTCATTCAGTCTATTTGCTCCCAGCAACCAAAATAATTTTTGATGACATGTAAATGGGACGATGTCACTCCTCTGTTTGCAATCCTTCAATAGCTTCCAATTGTCCTTAAAATTAATTACAGTGAGTCTTGTTCCCATGGCTTACCAGGCCTACTTGATTCCTTGCCTGTTTCACAAACCTCAATTTCCAGCAGCCTCTTTTTCTGTCACTGTGATCTCTATAGCAAGTGCTCAATAAGCCCTTTTCAGTGCTAACTTATTGGAAAAAGAAGCTATCTGTCCATCCATAAAATTATCAACACCCAGACACAGGGCCAACCCAGGCACTCCGCTTTGTTAGTGCTCCATGCCCCCTTTCCACCTTTATTTCTGCCACTTGCCCCTTCTCTTATTCTGCCAGGCTAGAGGTCAGGTGCACTTTTGTCTGTTTTTATTATTTACTCATTTTTAAAGGCAAAGCAAAGACTGATCTCTGGTCCGGTGAGAGTTGTCTGTAGCTCTATGATTCCCCTGAAAAGGACACAACTGTGAGGCAGCCAGTCTGTCTTGGTACCTGTTCCATTGCCCTTTTCGCTGTTGTTCTCACTTATTCTCCTTTTGCAGGACCCATTAACGCTGCCAGACCTCCTGCTGTGACATCTAAACTCGCCTGCTCCTCCTAGGGGCACTAGCACTGCTGGTCTTGCCTCGTCTTCCGTTCTGGAAGAGCACAAATTCAGAGCCTGCAGAACCGAATTCAAGTCCCAGTGCAGTCGCTTATTGGCCATGTGATCTTGAGCAATTTCCTTAACCTGGCTTTAGTTTTCTCCTTTAGAAATGGAGAAAATAATTGATTTGCAGGGTTGTTGTGAGAATTACAAAGTAGCACAATAGCTAGCACAAAGAAAGTCTTCCACAAATTTCTGTTTCTCTCTCTTTCTATTTAAACAACGTGTCCTGTGTTCCACTCTAGAGTGGACACATTGGTTCATATGACTGTTCAATGTCCATTCTTCTTCCTGAGAGCAACCTGATTTCCTTTTGAGAGGATTATCTACCCTCAACAGTTCTGGTGGGGCTGTAAATCAATAGTTTTATTTTCTTGACCCAAACGAGTTCAATTGGTTCCTTTATCTGTAGGCATACAAAAAGATACACAGATAGAAAATAAAATGCTGTCTACATAGCTGGAGCTGCTCTTACATCTCTCCTAATTCCTTCACTGCATCCAAACTTGGTTCTCCAGCCTCTTGTCCATTCCCTAAATTACTTGTTATCCCTTTAATTCATTCCCTTTTTGCTTAAGTAACCAGAGTTCTTTCTTGTTACTTATAAACTGAGAATCTTACCTGAGAAGAATTTCCCCATGAACCTCTGGAGTCTTACTAGATTTTACCTTGTTTTATAAAGAGAGCATGTCCAGGTGCTAGCTTTTAAGGCTTTATTCACATACTTGTTTTTATTCCATGAAATCTTCCTCGATATCTCTACTTGTAATTAATTTCTCCGTTATTTGAACTTCATGACTGATGGTACTTAACATCTAGTCATTATTTGAATATAGATCTCCCATTTCCCTTCAAGACTCCAGTAGAGTTGAATCAATTTTCTGAGTGGGATGATAGCTGGCTGATCCAATAAATTAAACTAAATAAAGAGACAAATGCAAAACCCTTACCAGGTAAGGATGTTTAAATAACTAACAGGTCTTCTCAATATATAATGCTTTACATCCCCAAAAGTTACCAAACAAGGGAGGCAGAGCATGTGGAGTTTTTTGGGGATTTCTTTTTGTGAGGCCAGAGAACACTATGTATGTGATAGCCCATCCCACCTTCACACCCATGAATAATCATATCTGTGTCAGAGAGTGACCACAGAGTTGTTTCATGAGTTTTCCAAGGGAAGGGATATGTTTTGGTGCATGTGGGTGTGTGTTCAGATTGGAAGGGAGGGAGAAGTAAGGAAAGGTCAAAATTTTTGGAGTTTCTTATCTATCACTCCAAAAACATTTGATTAAAAATTGTCTATTACATTGTTAGCAAAATAGGAAACAGCTTTTTTATTTTTGAAATAATAATCCGTATTTATTTAGCACCTACTGTGAACTAGATGCTTTACACACAGCTTCCCTATACTCCAGGTTTATTATTCTCATTATATAGGTAAGGAACCAATGGCTCATGTGGTTTAGATGACTTGGAGTACTGTATCCTGAACTTACCAAAATCTCTAAATCCTGTGCTCTTTCCACCTAATGTCATTAAAATGTCAATTAATGGCAAGAGGAAGCTGTCTAAAAAGGAATCATCATGGGGATTGGCAAGTGAAAACTGGATTCTAGTAACATCCCTGTCACTGTCCAACTAGTTGGGTAACCTTGGGGAAGTCACTCGATTTGTTATAGACTTTAGTTTCATTATTTATATTAGGTTGAAGCCTTTGAAGTTGCTGTTTTTGTAGATTAAAAAGGACCACAGGTCAACAATTTAAGTAAAATGAGGCTGTTAGATCAATATGACCACATGACATGTTGTTGTCTATTATTTTCCATAATTATAATTTGTGCCATGGTCTGAATATGTCCCTCAAAATTCATATGTTGAAACTTAATTGCCAATGTGATAGTATAAAAAGAGCCTTTTTTTTAGGAGGTGATTAAGTCATGACAGCAGAGCCCACTGACTGGGATTAGTGACCTTACAAATGGGCTGCAGGGGACTAGCTAGGGCCTTTTTTGCCCTTCTGCTATCCTCCATGTGAGGACACAGCATTCATCCTATGTGCCCCTTCACCCTTCTGCCATGTGAGGACGAGCAAGGAGGCCCTACCTCTGCAGGAACCTTGATCGTGGACTTTCAAGCCTCCAGAACTATAAAAAATAAATTTCTGTTCTTATAAATTACCCAGTCTCAAGTATTTTGTTATAGCAGCACAAATAGACTAAGACAATTTGATAATCACCATGGTTTCCATAAAAATGCCTCACCATGATCAATGGTGATGACCTTGAAAGATCAGACAGGTCAGTTGACCCCCTGGGAGCTGCGTTACTTAGTATTGACACAGGATGATTCCACCTGACCAGAAGGACAGTATGAGAATTTTCTGTCATCTCTGCACACTAGGTCAGGGCTTTAAAACTTACATACTTTGGCAAGGAAGCAGTGAATCCTAGAATAGCACACCAAAGTCTTACTTCATCTGGTCATGTGACAAATTTAGAAGAAGGGTAACCAGGGAGAACCCAGGGGAATTGATTTGAATTTCATTTTCCTCTTGCCTTTTATCCCAATTACAGGCCATTTCCAGGAGTGGCTGTCTCATGGAAAGCCCATGAGTCTCTTTGTTGTAATCAGGACAGGAAGCCTAATGCTTTAGGATTCTGTAATTATCTTTTCCATCAGTGTTTTCTCAAGGGACTGGCTTTAGTGCTCAGACAATTCTCCTCAAGGAAAGGAAATTGTTCTGATTTAAAAGTCATGGTTTCTGCTAAAACTTGTGTGGTCTTTAGCTTCAGAGTTTTAGACCAAGTAGTCATGGGAGTAAGGCTGAGGGTGAAAAGTGGGAGATGCCACAAAAGGAATCCAACCTGACTGTTTCCTATGTGCAGAACATTTAAATTATTGGAAAGTCTCTAGCATGGGTGACTGGTTAAGGCAATGTAATCTAGATGTCAGCAGGGACATGCCCTAGAGATCTACCAAAAAAAAAAATGGTGCTGGGTTCTTCATCCATTTCTGTTACAGTGTAACAAACTATGCCAAAACTTAGTGACTTAAAACAATAGCCATTTTATTTTCTCATGATTCTGTGGGTTAAGAATTCAAGCAGGGCTTGGTGGGTAGCATTGGCCAGGTCACTTACTCAGCCGAACTCAGTTGGTTCCTGGGTTGGGTGGAAGGTCCAAGAAGGCTTTATTTACATATTTTCACATTGTATTTTTATGCTCCTCTTTGTGTCCTGTTTCTCCTCATATGTCTAGCTTGGCCTTCGTCACAGGATGGTGGCCTCCTGGTAGCATGATTTCTTATATGGTGGCTGGCTTCCAAGGAGAACTGTTCTCAGCAAAGTCAGAAGATATAGATCTCTTAAAGTCCAGCCTCAAATGTCATACAGCATCACTTCTGCTCCAGGTCACCCAGCCAGATACAAGGGTAGGAGAAACAGACCTCATTTCTTAATGGCTCAGTGGGAAAGGCACATTGCAAAAGAGTGTGTAGAGTGGGAAATATTGTTAGGACCATCTTGGAAAAGATACTCTACCACACGCGGCTTATGAAAACCTAAAGCCATTTGCATTATTTCTCTGATTCTTAGCTCCAGAGCATCCCATGAAAGTGACTGAAGACTTAATTGCAACTGTGCAGAAGTTCAACTTCTCCCTCTGCTTCCTTGGTCCCCTCTCAGGTGTTGTGGCTGAGACCACTCTTCAGTAAACTTTTGTAAATCTCTACCTCAGAATTTGTCTCTCAGCAATTGATCTAAGAAAGATGTTTTTGTGTACTTTTCTCTATTGAGAGAACTGCTCCTCTGTCAGAGACATCTATTTTCCTCTAGGAAAATGAGCACTAGGGTAGCAATACAAAGGAGTCAGCTTTGAACACCCAAATTAGAGTTTTTGAATCTATAGCAGGATAATAATATTGAAATTCAGTATTTGTTGTAAGAGGGAATTGTAAATTTCCAATTTTCTTTGCACAGTTTATCTTTACATATGAAGAGGCAAGCTGGGTGTGACTCTAGATCTTAGAGTTAATTTAAAGCCATAATATAGAGAGAATGCAAGGTGAGTTCCATCCAGACAGAAAACAAAGTCAGAAAACACTGTAACTTTCCCCTGGACCAAAGCCCTAAAGGTATGGTTAAAATCCCTAGATAAAATTTGGGCAGTTCCAGATAGGAAGGACTTATTCTTTGCTTTTTTGGAAGATTGGAAATATTTCAAGCTATTTTGTAGGTAACTGGTTAGTAGTGGGCTAAGGGAGAGATAGATTTAGGTTAAGACACAGATAGACGTAGCACTCTCTGTATGCTCTCATGCATGCTGGACTTCCTGCACACTCCCATAGGGAGCTCAGTGTCAGGCCACCAATAAGGCTATTATTGCAAGGGAGTACAGATGCAACATTTTTTTATACATCTGAACAGTGGAGCGTAGGTATTCTACGAACAGATGCAATCTCTGCCTCCAGGTGTTTACAGTCTACTTACTCATATTTAAAGACAATTTTATTGTTTTAGGGCAAGTGTTAAGCTAGAGATAGCCACTGGGTGCTAGTGGATCACAGGGGTAGGGCATTTGCACATTGCTGGGGCCCCTTCTTGAGGAAGAGGGTAAGTAAATTGAGTTCTGAAAGATGAGTAAAATGTGAAAGCAAAGACATTCAATGCAGAGGGTGCAATTAAAACGAAGGCAATTAACCCACATCAGGAGAGATAAACTGATAACCCGACATGAGGTTCTAGCTTTGGGTTTTAGAGAAAGAGATAGATTAACGAAGTATAAATAACATAATTTAGTGATCTGTTAGATTTGGGGAGTAAGAGAGAAGGGGAGTCTAGATCAACCCCAAGGTTTCTGACATTGGTACTTGGATAGAGATAGATTTCATTAAGAGAGTTGGTAAATTTGCGTGTGTGTGTGTGTGTGTGTGTGTGTGTGTGCGTGTGTATTAGTTAACATAAGGCTATGTGGCTGTAAAAAAAACAACCAAGAATAATTCAGTGGTTGACAAAACATGGACCTTTAAATAAAGGTCTCTGATACATCAATCCAAGTCAGCATTCCATCTTGGTGGGGAACTCTGCTTCTTATTCAGTGACCCAGGTTCCTAGGTTGCTCTTCCACTCCTTAAAGCCCTGTCATCACCTGTGCGCTTGAGGCTGGGTTCCGCAGGTTCCAGATGTTGCAAAGAGAAAAGAAGAGCAAATATGGAGGAAAGATATCTGGACATTTTAAGTCTCAGAGCTGGAAGCAACATATATCCCATTTGTTCACATTCCTTTGAGGAGAAATTAAAGTGGTCACAACTAACTTCAAAAAAGACTGGGAAATTTTATATGTCTGGGAAGCTCCATGTCAAGCTGAAAGTCTGTCGCTATGAAAGAAGAACATGATGGGTTTTGGTGGACAGTAAGAAGTCTTTGCTACAGTTAAGTATGTGAAGCTGGCCAAAGATACATATTTAGAAGCCATTGAACTGTGAATGTGGATGAGATCAGAGTCTTTTCAGATCAGGAAAGATTGCAAAGAAGAAAGCACCAACATTTAGAAGAGGAGCCCATGAAGGAGATCAAGAGACTGAACACAGATGGTAGGAGTACATCCATATCTTTTTGGGTAGACATTTATCATGCTCTTAGCCTTCCCAGCATCTAAGACTTCTACCTAGATTTGAGGAATTCCTTGTTTCATAAATTTTGGTAGGAGGAGAGCCTACCTCCTCATGTAGAGGTTGAATGAAGATCCAGGTACTTCTTTCCTGGCCTTCCTTGTATGAAGAGTGTGAGTATGCGACCTAGCTCTGCCAATCAGATGCATCTGTAAGCTGCAAGCAGAGTGGGAAACTGTGGGGAACCCTCTCGCAGCAGCGGTGGTTGCAGTGAGACAGAGGGTCCAGGGCAGTCACGGCAGTGTGCAGAATCCAGTGCTGGTGACAGTGGCAGTACAAATCGATTAGTGTGTCTGTCAGCAATGATGGCATGGGTGTCCCAAGCAGGCCACTTCTGTGGGATTATTTTAACCATTGCTCCTGTTTGCATAGCCTGTAAGCACCTTCTCCATCTTTTTCTGAGATTCTTAGATGAACGCAATATCATTACAATAAATCCTTTCTTTCTTAAATAATCAGAATCTCTTTCTCTCACAATTAAAAGTGTTGGCAATGTATGTTTCTTCAAATGCAAATTTTTGGTTTTTCCTTTCTATTTACAAGGTCTTGGGAATATGTTTCAAAATATTGTCTAAGAAGTAAAGCACTTTTTTCCAGAAGATGTAGGGGATCTAAATTTCTCTTGAAAAATATGCCTGTGCGTAATGTAGGTCATGAGATGTAGGTTGTGGTAATAATCTACGGTTGGTGACAAAAACCCTTACCATGTTCAGACAGGCAAACCCAGAAATCATTATGATTTAGAAAATGTTCTAGGTTTTGTTTTCAGTAATCCAAGGCTGGTGGTTTTGTAAAATTGCATGACCATAGGTTTAGATCCTGAGAGAAGCTATACATGTACTTTTAGCAGTGATTAAGTAATGGGAAGTGCAGAGAAATGTTAAGCAGCTAGTTCTTTTGTAATAATGCAAATTTCAAACAGGATTTAAATTTTATTTTCCAGGTCAGTTAATGGTTCCATAAATTAACCCATTCTCTTGGGAATAAGTCACATATATTATAATTTCAGACTTAGTATTTCTTTATCTATCTCTGGGCTTAGCTAAAATAAGCTCTCTGATTGAAGGACATATTTAGAGAAAGACAAGGAGAGAGAAGATAGCTGATAATTTCATCAAATTCAGAAGTCTTACAGCGCTATTGTGCATCCTGGCTATTTATTTTTTCAGTATGCTCCCCATTTCTTACCTTTTTCTAAGCCTCTTTTTTGCCTCTCTTTACCAAGAACTTCCTACGTGAACATTGACTTCTCCATTTCACATTCTTCTCATTGGTCCTTTCTAAGTTATCCAACCATCCTCTTTATATTTTACTTAAAGAAATAAAATCATCTTGGGAGTTTATGTGTATGCTTATCTACTCATCAAGGCAGTCTTAGCTTTGAGGTCAGGGGATCTTTAGTAAGTTTTATTTCTGAATGTGTGAATGACTGAATGAACTAATAAACTCTAGGACATGGATGGGGTGCAGCTAAGGAGAGCAGTATTTACTGAGAAAAAGAAAAAATCTTTAATTTCAGACAAGGCTATGCTGTGTCTATGCATTTCGGTGCTGAAGTTTAGCCAATCACTGCTTCTCTTACAGGGAAATGAGAATATTATTTTTAGGCTATAATGTTTAAGAGTGGACCTGAGTCCCAGTGAGCTGAATCAGTGCTTACTACTGTAATTTAGGCTGCCCGTTGTCCTATCAATGAAGTGGGGTAGGGCTTCAGTTTACAGAATAACCACAGCCCTGGAGAGAGCTCATGCTATGCACCTGTCACATAGCTTGTGATGCACCCCCCATCCCCATTAGTTTTGTTCTCTAAGTCTTGGAGTGAGGTCAGATCATGCAACCTTCATGAATGGTACATAGAACTATATTGTTGTTTTGATTCTCTCTAGTCCATACCTCAGTTCCTTTTCTTTGCCTAAACATTTTTGTACCTTGAGAATTTACTGAATAAAAATTTAGTTTTTATTCTTAACTATCCCCCAAACTCCTTTGGCTTCCCACTTATTCCTAATGTTTGTTTTTATTATCTGAAGACATTTGAAAAGGTTTTTTGAAAACATAAGTAGGTTTCCAGCAATTTGTTTCCAACCTGTCTAAGACCTTATTAAGTTCATCTAGTAAATTTGATGGCAAAATCAGAGCCTAGACTCTATAAAACTTATCAACACAACAGACCAAAAATATCTTACAATAATGTGAACCAATATACAACTAGATAATGTTAGGGAAATAAGTTGATACCAACAGAGACTTTAAGCCTTCCTTCTCCCTTGGTACTAGAATCACGAGACAAGACTGATGGTCTGTTTTTTGCTCTTGAATAGGTCATTACTGTGGAAATTCAAGAGTCATAAAATTTAATGTTGTTGGAACACCATGCAGCATAATTTTTTCTAATAAAAAGAGATAGGGAAATATAAGGGAAAAAGATAAAGAAAAATGAGAGAGGGTGAGAAGAAAAGTACAGAGAAGGAAAGAATTAGGAGTAAAGATGAAGAGAAAGAAGAAATGAGCAGGAGCAGAAGGAAGGAGATGGGGAAGAAAAAGAAGGAAAAATGTCAAAAAGATGAGAATTGTATTCTTATACAGTTCCAGATACAGATTTATCTTCTTACTAGCCTAGACTGCCTTAAATTTGCCTCTTTTGTGATATAATCCCCACCTCTGTTCTCAGCCTGTCTTTCTGGCTCTAAGCAAGTAAGGAGAAAGTTGGCCCATTGTGTTAGGGTCTTCGTCATTACTCATAGGAGAGTCTGGTTTAGAAACTTGTAGGATCCAAACAGTTATTTCAAATCAAAGTAATTTTATTTCTGAACTTTTGCATGTATATTGTGCCAAAGCAGGGTTGGGTGATGTATCAGATTAATTGAAATGATCTGGCTTATTTACACTTTAGATTGTTGTTCTGAGTGTAATTTTGTCTTGAAATATGTTGAACTGATGAAGAGGCAGGTGGCAATAGGCCTGCTCCTCTCAGCCTCAGGCTTAATAGCTGTGTAGGTTTCAGAAATTCACTTAACAACCCTAGTTCAACTGAACATCCATAAAATGATCAAGTTGAATCAGTGCCCTTCAGCTCGAACATTATACAGTGGAATGATTTAAGACATTTCTTGAGATTCCTTACATGTCTGGTTTGAGAAGACATGGGCTGCATGGAGATGAACACAGTAACTATACAGTGTCGTAGGAAATGTAGCGGTTAAGAGCACAGGCTCTAGAAGGCTTGATTTAAATCCCAACATTGTCATGAAATCTTAGGCAAGTTATTCTATTCCAACATTAATCCTTGAGTATTAAGAGAGAAATGATAAAATATAACTAATCATAGTTTAAAATCAATTGTCAAAAGGGTCAAAATAACCTGACTCTCTCCTGACCAGTGTATAGTCAAGTGAAGTCTATTTTCTCCCTCCAATCGCTGTGACATGGGGAGGGTAACTGCTGCCCTCACCAAGGCCGTGCTTTATTTTGTTATTGTGAAGTCCAAGAAACACTTTTTTGTCTTTGTGTTATTTTTTTGTAGCATTTGCCACACAGTCTGCCACTTCTTTCTTGAAAATATTCTCTTCATTTCTGAAACGTCTGTCTTGTCAGGTTTTCCTCCAACCTCTTGATCATTCCTTCTCCATTAGCTTTGGTCTCCCTTGTATAAATGGTTTCCCTAAATGTTGACGTGTTTTAGGGTTCTTGACTAGGAACTCTCATTACTCCATGTGTTCTCTTTAGAAGATTTCACTTGGGCTCAGGGCTCCAATGTCTCCAGTCCACACTTTTTCCTGAATCCTTTGTGCACTGGGCAGCTGAACCTAGACCCCTAACATCCTACAAACACAAATATGGAATAGAATAGCACTCATCATTTCCTATGAATATGTGCTTCTCTTTTTTATTTCTTTTCCCAATACATTCTCTCAGCAGCAAAATAGAACTGTAAAATTCATCTGTGATTGCTCCATCTTCCTCACCTACCCCAGGTCCTGTCAATTCTACCTCTCCATTTCCACTGCTTCCATTTTTTGCTTAGATTACCTCACCAGCCTCCTAAATGGCCTGCTTGTCCCCAGTACCTTCATTTTCCAACACATCTCACATTTGAAAGATCATTCTTGCCTCAGAAAGCAAGTCTGTTCTGACCCTCCCCTCTTGAGCATACAAGATCCTCCTTCACGACTTGAACACTGACCCAGCCAACACCCTCCCTCAGCAGTTGCCTCCCCTCCCATATTCCACGCTCCCACCCCACTGAAATACTTGGTGTTCCCCCAATGAAGCACATTCTTGAATGTCACTTAGCTTCAACCTTGTGATTAATTCCAACTTATCTTATGATGAGGTAAAGAATAATTAGCTCTGAGAAGACTTCCCTGAATTCTACCTCAACTCCTTGCTGAGCTTCTGTACCCCTAAAGAATCCTTTTATCTTTTTTCATGAAACTTCTCACAAACTGTATATGGATTTATTATTTTAAAATTTTTCCCCTGAAACAGAGAGAAAACTTTATTACTCCTCACTATAAAAGTGGTGGAATCCCCAAGTTTAAGTGTCCCTCAGTTGTAACATAGTCTCACTGTGTGTTACAAGTACACTGCAACTGCAATCCACCTGGATCCCTCTGCGTTGCAACCAGGGCAAGGGAAAAGGGCGCAAATGTGCTAATGCTCGTGCTTCTTGCTGTGCTGTGAGTAATAAAGTTTTTTCTGGCACACAAACCTTGTGTCTTCTACAAGCAGCCATGAAACAGTACCCGGTTAAGTTAGTAGTTTGTAAGTAGGGTCAAAGCAAATCCCAAACCTGACCATTTTCTTTAGGGGAAAGTGTTTAATGGCAAACTCAATTTATTTACTATCTATACGACTATTTATGTTATTTTCTCTTTAGTGAGCATTGGTAGTCTCTGTCATTCACAGAATTTATTTATTTCACCTAAGTTGTTGAATTTACTGGATTAAAATTATTCATCATATTTCCTTATTATCCTTTTATTTTCCATAGAAACTGTACTGATGCTCTCTATCTCTTCATTGAAATTGGTTATCTATTCTCTCATTTTTCCTGATGACTCAGACTAAACATTTACCATTTTTTTATCTTTTAAAAATTAACTTTTGTGCTTGTTAATTTTATTTATTCCTTTTTCCATTTCATTTATTTCCACCCTGAGCTACATTATTATAAGTTAAGTTACTTGAAAGGAGTTGGCTTTTTAAAATCTTTATTAGATGGGGCCCAGAGCAGGATTAGTCTAGGACTGATTTAGCCTCACTACTAAAGCAATAACCTTCTTCTGATGACACTACCCAGTGATCCATGTACTAGGAAGTCTTTCCCTTCTGGCTGATGGGAATAAGCACTAATTCTAAACCTCTCCCCCTTTTACTTAAGCTATGGAAATTGTTTTGCCTACTCTTGTGTTTTTTTTCCCCAGGGTGGGTAGCTTCCTCACATGCATGCGTAGATCAATACTCAGTGGAAGCTTCAAGTGGGCCCCTCTGTAGATCTTAGAGGTCTGTCTCTGTGAAGCGCCTTTCTTTCTGCCTCCCCAACTCCAAATTCTAGCGGTTTTTAAATTCCAACTCTAGCTCCTCAAGTCAACAAGATTGCTGAGGGCTCTTTGGATTCCCCATCTCTGAACAACCCACTAGAAATGGTCTCTAGCATGAGGTAGATTACTTTTTATTCTTTGGATTTCATTTCTCAAACTTCTCCTAAATACCATACAAAGTATGCACTGCTTGTTTATAATTCAAGTGAAAAGGCTCCTGGTGTCCATCCTTAAAGTTATAATTTATGCAACACTTTATATGCATTATCACCTGAAATAAAT
>CM052439.1:106205724-106278295 GCA_028533085.1 Varecia variegata | reverse complement strand
TTGTTCACACATGCGCATTCCAGTCAATGCTCCTTGGCTGCCAGGTTACATTGATGTCGCACAAACCATTCTCATTATATTAACAATGGCTGGGTACTTTCCAGACAGCCTTCGCATGTCATTAGACCCAACTTTGGAAATGTAAGCATTCTGCATACTTTCTTTGATAGCCCGAAGAGTGTATCGTTACATTTTTATTAGAGTCTGGAGCCCCAATAGAATGGAGTATAGTAAAGCACTGGGGGTAGGCTCGTAATTTTCTACATTTTTTAAACACTGAATAATTTTTGAATGTGTAAAACATTCACATTATTCAAAATCAAAACCATGCAAAACGGTATTAATATATATTGAAAACTATTGCTCCTTTTTCAGCCCTCATTCACTTTCACCCTTCCTCCCCTCTTCCATCTTACTAGTTTCTTGTGTTATTGTTCCAGTTTTTTTAATGCAAACACAAGCAATTATAAATATGTATTTTTGTTTTTTTAATACAAATGTTAGTGTATGTTAGTGCTCTGAATTTTGCTTTGTTTTTAACCTCATAAGAGAGTCTTGAGATCTTTTCATCTGAATATTGATATAATATTGAGTAGTATTTTTTTTATTTTTATTCTTTAGAGACTGTGGTCTCTACTGTGTTGCTCAGGCCTGTCTCCAACTCCTAGGCTCAAGTAATCATCCTACTTCAGCCTCCAGAGTAGCTGGGACTACAGGCTGTAGTGTGTGCCACTGCACCAGGCTTAGAGAAGTATTTTTTTTTTTAATGTAAACGCATTATAAGTTAGTCCACTCCTGGTGTATACTTGGGTTGTTTCCTATCTTTTGTCAGTATAAACAACAGTAATAAAGAATTATACACATTTTTTGGTGTAAGTAGTAGTTTAACTACAGGATAAATTCCTGTAAGTGTGACCACTAGGACAAAGGGTAAATACATTTGTAATTTTGACAAATATTGTCAGATTTATTTGTAAATAGATTGTATGATTTCTTACTCCTAAGAATAGAGTGACTTTGCCCATAGCTTTGTCACCAATATGTGTTGTCAAATTTCGTTTTTTGACAGTATAATAAATGAGAAATCATATTTTAGGTAGTTTCAATTTATATTTCTCCATTTATGAGTCAGTTTAAATAATTTTAAACATATAACAATGATTTGTGTTTATTTTTTCTGTGAATTCTCTATTATCATCTTTTACCTACTTTTCTATAAATTCATTAACTTTTTAAAATTTACATTTAAAAATATTTATAATTAGAGAGATTGGCTCCTGTAACATACATTGCAAGTATTTAATCCCAGAATGTCATTTGTTTGGAGTTTTACTTATGGTATATATTTGCCAGGCAGGAAGTTATTTCTTTTTAATTTAGTTGTTCTTTTCTGGCTTCTGAATGTTGAGTCCTAGAAAGTTCTTTCCAAATTCAAGGTTATAAAGGAATTCTTCCATGTACTTTTATTTTTGTGTTTTACATTTATATATTTGATTCATTTGGAATTTACTCTGGTGTTTAGTTTGAGGTTGGGATCTAATTTTATCTTTTCCATATGGCTCCCAAATGCCCAAGCACTATGTTTTAAAAATTCCAACATTTTTGGCTTTTTGAAATACAATCTTTATGACATATTAAATCTAAGTGTGAATTAAGCTCTGTATCTGGTCTTTCTATTCTGTTTTATCCACAGAGTAGAAAGGAGTAGCAAGTGAGAAGCAGGAAGAGATCACCACTAATATATCTGAAACTATGCTAAATTAACTAAATTTATTACTTGTTAAGGAAGATAGAAATATGCTTTTAGGACACAGTCTTTCTGAATAAAACCAAAATCTAGCCTTACAGAGTTTGGGGAAACATGAAAGTTAGGAATGCACTGATGATTTCAGAGCTGAGAGATTTTTAAAGATTGGTGATATTTAGCATGGAGTTTAGGGAACAGCTGACTTTCAGAGTGCGTGTACTGAACCAGGGGTATGACTGATTCATTGAAGCTGGTTTAAGTCAGTGTTATGGTTACTTATTTACAGCTTTAGACTAGAAACAGTCAAATTTGGAATGTAGGAATTTTTATTCTCTGTTCCATTTTCTATTCATCTATTCATATCATGTCCTAATTCCAACCAAGCCTGTCATTTTATATAACCAGGAGTCTCATGCGTCTATTCATGAACATTTCATGAATGAGATGATTTCGTAACTACATGAGCCATGGACAGTATGTCTAGTCTCTGTGCAAACCTTCATGAGTTTATTTTGCACAGTTCTATTTTGACCTTCTATTTCCCCCATTGATTTTGAGTGTTAAGGGCAGATTGGTATTGCTAACTCTTTAGGGCTTTACAAAATTTATTTAAAATATATTTTATAAAACGTGTGCATTGATTCTGTTAATAGTCAGGGGTATTACAAGCCTAGAAATGAAGTCACTTAGATTTCTTTTGCTGCCAATTATTTTACCAATCTTTGCACATAACTATGCACCTATATATCCTGAAAAGGTACTACATAAAATCATTAAAATATTTCAATGGAATCAATACTTCTCACTTGAAAAAAATCAAGCTAAATAAGAAAAAAAAAAGTGTCTAATGGGGAGAATGAGTTATCTTGTGTCTTGTCGCTTTTCTAACACTGTAGTCTTGACAGATTGAACAGGGAGCTCTAACGCCATTGAATGACATGGAAATCTTTGGAGTAATCTTAAATTTATGATATTTCAGGTCGGCTAAATTATTTACTACTCATTCACCTGGCTTTTATCTTTATAAATTTTATACCCAGAATTTCTACTTCTGTTCTATTTTTCCACATGGGCTTACATGTTTAAAATTACTTATTTAATTTTATTTTACACTTTACTGTCATTTTAGTGGGATTTCAATTCTGAGCAAATGTAAGTGCATGTGTTCACACACATTTTTCAACTGGAAACCTTATCATAGTATTGTAGTTATTACTTTATTCATCTGTTTCTTTGACTAATTTGAATATCCTTTAAGAGAGACTACCTATGACTTGTTTATTTTTGTGAAGCTTTAGCCCACAGTAAACCATCGCAGGTTCTCACTAGATAATTATTATTTTAATTAACTCTACACTACCAAATATAGGCACAACTGAGAGAAGGAACTTTTTAAAAGCTCCATTGATAGGAAATCTTCCATCAGAGTATGTTGTACTCTAATTAAATTGTTTGGATCTGACAAGGGGTGCAAGTTTTTCTATTCAGTTCTCATTATCTGTTTTAATCCATTTATTCTGAATATAAGCACCTTGCTGAGATTTGAAATAAAATTAAATTATACCCAAAAGAAAACAGAACATGGCAACAGAGCAAACTGCTGTCATTTTATGTCAAGGAAAATAAATCTCATTTCAAGATGATATGTGGTATACTATAATAAATTCCCAGCACTGTTACTGCCTGTTTTTCCAGAAAAGAATGTAAATATTCCATCCCAACAACTGTTTTCTACTCACAAAAAGTTGTTCTGGAAATAATTAGCTTTTTCTTTCCTTAAAATTATTGGATTAACGCACTTTCTGTGTGGACGTCCTATGTCCACTCATTGCAATGTCTTGTGCATCGACTCCACTCAGTGTAGGAAAAAAGAGAATTGAATTGATCATAAATGGAGCATTCTTACTTATATTTATACTGACGTGTATTGACTTATAGAAAACAGTCCCATCTGACTTTAAGAACAAAAGAGCTGACAATATTTTCATTTTATCATTCAATCCAAAGATGATACTTCTAGCTATGCTAGAAAAGTGAATATTCCAGCTGTCACAAAGATAAAAATCTTAATATTGGCTTCTGATAAAACTCTGAAATGATCAGTCCTTCCATCCCTGTGTCCTTCCTTCTTTGTCCCCCTCCCACATTCCTTTGAAGGGGTAATACTTAATTGAAAACATTTTTAAGTGCAAAGGTATACAGTAAAAGTAAGTTAATAGCTCATCACTGCCTCTTGTTCCTCTCTTCATAGACATTTGCCTGGACATGGACAATTTATTGTGATTTAGTCTGGATATATTCTATCTATATGTGTGTATATAAATGTATATATATGCAGATATTAAATATTTTTTTTTTTCAAATGTTTACATACCACATATATCGTTTGAACCCTCATTTTTACTTAGTAATATACATAGGAGATTCCATATTTAGCATTACTCATGCTGTTTAACAGCTGTGACTGCCATTGTATGGCTGTAGGAGCATTTAACATATCTTCTACTGATGAAAGTTTTACCTTTATGTTACTACAATGTGGTAATATATATCCTAGTACATAATTCTTTGTATATAGGGTGTAAATAGCTGTAGAATAAATCCTCAAACATGTATTTTCTGGGAAAATAAAGTATGTATACATAATATTTTGATCAACATTTTCAATTTGCCAGTTTACAGTTCCACTGACAATGTATGGATATTCTAGTTTCTCCATACTGAGGGTATTATTAAATCTTTAAATCTTTTCTGTCCTGATTGAAAAATGGAATCTCATTTAGTTTTATTTTGTATTTCTTTATTATCAATAAGGTTCAGCTTCTTTTTTTGTGTTTAAGTGCCATTTGGATTTGACTTTCTATGATTAGTCTTTTCATATTCTTTAACATTTTTCTATGGAGTGGTTAATTTGTAAAAGCTTATATTCATGACATTAGTTCTTATCATCTTTTGTGTTGCAAATATTTTTTCCTTTTGTTTATCATTTGACCTAGTTTATGTGATAATTTTTATTTTTAGGAAGTCAACATACATCTCATTTTAATTGTTTCTGGTTTTTGTTTGCTGAGTAAGTGAGAGAGAGAGAGAGAAAGAATAAGAGAGTTCAAAATATTTATCATATTTTCTTTTAGTACCTTCATCTGCCTTGTTTTACATTTTAAAAAATGCTCTGTCTGGGATGTGTTTTGGTCTGAAAAGTGACATATGAAATGAACTATCATAATGTCTATAATTTGCTTTGCAAATTCTTTAGCATGTATAGTATGTTATATATGTGTTATAATATAATGCAGGTCAGCTAACATTATATCAGAAAGTCAGTACTCCTGAGGAGCAACCACAGCTCTTCTGTTATCCCAATCTCCATCAAGCCGTGCTTTTCTAATTAGTGTATTAGATATCAGAAATTGTTTTCTTTTAATTTCTATCGAAAACAATTACTAGTTCACTAGCTTGATGAATACTAGAAATGGAATCTCATTGGTGAAATTAAAGGTATTTAAGATACAGAGACACTCTCTACCCATGCATGAACAGGATTTAAGGACCCATTGAGACCATACTTTGCACCCTTAGGAATGGAACAAGTCTTGAATCCTTAAATAGTTCTGGATCCAGCCATTGATTTAAGAGATTGGTTGATGCTGATTGTATTATGATGCTGGTCATATGGGTAACAGAATCTTTTCTCAGGAATGTTGTCAGGTCTGCCTCATGTGAATCTTTTATGCCAGTTAGTGGTTAGGGCACCTTAAACTTTAGTCAACTGGGACTTCATCAGGTTTACAGAGCAGGTGATGGGTCGTTCCGTGCTGTTTGCTGTTAATTATTTATTTAATGTGTGTGTGTGTGTGCATGTGTGTGTGCGTGCGTGTGTGTATGTAAAAGAGAGAGAGAGGAGAGACAATTTGTTTGGAAGCTTGCTTTCTTTCTAAGGAATACCTGACTTTGCCCATCTCCTCAAGGGTTTTTAATGGCTACTTTAATATACCCAAACTGAGTCATACCTACCCAACAAGCTTAGGTCAGCTTGCAACAACTTAATTCATTACTGATGGCCTCATGTTATAATCTCATCTGCTAGGTAATCTATATTCTCCCACTGATTTTAAATGCCATATTTATCATATACTAAATTCCCATAGACATTTGGGTCTATTTCTGGATTCTTTGTTCTGTTTACTTGATCTATGCTAGCATCAAACTTTTAATTACTGTAGCTTATTTTTCAGAATTTCTGAGTTATTTCTTATAAGTATACAAGTTTATTTTTTCATATAAACTAAGAATCTTGTCTCTTCCTACACCCACCATAAAAAAATCCATTGGTATTTTATCTATCTATCTATCTATCTATCTGTTTGGCACTTATATAATGCTTATCAGACACTAAATCTTTACAAATGTTAATTCATTTTCATTACAACCCCATAAGATAGGTTCTATTATTATCCCCATTTTACAGATAAAGAGACTGAGTCACACAGAGGCTGAGTATTTTAATTGTGAACATGATACATTTACAAGCTAATATAAGAAGACATCTTTATAATTTTTAGTCTTCTTAACCAGGAACAGATAAGTCTTTCCACTTACTAAGTTTTCTCTTATATTTTATAGTAGGCTTTATAGTTTTCTTCCTGTAGATTTTATACATTTTTATAGTTCATTCTTTAGTTGTAACTGGAATTTTTTTTATTCATTATATTTTATAATGGACTGTTGCTTATATATCTAAACCAAAACCCAGAAGGCTAGTGGTTTACAGTGTTGGTTTTGCATCCACTTAGAGGATTAGATTCTCTTATTATGGTTTCCAGAAATACAACTTTATTATCTACCAATAATATATTTTCTTTATTCTTTCTATTTCTTGTATCTTGTCTTTCTGGTATCCAATTATATCAGCTAGAACTTGCAAAACTATATTAAATGTCCTTTGAGTGGATATTCTCACTGCATGATTTTAGCTTGTTTTGAGAGCACTTTGTCAGGAAGACTTTTAGATATTTGAAGGTCTTCTCACTGCAGTCTGTATAACCCAATTGCATGCTTTTTGTTTGTTTGCTTGTTTTAGGATTGTAACTCCAGGACCTACTTTAGCCCCAGGGATACAAGTGCTTATCAAATTTTTATTGAATACAGAAATCAGCGAATGGACGAATGAATGGCATAGTTATCTGAGGGAAGTATTCACTGTTGTTTCCTTCTTAATCTTCCTGACTACTTTTATCATTATCTTCTTTCTTTTGTGTCAGACTTTTGACCTTCAATGTTCATTTTTTTCATAGCTTTTATGTTTTTCTTGCTGTCTAGAATCCTAACAGTCCACTTTCCAAGGTCCTCTGTAACCTGCTCTCGTCTTACCTATCCAAACCTATTTCTACCATTCTACAAATGCTTATTTTTCTCGATGAGCCCAATCTCTACTGTCCCATACAAACACAATAGGCTCATTCCCATCTTAGTGTCTTCATTCTGGGTTCCGTTTCTAGCTTCTTAATATTCTTCTCATTGCTCTATGTCTAACCAAATTCTACCCGTTATTCATACTCTAAGTTCAAGAGCCATCCTGTCATAAACATTCCCAATTCTCTCAGCATTTAGCCTCACGCCTTTTCAAAACACCCACAACATTCGTGATCAATACTGGATACATTAGTAGATAATTATATAATGTTTTGTGTTACTGTCCATGATTCACGACTGCTCATCTTACCACCCAAAGTAAATTATAATCTTCTTAAGGGCAGTGGTCTTAGGCTGTCCAATGACCCCTCCCCCGGCATCTTACACAATAGTTATCATGGAGGAGGGTGGAGATTGCACACTGGTGGCTATAAATAAATAAAGCCCATAAACTTGATGTGTTTGGCTGAAAATAGCTCTTTAAAAATTGAACATGAATGCCTTAGGCTGTGCATGTTTTCTTCTGTTCGTCATAGTGTCTCTTATCTCAATCTTACTTAAGCTGGATTAACATATTTATATAACCTGCCTGGCTCAGTAGACAAGTTTGTTAGTGATACTACAGGGTTTCGGCATGGATTGGCTGGCTGATTCCTGCACAAGAGGTGAGGTGGAGTGACAGCCAGATGAGCATAAACCACAGCTGATTTCTGTCTCCAGTCAGGAGATTCGGTTGGGGGATGGGGGTGTTCTGGATCTGCTTCTTAAGTATCAGGACAAAAGAGCTTCTGCTTTTATAACTGAGTGACTAGCAGGGTTAACATATCCTAGCTGCAAGGGAGGCTGGGAGATTGAATATTTTTCGCTGGCCACATCAATACCTTGAACAAAGATGGGATTCTTTAATTAAGAAAGAGAAAATAGATATTGGGTAGGCAAAGCAGTGTCAGCCACACACAACCTTTTAAAAAGTGAAAGCCATAAAAAACTCACACATGATTGAGTCTAATATCATTACAATTTGCCTAGTTATCTGTATAGACAAACAAAAAATAAAATGTGTTGATTAATTGATACATTTAGAGAATATCTTTAAGAATGAACCCTAAAATGTGGGTTTCTGTATTTTATGTATTTTTGGAATGATAACTGGGATCATCTCATGAGAACCTGTGACATCATTCTCATAATTTATATGTCAAATATATCAAAAGCCCACGTAAATGAACAAAAACTAGATCAAATATATAAAAATCAAGATATACCAAAATAACACATGGCTGAAAATTCACACTGTTAACATTTATCCTAAAAAACCAATATTTTATCTCTTTATGCCCATGTACATAAATGTGTAACTACACATTGATGAGGACAGAGAATATATGAATTTCTTTTAAAATTCTGGATCTCTTTTTCAAAAGGTAGTGTTGTGCATATGTGCGTGTGTGAAACTCTCCTCTCCTCGCCTTTCCATTCTATACCATCCACTCTCCTGAAGGACCCAGTGTTATCAACATGCTGCTGTCAACACACACTCACATACACAGAGATGGTTCATTTTACAAATATGAAATTATGTATATTTATATACTTCTCTATGGATTTTCTCACTTAATAACCCACCCTGCAAATTCCTCTAAGTCAGCTGTTAGAGATACAATAATTTTCTCTTAAATTGCCACATTACTCTACGTTGTGAGTGACACACACCACATTTAACTACCTACTAGTGAAAATTCAGTTTGCTTCCAATTTTCTTGAAGCTTGGAGTGATACTACAATAAATATTTTTCATATAATCCTTACCTACAAGTTATTTGATTACTATAAAATTAAAGGTGTTGCTGGATCTAAGGGTAAGTATATTTTTAAAATTTAATTGAAGTATAACATACAGAGAAAATGTGAAAACATAAGCGTACAGGCCACTGACTTTTCACGAATTGTACAGGCCTGTGCGATGGCATTTAATTCAAAGAGTAGAAGTTAGCAGCCCCGCAGAAGGTCCCCTTTATGGTGTCTTTCAGTCACAACCCCCACAGGGAAAACTACTTGCTTCATTTCTAACTACATAGATACTTTACTGCTCCTTTTGTATTTTGTATAAATGGAGTCATGTAGTGTATATTCTTTTGTGTCTGACTTTGCTACTCAACATGGTTTGTGAGATATATAAATATTGTTGAGTATAGTTGTAAATAATTTATTCTCATTACATATACCATTCATTTGTGTGAAAGCACTACCTTTTATTTATTTATTTATTTATTATTTATCCTTTTAACTATTTCTGGCATTTGGGTAGTTTTGGGTTCTGATAAATATTCTTTCTGCATGTCTTTGGTGAAGATAGGCATGCATTTCTGATCTGTATAAGAGTGAAATTGTGGATCATGCAGAATATATATATAAGTTTATTTTAAGAGATACTGCTAAACAGTTTTACAAAGTGTTTGTGTCATTTTTCACTCCCACCCAGCAATGTTTGAGTGATCTGAATTTTCACATCCTCACATTTGCTATTTTCTGTCTTTTTCATTTTAGCCAATTTGATAGATTTACTGTGGTGCTGCATATGGTTTAAATTTACATTTGCATTGCCCTGATTATTAATGAAGTTGAGCCATTTTTATATGTTTGTTGATCATTTGACTGTTCTTTTTCAGGAAGTGTCTGTCTTTTATCCATGTTTCTATTTGGTTGATTGCATTTTTCTTATTGATTTTCAGTTGTTGTTTAAATTACTGAATATAAGTCATCTCCAAGTTATGATCTGCATTTTTAGTCCGTTAATAGTAACTTGATATACAAAAGTCATACATTTTCAATATAGTCCAATGTATCTATTTTTTCTTTGGAATTTTGTCCCAGTTTAAGAAATATTTGCTTACTCTGTAGAGCTGAAGATAATCTCCTATGTTTTTCTCTAAAGGCTTTTTTTTTGATACTTTTTACTTTTACTTTTGTGATCATATCATTTTTATATGAATATTCAATTGACTCACTGTTGTTTATTGAAAAGATTTCAATGTCATCTTTAATAGAAATTATTTTTTTTACTCTCTATTATATTCCACTGGTCAATTTGCTAATCTGTGTGCTGATACTACCTTGTCTTAAGGAATATACTTTTTAATAGATATTAATATCTATTTTTATGATTTCTCTAGTTTCATTCTTCTTCAAAATTGATTTCATTATATTTGGCTCTTTGTGCCTCTATATGAATTCTGAAACCAGCTTGTCAATTTTTTTTTTGCAAAAAATATTCCTAAAATAAAAAATAGCCTGCTAGGTTTTTGATAGGAACTAAACTAAATGTATAGATTAATTTGAGGAGAATTGACATCAACATCTTTTCACAATGTAGCTTTCCAATCCATATACATCGTTTATTACTTCTGTTACATATTTCTTCTTTAACTATTTTCAATAACGTTTTGTAGTTTTGAGTTTAGAAATCCTACCTGCTATCTACTAAATCTATTCCTAGACATTTAGTTTTGATAATATTGTAAATCATGCTATTTTATTTTCTGTTTTTGTTGCTGATATGTAGAAAAATCATTAAATTTTGTACATTGATCTTGTATCCAGCAACCATCCCACATTCATTTATTGATTCTATTGTAGTGAGGATTAAATGAGATGGCGCCTGTAAACCACATAGTATTGTGCCCAGGCAGAGCAAGAGCTCAATAAATTTTAGTGTATTATAAAAAGATATTTGTTAATTAGATTGAGTGTTAGTTATAAGGTCCTTTCAAACTGTAAGACTTTATTATTCCACCACTGCATTAAACTATACTCATAATTTATACTTTTCTGGTAGTATACATCATAAACTACTTCTAAGGACATGGTTGTAAGTGAAGAGAATATTGTGAGGACACTAGATCATATTCTTCCTCAAAAGAATTAGGATATTTTCAAGAAAGAAATCAAGTTTGAATCTTACCAATGGACTATGTAGTCAAATAATATTAATTATAATGTAATTGATGCTAATAGCACTATAACAGAGCTTAATTATTGGTATACTATAAATTAACCATGCAATTTTAGTGAAATTACTCATTCTTTTAGATCTTCATTTCCTTTAATTATAAAATAATAATTACCAATAATAACCTAGCTCAAAAATTTGTGATGAAGATTAACTCTGTAATGAACATGACAGCATCTGGCAGAAAGCAGGTATTCTAAAAATATTGTCTTTATTATTTAATCCAAAATATAAAGTTTGACAGAAAAAATATATGTATGTATATTTTAGAGCCAAAGTTGAAAGTAAAACACATATATTCATTTATAAAGACTATTTTCTAATTAGTCCACATTATGTTATTTCATGCTATAATTTTATAATATTCTTTTTATAGTTAGTAATATTTGAGAAAAATCATATTTAAAGAAAAATATTGGAGATTAATTGATAAGCACGGACTGATAGTAAGGCTGTAATTTAATCAAGGAATTCTAACACTGTGTTATACACAAAGGTTTAAAATAAGGTATCATTGGCAACTTGAATAAAATTATCACATAAGTAATCCATTATTTGTTATAAGACAAGGAGAAAGCATCACATTTTATAAAATGATTAATGTGATAATTAATGAAAAAGTTTAACTGCAATTGTAATCTTCTGGGGAGATTGCATTTGGTATAATGTGGAAATAATAAAGAATTAAAATATTAAATAATTAATATTTTATAGTATAAATACCCATTAAGATGTAAAAGCATAGTTCCTGACACGTTCTGTTTATTAGCTTTTATCTCTTAGCTTCAAACCCAGCCTTTTCTACTCTTCTCTATGATCCTGGGGCTGGAACTTTGCACACCGTGTTCTTTGCCACCTCGCTTCCTGCCAAAATGGCGCTCAGGAGCCAGAAGGCAGAACCAGAGGCAGAAAAGAAGACTTGCTCCTTCCAGTTTTGTTTCCTGCTCCTGTAGTGTCACCTCGGCAATCGTTCTTCATCCTGGCAGCAGCAGTTTATTTTCTACACTTCCAGAGCCAGCCTCATTTACCTGCATAGACATAACAGCACCAGCTTGCAGCTGTCCCTCTGTGGCCTTCCTTAGACCCCTGAGTCTCAGCTATGCAGAGTCGCTCTTCCAAGCTCCTGAGTGACCAGCACCAGTTGGTCAATTTTAATAACTTCAAGCTTTCCCTTTGTCCCTCCAGCCCTAGTGGTAGGAGCTGTTTCCTGTAATTCCTGTATCCATTATTCAGTGTTTCCCTTTGCCTTGCCTGTTGTCCAAAAACTCTTTAACCAATTCCTTAAATTAAATGTACTCTGTTAAAAGAACTGTGTGGTTTCGTTTTCATGAATGGACTTTGACCAATAGATTCATTATTTTTATAAGGTAAGGAAAAGATGTACAAATTTTCTAAGTGTATCCGTGTGACAGCAGTAAAATATCCAAAATAGAAAAAAAAATGAATTGCAATCCTCAGTTTTGGAAATTGGGAGAGAAATTTACATTTGAAATAATATAGACATAATAAAAAATTAAAGCATGAAATGGCTAAAACTTTTTTTTTTTTTGGTATGAGTTTCCGTTAAGGCATAAAAGCCTAATTACTGAAACTTTCTGTTTGTTTTTCATCCTTTTTGGCAAGCTATCCATGTTCTCAATTTAAATTCTTTGGAAAATCCTCTTGCTTGTACCAATTATGCTTTACCTTACAGAACATGTGTTTGTCGTTTCTGTAGGTTTGCACTGCCCTCAGCTGTCACTGCAGGGCTGCCTTGGAGGCTCCCCTTCCACTTTCTCTCTGCTTATACTCTCTCAAGCCTGGCCCACCATAAACTTGTGGGATATAACCTAAAGGTCTAGCTTGAATTGCTTTTTTTTCCTAATAAGTAATTTTTATTTTATGGAGCTCAGAAGTTCATGACAGAGAGGAATTAGAAGTACACAAAATCATTGACATTCTGCAAAGAGAATTTGCTCTAATAGATGCCTCTGCATTCAAGTACAATTTGTTACAGCATACTGCTAAAGAAAGAACTAGACTAGATGTTTCCACCTACCCATTAATCCAAATAAAAATAACATCGTCCTTTGTGAAATATCTATTCTCTCTGTAAAGCCACGTGATCTTCCCACAGTGTTATTATAATAATAGGACCATTCCTCTTTTTGTCACTGGAAACATCCTTCAGAAATTTGAACCAGAGTTAAGTTTCGGCAGAAATGTTATCAGAAGACCTCAGTGTTTATACATGAAATGCTAATATTTTTCCCTCTCAATTTCATTGACATCTTTTTACATTGGAGATTTTATATAATATACATATATGTTATATATGTCAAGTTCAAGTCCAGTTGATTTTAAGACTAGGTAGCTAATATTAATAGTAATATTGAAAATAACAATTATTTAATGTCCAAAATTTCCAGGAATATAGGCTTCTGGTGGATTATAGATTAGTCATTCATTTGGTTAAGCAAAGCACATGGTGGGGGGATAATCTTGCCCTCAAGGAATTTATGAGTTCCTATGACAAATTAAATCATGTATATAAGTAGCCATAATGCAAAGTATTACATTAATAGAAAGGTTATGACAAAGAGGAATATATGTGCTTTAAAATAGTGCTATGGAAATTCAGAGTCTAAAGAAAATTACTGCCAATAAAGGCGACAAGGGAAGGCTTTCTGTTGGTATGGTGTGTGACTCGATCCTGGAACACCAACCATGGAGAAAGCACATTCCAGGCAGGGCGGATAGCACTTGAGTAAAGGCATGGGATGAAATTAGAAAGTATGAACCTTTTAGAAGGGACAAGGGAGAAAATATATGGGCAGGGTGATGGTTGAAAAAAGAGAACAGAGAAGAAGAAGTGAAAAGCAAATTCACAAAATTTTTTTGCCCAACAGTTGTGGATTAGTACTTAGCTGACATCCTGGTTTATATATAACTTTGGTATATACCCCTAAGGTGATCATAGCCATTACCATAGCTATTTATTACAACCATAATCATAATCACAATTATACCCATACCCATATCTACTAAATCTTTAGGAAATCACATAGCTCTATGGCTCTCAACTCTATCAAACCAGATGCCCCATGAACTGTCATTTAATTAAATTTAGAGATATTAAAACCCGAAAATAACATCTTTTAAAATCAACATAATATCCTAACTCTAATAAAAATTGAAAATGGTTCATAAAATTATATGTATTTTTGATATGTAAATATTAAATAAGACTGCAACAAAAAACATGAAGAGGAAGCTAGATATTTGCACTTTTTTATAATGAATAAATCTGGATTTAAGAGAAGTTGATCTGACACTTTCAGTACAGGAACACAGAAAAATCATAGAGCAGAGGTACAAGGGACACAAAAATAAAACCTAACATAGGGATAAATAACAGCCAGGACTTATCTGTATACAATAAAAGTGAACTAACTTCAATTGATGTAGGGATGACATCAGACAATTATAGACAGTTACCTCTGTCTCCAACCCTAGGAGGCAGGGGAGGGAGGACAGACTGAAACAAACAGAAACACCAGGGGCTTGTGTGGTTGTGTGGTTGACTCTGGGAATAGAAAATGAGTAAGAGCAACAGGTAACCCCAAAAGAAATAATTCTATTAATAATATTTAATTTTATAACCTAGATTTATCCTGTACTACAATTTAATATTACATAGGTTAATAATATGAAAATTAAAATAAAACTTTTATTGATAGCTCCAGTAAGATTTCCAAGTGTCATATGTCTCTGCTAATTTAAAAATATTTGGTTCTAAATCTGTTAGAAGGAGCCTCAATCTCCTCTGTTACATATTTGAATAAAAACCAAGTATAAGAATTCAGGCCAATAGAGATGTATTGCATTCAACTCCAAAATCCATAAGCAGCATTGCTATCCATAAAGTGATTTCCTGAAAGGATTATGAACGCATTTCAGATGCATCCTTGAAAAATATTAAAACCATGAGAAAATACTTGGTGACTATATGTTAAAGATTTTTTTTATGTAAAATATGTTAAGCTCAGCTAATTATAAATTGTTCTTTCAATTGTGTAAACATCAGGAGGATGTTGAAAAGTTGTGTTCATGGGAGGCAACTCTTCAATGTGTACAACTGTACATTGCATTGCAAGACCCCCTAACATTTCTTACTCCGTCCACTAAATGCAAACAGCAAACAGCAAACATTATTGTATTGTCTACTTCTATGAGTTCAGCAATCAGAGATACCTAAACTACTGCACGCTTCCACTTACATGCGGTATCTATAATTGGCAAACACATAGAAGCAAAGAATAAAAAAGTGGTGGCCAGGGTCTGAGGGATGGGGGAAATGGGAAGTTGTTTCACGGGTATAAGGTTTCAGTTATGCTAGATGAATAAGTTTTAGTGATCTACTGTACAACATGGTGCCTATAGTTAATGCGGTATCATGCACTTCAAAATTTGTGAAGAGGGTGGATCTCGTGTTAAGCTTACTTACCACAAAAAACAAAGGGACACAAGGGAACTTTGAGAGGTATTGGATATGTCTATTACCTTGATCATGTGGATGGTATCTGCATATGTCTAAACTCATCAAATTTTACACATTACATATGAACAGTTCTTTGTATATCAATTATACTTTAATGAAGCTGTTAAAAATAGATAAATAAATGTAATTAGCAGTCCCCAATCCCTGTGATGATCCAAAGTGGCCCTGCAGATCTACAGAATTCTCCCTAGGTTGTGATAAAAACTTCACTGATCTTATTTATTAGCTTGTCAGGGTCATACTCAAAGAATGAGAACTTTTAGCAATGATCAGAAAGATGGCTAAATGATCTTTAATGTTCAGTATTCACTGAGCTTCAAGAAATAAGGCAATCAGGAGAGAATAAACACAAAATCTGAAATTCAGAGATGCAATTATATTCTCATGCAATTGAACACATCATATTTCAAAAACAGTTTGCCTCTAATTGCTTTACTCATAGGTTTTTGTAAGTAATTCTGTGTATCTATTTCATAAGCATCATTCTGTGTTGGCATTTTACAAAGGTAATCTTTCAAAAAAACCTGGATTATGTAATTCACAGTTCTGTTTTCTGTAAAATTCAGGGTCTTTTAATATGAACAACTACTCCAATAACTACTACATATTTGAATCACAATTGAGAGCTACAACAATAAATGCATCAGAATAAGCTCAGGAAAAAACATGAAAATGAATAAATTTGGAAGAGAAATAGAGCATGGTTGGGAAGTTGTCAAATCTCTTGAGAAATTAAGGGAGCGGTGAATGAACCAAGTAAAGAAGTCATTGGGAGGCCGAGGCGGGTGGATTGTTTGAGCTCAGGAGTTCGAGACCAGCCTGAGGATGAGCGAGACCCCGTCTCTACTAAAAATAGAAAGAAATTATCTGGCCAACTAAAATATATATAGAAAAAAAATTAGCCGGGCATGGTGGCGCATGCCTGTAGTCCCAGCTACTCGGGAGGCTGAGGCAGGAGGATCACTTGAGCCCAGGAGTTTGAGGTTGCTGCGAGCTAGGCTGACGCCATGGCACTCACTCTAGCCGGGGCAACAGAGTGAGACTCTGTCTCAAAAAAAAAAAAAAAAAAAAAAGAAGTCAGTCTTGGGAGCCCCTGGGCACATGTCAGCCAAGCAGATCGTTACAGCAGCAAAGGTAACTTACCAACACTCTCATCCTGGAACAGTGATTGTTTTACATGACCTGTGAACATCTGTTTTATTCACTCATATAATGAGGAAAACATGATTAATTAGCTGAATGTTTTCCCCAGACATTTACTTCATTAAAAATATTTAATGAATGGTATCAATGATCTAAAAAAGGAAACACATTTTCTTTTTTGAAATTTTTACCTATTTAGTAAAGTCATATATGTTATTGCAGATTATTTTGGTATTTGGGATCTGTTAAGGTATTTCCTCAAATGAGGAAAAACTTTAGAAACAGAAAGACTTGACCTTAAAGTATGTTCCAGAATGGAACTATGTGCCCTAATCATGAAGTCCTACAAGGCAGAAACTATTGTTGTTTAACCTACTTTTTGACTGTGAAATCTACTAGAAAAGAAATTGGGTTGGGGACAGCCTGTATTCATTTCTATCACAGCAATTATTTCCCTGTGTTATAATTGCCGTCTCCTTGCCTGCTCCATTCCTTCATTCCCAGCAACTCTACTAGAAAATAAGCTTCTTTCCTACTAGATTGGACTAATTATTAAAGTGGCATATTAAAATCTCCCTCTAAATTTTTTGAGATATTTTTATAGTTATAACAGTTATTACATAGTGTTTTTAGTCACTGTGTTGTTTCATCTTATTATATCTTCTTTGAAAATTGTGCCTTTTATTATTATATAATGGCCTTTTTTGTCTGAGTAGTGATTGTATTAGGTCAGTGAATATGAAATGTCTGATTGTGAATCCAAAGTTTAGTTTACTATATCTCAAACAAGAAGCAGCACAATTAATCAAAATATGCACCTAAACTATTGACACAATTTTGCCATTTTAATAGTACCTTGTTTATGCCAGCAAAGAAGAAGCCTGGAGAGTGAGTGGCTATGAAATCGCAAAAGGTGTTTTCTACAGCTTGTGGAGAATTGAATATTTTTCCTTGCAAGAAGTTGTCCAAAGCCTGGAAGAAGTGGTAGTCAGTTGGTGCAAGTTCTGTTGAATACAGTGGATGACAGAGAGTTTCCAAGTCCAGCAGCTGCAGTTTGAGCAGTGGTGTTTGTGTGACATGTGGTTGAGCACTGTCTTGCAAGATGGTTGGCCGGCTCTATTGACCAATCTCAGCTGCTTAATCGCAAGCATCCTCATCATTTCGCCCAACTGGTTGCAGTAGACATCCACTGTATTAGATTGACCAGGTTTCATAAAGCTGTAGTGGATAATACCACCGCTGGCCCACCAAACAGACACTATTAGGTTTGTTGATGAATATTCGGTTTTGGACTGTGTTTTGACACTTCATTTTTATCCAACCATTGTCCTGAACCCTTGCGATTGCCAAAAAGAATCCATTTTTCATCACATATAACAATACAGTGTAGAAAGGGTTCACCTTTATGCTATGACAGCAAAGAAAGGCAAGCTTCCAGATGATTGCTGACATTCATTTAATTCATGCAGTACCCATCTATCCAGCTTCTTTACCTTGCCAATTTATTTCAAATGGTCCAATATTGTTGGAATAGTAATGTCAAAACTTGCTGCTAATTCACCTGTAGGTTGACATGGATTTGCTTCTACTACCTACAGCTTTCGACTCATCATTATCCACCTTCGTCTTAGGTCACCCATGTGGCTCATTTTCAAGACTAAAATCACCTGAACAAAACTTCTCAAATCATCCATGTACTGTGCGTTCATTAGCTACATCCTTTCCAAATACTCCGTTGATATTTTGAGCTGTCTGCGCAGCATTGCTTCTAGGACAGAGCTCATATTAGAAAATAACAAGAATTTTTGACTTATTTATGGTTTCACAAAAATTGCTCTACAAAAAATTTGAAAGATAATCACAAGCTAAATAGTGCGTTTGAAAAAATGAGGATGTACCTTCACAATAAAAATAAAACAAGAAGTGTCAAAGTGAAATGTCAGAGATTCAACTGTCTAACTTAGTACTTAAGGAAATTGTACATTTTATACTTAATAACTGTAAATTGCATCTTGTTCAATATATATATTTCCCTCTGATTCTTCCTTTTCACATTTGCCTGGTAATTATGTCTCTATATTTTAAATGTCATTTTTAGTTTATCACTTTAGCTATATTTCTTATAAATAACATAATTGGGTTTTGTTTTTTAAAAAAATGGGAACAATTTGGCCCATTCATAAAGTAAAAAGTTACATATTTCCTGACATACTATTAAAGTTTATTTTATTTTCTTGTTTCTCTTAGTATAATCAAACTACCCTTGCTTCTCTTTCTTCCTCTTATTAAAAGTTCAACTTTGTTGAGCTTTATCCTTTGCACTTTATCCATTAACTTCTCATTTCAAACACAAATTCTCACTGACAAAATAGTAACTATTCCCATTGTGAACACCTGATTCTCCCTTTCTTCTCTACTAATCAGAACACAGATATTTTTGGAGTCAGGAGGCATTGCAAACTTGCTTGCCCATGCTTCTTTTGATTAGGAGTGGTTAAGGGACCACTCCCTGGCTAATGATACACAAGCAGCAATTTATTGGGTGGGGCTCTAGGGAAAACTGTAAATGTAGCAGACCAATCTGGCTTAACTTTTATGTAACAAAGTTGTGAGTTGTTTTCAGTTGCCATGGACCCCCCAGGTTGATGGTCACATACCCTGACCATGCCCAGGTGAACCAAACGTGCAACCATGGGTAGAACCTAAGGGCTTAGATTGAGGAGCAGGGACTGGATGAAGAAGTGAACACTGCATGGCCAGGATTGGATCCAGTATCCAATCATTGAGCCCTGGCATCACCCCATGACAAAATCCAATCAAACTACATTTCCTGGCATTATCACACTGCAAGGTCCTATCAGATCACTCCCCATTACCCTCTGACTATAACACCAGCCAACCCCCTTTGTTCGGGTACACACTGCTTTGGAAACTATCCATGGTGTGCTCCTTACTTGTGGCAAGTAATAAAACCCCCTTGCTATAACTAGCTTGGCTGTGTCTATTGACTTGATACCTGCCAAGCAAATGAACTCCTCCATTTGGGACGTAACAAAACGATTAATACTTAGCTGGCATGTATTTTTGCCCTTTGTCCTTCCTCTCCTTCCCGCCTAAAATGCAGATATCATGCCCAAAGTTGGAGCAGCCATCTTGTGATGATGATGACAAAATCCATAAGAAAAGAGACTGAGAGAAAGAAAACGCAGGAGGTTAGGCCCTTGTTGGCACTGTGGAACTGTGCCAGACGGTCTGCGTCCAGACTCCTGTTCTGTGAGAAACACAAGCCCCTCTGTTGAGTCAGATTTCTTGTTCTGTGTAGCTGAACGCAATCCTAATGGATACATTCCCTGCGACTAAGGCACCCCTAGTCCCCCCACTGCTCCCGACCATCAGATGAATTAGCTGAATGCCCTAGTTCCTTACTCTATTCAAGCTATGATTGGAATTCTTTTATTTTTCCCTCTTCCCCCTCCTTCTTAACACAAAAGTGTTGGTGAAATTATTTTGTACTTTAATTCTAAACTATTATTTTGTATTATTTTAGAGAATGTCATTTTATTTCAAAGCCCTTTATTATTTCAAGTCACTCTCTCCTAACGTGTATAGGTATATATCACAAAGTTCATTTTTTACCACCAGTTTCTTTCTTCTTCACCTTTCCTTATGTTAAGATTTCTGTTCTGATTCATTTCTTTGGATAAAGTTCATTTTTGAGAATTGTCCTCAGATGAGATGTGTGTTGATACTGTCTGATTTCTTGTTTATTAGGTCATGGTTCTTTTCTCTGCCGAGCCTGTGAAAGTTATTTAAATGTCATCCAGTTTCCAGGATCACAGATTAAAAAACCTGATGTCAGTCTGTTTCATTTTTCTTCTGTAATTAATTCTATTGTTGTTTGTTATTTTTCTTTACCTTTGAGGTGTTGTCTTTTGCAAATCATGCCTGCTCAAATTCAGTGAGTACTTTTAATTTGCAGAACCAAATCCTTCTTGAAGCCAGAGAATTTTTCTCTAGTATTCATTTCCTCTCTTCCCTTGTTTCTTTCTCTCTTCAGGATCTACTATCATTTGCTGATTTGGACTCCCAGATACATTTTCCAATTTACTTTTTTCTTCCCTCAGGATTTCTATCTCTTTTTGGTTTTTGCTCCATATTTTGAAATATTTCTATACTTTGATTTTCCATGACAAAAATTCAATTCTCAGCAGTGCTCATTATGTTCTTCATTTCATCTGCTGCACTGCATTTTTTAAAAAATTAAAAACCATGCCTTTTATTTTCAAAAACTATATTTCAGTACTGTGACTAAATGCCCTAAGTGCTCTTATTATTTTGTTGTTGATGATGACGTTAAATGTGTGGCCTGTCTCCATCAGCAGTTCTTTGTTATTAGGAGCTATCTCTTTCCTAGGAGCCACAAGCTCTGCTTGTTCTTCCTCCATCTGCTTATGGACTGGTCCCTTTGGACACTGGCTTTTATTGCCTTCAGGGCTTAGGTTGACCCAGTTAGGTGCTATGAACACAACATAACCAAAGAATGGTGGGAGACATGGTGCTACGTGCTCTGTGAGTCAGCGATGGACAGTACGGCTCTCTCCCAGTGAAGGCTCTCTTCTCCCCACTCACAACTGGGAGGGTCAGGCTGATGGAATAGAAAGTCAGCAGTTTTTGAGCATATTATGTTCCAGGTCCTGTTCTAAGTAATATGTAAAAATCAAAATTTTTTATTATAATAACTCTTTGATTTAGAATCTATTATCCTCATTTTACAAAAGAAGAGTTAAGAAACTTGCTCAAGCTTCCACTACTAGAAAGTAACAGAGCCAGGACTTAAATTCCAGCAGTCTTTGCTCATAATGCTGCCTCTCAAATAATATATGCTATTCGGCCCACGTGAGCATTCCACATATGCGAATATCCAATAACTATTCCAGGGCCAACAAGACCAGCAGCTCCTTCAGAGGGACCAAGGCTCTCCAAGGGCCACAAGCTCACCCAGAATCTCGGCACTTACAGCCTTGCCTGAGACCTGTCCACTGACAGTCTTCAGGCTTTTTTGGCCAGAAAAGGAAAACATCCTGCACCCCATCATTACTTCAGCACCCAGGGAGGGCAGAGGCTTTGCACACACCCTCTACAGACCCTCCATCCCTGGCCAGCCATTTTTCAACTCAGGGGAAAGTATAGTTGGAAGCTGGAGCAGAGTTTGAATAAGCTGGAGACACGCTTATTCATACTGTACAATCCTCTGTATGTAATCTTCTTGAGGGTGGTGGCTATTTTCATTGACCTTTCATTCTCCAACACATATCAGTAGCTCAATAAATATTAACTGAATGAATTCTAATAGGGCTTTGCCACCTGAGAGCCATCACCCCAAAGTATTAATAGTATGTAAGACCTAGGACTCCATCCCCAAACTCTAAACCCCAGGCCAATTCTCTTCGAAGTTTTTGGAAAGGATCTCTGAGGTTGCTATTCTCTTAGAAGAGGGAAAATCAAGCTTCTCTTCATTCTTCTGTTCTGAGTTTACAACAGGAAAAAAGACAAGAATTTAAGTTCTTACAGAGAAAATAAATGAATAAACACCACGTACATAGAAGACTTCTGGAAATTGTGTGTGTGTGTGTGTGAGAGAGAGAGATTAGGAGAAAAACAAGAAAAAGGTAAAACTGATGAAAAGTTAGCATAGTATGGCACCCATACTCCACAGAGAAGAAGGAAATGTTGCTTAGCAACTAGAAGTTTCAGGAAGGAAAATTCTCAATTCTGGGGGGCAAAAAGGGTGGAAGGTAGGTAAATATGTATCTGAAGTAAAGGCTTTTGATATGATTGTTGTGGTAAATAATTTGCTTTAAGAAATACGTTGCTTCTTTTCCTCTGTATCCATTGAAAATTTGGCCTTGTCTCAAAGTGTGACTCATAAGTAATCAAAATCAACAGAGTGGCCAAACTGGGGGCCAGTTTGTCCTTAACAGACAGATATGGCTAGGAACCAAAAGGAAAATTCTTTGCTACTTCATTGCTATAATTGCCTTGTCTTTTGATTTACTCTACTAATGCATGGATATGTTCTCTTTGTAAAAGATTTTTAAATGCAGAAGTATTAAAAGCAAACCCTGTAGTATGCCTCTCCTACTTTCCTTTCCCAGATGGTACCACTGTCCAGAGTCTGGTATACATCCTTCCATCCCTTCTCATGTATTTACATATGTTTACATATATGTTCTTAATTTTTAACACAAAGGGGATCATATTCTACTACTTAAACATATAAAAAGTAATATTATTGGAAATTTTTTCATGTAATATATGTAGGTATAACTTGAACATGCCACATATCATATTTCACCTACAACTTCCTTATTAATGAAAATTTCAGTGTTTCTAGTTTTACACTAATGCAAATGATAAAGTTCTGAATTGTTTTGAACATACATTATTGGGTACTTATGAATGTATATCTTGAAAATGTATTGCTAGAGGCAGAATTCTTAGGCCATAGAAATTTAAGATTTAAAATACATGCTTACTATTGCCTTCCCAAAATACTTAACCAAAAAATACTCCTATCTGTTGTGTATGAACGTGTTGATTTTCCCATATCTATCCAAAATCTGACAATTTATGCTATCTAATAAGTGAAAAATAACACACATACACACATACACACACACACACACACACACACACACACACGATTGCCAGTGAAATAAATATCTTTTACATGTTTATTGGCCATTTTGTTTCTCTTTTTGAGAATTACCATCTGGCATCCCTTACTCATTTTAGTGTTGAGCTGTTTGCCTTTTCCTAAATTATTTATAGCAATCTTTATACATTCTGGTTATTAATACCTTGTCTGCTAAATGTGTTGCAGTAATTTATCTCTGCCACTTGTATTTTATCTTCTCTATGTTTTCCTGCCCAATTATACAGAAGTTTTTAAGTTTCTTAGGTGAGGCCTGTCATTTATATCTTAATTGTTTCTGGGTTGAGGTCTCATTTAAGAATACAATTAATACCCCGTGGCTTTAAAAAGTATTCTGTATTTTCCTTTAACACATCTACATATTTTCCTTCATGTTTAATGCTTTGGACCATCTGGAATTTGTTTCGGTAAATGATGTGAGGCGTAGATATTATCTTACTTTATTTTTTTATATTGATAACCACTTTTCCTAAAATTTAATGACTATACAATCTTTTCCCACTGATTAGAAGGCCAAATTAATCATAAATTAAAGTCTTACTTATACATGACTCTGCTTATGTACTCTATGTAATTTTATTGACATTTCCCTATTCCTAAACTCCCCGTATTTAATTAATGTAGCCTCATAACATGTGTTCATATCTAAATAGAAGTCCTCTCTCATTAATAGTCTTTTTCAGATTCTTTGATTCTTTTGTGGTATCTTCTCTTTAAATGAAAGAGGAGATTATATATAGATATATATAGATATAGATATGTAGTCTTTTGAGTTTTATTTTCTAGGTATTTCATATTTCTTATTTGAGATCTATTTTCTCACTGGATATTGTTTATAAAAAGAAAAGTGTTAGCTTTGTCTCTTTGCTTCCCATATTGATGTCTCTTTTTTTCTTTCTCCCATGCCTTCCTTACAGTGAGCACTAACATGACCATCACAGGTATCCCTTTCTTGTTCTTGTCTTTAGTGAGAACACTTCTCATATTTTGCCATTATCTATGGTATTTTCTATAGATTTCATGTAAGTATCCTTTATTAGAATGGAGATGTTTCCTTTTGGTCTCTGCTTGCTAATTTTTTTTTGAATAATGAAAGGGCATTGAATATAACCAAATGGATTTTCTCCTTTGGTCCACTAAAAATGATATATGCATTTAATTTCTAATGTTCTGGAAAACCTTTTTGTTCATTAGACTCTTCCTTGTAAGTGTACATTTCAAGGTTTTTCCTCTCCCTTTCTTAACAAAGTACAGAGAAGAACTTGACTGTTTAACCAGTGCAAATAAGATAATGGAGCAATCACTGCCAACACAGCTGCATGAAGAGAGGTTAGACAAAGATCTGTTCACCTCTCATAAAGTAAGATAGAAAGGGGTCAATGAGTTCAGATACATTAAAAAAAAAAAACAGAATCACATAAGCAAAAGGCTGAAACAGTGTAACAATTTCTGAATATTGTGTAATATAATATTGGGTATAAAATTAGTGGTCAGTGCAATAACACTCTTATGTCCTGAAATTTCTGCCTATTTGTTTATCATATATCTGCCCAGAGAAGGAGGTCTTCTCTCTTTTTTGCAAATGTCTAAGACAGAGGTAACTTCAACTTGATTATGATGTACAGTATTCTTTAATTTTCTGCTGGGTTTAGTATGTTAATATTTACCTTAGGATTTTAATATTCATGCCCATGAGGAGAAATTTAATTATCTTTCTTTTTTTGTACACTTTTTGTTCTTTGTTGATAGCAGAGTTTTGCTATTCTCATAGAATAACTTACAAAGCTTTTCATATTTTTTCTGCTCTGGAATAGTTTATGCATAATATTGAAAATATCTGCTGCTTGAAGTCTGATGGAATTCCCCTATGAAACTACCTGGACCTAAGGTCTTTTTAAAGAGTATATTTTAATTGCCTGCTCATTTCTTTATTAATAATACTTTTATTCCCATTTTTACACTAACTTTTTTAGGAAGTGATATACTTCATCTAGTTTTCTAAATTTGTGGCATTAATATAACCAAATATTTTCTTATAATTCTTGCTCTGTTTAATGTAATTTAAAATTTCTTCCCCACTTATAATGTTTATCCATGTTTTTTCTAATTTTATTTTCATTATAATTGCCAAATGTTGAATTTAATGGCATTTTCCAAGAACAAACTTTTGATTTTATTGACTGGGGGATAGATCCTGAGAGGGATGTGTGCTGTCTTGCAAAACAGAGGCCTCTCTAGCATCTTCAATCAAGTGAGGTGCCACAGCCTTTAATAGGGAGGGGATGGGCCACTTCTTCCAGATGGTTTAGAGAAATCTGGGGTTTCAAGTTTCTCCAGGGCATCAACCGAGATGGTTCCATCGAAGACTCAGGTCCCACTCCTTGCAGTAAAGGTCCCGGCCTTGGTCTAGCAGACCTTCCCAGATTGAATATTCAGTGTTTTTGGCAACTGGCTGTCTTTACAATTAAGTCCTATACCTGATCCACAACTCTGCCGTCCAGCTGCAGGAGGCGATAGAGTCTCTGCTCTTCAAAAGCTGCCAAGGAGGCCCTCTGGCTTTCTCACTTTGTCTTAAATTGGTGATTAATCATTCTTAGCCTTTGTTTTCTTTCTTCAGTGCCTTGGCTGTACTCAGCAAAATCCATCTGATTCCATTGTCTTTACAATTGTTACTTTCCCCACACCTTTCAAACATCTGAGATATTACACCCATCAGTGCTTTTCCTTGTACTATTATCCCCTCTGAGTTCACCACGAGGGAAATTTTAACAATTATACCGTGCAGTAGCCAGTCTCCTGAGGTGCCCCAATTTCATCCCACCCTCCACGTACACGTCACCCATCCTATTTCCTCTCCCTTTGAATCTGGCTTAGGCTTGTGATTGCTTTGATTAACAGAATATGGTGTAAGTGGCGCTCTACCATGCGTGGTGTTGGCCTGGCCCTTAAATGATCTAGCAGTTTCCACTTCCTCTCTTTTAGAAAACTTGTCTTGGGATGCTCCCTCTTGGAACCCAGCTGCCATGCTGTGAAAAGCGCATTTACCAGCACACTGGTCACCAGTCCTAGCAAAAACTGAAGTCAGCGTCAACTTTCAAATATGTAAGTGAGCCCAGTTAAGCTCCCAAATGCCTGCAACCTCAGCCAACATCACTGACACTGGAAAACTGCCCTGCTGAGCCTAATCAACCCGCAGAATCGTTAGAGATAATAAAATAGTTGTTTTAAGCCACCAAGCTTTGTAGTTATTTGTTATGCAACAAAATGTAATCGGAATATGTTGCCACAGTATTGTAGAAGTTACCACACTCCATTCACTACCAGTGACGGGATCTTCATTGTTAGACAGCTGGTGGGTAATCCAGCTCCAAATTTCCATTCTTCCAGTTCTGCTTTCTTGGACCACTTGGCACCAACTGTTTGAAATCAGGTCCCCTGAGAAATATTTGTTGAGATAGAGAAGGTAGAGATATGCATATGAAAAGATTCTTAAGGAGCAATCAGGAACAATACCTGGGAGGGAGTAAGGTGAGGACTGGGCAGAAAGAGAGGTGGAACTGAAATGCATTTGTCCCAGAGGTCTTGGCCAATCTCACAGGAAGGTCTGAAGATGGGATGGACCTTCAGAGTTCCCCAGAATTGAGGCAAGGACGCTGGAATCAGTTATTGGATGCAGGCTGCCCCCAGGGACAGGGCTAACTTTGAATGAAATGTCCTGGACAATATATCATAGCATCCCACATACTGCCATTTAAAATATTTTATGATTGTTTCTGTTTCTCCTTTACCTTGCTACCTTTTGTCAATCAAACTTCCTTTGTCCTGTTTCCTCTCCCTTCACCTTATTATTTGAAAGCTATAAACTCTTCCCATTCTTCTCATTTTTATCCTTACAGTTTTGAAATGTATATTTAGCTGTATAACTTTCTGTCAATGTCCACATTTAATCAGAATATCTCTTCTCTACATGGAAGGGACAGAATTTGTAGCCTACTGCTATGTGTTTTGTATTCCTGACCTCTCTTGCCTGCTGCCTCTCATACTTCTAGACTGCTATGCTACATACATCCACTTTATCATAAATGCAGTAATAATTTTAAACTTTATTTTGTCTTCACCTAGTACTCTTTCATATTCCAGGTCACTCACTTTCTTGCATATATGAAAGGTTTTATTGTAGTTCACCCTACAGTGATTATTTCCTAAGAAATGATCCTACAGTGATTATTTCTGAGACAGTCAATGGGTGATAAATTTTCTGAGTCTCTGAATACTTGAAAATGGCTGTTATTTTGCTTCATTTGAAAAATTGGTTAGCTTGGGCATGTTTCAAAGTTAGTTTTTCTTTTGTTCTTTAAAAGGCCGTTGCTTAGTTGTCTTCAAGTATTGAGTGTTACTGATGAGAAGTGTGATAAAATTCTGACTCTTGTTTCTTAGTGGGTAACCTGGCTATTCTGAGAAACTTCAGTATTTTTAAATAGCACCAAAATATATCTCCATGTAGATCTCTTTGCCTTCACTTTGTTCTTCTTAAATGTCAGACAAATGGAATCACACAATATGTATTCTTTGGATCTGGCTTTTTTTATTCAGCTTAATGTTTTTGAGACTCATACATGTTTCTGTTTGCATTAGTAGTTTATTTTTGGTTATTCCTGAGTAGTATAGTTTGAAAATTTTTTTCTCTAGTTGTTTGTTACTAATATATAGAAATATAATTTTTATATTGAATTTTGCCTTTGTATTTAGTGACTATAAACACATTCATTTATAGATTCTTTTGGATTTTCAACATAAGCAATCATATCATCTGAATAATGGCAAGTTCTTTATTTCTTTTCAATACTATTCCTTTTAGGTTTTTATTTTTATTTTTGTCTGTGTTTTTTATCTTGCCTATGGCATTGAATGAAACCTCTGTACAATACTGAGTAAAAGTGGAAGCAGGGATAGTGAGCATGTTTGTAGCATTTCTGATTTCAGAAGGAAATTTTTCAGCAATTAAGTGTGGATCTTTTCTGCAGACTCTATTTCTAGTTTTTTAAGTCTTTTGTGGTTTTAATCATAATGGACTTGACTTTTATCAATTTTTTTCAATCTCTAATGAGATGACCATATGATTTTTCTCCCTCTTTCTGCTAATGTAGGTGAAATATATGATTGATTTTGAAATGTTAAATTAACCTTGGATTCTTGGGATAAACCCAGCTGGGTAATGATAGAGCATAATTTTTATATTTTGCTGAATTTTTAAAAATTTAGTTCATGACTAATATTGGCCTGAAAATGTTCATTTATTTTTCAATTTTTTTCTTTTTGTTCTCTAGATTGCATAATTTCTATAGCTATATTTTTATTAGTTCTCTAGTGCTGCATAACAAATTACTCCAAAACTTAGTGAATTAAAATAGCAAAAAGCATTTATCACTCACAATCTCTGTGAATATAGAATTCTGAATCATTTGGGATTCTGAATTGTCTCATTGGGTAGTTCCAGCTCAAGTGTCTCACGAGGTCGCCGTCAGATATTGGCTGGGATGCAGTCATCCAAAGGTTTGAGTGAGGGTGGAGAATCTACTTCCATGGTGGCTCACTCGTAAGACTAGCAAGTTGGTTCCATTCCATATCAGCCTCTCCATACAGCTGCTTGAGTGTCCTCATACCATGGAAGCTGTCTTCCCTCAGAATGAGCAATACAAGAGATGAAGACAGAATCTGATATTTTTTATGATATTGTAAGGTATAGACCTTCATTTCCACCATAGTCTATGTGTCACATAGGTGAGCCACAATTCAGTGTGGGTGGGGAACTCAGAGAGACATGAATACAGGAGGTGAAGATCATTGGGGACTATATCAGAGGCTGGACACCATATCAATCTTCACGTTTACGCACCCTTTCTTCTGCAAACTGCACTCTTCTTTAAACTCTTTAAGTGTTTTTTTAAAATTCAGATAGTTTGCTTTTTCAGTTTGCAAGTTATTGTTTCTTTTTAATAGTTTTCACTTTTCTGATAAGATTCCCCCATCTATACACTCATTATGATTATCTTTTCCTTTAATTATTTGAACATATTTATAATAGCTGTTTTAAATCCTTTTTATGTGATTAGCAACATATAAATCATCTTGGAGTTAGTTTCTACTGATTGTATTTTCTAACTATTGTTCTCATTTTCCTATCCTTCTCATGTGTGGTAATTTTTTAATTGTATACTGGATATTATGCTGGATATTATGAATGATTATTTGCAGAGATTCTGAATTCAGGTATATTTTACTTGATGAGTTTTTTGTTTGTTTGTTTGTTTGTTTTTCTCTAACACACATTTAATTAGATGGGACTTACACTCCAAAACATGTCCTCCTGTTGTGGGCAAAAGCTAGCATTTCTCCTCAGCTCTTTTAACATTCCAGTTATTGCTTATTGCTTTCTGTTAGGTTCCTTAGAGTCTCCTACACATATTCATAGTTCAGAAGTTAGCCTAGTATTAGGTTATTAAGTGTGGAATGTCTGATTTCTCTAAGTACTAAGTTTGACAGTTGATATCTCTGACATTTCACTTTGAAACTTCTTGTTTTTTTTTTTTATTTTATTGTGAAGGTACAGCCCCATTCTTTCAAATGCACATTTTGCTTTGTGATTATCTTTCAAATATTTTTTTAGAGCAATTTTTGTGAAACCATGGATAAGTAAAAAATTTGTGTTATTTTTCAATGAGTTCCATCGTGGAACCAATGCAGCGCAGACAGCTCGAAATATCAATGAAGTGTTTGGGAAGGATGTAGCTCAATAGACACAGGCCAATCCTCTTTCAAAACCACACGTCACAAAAACAACGCTGCTCAAACTACCGAAGCTGGACTTGGAAGCTCTCTGTCATCCACCATATTCACCAGGCCTTGCCCCAACTGACTACCACTTCTTCCAGGCTTTGGACCACTTCTTGCAAGGAAAAATATTCAATTCTCAACAAGCTGTGAAAAAGCCTTTCACGATTTCATCACCACTCACTGTCTAGGCTTCTTTGCTTCTGGCATGGCAAAACTGTGTGGATAGTTTAGACACGTAGTTTGATTAACTGTACTGCTTCTTGTTTGAGATATAATAAACTACACATTTGATTCAAAACCAGACATTTCATATTTAATGACCTAATATTTGATCACAGTTTATATAGAGATTTTTGGAGTTCTCCACTGTTGTTCCTTCTTTCTGGAATTTCCTTCTCAATTTCTAACCTCTATGACAGCCCTGAATTCTGTTTTCTGACACTTCAAGCTAATAAGACTAAAGTTTTCTGCTTGAGTTATAGCTGTCCTGTCTGCAAAGTGCCCTCAACAGGAAAAGCCAAATAAACATAATCTCATTCAGAAGAGTTCCTTTCTTTCACGGGTTACATCATTTCCAGTTTTCTGATTTGGGTTGTTATTCTGCACATTTAAATAACTGTTTTTATATTTAGTCCGGAGATTATAATTTTTTCGGTGCAGCAGGTTTAGTCATACCAGCTACCCTGCCATTACCAGAATGGAACCTTGTCCACTCATCCATGACTGAGACACTGAATAGCTCGTTAGAAACTTTGTGTCACTGAGCCTGTTTAATGGTGGGTTTCACTCTAAGGTGATTTATAGAAATTAGGATTTTTGTTGAGAGTATCCCAATTATCAGTATCCATAGGCTTCACCCCTTTTGGAGCTGTTTACTTTTCCAGTGAAGAATCCTCCAATTGCTGCATGGCTGGATAGCATAGAGACAAGCCTATTTCTCAGTATTCTAGAAACCTATGGGTCTGCGAGTCTCACTGCTTATTGTGCAGTTTCCCTTAATCACTGCTTTCAATATGACCTCAGCTGTATCTTCTAATCCAACCTAAAACATATTTCATTCCCTTTTCAACATTGACAAAGTTAAATCTATTATCTTCTTATATGGTTTGGCAGACATGTTTTTTAGCTGTGAATTGTTGGAAAAGGGAATCTAGGGGCCTAAGAACTGTTTATAAAAACTTCCAACCAATACCTCGTTCTCTGTTCTGTGTCCCACATTGAGAACTATCTAGTACTCCAAAACTCCTGAACATTTCTTGATTTGTAGTAAGAATTAGACTTCCTAGTATTGGCTTTTCCCATTGCAAATCTAGGTTTCAGGTCTATTCACTCTTCTATATCAGTTACTGTTTGTTCATGTATTCAAGGTTCAGTTGACATTACTTCTTTCTTTCTTTTTGCGGGTTTATGCCTCTGTTCATTTTCTGATCATTTTAGTTGAGGTTTGGTAAGGAGGTATGATAAATTTTATGTGTTTAATTCCTATTGCATCTGTTTAAAAATACTATTTATTAATTAATTTTAAATATTTTTTAAATAAAAGTAAGCTCCATGGATTATACAAAATACCCTCTTTTTAAACTTAATTAATAGCAATTTTGCAAAAGTCAGTTATGAAAAGCATAGATGTCACATGACTAAACTTATATTGAATACAAATATCAATTCTATAATCATCTCTGTACCACGAAACAGCTCTTTCTCCTGCCATTCTTCTCTAAAATAGCAGGCAGAAAAGGCTTACCATTTCCTTTAGTGTAATATGGTTGCTTTGGACTTACGTTGTAAAAGAATTGCTCACAACAGACAAGCATTTATATGCAGTGCTGCCACTGCTGGAGTTGCTTCAAAGTGGTATGAATAAAAATGGCCTAGCAACTACTTCATGCCCATCTCTCCAACAGTCAATGCAAGCCAAGGAAAAGTTATTTAGTGAGAACTATAATTTGTTTTAGAGAGCTTTATTATTCAGCTTTGCTTGTAAACTTGATTTTTCAACATGAATATTAATAAATTCATTCTCTAAAATGTAACAAGTCATGTGAACATTTTCAGTCTTTCGCCAAATAATCTGGTATATAAGTGAACTTGTATGAATCTGCATATACTTGCTAATTTTTAGAGCATTAGTAAATTGAGCATGTGCTTATCATCATAAAATTACCTGTGAGGAATACTTTTGTACTATCATGTGTCATAAAACGACATTTTGTTCAACGATGGACAGCATGTATGATGGTGGTCCCATAAAATTATGATGGAACTAAAATATTTCTATTATCTAGTGACATCATAGCTGTTCTGATGTCATAGCACAATACATTACTCACATGTTTGTGATGATACTAGTGTAAATGAACCTACTATGCTGCCAGTCATATAAGAGTATAACACGCACAATTATGTACAGTGCATAATACTTGATAATAATAAATCACTATGCTACAGGTGTAGGTATTTACTGTACTTTTTAATCATTATTTTAGAGTGTACTCCTACTTATTAAAAAAAAGTTAACTGTAAAACAGCCTCAGGCAGGTCTGAGATATAAAAATATCTCAGGCAGGAGATATTCCAGAAGAAGGCATTGTAATCATAGGAGATGACAGTTTCATGCGTGTTATTGCTCCTGAAGACCTTCCAGAGGGACAAGATGTGGAGTTGGAAGACAGTGATATTGATAATTCTGACCCTGCGGTGGCGTAGGCTGTGTGTTTGTGTATTAGTTTTTAACAAAAAAGCTTAAAAAGTAAAAAAATAAATAAAAAATTTTGAAAACAGAAAAAAGCTTATAGAATAAGGATAAAAAGAAAACATATTTTTGTACAGCTGTATAATGTGTTTTAAGCTAAATGTTATTACAAAACAGTCAAAACGTTGAAAAAAATTTAAAAATTTGAAAAGTAAAAAAGTTACATTAAGCTAAATGTATTTATTATTGAAGAAAGTAAGCTATTTTTTAAATAAACTTAGTGTAGCCTAAGTGTACAATGTTCATAAAATCTACAGCAGTGCACAGTAACATCCTAGGCCTTCACATCCACTCCCCACTCACTCACTGACTCACCCAGAGCAACTTCTAGGCCTGCAAGCTCCATTCATGGTAAGTGTCCTATGAAGGTGTACTATTTTTTATTTTTTATACCCTGTTTTTACTGTACGTTTTCTATGTCTAGATACACAAATACCACTGTGCTATAATTGCCTACGGTCTTCCATACAGCATCATGCCGTACAGGATTTTAGCCTAGGAGCAATGGGCTGTATCATCGAGCCTCGCTGTGTAGTAGGATACAGCACCCATGTTCGTGTAAGTGCACTCTGTGATGCTGACACAGTGACTAAATCGTCCAAGGAAGCATTCTCAGAAAGTGTCCCCATCATTAAGGGATATACGACTGTATTGATTTTCAATTTCCAATCAACTATGAATCACATTCCTATAAATATGTGATTGCATTTTTTTGCTTTAGCTCACCAAAGAAGGAGGAAAGTTCTTAAAAATAAATCAATAAATTCGATGAAAATATTGGGCCATATTTATGACTGGTGTTATCAGTAATGGAGACTTAATAGGAAGAGTCTCGTGCATGTTGGAGGAAAGTCAGGGGAAAAATAGACTAAAAGTGATATTTACCTGCAGCCTTGGGGCCACACGTGGCCTTCTAGGTCCTTGAGTGTGGCCTTTTGACTGAATCCCGATAAACACAACAAATCCTTTTAATAAAGGGATTAATACTATGAAGTTTGGGGCCACATTTGGGGATCTGGAGGGCCACATGTGGCTTTCAGGCCACAGGTTCCCTATCCCTTATGTAGCCAGAAATGAGCTGTGATGTAATAATTGTCACACATATGTATGTATCTATCAGAATGCAATGAATAATTGTTGTTCACCTTCGCTGAAATCTGAAAAGAAAAAAGTTCAAGGGTAGAAGTATAAGTGATGTATATTTAACCAATACTTAGAAAAATCGTCGTGACAGTTGATGGATGGACGTTAGAATGCTTATGATGGGATACATCTCTTGGGAAGAGAAAAGAGCTTTAAATGTAGCAATCTTCTCTGTCACGAATGATGACAGGTCCTGCCTTAAGGCAGAGGGTTTCACTAGTGGGCTTCCAGAGGGCCCTTCCAGACCTCGCATTCTCTGAGCCACTTCTGTTGCCGGCCTCCAGATGCTGAGGCTGAACTCCACACAGCCAAGTGTCTACCCTTTTAGGAGCTCCAGCAGTGGCAGAGGGGGCAGTGCCACCAGCCCCAGCAACAGCATCTATTCCAACTGAAGACTTCCCTCAAAGGTGAGTCAGGTCAGCGTGGACCTCGGCGCTTCCTTTCTCTCCAGCCTTCACTGGTCCGGGCACAGGAGCCCCGGGGGATTGACGACCACAGGACACACTCCCAGCCACCAATATAAGCTTTGCCAGAGAGACGAACAAGGGGTGGCTGGGTAGCGGGTGCGAGATGGAAGGAACTCGCCACCGAGACGCGCTCCAGGAGGGATGAGTTGCGCCGGCACCACCAGGTCCCTTTCTCACTACCCGCCGGGCCGCCCGGACTCAGGTGCTCCCAGCGCGCGCCGGGTGCCCGCCACTCCCGGAGGGAGCGTCCCACTGCGCGCGGTCCCTTCCAGGCTCCCGCGGGAGGGCGCGTGGGATGATGCTCCGGTCCCGGTGTCTTCCCGGAGCTCTGGCATCCGGAGCCGCCCTAGCCCGCCCTGCCGCAGCCCCAGCCTGGGCGGGAGAAAGGAAAAAGGGAGGGGGCCGGAGAGGCAGGGCGCGCGGAGCGGAGGAGGTGGGGAGGGAAGGAGCGGAGGGGGAGGGCGGCTCTCTGCGCTGCGGCGCCTCCGCCTCGCCTCTCCGGGGCGGGCGGTGACTCCGGGTTCCCCCCGACACCCGCTCGCAGTTGCTCGCTCCCTTCTCCGCCCACCCTCCCTCCGGAGCCGAGCGCGGCGGTGGGTGTGTGCGCGTGTGAAGGACGCCACCTCTCCGGCTCCTGCGTTCGCAGGCGGCGGCGGGCGGCCGGGCTTCTAGCTCCGGCAGCGGCGGCGGCGGCGCACGAGGCGACAGCGGCGGCGGCTTCCGGAGTCCCGCTGCGAAGATGCTCAAAGTCACGGTGCCCTCCTGCTCCGCCTCGTCCTGCTCTTCGGTCACCGCCAGTGCGGCCCCAGGGGCCGGGAGCCTCGTCCCGGATTACTGGATCGACGGCTCCAACAGGGATGCTCTGAGCGATTTCTTCGAGGTGGAGTCGGAGCTGGGACGGTAAGGCGGGGGGCGGCGGGCGCCCTGGACCTGGGGGCGCCCTGCGCGCGGGCTCGGGCCGGGGAAGCCCGCGGCACGCGCTGGGGATTGACCCTCTCGCAGTGACAGCCCCCTAGGATGTGGAAGCCGTCCTCCCTGCCCTTCTATTTCTCCCCGCCCAGTTAGTGCCTGGAAGAGAGCTAACCTTCATTCAGGTGCAGCTTGGGTCCCCCCAGGGCGCCTAGGCCAGTGCAGCTGCTAGGATCAGCCCGGCTCTCCCGCCCTCCCTCCTGTTCTCCGGCTGCCGCTTCCCTCGGGTGATAGCTCCCACCGCACGTGGGCCCTGCTCTCCCGGTTGCTGTCTTCGCTCACGATTATAGCTTGCCAAAGGGTCCTGTTTGTCTAGTTATTTTTTGGGGTGGGGGCAGAAGGTGCCCCTCCGAATCATGACAGAATTATTACATTAGATTCCTCCTCCTTCTCCTCATCAAGCTCTCCAAAGCAAGTGGCACTAGAAATTAAACTTAAATACTAGCTTCCCTGCAGAGTCTGCTCAGGAGTGAAGGGGGAAATGAATCATTTAAGAGAGTTGAAGGCAGAATAATGAACTAGTGTGGCTTTAAAGAGAAGCAGCATATGGATATGGAGTCCAGGCAGTGGTAATTAGTGAGAAGAGTTCTGCTGCTCTTCTTTCATGTGCTGGAGAGATTTATTTAAATTAGGTATGCAAAAAACCATCTCCCTAGGGTTGCAGAAATGCCTCTCAGCCCCTCCTCTGAAGATCCAAACAGGTAGCAGTCTGGCCTTGTAAATGACTCCATATGTTCACATATTTTTATCCATTGAAAATTAGTTTTTTTCCCCCTTCCTTCATTTTTTCCTTCTCTTCTTTCCTTCTTTTCTTTCTTTCTTTCTCTCATAGTAAAGAGACTTGTTTTCAACACTCATTTTAGATCTAGGCTGTTTCTTATAGGGAATTTGAAGATGTAATTTCAACTGTTGACAAGTTGCAGCTTCTGTACTTACTACTTCTTTGCTATTTCATTTTCCATTCTCTTTTTGCTGGAAATAGTTTAACTAACAGCCATTTTTTTTTTTAATACCATTGGAGATCACAGATAAGGATTCTGGATGTTGGTACTTAGTGGAAAGGTGTAAGGATCACTGCCCACCCTCCCCCCCATTTTGCTACTACAATTAAAGGTTTGAGTATAGAAGGAGTGTAAAAAAGGCAAAACTTCTGAATGAAAATTTAGTAATTTGTCGCTGTTTAAAAATGTTTCAAAATATTTGAGCATTGAATAATGTATACATAAACATCCATTTTTCATCAAGTTTTTCAATATTCATTTGAAGATCTGTTGTATGTAGGTTGAAATGAAACAACAATGATGTCTCCTTTTGTAACATTCAAAACCTATTATAATTGTATGATGTGCTGCAGTGGAGCAGTGTCAATTTCTGATTAAAGAGATAATCTACTCAAAATTGTTTACTTGGTGTTTTAGAAACTGCCATACATTTGAGGAAGTGCCCGATGCTGCTGCAGGGACTGTCCCAGCAGCAAATCTGCTTTCTGAGTGACATTTACCCCAGATGCCTCTAATAGGCTGACTTATCATCAACACATATTGTCTTTGTGAATAAGCTTCACCATCAGGAAACTCAAGAAATTTTTTTTTTAATTTGAAGAATGAGAAAGTGTATCGAAAAAAAATAAACTGCCAATTGTACACACATATGGGATGATAGACTTCATAGGACACAACCTAAGAAATGTAAAGCACTTCTTTAAGTTTGGCGTTACATATTGCAATACATTTTTGAAGATAAATATGAATCAATTATATAGATGCTTCTCAACTTACGATGGGGGTACATCCCTATAAACCCATCGCAAGTTGAAAATACCATAAGCCAAAAATGCGTTCAATACACCTAACCTAACAAACATCATAGCTTAGCCTAGCCTACCTTAAACATGCTCAGAACACTTACATTAGCCTACAGATGGACAAAATTATCTAACAAAAAGTTTATTTTTTAATGAAGTTTCAAATACTGTGCACAGATGGGCATTTTTTTAGACATGAAGAGATGCGAAAACACAAAACACAATATTCAAAAAACACTGGCAACACAGTATGCTGTAGAGTACTGGTTTTTCACCCATGTGATTGCGTGACTGGGAACTGAGGTTCACTGCTGCTTCCCAGCACTGGAGAGAGTATCCTACTGCATATTTCTAGCCCAGGAAAAGATCAAAATTCAAAATTTGAAGTGTGGTTTCTACTGAATGTGTATCACTTTCGCACCAGTGTCAAGTAGAAAAATCGTAAGTCGAACCATCCTAAATCGGGACTATTATTACACTACTAAGACTCTTGTTCCACTATCTAGTCTTTTGGTTACTTTAAAAGACCACACAATTAAAATACTTGGAGAAAAAAAGCTAAAAATTCTTACTTCCACTCTGTTTTTCAGCAGTGATGTGTACTGTTAGGTAGGTTCTTTGTAGATAGCAGCACTGGTGAGGTGCATGCTTACTCTGTTTGACTGAGACTTAGAGAAATAGCATCACTTCATTATCAAAACCTTTTCAACAAAATAAACCTAGAACATGAAGCAACTAGTATTCCAGATATAATCATTAAGAATTTATAAGGCCAGAGAATACAACAGAATTATCATTGTAGGTATTGACTGAGTGACAGAAGTCCTTTCCCTTCCTACACCAGTGATCGAGTTGAGTACAGTTAATTGGTTTCAAGTCTTTACTCTCAGCCTTGTGAAATCTGCCTGCCAGGATGACTCTAAGGCCAAAACATTTAATTCATCAGTCACATAGTTGTCATAAACATGCTAAGAGAACAGTGCCTCTGCTATTGTGGTTAGCTTTAGGGTGTGGACAGTCCCCACCTGATTTAGTGATTTGTTGGTTCCTGCATTACAACTATCTTTTGTAAACTAGTGACTGCTGATGGCAAGAATATTGAACAGTGACCACCGGGGCAGCACACCTTGAGCATGTGTTTGGGAACTCGAGGGGAGCTAAATTTCCAAGTCTATACCCACCTGAAGGCCCTGAATGGTACCCACAAAGGCAAGTGCTGGCAGCAGATGGACATGCTGTCATTCAGACCAGGGCAGATGTGATAACTTTGGTTTTTTTTTGGTGGGGGGGAAGAGGTTAGGATGAAGGGGCTATTTAAGATTATCAGGCAAACTTACGTTTCTAAAATCACATTTGAAAATACTGTATTATTTATAGAATTTGTCAGAAAGTTTACAAAAATCATGATACACCGACAAATTCAGCTTTACTTAAACATAAGAGTTGGCCATGATCCTATTCAGGGCTCCATTATCCTGGAGAGCAGTTGGTCTTTTGCCCAGCGATTTGAGAAATTGACATTGTGAAGCCCCTGGAGAGCTCACCTCCCATCAGATTCTGTCCAGAGGTTTGGCACATGCAATGACAGGAATTGGCCTGTCCTGCTCTGTGGTGCAGATTTGACCCTGTGCCTGAAAACACATGCCCTTTTTTTAATTGTGCCCCACCTTTTATTTCTGCCTGTTATACCAGATATAAAGAAAGTTTATAACAAAGCCAGAAGTATTCTCAGACGCAGAAATCCAGGGAAACCAAATGAAAGATAATTAGGACAAAAGAAGAGTGTGTTAAACTATTTTGGAATCGCTTCTTTAAAAACTTCCATTCCACTTCCTGTAGTTTCTTTAGGCTGGTGACTTTGGGTACCACCCCCAATCTGATTCATAATTTAAAAAATATACTTATGTGGCAAATCAATTGGACCATAATTATATGGGATCCTTTGCTATATATATCATTGCTTAGGAACCAAATAGATTTAGATAGTGAGACATGTATGTGTATGTGTGTGTATAAAGCAGAAACAATTTCTTAAAACAATGTCTATTCTTATTACCAACAATATACTCTAATAGTTTATGTTATGTTGTTTGACTTTATTATATTTCATTAAAAAAATATTGGCTAAGCCCATTTGATTTCACATCCCATTAATGGGTTGTGACTCAGTTTAAAAAGTGCTGTTTTAGGACATAAATCTGTGTATGACAGATTAAATTATGAGGCAGAGTCTTTTTTAAAAATGTCCTGCAGACCAATTGGCAACATTGGGTGGTGCCCATTTGGCACAGCTCTGTAGAGGAAAATCCTCCTGTCTTTGCCTCCAACTCATTATTGGTTTCCTCTTCTAACCAATCTGGAAAAACTCTGGTATCTCCCCAAAGTTTGCTTGCACACACTAACCTGAATTGACTGAGGGGGCAATGGGCTCATACGGGGAGCACCTTCACTGTGTAGGGGAGGAACTCAGAGGCCTGAGAAGTGGTGTATTCTACACAGCAGTGCATAACTCTGGCACTAGATAATTGCCAGCAACGCTTCCTATAAGGAAACATGAGCAGTGTGCATTTTCTAAGAGAAGGGCTTCAACCAGTGCTCTTGGCTTGTCTTAGTGCTCTTGGCTCTGGTCGATATGATAAAGTGTCATAGACTGGGTGGCTTAAACAAAACACTTTTATTTCTCACAGCTCTGGAGGCCAGAAAGTCCAAGATCAAGGTACCAGCCCACTCATTCCCTCAGCGAGGGCTCTCTTCCTGTCTTGCAGATGGCTACCTTCTTGCTGTGTCCTCACAAGGCAGAGAGGGAGAGGAAGAGAGAGAAACCAAGCTGTCAGGTGTCTCTTCTTATAAGGACACTAATCCCATCATGGGGCCCCCACCCTCATGACCTCATCCTAAATATATTAATAATTACCTCCCAAAGTCCCCACCTACAAATATCATTACATTTGGGGGTAGGGCTTCAAAATATGAATTTTGAGGGGACACAATTCAGCCCACAGCACAGCTGATGAAGAAAGAGATCCTCCCTTTTCCCTTCCCCCTTCCTTCTCTGTGGTCAACCCGCTTCTTAAGGCATTCTGTTGCACAGTACTGAAATAACCTTGGTTTTTCCCTTACCCTGGGCGTTAAGGCCCCACAGCTTATCCAGGTGTACTGCTGGCTACTGGTCTCCTACTACACACACTGCACTTAGCAGCTTGTACTCTTTGGGGATAGTATTTTATTTTTTATCTGGCTAGGAATTAAAAATACACCTGTTCAGTCCCTGTCTTGTTGTCTGTGCATCTGATTCATTTCTTAGGCAGTTGACTCAGGCACAGGGTGGGATTGCAAATGGGAGAATACAAACTGGGGCTGTGCAGGCTCTTCACAGGATGCTGACTGTAACCTTCCAGAAGGCAGAGTCTGTGGGTTTGGCTTGTTCTCTATTATGTGCTCATGCCTAGCACAGTGCATAGTACCTCGCAGGTGCTCAACAAATGATTTGAAAGAGGATGAATCAGCAATAGTTAAGGGGCTAGGCACAGCAGGTGCACCCCTTTCCTCTTCTTTGAGATCTTGGTCCCTCTTGGTCTTGACATTGCAGTGATCTTGGTTCTAATGACCTCAGTGTAAGAGAAATTTTATAATCTGTTTATCTTCTCCCTAAAACTTGTGTGACCAGGACCCTAATCTCATTCAGTATTGGTTTTCTTTCTTCACAGTGGGAGTATTGATAACTGCCACCTCTGTTGCTTGTAGGTGTTGAAAATAAAGCCACTTTTCTGTTGGCAGAGTGTTTTGTGGTTCTGAAATGAAAGGGATTCAGTTTCACCTTCACTATCACTTTACCACAGGCATCTCAGAATTAGGAGTTAAATCAAGTTGAATTTAAAGACATGAAATGCCTCCAAGCTATACCAGCCCCTAAAGTTAACGCATAGTAAATGCTAAACTTGGAAATATTGTAAGGGACCTTAAAGTCAAATGAAGACTGATATCATCATTGTTTTAAGAACACACAATTTTTCCATGTGAAATACTGTTACGAGGTTAAAAATAAATCCAGATTTTGGAAAAAAAAACACACACAGGTGCTGTCTGCTTCTAAACTGTTCTGGAGAACTTGACTTGAAAAAAGAGAAGGGAGGGGGAGAGAGAGAGAGAGAAAGAGAAGAAAAGCACTAACCACAAAATAGCTTCAAAGAATTTTCTTGTAAACACTTTACCCTCAGACATATATGTGTGGGTTATGTGTTTGCAGTAATATATTCAAGAACAAAGTACTGAGTGTTAGCCAAGTAAACTATTTCAACTACTGGTAGTTTTTTCTTTTTTTTTTTGTCCTGTCTAGCTGAAAAAATAGTTTGTTGGTTTTTTTTAAAACTCCTTTTGGTAAAACTAGATATCTAATAAAAAGAATATTGATTTTTTTAAATTTCAAGGTCAAGTTCACTCTGCAAAATAGGATGTTTCGTTGAGTCAAAGAACCATATAACTCAGGCCAAAGAATAACTTTTCATGAAATCAATAGCAGCTAGAGTCAAGGTCTTACTCAAATTATATCCATCTTCACCTTAATTCTTCTTTCATCTATTTGTAGTTCAGGATCATCTGAAGATTTCATAACTCCAGTGGTTTAAATTAGGAAGTTGGATCTAAATATTGCTGGCATAGTATTAGCACATAAAGGATGGAGACCCTTCAAGACAGTTCGTTTTCTTTATTCTAATTGCAAATAGAGGGCAGTCGTTGATTGGGTGATGTAAAATAGTGAAAGGTTTAGGTCAGAGGTTTTCCTCAGTCATTATCTTATTAGTGGCAAAGATCAAATAAGGAAAGGAACAGTGTCTGGAGAGAGGGTGACTTATAGTGATGGGTAAAGGGTAGATCTTTCTCTTTTCTCTTAGAGCAGGGTTATTCAGCCTAGGGACTGTAGACATTCTGGGCTAACTAGTTCCTTTTTATGGGGGCTGTCCTGTGCTCTGCAGGATGGTTAGCAGTGTCCCTGATCTCTACCCACTAGGTACCACCAAGTTGTGACAACCAAAACTGTCTCTCAACATTGGCAAATGTGGCCCTCCTCCCCTGTTGAGAACTATTCTCTTGAATTAGTCTGTTACATGCTTTTGTTTCAGTTATTCAGACAGTGAACAACAGGGAGGTTGATAGATTAGGTTCATTTGGCTTTACTGAGTATCTGCTACAACCAAATGTTTCTCCCATTTCTATATAATGCCATATATGCATATATGATTTCTGTCATATATGCATAGCACCTGTGCTATATAGTTTACTTAGTAGTTTTGTTTAAATCTCTTTATTTTTGTTAATGTAAATTTACTTACAAAGAATACTTATTTTCACTAAATCGAAAACCACAAATAAAAGCAAATTGTATATGCCATAAATAGAAGCAAATTGTAAAAATAAATTGCAATGAAACATAGCATTTTTATTAGATTGTAGCTAGAAATGTTTCCCTGCATAAGGCCGTACGTCTGAGGATTGTTCTCTTTGTTAAAAAGAGAGATTATCAAAGATTAGCAGGGTTAAAACCATAATAGCACACTGAGGTTTTCTTCTTGATGTAATCAGAATGATTGAAAGATAATCGAAAGAAGGATGTTCCTGTCTTTTTATTTCTTGTTATTTAATTCCATGCCTTTGTGCCACATAAAGTCCTCTAGGTTATAGGTCTGACCTTTTGAATAATTATGACCTAGAGGATGTATGTTGGCAGAGTGTGTGTGGCAGGGTGAGGGGCTAGAGCATGGATGAATATGATGAATAAAATGCCCTTTTGCCTCCAAGTATATGGGGTACTAATAATAAGGCATCAACAATAAATCTAATACAAGATAAATGAATAAATAAATAAAACTAACATGCAACAGAGATATAAGAACCACAGAAGTCTTTATGACAGATGATAACTCTTACTGAGAGGACTGGATGTCTTCATGGGGGAGGGGTGGACCTGGAAGTTTGGCAGGATTTTGGCAGGTAGGGCTTTGGTAAAGGGCATGCCAGGCAGAGAGTCCATTCTAAGGAGGGACAAAAAATGGCAGAAAAGTATAGGATGTACATTTTATTTTGCAAAATTTACAAAGCATGGACATTGCAATGGCGGATAAGGTTAGCAGGCTAGGGTGATACCAGACCAAAGATGGCCTGTAAAAAAAAAAAAAAAAAAAAGACTGCCTCTATGTCACTTGAAAACCTAAATTGTAGATAAAGTAATTATTGTGAGAGCAATAGCTGGCTGCAGAAGCATCTGCATCTTGGGCTGAGTTTGTGGGACACAGAACTTGCCACTAATGTCTAATCTATATAAAACATGGGGCTGGGTAAGAGAAAACTTACTATGTTGGTTTAAAAACAAAAGAAAGAAAAACCCTCCCATATCCTGTGACTAGATAAGAAAGAGGAAGTGTGGGATTGAGATCAGTTGCTTACACCAGGTAAAGAGCCAGTAAAAGGAGAGCCAGTAAATATTTTAGGCTTTGGGGGCCACTTTGTCTCTGTAGAAACCCTCAACTCTGCCGTTGTTGAGTGAAACCAGCCATATACAACACACGGACAAATGCACGTTGCTGTCTTCCAGTGAAATTTAAATTTTATATAATTTTTCCATCAAAAAATGTTATTCTTCCTTTGAATTTTAAAAACTATTTCAAAATTTAAAAATTGTTCTTATATTGCAGACTGTACAAAATCAAGCAGCTGCTAGATTTGGCCCATGGTTTGCTAACCTAGACCAATCGAGCTAAAATTCTGTTCCTCCTCAGTTGCATGAGAATTTCAAGTTAAAATGACATCAAAACTTCAATTATTCAAGAAACCACCTTGAATCTCTCTTTCACTTTGAAAATGTCAACCTGATATTAGTTTTCCAGCTGAGCACACGCTTTAAATGCATACTCATTCTTTTTTCTAGATCTACTGAAACTGCTACAGTTAACAGTTCTAACCTACGTAGCATGTTGACTAGTTCTGTTCCATTCATCTGTTTTCATTCTTCCTATCTTTTTTTAACCTGGTATTGACTGCATGATTGATGTTTACCTCATACAATGTTTTTGAAAATGCAGAAGCTTTACTTGAAGTGTGTTTAAGTTAAATTTCCATACCGTGATCATTGTTCATATCCAAAGACTATTTATGGGTGGGTAATTTGGTTTGTACATAATAATTAAATAGGTTTCAAGTTGATCTTTATTATATTTGGGGTGAAAATAATATGCTAGATAAACTATTGATAAAAGATTTACCTCTAGTAAAGTTTAATTTTTTTGTATATTATCTTTGTGTTGAATAATCCTTCTATATGCTGTGCATACATCTCAGATGGACTAATTAAGGTCCTTTAAAATGGGACCCTGTTCAAATAAGCAATCTTTTGAACAAATAGAATTATTGCTTTTTTATTGAATAGAATTTAGAGCTGAACAGAATCAGCCACTCGTATTTTAACTAAAGCAGAGGTTTCTAAAGTGGGATGTCCTTATCCAGAGGGTGTGTAATACAATGGGGGGCCAGAAGAAAGCATTATATAACCTATTTTTGGTTTTTTTTATTTGCTTTTTATTTTTATTTTTGGATGTTTTAAAAAGCACATTATATATTGGTGCAGTAGCACATGTATAGCATTAAGAGATTAGTATACACAATTTAGGAGCATGGGTCAAAGAATGGTAGTTATAAGTGGATACTCAATAAACTACTTATATTTAAGTAACATTCTACTTTATGAAAATGAACTTAAAGCAGATACATACATCAGAATGCAAACGAAAAAGAAATCATATTGCAAGGTGTGTCTTTGAGCACAAAGGGGAAGTGGGTACATATGTGCACTTGTTATGCATTTCAAGACTGCTTGATGAAAGGTTTTGATAAGAACTTACTGCCATTGTAACCAAAAAAGTCACACAGAAGAAAATAGAAAAAGAATAAAGGAATACGTCTTGCATGCATCAAGCAGAGGGTTAAATGAATTTCGGGTTGAACAAGAAAGATCAGTGGTCATGGAGTTTAGAGGAGAACAAAGGAGACAAGTGGAGTGTTTTAATATTTATTCACAAGAATCTCAATTTTCATATAAGTAATGTACCTCATGACAAATTTTGCCAACTGCTTCCTTAGGCGGCTGAAGGCATTGACCTAAAAAGTTTTGGGGGCAGTGCTTGAAGGGTTATGGGCATTAGTGCCAGGATGTTGAATTTAACCCTGTTAATAAATGCATTGTCACCACTTATTTGTTAAGTCATGCCTCAGGGTGATTTGGTTGAAAAATTCACCAGGTACAAAAGTATTTCTTAGGAAAAAAAGAGATTTAGATTTGAGACCACACTCTGATTAGAATAGTCTTTAAAAAAGGTAATGGATATGACATGTTCTTACTTGTTTTCTCTACTAGTTTGTGGTAGCATTCTTTATTCAAAGTGCACTTTTTTCGTTTATGTCATGACTCTAGACAGAACTTCACTAGTATTACAAACCAGAACAGAGAAGAGGAGGGGATAGCGAATCTGTAAATGGAAATGTGTTCACACATTTATTGTTACCTACAATGCAGTATTTGAATGATTTCTCCCCAGTTTACGTCCTTATAGTCTGTCGGATAGAGACCTTTGCTTGCATTTTGCCTTTCATTGTGCAGAATCTTACACTTGCCAGCTTGATCCACATTATTGTACTATCTTGAAGGAACAATTAGTGACTACTGTAACATACTAAGTGACTACCTTACATTTGGGATATTAACAGACACACAAAGTTCTTTAGTTGTGACAACTGTTCCATGTTTAGTCTTTACCAGGATTTAAATATCCTGCTACCTATTCATTCAAGTGAATCTTACGTTTTTCCAAAGCTCTCTATCAGGACAACCACTGAGAAAATAAGACTATGCTATTAAATGTGACCAAATTCAAAATATATAATTCAATAAATCAGCCTGGCCTAGAGTGTTTGGCTATAATAGGCCTCTAAAGATTTCTTCTGTGAGTGGAAACATTTTTAGTGGCTCCTTTGGGACTCTAGATCCTTCCTTTCCTTTTCCCCTCAATGTGAACATGTAAGCTAATAAAAATGCTCAATGAGGTAAACTTGTGAGCTCTCCGGAGTGCAGCCTGTAACTAAGAACGTAATAAACAGAGCTTGTCATATGTATGTGTGCCACATTAGTGAAGTGGAAACCTGAGCCAATTACCAGGATAATCTCCAGCAAACCACTCCAGTTCTTTACAGTGTTGAGCTGCCAGGCAGTGCAATGTCAGGACCGAGCTGAGGCTGTTGGGGTCCCAGGCCAGGTGAGGGCAGCAGAGTGCAGTGCCGGCTGAGCGGGCAGGTGGAGGGGAGCATGCCCCTCAGGGGGCTGCCCTGCAAGGGCAGAGGTGGGCAAGGCAGCTACGCAGGATGGCCCTGAGGGGGGGCACCAAGTGGGCTGTTCCGCACAGTTGGGTCGGTGGAGGGGAAGAAGGACAGCTGAACAGGGCAGGGACTGAGGCTGTTACAGGCAGGATAGAAGTGCTACTTGGCAGCTGGGCGTCTTTGGGCATAGACTGAACCTCACTCAGCCTCACTGGGAAAGCGAAGGTTGTGGTGGTGTGTTCCCCACGGGGCAGCTAGACCATGAAAGGAGATCACATTTGTAAAACACTTAGCTCCATACCCGGCACGTAAATGTAATGTCATTCCCCAGACAGGCCACAAGGTGGGAGGTAGGGGATGGTGATTCTGAATTGGGTATTGATAGGGTAAATACCTGACTCAGACCGGCTCACACAGCCTTGTTAGCAATCTGACCTCAACCGCCTCATTCCCCACCCCTTCTCTCCCTGATCACCATCCCGGGATGTTTACCAGGAGCTTGATGTGGTTCTACTGTCTTTATGTATATTGCTAATTATTTCAAGAACACGACTGCGTGTTTATCACCAGCACCGTTTTTCAGATGAGGAACCTGAGGCTTGGAATGGTGAAGCAGCTTGTCCAAGCACTCTCAGCCAGGTGGAGGGGAGCAGAGCTGAGATTCAAGCCCAGGTTTTTCAGACTCCTGCATCCATGCACTTTCCACTCTCCCTGACCTCGGGCACACGGGGCCCTCGGGGCCCCGCATATCTCTATGGTGGTGTGCATGAAGCTCCCTCGGCCTGAAAGGCTCCTCTCCTGCAATCCCTCCAGGGCAGTCTTCCTCTCTCACGCCCCTGCTCTCATTTCATACATGCCCACCTCTAGTGTTTATATTACAGGTAAATGCCTTGTGGTCTTCAGCATCAGAGCATTTGCTACTTGGGCAAACCCATCTTTTATCCCCACTACTAAGCCCATCCTTCCAACTAATGCCTGCCCCCAATAAGTGCTTAATAAATGTTTGTGGAATATCATGTGAACAAACAAACATCAGGGGTATTAGTTGCAGGATAACAAGCAGGACTTAAATCTCTTTTTGTAGGACGGTTTCCCTATAGCAACCCCCTGCTAAACCAGCATACCGTGAAATTACCTGCTTGTGCCTGCCTTCCTCTCACTAGAATGCAAGCTGTTGAGGGTCTGGCCTCCGTCCCTTTGTTCACTGCTGTGTTCCCAGCACTGAAACCAATGCCTAGTACATAGTGAGCACTCATTAAATATTTGTTGAGTAGTGAATTGGTTGCCCCAGTGAGGCTTCCACAACTGAAAGTCCTTTTGAACTCAGGGAGCTCTGGTCTTTTATCAATCTATTCTGTCTTAAAGAGCCCCATCTCTGAAAAACAGAGAATACTGTCACCTTCTGTGATTCGATCATCTACTTCTAAGGTCCCTTCTATCCTCAAGCACCTGCACATCTGTGTTTCCTTCCAGTTAAATTCTCTGGGCGATTACGTTCTTTACTTGTGTTCAGGAGACAGAACAGCTTTTGGAGTAAGTAGGACTCTAAGCTCCAAAGGCTTTTTTAAATGTGCTGGAGGATCCTTGAATAAATTTTATTCTTATTTTGTGCTTTTAAAATGCTTTTCCTTTTTTTAGAAACATGCACTCATTGTTATATTTGCTCATTTTTACTTCCTTTAGTGGACCATACAAATGCTGGCAATAATTGTGGATATCTAGGACAGAATTTAGCAAGAAGGTGTGTTTTCAGGCTTTCCCCACCCATCGAGTTTTGTTTTTAAAAGGAATCATTCTTCTTAAAATGCTTGACTTATGACCCCTTTGTGGCTGTGTAACCAATTAGCAATATCCTGTCATATGGTTGTGTAACATGGTCCCTGCCTTGAGCACAGGTGGGGAAGGAGGAGCTAAGGATAGAGTCATGAGTAAGATAAGAGCAGAAAAAGTCTGTTCTACGTCTGTCTTTATTGGGGGGTACTAGTTAAAAGCCATCTACTGAGCTGTTTAATTCTTTGATCAAAAAAATAAATCCCTGCTTGACTTAACTTCCAAGTAGGGTTATTAACTTTATGTTTGTGACTTTTATGCACTGTCAAAATAATTATTCTGAAAAATGTGTATGTTTCCGTCTTTATTTTGACAACCAGAGGCCAGGGGAGTATAGTGAAAGGAAACGGTGGATGGGAAGAAGAGGAGCAGAGACAGGGCTGAGGGGCGGAAGGAAGGCCACTCCTCACCAGCTCTGCTTCCTGTTTCCCAAGTCCACTTTACAAGCGTGGCTGTCCCTTCCTGATTTCTCTGTTTCCTTTGTCCCATCAGAGCCTGTGTACCTTCTGTTTTCCTTGTATTGCCCCTTTCTTATGGAGTGAAGGTTTGTTTCTCCCTAAAATTCATATGTTGAAGCCCTAGCCCCCAATATGATGATATTTGCAAATGGCGCTTTGGGAAATGATTAGGTTTAAATGAGGGGCCCTCATGATGGGATCAGTGGCCTTATAAGAGGAGACACCAGAGAGCTTGTGCACACTCTCTCTCTCTCTCCCCCTGCCATGTAAGGACACAACAACAAGGCAGCCATCTGCAGGCCAGGAGGCAAGTTCTCACCAGAACCTGTCCATGCTGGCACCAGATCTCAGACTTCCAGCCTCCAGAACTGTGAGAAATAAATGTTTGCTGTTTAAGCCACCCAGTCTGTGGCACTGTTGTGGCTCTCTCCCCCTGTTTGGCACCTGTCTGACTTCAGAGTTTAAAGAAGGCGGTGTGTTCTTCTTCCCCAGGTGTCCACCATTGTTTTTCTCCCACGTGTTGGGGACCGTAGGGCAGAGACCCACTGCACAGGGAGTGTCACCTCTCATTTGCTCTGTCTAGGATGGCTGGAGCTGACTCTGAGTTGCTCTTTTCTTTCTCCTTTTTATAAACAAGAGTAGGGCTCCCTAGCATACTGCCACCTTGCTGGACCCTAGACTGGGACAGTTCTTCTGTGGTCACAGCCCCTCTTCCTCTCCTCCGCCTCCCGCACTTGGTGTCTCACTGTGCGTCCATACCTGTTGGCTTTCCCCGGGCCGGCGCCTGCCAGCTCCCGGTGCATTATTTCCTCGGCAGCTGGCACGGGATTTTTTTTGTTGCCAACTCGAAGCTCAGCTATTAAAAAATGAAACTTGGCCCATCTCGAGTGTCATATGTTTGCATCAGGACTTGGATCTGCGTTCTGGCACAGCTCACACGATCACTTTGGGCACCTCTCTCAGGACCGAGAACCCAGTGTTCCTCTGGGCCTCTGACCACATTTTCACGCGCTCATTCCAAATGCAGTCTCCAACTTTGAAAAACGTGTGATGCTTACGATTAGTTGAGGGCTAATTTACCATTGTTTTGCTTGGTTTTATTGATTCTTTAAAAAACCTGTTTGGTGTTTCTTTAGCACTAGGTTGCCTTCTCTGGCTGTTGGTGTCAGTTTCATCTCTTAAATTGTAAATTCCCAAGAATAAGTTTCATGTTTCTTAGGTTAATGACAGCTAACACACAACACTGAAACGGGGATGTTTACTGCATGACTTTGCATAAGCGTGAGCTGATTCAAGAAAGGAGAGTTTTAATTATGGAGATTTTAAAATATTAAATTAAAAGAACAGGTTTTGGGGTTAGAAAGACCTGGAATAGAGTCCCAGTTCATTCACTTATGAACTGTATCATCTTAGACAAGTTTTCAATGAGCCGCAGCTTCTTCATCTGCAAGAGATGATAATAATAATTAAATGAGGTCAGTGCATTCATTATACATGGTAAGTGTCCTGTGAGCATTAGATATTATTGATATTAATTCTGGATTGGCTGTCTGTAAGGATGGAGAGAGTGTAGGTGATTGGATGTCACTATCTCTCAAAGATGTCTTCAGATTCCAAGACTCTGGAAATGTGTTGGCAGTAGGGCTTAGTAATTTTCTGCTGTTACTTTTGAGCAAGTTTTCTGAGATTCTAAGCTTCCCCTTTACCAAAGGGTAGTAACATCGTGCAATATTTGTACATATTTGACTACTGTTCTTTGTATTACACATATTGAAAAGAATGTGTAATATAACCTTAAGATTTTCCACATTTGCTAACAAAAGGACAGTTGGGGTGGTTTAAAATAACTGCTGTAGGTGGCTCTTTCTGTAAAATTTTTACAGTTTTCTTTGCTTCCAAGAAGGGTGTTAAAATTAGAAAATATTAATCTTTTTGTTTGCTTTGAGTTCTTATTTGCACTAACTTTAACTCCTTGTCATAGATTCATTAATTTTTTATTCAGAATAATACCATCTTCACTGGGAAGTTAAATAACCAGACCCCGAATTATTGTAACATGCCTATGATGCAGAAATAAAGAATAGAGCTCTGGAGATCATTTAAGGATCTGTTAGTCTGTGTACACTAATAAAGAGAAATATATCACATGGAAGAGGCTTCTTATATTTAAAATGTTGTCATTATCTATTAGCCATTCCTAGAAGATGTATTTCTCTAACTTGGTACCTAAGTGGAAACATAAAGTTTGATTTCCAGTTTTATCACACATTTCTTAGTAGCTGCTTTTAATTGTTTTAGTCTCTTTTCTGGTAAAGGGATTTCTTTGTAGCACCTGAGAAAACAAATTAATAAACTTTGAGAAATCTGTTAATGAGATACCCAGGACTAGGGATAAAAGAGGGGAAAATAGAGACCAGATGATGTAGGAGATGCCTTACCTGAGTGTCGTTCAGGGCAGGGGTGTTCACTCTGGAATCGCTCTCAGGAAAAAGGAGGGATTGCAAGTGATTGGATATCCATCCTTCTCAAGATGTCTTCTGATTCCAAGATGCAACACTGAGAATAAAAAGCAAGGCTGCAGCCCATGTAAAATAAACCTATGGGTTTAATAGGTATTAATGGAGCCCCTAGTGGCAACCATGGTGTTGTAAAAGTACATTCCCACCCTGGTACCTATTAGCTGTTTATTGCTGATGAATATTTTAGATTGTCACAAGCCTTTTCTATGAAAAGACTGAAAAAAGATAAATTATGTGCTATATTTATTAAGCAAAAAATCTGTGTACATACAACATATTTTTGGATAATAATTATGATTTTTTTGCTATTAACTAAATTCCAGACTTTATTTGTATTTCACCAGCTTTTAATTAACATCCTCTTTCTCTTCCATGGTCGGATCTAGGCTATCATATTGCATTTAGTTGCCATGTCTTCCTTGGTCTGTGACAGTTTCTCAGTCTTTCCTTGCTTTTCCTGACCTTAAAAGGCTTGAGCAACACTGGTCAAGTATCGTGTAGAATATCCCCCAATCTGTTTTTTTTCTGTTGTTTTTAATGATTAACCAGGGTTCTGACTTTTTGGTAGGAATACCACAGAAGTGCCCTCCTTGTGAGATCATATCGGAGAGTACATGATGCCATATGAGATTTCTGGTGATGTTAACCTCCGTCACTTGTCAGATTTCTCCACTGTACAACTGCTATTTATCCCTTTCCTTACCCTGTATAGTCTCTTGAACTGGGTGACTAAGTCTAACCCACCCTTGGGAGGGAGAGGGCTTAAACTCCACTACATGGAGTGGGGGATATCTACATATATTATTTATGGTTTTTTGTTAAGGAAGATTGCTGAGGCATTATTTCATTACTAATAAATTCTTGTATGTATAGAAAATGAGTCATTTTCCACAAATCTTGTAAAATAAACTACTGCCAATAAATCATGCAATTGGAAATGTACTAACTGGTGAGAAGCTTTGAATCTGGTAGGAGAAGCTGTTCCTGGAACCTTGCACTCAGGCACTGGAGTATATTGGAGATGAGGGCTTAAAGGGAGAGCATGAAGTCAGAAGTCTGTTTCATCTTGACAGAGGTAGATCAACTCTAGGCAATAACTGTCCCTGCATGTGTCTCATCAGTGCATAATTCATAGCTGGAATGGCCCTTATTTAAGATGGCCTGCTGGAACTCTCCATTGGAAGATCACACTGGCAACTTTGATGCAGTCTATTCAAAACTAGCTCCATCTTCCACTTACTCCCAAGCAACAGCCCCAACAAAACCTGCCCTTCTACTTGTGTAGCCCATTTTAGTAAATGTTGCCCCCATCCACTTTGGCTCCCTACCTAGAATCACTGGAGGCATTCTAGACTTGTCCTTCATCCCCACTAATAAAACATATTCTCCCCTTTGATGGGTGTATGACCCTGGGCAAGTCACTAGTCACTTATCCCCTCTGAGCTTTGGAAGAGGTATAATAATCTCATAATGTTATTTTGAGGATTCAGTGAGAGAGTGCATTATAAAGTTCTTGGCATAGTGCCTAATATATTGCACACATTCAATAAAGACTAATAGGTACAATTTCTATCTCTTAAATATATTTTTAATCAGTCTTCTCCTCTGTGTGGCCACTAGTCCTTTTAGTTTAAGTCATTTGGAACTCTTTCCTGGATTATTGCACTGGTATGTTAAATCTTGTCTCTAATCCCATCCATTTCCCATCTGTTCGGATGACCTTCCTAAGGCCAAATTTGATTATGTCACTCCCCTGTCTAAAATCCTTTAACATCTTCCATCCCATCCAGGGTGTGAAACTCCTTTGCAGGGACAGTAGGTCTTTTCAGAACAGCTCCTGTTGCTCTTCCCATCTTAACTGTCACCATGCCTGCGTTCCCACCTGGGCTCTAGCCCCTCAGCTTTTTTTCCTCACTTGGATGTGTCGTGATGTCCCATATCTGTGTGCAGCACCTCCACAGTCCTCGTCCCCAAACTTCATCCCCTCGCTCCACACCCCACTCGTCTACTTCATACACAAGATGGCACAGGTGTCATCTCAGGGAAGCCCCTCCTGGCTCAAAGGCGGGCAACCTTCCACTCTGCCTTTACTGTTTGGTGCACTGCTGCTAGCGCCTCTCTGCCTCTACACACAGATTGGGAGCTTCTCTAGGATTTTTAAGTTCCCATGTGCTCCACAGTCCCTGGCAGATGTTAAAAATAAATTATTCAATGACATTTGTTAAACACAGTAAAGCAGACTCTTATGTAGGACCGTTGAAACGGGTATAGGAACCACTGCAATGAGGTCTTGCAGTGGAGAAGGGGGAGATTGGACCCGATTCCAAAGACAGCATGATCAAGTGCAAATTTATAGCCAAGCAGCAGGGACAGTGGTTGGAAAATTACTAAGAGGAAGCATCAGGGTTAAAGGGGATTCTGGCTCAACCAACCTCACAGGATTCTTGCTGAAGGCAGCCGGGGTGATCCGATATTACTTGGGGAATGTGGAGGGTAAGGAACCTGATCAGATTTCAAGTGTGATCAGATATTGAGGGTGGGGGGTTCTTGCTAAACTGACTTAGCAAGGTCTTTGCAAAAATATTTTATAGAGAAGTGCACATATGGACCTAGCAGAAGGTTCAGGAGCCTGACTAAAGTTTGTTCCAGCAAAGAATCTTTGTCACAAGGGGTAAATTTTTTTAACTGTTGACTGCCTGCTAGGTTGTAGGTTATATCATGACTGAGATAACCTAAGTGGGAGTTTTAATAATAGTCCTGTGATGGCAATGTCTCCTTTTCCCCTCTCTGCCAATATTTTTGTTGTTGTTGTTTTTGTTGATTTTTCTGGGAGTTTTTTTGTTTTGTTTTGTTTTGGTTTTGGTTTTTGTTGTTGTTGTTTTTTGCACCTTTTGAAGCCTTTTCAGAGAATGAGGCAGGATTCAGGCAGATATCTGAGAGAGATGCATAGACAATATTTCTCTCCTGTGTTTAAAAAGGGGCACTGCTGGGTATGTCAAGCCTCAGAGTGTGAACACGCTGAAGGTATCACGACTGTGTGTTGGGCCTGTATCTACAAGACTGAAGCACGTGTACATCTTCTTCATTCTTGAGATTCTGACTTAGATTTTGTAGGAATTTAGAGCTGGACAGCTCCCTAGAAATCAACCAATCCAGCATTTCCTTATACAGGTGGAGAAGCTGAAGCACAGAGAGATAGACCATCTATCTTTCGCAGCGCTCCAAAGCTAGGTGGTAGTAGACACAGAACCGGAACCTTGGTCTTCCGCACCTTGACTCTGACACGCTTCTTTTCCTCACAAATGCCATTTGCAGAAACTTGGGCTCAAACCATTCCTGGCTCTTTCTCCTACAGGTTTCCTGAATTATTTCAGAATCCAAAATTTCTTACATCCAAGAAGCAGCTACTACACACTCAGATTTTAACATTTGCACTATTTTCTACCTTATATGTTATGTTTATTTTTTTCTTTGTAGAGGATACGTCTTAAAAATTAAAATGCAACAAAAAGTATTAAACATTGGATGATATTTTACACTTGACTTCTTTCCCATTTTGGACAGTGTTCACCTCGTAAAAAACCTTTGCCCCCAAATGTATTGGAATCACAGCTAAGAATTCCAGCCTGCCTGTCGGTTTGCATTATGTTCCTGTCTATGAGTGATTTGGGGGCTGAGATACCCATTCTTACACATCTCACTGAAGAAACTAGTCAATATGCAAGTGCACCATCCACTTTTAAAAGCCACCCTGTATTAAAATACAACATAAAATAAATCCCTTTTTGTTTGTTCTTCCCAACTCCAGGAAAATTGAATGCTTGAGCAGATGGACTGATTAATATATTATTAGAATATTCAGTAGAACTTAGGAGCTGGAAAAATCACATGGAGATAGTACTTTAATGGGGCTTGCGCATGTCATGGAGCCAAGCTTATTTTCTTACAGTTGGAGACACTATTGATTCCATAAGTTATTTATAAGAGAAATATATTGGATATTTATCCTTATTTTCAATTAATGCTGTCAGCACCTGATTTGCATTAAATACATATTCTTGTTTTTTCTTCCTTACCCCAGTAATTTCACTGACTACAGTGAAAGGCTATCATGTGAAGTTTTAAATTGTTTTAACTGGTAAGAAAAATTATTTTAATTCATTATTGATAACAATGGCAGAAGTTGTTTATCATAACAGGAAAAATTGCAACAATGTCATACTTCTTTTCTTCTCATGCCTATATCTAAGCTTGTGCTGAAGAATGCACACACTAATACAGTTAATGCCAGATCTTTGTTCATTTCTTGGTCTACCTTCTGACATCAGTCAGCACTGCCGTGTTCTTATTTCTCTCAAACAACTTCTACTCTGACCCCTTCCATTTGGTTTTTATTGTCATAATTTTATTAAATGGTGACGATTGAATTCCACTTGATTTCCACCTCCCAAACTGATTCTTTGATCTAATTTTTTAAACCTCTCAACTGCTTGTGAATCTGTTGATGACGAATACTCCCTTAGCTTTTTAAAAAGATAGCTGTGCTCTGTGTGCTGTGAAATGTTGAACATTCATAGTCAAAGATACTGATTGAAATAAAACTTACACAAAACTCTATTGGGTGAGTTTATCATAATCAGGTGAGCAAAGTTATCAGCCTCAGGAATATGGTTCTCACGAATGCCTATAATTTATATAACCTGTGTTCAGCCAAAGTTTCTATTTTTATCCTTTTATATCTATTTATAAAAAGCATCACTGTTAACAGTTTTTCCTGCCACCCTATAGAGCAGGGATTTCTAACTTTGATTCATAGACTTTTGTGCCTAGGTTTTAGGACTGCATGAAGCTCCTAAATTTTATGTGTGGAAGCATTTTTCTGAGGAGAGTGACCACAACTTTTATTACATCCTCAAAGATGTTTAAGGAGTGCTGATGTTTGAGGTTTATCCATATAAACATTTCTTATGTATAATCAGAATAGCTGGGGAACACCAGACTTGTGCTGACAAACATCTTTTTTCCCTCTTCTGCTGCCCTGGCCAGTCCCTATTGCCAAGAAGGCTTCCTATATTCTTATATCCCCAGTTTTTACCTCTTCCATGTTCTCTTTTATTAGTTAGGATTCTTTTCTGTGCATGTGTACTTTAATAGATACATACTGAAGCACCAAAAGAAACACAATTCAGATCGTCTTAAGCAGTGCAGTTTAAGATTTATTGGCTCAAATAACTAAAGTCCAGAGATTATTCAGGTTTTACATGTGGTTTGACTTGGACTACAGATTTCTTTCTCTACATTTCTTTCAGCTTTGCTCTCCTAGGTGTGTTGGCTCTGCCTTTATACCAGCTTCCCTCATGGTAGCAAGATGTAGCCGTTTGAGTCTTAATTCTGGCAACCAGCTGTCATCATCCAGAACAACAGGGATCTTTACTTCCTTCTGTTATTTAATAAACCAGAACCAACCATCTCCATCCAAGGGATATCTGTGCATTAATTGACTTAGGCCTGGATTACCACCATACCTGAACAAATCAGAGACGGGGGGATGAGATTACAGCACTTGATTTATGCCAGTTGGAGTCTACTTTTAGGATTTTGGCAATCCTAACTTTTGCATGTGTGGGAGGGGCTGGGGGCGCCGGTAGAATTATGCTGAGCAGCAACTAATAATATTTATTATATCCCTTAAATTAAGTTGGGCTCCAGCATAGAGCTCGTTATAGTTACACTGTAGAAGATAGGATTTTATCGCAGCAGAAGATGGGAACTTACTGTGTTTCCTAAGGAAGGTTATATGAAACATTAGTTCCGTGGGATGTTTTATCAGAGTTCTACCAGAGAAAAACAGAACCAATTCTGTCTATCTGTCTATGTGTGCATGTATATACGATATATATAAAAATATTAGGATATAGCCTAGATTTGATATATATGCACATATATACTCACAGACACATGCACACACATTAATTTATTTGTATTTATAAATATTTGTTATTTATATTAAATATAAAGTATTTGTTTATATTTTATATTTATAAATATATAAGTATATAAATAATCTTTATTATTTCAAAATTTATGAGTATAATTTTAAATTTATAAATTTATTATTATAAATAACTATTATTTTTATATTTATAAATAATATAGAAATAATGGTTATTTATATGTTAAAATATAAATATAAAAAGTAAAAAATATATAAAAAGTAAATACTATATAAATTTATAAGTTATATCTATATTTATTTAAGGAATTGGCTTATGTGACCGGGAGGCTGGCAAGCCTGAAATCTGTAGAACAGGCCAGCAGACTGGAAAGTCTGGAGTAGAAACTAATGCTGGCATTTTGAGGTAGAATTTCTTCTTCCTCAGGTAAACCTCAGTTTTGCTTTTAATGCCTTTCAGCTGATAGGGTGAGGCCTACCCAGATTATGGAGAATAATCTCCTTTACGTTACTGTCACCTAATAAATTGTAGATGTCAACTGTATTTACAAACTACCTCCAAAGCAATATCAAGACTAGTGTTTACTTGAATAACGTGCTACTGTGGCTTAGCCAAGTTGACACACAAAACTAACCATTACAGACGTTAATACTTATAAGGCCAAAGAAGGGTTGTGAGGTTAAATAAATTTTAGAAATGTTAGACTAGGATTTTTCAGTCTTTAATGTGCTCAAGTACATTGTGGTTTTAAACTATTTCTCAAACTTATTGGATTAAGGACATTTTTTATTCCCCGGAATAATATCTCACTGAACTGGTGTATTCTGTATCTCACAGAATACATTTTGGAAAACACTAGATTAAACTATGATGAAGAAAAGAGGACCTTTACTATAAGTATCTGTTGCCCAGGCTAGAGTGCAGTGGCGTCATCATAGCTCATTGCAACCTCAAACTCCTGGGCTCAAGTGATCCTCCTGCCTCAGTCTCTCGAGTAGTTGGGACTACAAGCACACAGTACCACACCCGGCTAAGTTTTTTGGTATTTTTTGTAGAGAGAGGGCCTTGCTATGTTGCTCAGGCTGGTCTTGAACTCCTGGCTTCAAACAATCCTACTGCCTCGGCCTCCCAAAGAGCTAGGATTACAGACGTGAGCCACCATGCCCAGCCTGTTGTTTGTGTTCTTAGTGTATTTATGTCCGTTTCTCTACCTCTGTTAAATTATAAGCACCTTTGGGATCATACTTTTGTGTCTTCACAAAGTGGAAATTTAATAGATATTGACTGAGAAATATTTTTAGATAAATAAATGGTTGTTAAGTCTTAAGTTAATGATCTTCATAAGCCATTGCTCAGAGCCATCGCTTTCCCTTGGCAGAAATTAAATTGTAATAGCTGTAAAATGTTTGCTGCTCTTTGGAGATTTTCTCACTGTGGGGAACCAGCCAGTAAAATTGAGCAGGTTCTGTGTCCTGGGCATAGTAATCCTCATCTTATTACTTTTACTTTTTAATGTGACAGGCTATTACTTTGTTCCACTTAAGAAATCATTTAAATCCAGAGAAAACAAGTAATGAAAGGAACAGGACAGGTGAAATCCCTGAAAATGAGTCTGGCATTGTTTGTTTTGTTTTGTTTTACTATCTTCTCACAGTACCCAGCACATTGCTTTACTCTCAACGGTGCTTGGTATATGTTGTGCTTGATTCTTAGAAGAGACAAATATTTCCTCTGGACTCTGCTGAAATCCCTTCTTGTTGTGATGACGTGTCATTAGATCAAACAGGGCTGAGGTTTGTTCTCCTGTAACCTATCAGTAATGCCATGTGGTCTAGAGTCTAGATGTGGCTTAGAGTCTTGGCTGAAGACTGTAACCCATAGTCAAATCATGCCGTGGGTAGATCCATTTGCCTGGAAGGGAGTGGAGCATGAAAGACAGATGTGGTTGTCATCTGCAGGTCCCTGAGCTGTATCTTGGATCTTTGCCGAATGCTCTGAGCTGCTTCCTATTTGAGGCCCACCCTAATCTGTCTGTATGGATGTTGTAAACATGTTTTTAAAAAACAAATCAAAATGTAAAGTTCGATTTAATTAGAAAGGTACTGGTTGAATCTGAAAAGATTATTTTAAAGATTTAAAAAGATTATTTAAATCTGAAAAGATTATTTAAAAAGATTTAAAATATTATTTTAAATTGCTTTAAAATAACCATTTTGATTTAATTCAACCATATTATTTATAAGCCAGTTTGTGTGTGTAGGCATGAAAAAGTGGGCATGTTAGTTTTCTATTCCTTTCCTCACCATATAACAGAAAGAGTCCTTAAAGCTGCCCTTGGTCAAGGAGTTGGGATAAAACCCAATCATGTAAAACTTGAAAGGTTCCTCCCTCCCAGGAACACAGATGATCCTGAAATTATCTGCTCTACTTGAAACAATGGCCTGAAAACTGAAAAAAGTGAGCCTTAAAAACATTTTTCCTGGAAGATTATAAAATTAATAATCTAAATATTAGTATATTTTATGTATATTAGATACAAATATATTTATTTTAAAGACATATAATAGATATAAATATATTAAATACCTAAATAATCTAAGTAATTATAAAATAATAAATTCCTTTTAGAAATTTTGGAAATGATAAACAAAAGACAGATGATAAAAATTACTTTTAATCCAGTTACCTAGAAATGCTCATTATTCACATTATTCTTGGCTCTTTTGTATTTGTATATGTGTATATATATTTGTTTTCACCTAATTATTTATCTCCCCAAATACTTTATTGTAGGGCCTTAAGGTTAATGTTTTATAAATTTAAGCATATATTCATCATTGATTGCCTTTTAAATATGCTTTTATATGCTTCATATAAAACATAAAACATATTTAACATATTCTTACACTGAATATACAAAATTGCTTATAGTAATAGCAGCAGACATTTAGCAGGTGTGTACCACGAGCCGGGAGTATAATTTTCATTGCTCTCAATTCTCACAATAACCTGCTAGATAGGTATCATTGACCTGAAGAAGCAGTGGCCTGGGGAGAACAATAACCTGGCTGTGTCATACAGGCAGGAAGTGCCCTAGCCAAGGACTGTCTGATTATCTGACAGACTGCAAAGCTTATACTCTTAAAACTGTCATATTGCCTCTTCTGAAGTGAATTTCATGTCGAATTTACTATGTCCTGGCCAAAATATCTAAGATATAATGAAATTAAATTTTGAGCAAATTGGCCATGCACACAAACTTGACATTCAGGACTTGACAGGCGAATGAGAGTGCTTTTGCATCTCAGAGAGTATATGGATACGCCATCAGGCAGCTGCAGAGAGCCACGGGAGAGAGTCATGTTGCCTGATCCTTCCTGACTGAAGGCGTTATGCACTTCTTTAAAGAAGGAAGATTTTCTTTGCAGGCTTTTCTTAACAATCAGGTTTGTTTCTGATAATGGACTCAAAATAATATCAGAGGACTCAAATTGGGGACTTTGAGGTTAGTTGATAACACATATTTTGTTATCCTTTGTTAACGCTTATGGGCTCATTATGTGCAGACTTTGTATTTCCAGAAGAATGCTCATGTACTGAAGGTACAACTCCATTGCCTAATGTACCACTTTTCCTTCATATAGTGTCTTCATCTCTGCAATTTGTTTTTCGTTCTCATACTTACTTCATTCTTTATCCTTTCTGCTCTTATTTCTTCTTCCTTTCCCCTTCAGTCTTCCATTCCCCATAACCATTATGTTCTGTCCAAATTTCCATTTTATCTTCTACCTTTCCTTCCAGACAACACCTAATTCTGATCCCCTACCCTTAAGTTTACTCAGATTTTTCTTATATTCCATATCTAGTACTTCTCAATCCGCCCATGAATGTGACTTTTTTCTAGCCCAACGGCTGCCTTGGCTTTGAAAATTCTTGGACCTTCTTTGCCATGGCCTGCTATGTATACTTAGATAAAACTGTAGCTTCAAGAGTGGCGGGCGTCGCTGTATCTTTAAGGAAGGTAGTGTTGGGTTAGCTGTATGGTATGTAATCCACTCCTGTTAGCTATTGCACTTTCATGAAGTGATTGTTCTGTGACTAGTGGAAAGGCTCTTGGGTTATCAATAATCTAATTGTCTTCTACTCTTCCACAATTTGTTGTGCTCCAAACAAATTGAGCAAAAGAGTGACATGAAGTTCATCCTTCACTGACCAAGCCACTTTATTCCAGAGAAATAAGTGTCTTTTTTTTTAATTCTTTCTCTGTAATTTAGTCTAGAAGAGCCCTTGTCTATGTGTGTGTCCAGGTCGGTCTTAGAAATATCAAGTGCATTGGTAGTAACAGCCTGGAAAACCTCCAAGACTGCAACAGAAGGGAACTACCTGACAAGACATGTTCAGTGTGTTCACCACGCTCACTGCCTCACAAGACTGCATGGAAGGCAGGGATGGGCCAATTACAGCCTTCTCCTCATGAAGTTTTTACTTTTTTAAATAAAGAACAAATAGAGCTGTATGATTCAATTTGAGAGGGCTTTTATTTCTTTCTGTGAGTCTTCTGATGTCTATGCTTGTCTTTAATCCTCTCCCTTTGCTTTTTATTTTTCTCTTTCTGCTTAGTCTTTCTTTTCCTTTAGAGGCTTCTAAATATTGAACCTAAATATGTAAGAATCTGCTATAGAGCTGTGATTGAAGGGAAATTTCAATATGCACTCACTAATGAAGTTTCCTGCTATATAAGATGCACTGAGGAAGCCCATGCTGTTCCGGTTCACAGTGTTATGTGTATGTGACTTTGTGGTATTGAGTTTAGGGTTCAATGACTTGTTCCTTAACAGCTCCTCGATGTTGATGTCTCATTACCACTAATGAATTCATATAGATTCAATGGAGCAGGGCAGGGAATAATTATGAGTTCAAACTCATGCATCTATGCACACTTTCTCTTTCTTACTACTAGTGTTATGTCTTGAGTCACGTTAACATCACAGAAGGCATCTGGGCTAGGGCAGAGTTATGGAATGCCAAGACATAGTCATAGTTACAGGATGCCAAGGCACTGTCATACTCGTGGCAACTCTGGGAATTACCCCCAAGTCTGCACTCATACACTTTCCAAGAATGGATCTATTTGGAGAGGTATTTTAAAACTTGTCAAAGTCATTTGTCTTGGCTTCTTCAGCTGATGTATGTGGGGACTCTACTATTGGCTGCTGTAGTATAATCTGTGCCTAGAGCTATGGGGCTCTTGCTGTAAATAGCATGGCACGCCACAAACCACAAGGAAGTGAGTGGCTTCTTATATATTTTTGTTCAATGTGGAAAAGTGTGGAAGAACACACATAAGACTGCCTCTTTATTTGGGCCTTCATGATCTGATCAGGAATATATTTTCTTATTTTCTCTGGATCCTTCTATTTAACTAATTTTAAGTTGAAATATACTTTTGGGGAATTTGTGGTTACTAGCAGAGTTAATATAATAAAATCCTATGAGTCTTACTTATAGGTTTCCCCCAAAATCTAAACATAATATTCAATTTTAAAAATCTGTAATGACATTCTTAGCAGTAGGCTAGTAACTAATAATAATTATTATTAGTAATAATTATGACTAGCAACTAGTAATAATAATGGTGCAATGGTAAGTTAATCATAATGTAATGTTAACTAAAAGCACTTGTAAGAAAAATTTTGACTAAATTATTTGTGACTCAGTACATACTTTTTCTTGAGAAATTCTTTTATCTCTGATCCTACCGATTTTCAAAACAAGGGCTAGATAAGGAATCTCTAATATAATGATAGTTATTGACAATGACTAGATAAACATTGTACAGACTAGAAAAATAATTCCGATAGTCTACGCGTTTTCACCAATCTGACAATTACTTAACAATAGCAAGTGATGCTACTTCTGTTGACGACGGTTCTGCATGGACAGTGCAGAAAGAGAAATAGGGCTCAAGTTGTCAATTGCGTTTGCATTTGTCTTAGCTTTCTTATTTTCGTCAAGCCTGATTTCTTGTCTACAGAGACTTGTTTTTTATAGGTCATTTGGCTTCTGCTGATTAATTAACTAATTGAGAGCAACATAGAACATGCACACACACATTCATGTTCTCATTAGAATGTCTTAGTTTTTGACGTGGAGGTGGATTTAATTTAACTAATTTCTACATGGATAGTACTTCGGTGCACCTCTCCTGTCTCACCATTCCCTCCTCTCATCTTCTTCCAAAAGTACCTTTGGGTTCTGGCAGCTGCCTATGGAGAAGCTTCAAAGCCCTGTGCTGTTTGCTCCTCTTCGGGGCAGACCTCTCAAACCAACAGCAGGTGCTAGCCGCCCTGCTTGACCTCAGAGCCTGGGAGGAGAGACATTTCCAGTTCCGGACAGGGTCAGGCTGTTCTGCCGCAACAGATGGTCAACATTTGGTCTTCTCAGTCATGTCATCTGGGGGACTCCAATACCATTTTATGTTATCTTTCTTATTTTTCATTTAAAAAGAAACAGAAAGAGGAACACAATGCCATATCGGAATAGCCAACAGCTTCAATGTTGACAATAGTGAAAGACAATATTAAAAAACCAGAAAAGAACAAATGAACATGGCACATTTGCTAAAATGCTTAACTATAATTCCATGATCTTGATTTTATTCTATTTTATGGAAGATTGAAAAGACTTAGCTACTAAGAAGATATTAAGTAGATTACATACAGTCATTTTTTTCATTATTCAAAATGTGACAGAAATTTTCATTTTAATTTTCTAATTTGATATTCATATATGCACACTGATATCTCTTCATCTACAACAAGACTTTCGTCATTATCATTCCATCTTGTTACATAGTGGTAAGTCAACTCATTATTTAAATAATTTCCAAGTAAATTCCCGTTATTAATATTTATTTATTTATTTATTTTTATTCTTTCAGCATATTGTGGGGGTACAAAAGTTGAGGTTATGTATATTGCCCTTGCCCCCCCATACCCCCAGAGTCAGAGCTTCAAACTTGTACATCCCCTAGACGGTGCGCATTGCACTCACCCATCCCCTCCCCCACCCACATCTGCCCAACACCTGATCAATGTTATTCCTAAATGTCTTATTATGTTATATAGAAGCATTTCCTTTTCACCTGGAAAGCATTTCAGAAATCTTATTGTGCTCAGACATAGAACTATGGTAAAACTGCCATTAGTTTAAGATGTGAACACTTAATCTGGCTCATGAAAAATAGAAGCCTAGAATAAACGATCTTCATCTAGATCAGTGGTCTCCAACCTTTTTGGCACCGGGGACCAGTTTCATGGAAGACAATTTTTCCACGGACCGGGATGGGGGAGAGGGGGAGGGTGGTGGTGGAGGCGGAGCTCAGATGGTGATGTGAGTGATGAGGAGCAGCTATAAATACAGATGAAGGATTCCTTCGCTCTCTCACACACCACTGTGTGGCCTTCTTCCCCGATTCCTAAGTTTCAGGGAAACCAATATTTCCATAGATGGAGGGGAGGGCAGTGGGGGGCGGGCAGCAGAGCTCTGCTGCCTGGTCCCTAACGGGGGTTGGGGACCGCAGATCTAGATTATTGTGCTGCAGATGGAGGTGGCAGTTGGACTCAAATTTTGTTCTAAAACCTGGTCAAGGTCTGTTTTGGAACTTGAGGGCAAGGGCCTTAGTTCTGCCTGTTAGGATATAACTAGCTGTGCTGCTGCTTCATCAATGTCATGAGTTTGATACAAAGAGAGAAGCTGATAGGAAATGGGGTTAGGGTGGGGGGCAGTGAGGCCCAAAAGGGAGTCACTGTGGGCAAACCCTCCAGGAAGCTGGCAGAGGTTGCTGCCATGTGGCCATGGCAATGTGGGCTGTGAGATGATCTCAGTCTCTGCACAGAATCCTTTCTTGGCTATAAGCAGGATTGACACCCTTGATAAAAGACAAGGAACAGACCTGTTAACCTCATTTAACAGCCTTCTCACTCTGTAATGACATGAACTGCCATTAGTATCCCAGTACAAATTTTAAAGTGTGTCAGATGATATTCATGGAAGATGTGAAGAAATTAACGTATTGAGAAAGAAAGTGAAGAATCGAGAGGTCATTTTCTTTCAGGATTCGCAGAAACCCATTCACATAAATCCATCTGCTCATCCCATCCACTTTTCAGTGTGTGACTATTTCACCTATGATTGCCAGCACCTGCAGCCAAGGAGTCGTCTCTGCTAATCCCTTCTCGCTGCTTCTTGCACAGAGCCTTGCGTCACTAGGCAGCTACATATTTTTGGATGATGGTGGTAAAAGTGAAACTATCCAAGTATGTGGATCATGGGGTAAGAAAGGTACCGCTCTTGAGTCCCCGGGCTTTCCCTGGGGACTTTTGTAGTTTCGGGAGGCTATTTCTATACTCGGTGCAAACACTTGTGTTGGCCTTAATGAGGCCCATGTTAGATGCTGGACACACAAAGCACCTCATGACAACAACATTGCAGTGAGATCCTTCATTTCAAAAGAATCCTGCAAAATCCCAGTGCTCCTGAAGCTGAACTTTGTGCAACTTTTAGTTAAACTATTTTTTTTTTTTTTTACACATAGTGAGGTTTTATGTGACATATAAACAGAGGCTGATTATTGAAATTCCCTGGTTTGCTTGAAATACATTTCTGATGGCCATTATTGAAGGTCTAATATCATAGTTTACTCTTGTCTGCACTACTATCTAACATCATAGTTGAATGTTGTCTGTACTACTGTTGATGTCCATAGAGCCGGGTTCCTAAGTCTTACAAATAGCTGTGGTCTGCCCACCCCATGTCAGTATCACCCCCACAGGATCTGCTCACTTTGGTGAGCTATGAATGGAAAAACTCTTCCCAAGTATCAAGCAATTATATTTCTCCTTATAAACAGAAAATGTTTGCAGCGGTCTTTATTATAATCTGAGTGGGTTTTCTTGGATTCATGCCCAGCAAGTTTATTTTTGTGTTTAGTAGGCTGATTTTCTAATTTTCTCTACATTTCTTAGTAGAGTTTACCAAACTGTTTATCTTTGCTGACAACTTCAGCTAGGTCAGAGTTTGTATAAATGCAGTGGAGCCTTAAAGTAAACATTATCTAGACTTCCCTAAGATCTTTATTGCTGGCTTTTAGAGTAATGATTTTTGCACGACCTTAGCTGAGCCTGTCTTCGGAGTGGAAACAACAGCTGAATTGTGTGTTTGCATTCCCAAAGCCCCATACGGTTCTTGTAAAGTCTCTATTATTTGTCTTTGTAGTCTCAAAGCTTTGCATTTATGAATTCATTGTATCATCATTTTATGATCATTTGGGGTCTCTGATGGTGTTCTGATTAAATGCCCATTTCTTAGTTACCACAGCACTGTTTTATAATGCTTAAAATGCCTACCTCTCCCAGTGTATTTTTGGATATGTGGGTAATGGGTTGGAATCACTATTGTTATAGGAAATAAATTATTTTAAGATAAATGGTATAAAGATTAAAAACATTTCCCCAAGATAGGTTTCTTCATACGTAGAACACACACACACACACACACACACACACACACACACACGCACACATGCAAATGTATATAACTGTATGCATTTTGATATTGACTAATTGATCACAGAATCCAACTAGATATCTTACAGAAATGATCCTGTCTTACATCCATACCATGGTTACTACTCAGTAATGAAAAGTAACAAACTATTGATACATGAAATAACTTGGATGGACCATATGCTAGTGAAAAATGTGAAAAAAGCCAATTTCAAAAGGTATGATTCCATTTATATAACAATCTCAAAATCACAAAATTTATAGAAGTAGAGAATAGATTAGTGGTTGTCAGGGGATACTGATGGTGATTGTAGGGTGGGGTGGAGTTGGGTGTGACCATAAAGGGGAACATGAGTGGTACCCTTATGGAGATGTAATAGTTTTGTATTTTGGTTGTGGTGGTGGTTAGATGACTCAACGCATATGATAAAAGGGCGTAGAACTATACACACACATCATTCCAATGTCAATTTCCTAATTTTAATATTACTACAATTATGTAAAATATAACCATTGGGGGAAACTGGGTGAAGGGTATGCAGTACCTCTTTATACTATTTTTGCAACTTTCTGTGAATCTATAATTATTTCAAAATAATTTTTTTTTTCAAATGAGCCAGTATTTATGAAGAGCCCTAAGGAAGACAAGCCTTTCCTTTCCAATGTTGGTAATAAATGCAATAATTGACTCTTAGAGCTGGAAAAGACTTATGATATTCACACATAAATGCCAGAATAATGTGGCAGTCTTAACCTTTTTTTTAAAGCTGTTTATAGTTTCTATTCTTGGCAGCAGTCTTATTATTTTTGAATATTTATTAACTAGCATGAACACACTTGTAAAATGATGTTCATTGCTCACAACAGTATGTTTGATCTTTCACATTTTGAAAGTCTACAGGCCATGTGGACAGCAAGAGTTGTGCTGGCAACGTTCCAGTGTCCTTAAGCCAAATCCATTTTTAAAAAAATAGACATGGCTTCACTGGACATTCCAATAGTGCCTAGCTTTGAAGGGGGATTTTTTTTTAAGTTTTATTGAGATATCATTGAAATAAAAAAATTGTATATTTAAGATACACACTTGATTTTTTGGTATAGGTATGCATTGTGAAATGATCAATCAAGCTATTTAACATATCCATAACCTCTACATAGTTACCATTGTGTGTGTGTGTGTGTGTGTGTAGTCTTAGCCATTTTGTTGTGAAGTGTTGTTATCATAATGAAACTAGTTTACTTTCTGCTTAATGCTTAAAAAAAATCCAAAATGGGTAGAGGCCTTTAAGCTGGCTAGGAAAAGCAAGTGTCTCAAACTATATATGTCAAGGAGAACCTAGGAAAAACACTTAAGGAAGTAAACCTCAACATATGGTATGAAATTATGTAAAACTTTCAGCCCCAAATCCAGGGAAGACAGAGAACAGATTTATTATACTTTATTGTTCATTGTAATTTGTCAGGTGACAACTCATTTGTGGATTATGCTATTTGTACTTTTTCCAATTCTTCTCTTCTCTTTCCCCCAGTGAAATAAAAGTGCACATAGTCATAGAACTAGAGCCCAAGGAAAGAGGCAGAAAGAGTTTGTTTTCTTCATCTTCTTTAAACATACAGAGTATATGCTTCTTGGAGGGTAATGCATTTAATATTAGTGTCTGTATCTCTCACTTCTATACACTGGCTTTTGCCACAGGGTTTGCTATTTAACTACTAACAAGTTAAGAGTCTCTAAATAAACAGAATATTTTTTAAAAACTGAATGCAGTCCAGGGAAAAGTTGTAACGATGATTTAAAAAAATGAATAGATTATCTTAGTGCAATTTGATTTGAAGTATAGAAAAGAGAAAAAATGATTTTAACACAAGTTTCCTGAAAGATTTTCTTACTGATCTCATGTAAGCATAATACACAAATGAGTTGGGTTTGAACTCATGATATTCATGGAAAAAAATATCAAGAAAGGGGATTTGGGCAAATTTCCAACAGTCTGTTGGAAATGACAGGGATATTCTGTCTTTGGAGGATGGGACGTGGGTAAATGTGCAGTAGCCTGACTTCTCTTCTCCGGGATGCAACTGTGACCCCTCATGTGTTGCTCCAAGTGATTTGAAGATGGCGTGCTTTTGAAAAACCGTATCTCTATATATAATCTCCTAATTGTTCTGGTTTAAACTAAGAAAATGTGACTTACAAAAGATTCCACTGTATAAAACTAATTAAAAGTATTACAAAAAGAATCTTCACTTTAATTTCCTGTGACTCATTTAAAGGTGAACTCCTGTTGGGTTCAAAAATGGATTTTTATAGATCCATTAACAACCTGACAGGTTCTGAGAGTAGAAAAAATATAAAACCTATGTGTTAGGAAAAATGCCAATTGAAGATCAATCAAAAGTGACAGAGTATTCCTGAACGCTTCAGATGAATTAAGCAGAAAATAACTCAATTTACAAGACATTTTGCAAGAACGTGTCAATTATATGCACTTGTACAAATTCTTTTGTAAATTCTATCGATTCTTTTAAATGCCATCATAAATAAAAGCATAAAAGAACTTTGAAAGACAAACATTTCTCCTCTTTTGTTTATGACTCGCTCTCCTGAAAGACAAGTCAGTCCACTTCCTTCCTCCCCATCTTCATCTTTCGTCTTCTCTGTCCAGGTCAATCTTGATTCTGTTTCACCAGGTCACTAAAGCTGCTAACACTAAGGTCTCTTTTATTGGCCAAATTTAACAAAAATATTTTTCTGTCCATATGTCAGTTGATTTCTTTCTGGCCTTCCATAGTCTTAATTATACAAAACATTTGAAAATTTTTCCTCTGGCTGCACCTCCACGATGTCTGCTGGTGAATACTTCACTGACCCTTCTCTGCCTTCGTCACTGGCTTCCCTCTGTTCATCTACCCTCTAAATGTGGGCTGTGCCCAAGGCTCTACCCTCAGCCCGCTTGTCCCTTGTCTTCCTATATTTTTAGTTACAACTCAGTATTCTTGTCTCAAATATATCTCAACAGCCCCCAACTCTCTTCTGAGTTGGAGGCCTGATTTCCCAGTCTGAATATTTTCTCTTCCTCAAAAAAACCCTGCTTCTCTCTCTTTCTACCTTCTCTTACACCAGCAATCTCCCACATAGATAGTATCAATATCTCCTTTGGCTTTGTTCACTTCTTATTTCCCAATTTACTCCCTCATTTCCCAACCCTAAAGATTCCTCAAATCTAGAACCTTATCTATATCCCTATTGCCACAGTCTTTGTTGAAGCCCTCAACCTTTCTCACTTAGATTATTTCAGTTGTAACCTACTATGTGTCCTGGTCCCTAAATACTTCCCCTTAACTTCCATTCTCCTCATTGATTGTCTTCTATTCTCTGAATTGTCTTCCTAACTAAAATCTGAACATCTCACTCGTGGTTCTTAAGATGTTTTACAATCTGATCTCACCCTATCTTTCTGAATATATACAAGGCTTCCATTCCAACACTCACCTTAATGTTTGAGGCCTCCATCCTAAGATGGATTGTCACTCTTCCTAGAGTGCCCTTTCTCAGATCTTGTCCATCTGATAAGCCACTTCATCCCGTAAGATACAGTTTGGATGTCATACATGGTGAGGTTTTCCCTGATTATTCCCAAACCCAATTATTGCTTTTTTACAGAGTACTTTTCATACTCTTGTTACCATTGATAATATTGCATTATTTATTTGCATAATGGTGGATCCCACTAGGATGCTGAGACTCTGTCTTCTTCCATCTCAGTAGCTCTAACACTTAGCACAATGTCTGGTACATAATAGGCACCAAATATTGTTTGGTAGGTGTAGCTCACATTACCCAGTCACTCCATTCTGGGAATGTAGCTATCACACTATAGCAACTGGGCTCATCTCCTTTGGGTGTACCCCTTCTGCATCTCTGAGGTTTCAAGGGTCATCTCATGTAGCCACAAACAGTCATAGCAATAATTGTCTTCATTTTCCTCACCTCAATATACTTGTAATTTCCTCCTCTGACTCTAATAATTTCCTTTCAGGTCATCACAGTGAGGTTTTTTTTTTTTTTTTTGTGCTTCCAACATTGGAAGAGAGCCATTCTTTCTATTTAATATCACATTTATCATGCAAAAGTTGGAGAGAATGCCCTCAACTCCCACTTCTGTTGCATTATTTTCTAATTTGTGCATTGATCAATCACAATCGGAATTTACCTCTTATCCCTTCAAGAATAAGGTCTTGCTCATGATTCATTGTTCCTTACAGCACCTCACCCCTTGTGAACCAGCTTAGGGTCTTTGGGACTGGGATACATGTCAGTCTGGGACTGGGAATGTGCTCCTCTTAAAAGCATTTTTTTCCCCTCACATGCTTAACCATTGCCTGGAGGCAAAATTTACACAGTGAGCCTCTTTCTTTTTTCAAGGTGTACAGCCTGGGGCATTAAGGAGAAGTCCTTATCTCTGAGAGTTTAACAGTTTAGAGAGCTTAGATCTGCAGAGTCATCCTTGTGTTCAGTCATCAGCACCTTACATGGGTTCCTGGGCCCTCCACCCTAGGCAGTAGAGACATGGTTTAGGTCCTCCTTTCGCAACTTTGACGTGTAAAAGAAAAATTGCACCACACCAGTTAAACAGGCAAGAAAAATTTTATTCAAGAAAATTGCAATTGGGAAGAGAGATTGAATTTAAACTCCACTGAAACAAAAGGCAGAAGAGTTTTTAAGCCCTGGGTGAGCTGATAGAAAAGTACTGGAGGATGTTAGTGGAGGTTTGATCAATGTGATTGGACCATCTGTGTTTGCTAATTAGTGCTTGTGGAAGTTAGGCCCCTACCCTCCCACAGAGCCTGGGAAACAGGGCACTGTCTTTCTTGATGATTACCTTTCAAAAGGGATGGCTTCCAGGTCCTTGAGAAAGACATTCCTAGGTTGTAGAAGATTTACATCTCAAAGAGCAAAGAAAGACTCTATAGTGGCAAGGTTTCTAAAGTAAAAGTGTTAAAAAAAAAAAAAAAAAAGGGAGGTCAGAGGCTTCTGGAAGAAGCCTGTCTAATGCTTAGTCAAGCTGAGGAGGATTTTATGGACATCTTGTTCAGATGTGTAAGCATAAACTAAAAAGTAAATAATGACCCACTTCACTTGCTTTCATGTGGCTTGTTATATTCCATCAATAACAATGAAATGGGTCATGCAATAGGGCAGTTGCCATTATTAATACAATTTATACATAGACTATAATAATATGCTACAATTGTGAACAATTTCCCTCTCATGTTATGTCCTTTTGAGGAAAAATGAAGGAAGGAACATTTCAAAATTAAAGCTTTGCAGTTATTACTGCTTTCTTC
>CM052439.1:106179329-106205224 GCA_028533085.1 Varecia variegata | reverse complement strand
AAGGAAAATACTTTGGTTTGATTGATATATCCTGTTGCTTTGTCTTTACTGTAGAAGTATTCCTTAGGGTGAGTCTTTTGGCAATGTAGAAAATAATAATTTAGCCCCCTAGCTGAGCTGTTTCTAATATAATGAATCATACAAGCCAGAAGGCAAGTAAGTTAGGAAGAAAGGGAGGTAGTCAGTAAGAGAGCAAAAAGAGATCACAGTCCATGCCATCTTTCTGAACAGAACACCTTCCATGGCAGATCTTGAATACATCTGGTTTTTCTTTTTTCACTTGGTGGAAAGGGGTTTTCTTTAGTTTTCTATACCTATTACAGAAGATAGATTTCATGGTACAGATAGTGATCTCAAGGCAGTACTGAAATTTTATTATATTACCTACATCATAATTATCATTGTCACTTGGCCTTTTAGATAAAGCTGCATGGAATGGAGAAAATGAAGGAAAGATAAGTGTTGGGTCAGGACATTGAATGAGTGGGCAGTGAAGGCTGTTTGGAGACAATAATTTGAACTCTTTGGGAAATACCATTATTTACTTCTCCACTTTTATTTCCACATTTCTTTTCTGTGGTTATTACTCCCGCAGTATCCTACTTCTCTCAAACTCCATCATCATTGCCATATCCATTTCCAGCTCTGCCTTAATGTAAGCCAGCATCCCACATCTCCAATGGCCTACTGAAATCATCTGTTTATTAGTCATCCTACTACAATCCCTTCTTTATACAGAGTAAACTTTAAAAGTGTAAACTAGTCCACATTGTTCTGCTTAATAGCCATAAAACCCTCCCATAGGTTTCCAGTGTACTCAGAATAAATTCTAGACTCCTACCTGTGGCTCTCAAAACCCAATAGGCTCTAGGCTCTGCCTACCCTTCAGCCACCTCACCTCTTACCATCTTTCCCCTGACTCACTACCTCCCAGGCACCCTGTCCTTTCTGTTTCTTGAAACTGCCAAGCTTACTTCTGCCTGGGAGTCTTTGCCCTTACTGTTCCCTCTTTCCAGACAGCTTTGCTACCAGATTTTTGTGTGGCTGGCTTTCTTGGCATTCATATCTACATTCAAATGTCCCCTCATCAATGAGGATCCCCAGACTATCCATATAGTCTGGTCCCCTTCCCTCAGACACCCTCTAACACTATCTTAGTAGTTTTGTTAGCAGGACTGACATTAGCATAGCAGTGCTTTAGAGAGAATAATTTAGACCTCTTTTGGCAGAATGAATTTGAGTGAGGACAAACTGGAAGCAAGGAGGCCAATCAATTAGCAATCTTTACTGATATGACAGTCCAGATATGACAGAATCTGGGTTTGAAAAGCAGGATACATTTTCATAAAGGAATATTCAAGACACGCATATATACACACAGAAAGACACAACTGTTTACCCCCAGTGAACTTTTCCCTTGCCATGTTTACCCTGAACTGCAGTTACTTCATTCAAACCCAGGCATTTTCGCCTTCACACTCATAAACTCTCTCTTTATGTGGGCTACATTTGGGGAATAGATTTCTGAGTGTTTGTATATTTTACTAGTCTCAGGTATTTAAAAGCATTTTTGAGATCACTGTGAATTTTCAAAAAGTCCACATTTTTGGCACAGTTCAAACATATAGACTCGAGTTTGGACACCCATGGTCTCTTTATTCTTATGGGTTACTACTTGCTATTTATTTGACTGTCTCAACAGATTGACATAGCTGGCCTAATTTTCTTTGTAAACTTTGACTCCTACCTGTTCTCACCATCACATGCACACACACACACACCCCAGAGTGAATCATACCTGTGTCAGATGTTTAGCCTTACAAATCATATGTCTAGGCCTATGATATTTGGTTTATATATCTCATTCAGATATTTTGGTTGATCCATATGCCATAGCTCCAGCTAAGGGTGCCAAAGTGCTAAATCTGTTGACTATGTTTCAGTTCTGACTTTAACTGTGAGCAATATTTGATGTGAATGACCACTCCCTCCTGGAAACCCTGTTTTCCATTGGTTTCCATGATAGAACAGCCTCTCTGTTTTCTTTTCCCCTTGCCTCTCTGTTTTTTCTCTACTTGGCCACTAATGATCGACATTTTCCAAAGTTCAGGTCTTCTTCTCTTCTAATTCTGCATGCTGTCCCAGCTGTTGCCTTCATTCCACATCTTTGGTTAGTAGGAAGGAGCTTCTTCCAGTTGCCTCCCGAATCCTTTTACCGTGACCTGGTAGTGTCTGATAGCTTCCTTACTATCTAGCTTGTTAAGATATTCTGGGCTTGTCTGTACATTTCCTGACCTAGACATAGAATCAGCCGTTTCTCCAAGAAGTCTTGGTTTCTTTTAGTGGGAAATGGTATTTAAAGATCATAATTTGGGCCCTAGAGGTGCTTACTGTGACAAGATTTGTCATTGTTTCCAGGCTTTTCCTATACGTATGTATAAATTAACACCAATACTTGTAACTCAGATTCGGGACTGTGATTTTTATTTCATCTCTGGTATATTACATCTGTGTGTTCCTTCTTCTACACTGAAAACTTTGGTTCTGAAGGACACAGGGGATGACAGAATTAGAACATCTCACATTACAAACCCAATAGCCTCAGAATAATAACACTAATACTGTCACCATCTGTATAATTTACATACTGCTTTTGATGCAGGAAATATTAGTGAGAGTGCTGATGAACATGTATGCATATTCTAACTGATTTGAAAAGTTACAGACCTCTGTATTATTTATTTGTCTGTGTAGCAAATGGTACTGCTTAGTTGAAATGATTTTTATTTTTCAGTGTGCCCTTCTCTATACTTGAGGTCGTCAGTGTTTTCCAAGAGAAGCCTGTGGTCAATTCCACTCAAAAGGCAGATTGGTATAATTGGGCCCAGTGCAGTTCACTGGGAGAGGTGCCTGGTGGCATCTTGAGGTAGATCTCTGCCACTCATTAGTTTTACTCCTCTTGCAGTAAAAGGAACTTTGAGACCCATGGAACATTAGGTCCATTGAGGATCAGCAGTTCTTTTATATGTTTACTTCCAATGAATGTAGTACTGATTTGCTGTTTCCTGCTAAAATATATGTTACTGGCTAATCCCTTGAAAGCCACTTTGAGTAGATCTTAATTATTATTCAAATAAGAATAGAGGTGTGGGGCCCAGCTTGGTGGCTCATGCCTGTAATCCTAGCACTCTGGGAGGCTGAGGCAGGTGGATCATTTGAGCTCAGGAGTTTGAGACCAGCCTGAGCAAGAGCGAGACCGTATCTATACTAAAAAAAAAAAAAAGAAGAAAAAAAGAATAGAGGTGTGTTTGTGAGAAAACCAGGATAGAAAAGGGGTTTAATGAATTCATTTTGGAATAACACAAGTAGTTATTCATCTTTTTGGAGGAAAAGTGAAGCTGAAACAGATTTCTATGGGAATAATGGATACACTGGTGTTTTTACTTTGGCAAGCACCTTGGATTTCCAGCCTGAGAATGATCCTTACTCAGTTTTAGTGTGTAAAGTATTACTTTGAACAAAGAGATCTAACATTTGTAAGTTAATGAGAAAAATTAAATGGAAGGTCTTTTGAACTTTTGTGCAGCAGGTTTTGGGGCAGCCAAACTCAAATCTAACTCTGAAAACCTTAAGGTGGAATGAGAGAGAAATGATAGTGGAGATCATATTACACACATTGATGGTGTGATTTAATAGCTGAGAAGGCTAATGTGTGGTGTGTGATAGGCCAAGGATAATTTCCTTCTGCCCTATTTTAAAGAGACAGCACTAACCTAGCATTCTTTTCTAGCTACTTCTATACCTGACAGTTATTAAAAATTTAAAAATGACAAGTACAGAAGGAGAAAAATAGGATTAAGGGAACATGGGGGTTTATTGAAATGGAAAGATTATAGAAGCTAAATACATACAACTTGAATTACATCAGTGTAAGAAAGGATTTAACCCACAGATAATGAAAAGCAACAAAAAAAACATCTGAAAACAGGGAACATTTATTTGATGATGTAGTGGTATATGACTAGAAGGAATAAAATGAAATCAAGGCATGGGAAATTTGGTTTAAAAGTATTTTAATACTTACCAATAATGATAACTTGTAAAGAATGTTCTTATAGTTGTGTGCATTAAAACTGTAAATTTGTACTTTGCGTGCATATTTGCCAAGAAAATGGAGGTATTTAGTGTTCTATATGTGAGCCAATCTTCTGCAATGAGTAGTGGGGATTTGCAAAGGGTTTGACTGGGGAAAATTGAGAAGATAAACATTAAATTTGACTTCATGGTATCACATTATCTTCTGATTTCAATAACCTATTTTGGATAGTTTGGTCTTTTTCAAATGAATATCCAATCTTTTATATTCCTTCCTTTCCCCCTTTTCTACTCCAAGTAGCATCTGGTTGTATGGGGGAAGGAGGCTTCCATAAACTCTTGGTGGGACAAACGGGGACCACGTAATCAATCCACATCCTCTGGACCTTCCTGGGTCCCTGCTTTGCGGTGGCTGGTTTCGTTTGGTTTCGGAACTGGTGACTGCTGAAGTCTTTCTGGCCGTGGAAGCACTTAACGGCTGATGCCCCCGGTGCCAGCTATTTGTCTGAACATTGCGCTTAGTTTTTCTCACCTCCAGTCCTGTTAGCACATGCTCGCCTTCTCCCTGGGTCATATGGAAGCCTCTGGATTCCCTGCACGCCCTAACAGAGATGGGGAGCCAGAAGCTCCAGCTCAGTTCACCCGTCGAGCCACCTTCTTGCATTTGTGCCTCTGCTGTGTGGCACACAGTGTTGCCCATGGGTGTGGGAAGCAGTTCAGACAATACACGGGGAAGGGTGCCATTACCCAGACTCTGCAGTGTTTTAGAGCTTCCCATATCTACCTGGATATTGCCGTAATGCCCTGCTCCTCCTCAGAACCGGAGAGTAAAGGATATATGCACCTGGCCTTTCAGTCTTGCCTGGATCTCTCCTCTACTCCTGTAATCACCAGGACCAGATATGGCAGCCTCTTGTTTCCTCCTCTAGTTCTACAAGGGCTTCCCTGTGTCATGTCTTTCTCCATGGCGAGTTTTCCCTCTCCTTTTCCGTGATGTTATACTGCCAAATATCTGCTAGAAAACATCCTTTTCTAGGAGGAGAAGTGAAAACGCATCTAGGCACTTTACAATAATAAAAATTATCTGATGTAGGTTCTGTGGTAAAAGGTTGTGTAAGACCCTTTCCTCTTAAGGCTCTCATGATCCTCTCCCATCTGCTACTCTTCCTCCCTCCGTATCTGACTTCACCATAACTCCCCCTTGAATAACGAAGCATTTAGGTCACATTTTTTCTCTCCCTCTAGTTGCTGCCATCACCCTGGCCTCTGGAATCTTTAGCCTCCTTGCCCCAGTGACTTTCACTTAATTGCAGAATAGCTCCGCTCCTGAAACTATTAACTCCTGCATCCCAACCTTGGATCGCTACCTCTGTTTTCAGCTTTCTGACATGATTACTGTCAAAACACCCTTTCTTCTTCAGCCTTTGGCTCCTCTATTCTTTTCTTGCCTATCAGCTTCCTCCTGTCCCCTTCCATTCTCACTCCTGTTAAATTCCATGCACCATACCTTCTGTATTCTCTTGAAAGTATCCTCAATTCACCATTATTCTCCATTTCACAAGCTTGGCAAAAACCTCAGTTATGCATCAGTCTAGTTCAAGTTCTTTACCCTGCAACCTAGATTTCTGAGTTCCAAGCACAGAGCCTAGCATGTAGTAATTAACCTAATATGTGCAGAATGAATAAAAGTCAGTGGAATACATACCTGGTAATATTTAAGATCATGGAATTTAGATAAGACATATACACCACATTTTAAACTGAGGGACCTTGGGCATGTTAAAAAACTTTCTCTGGTTTGTTTTTCTTCACTGCTAAGATAAAAGTTAGCAATAGTTTCTCCCTTACATAAGGATTCAAAAGCACATGAGTATAAATCAGTTGGTGAGGGGCTGAAACATGATGCTCTTCAAGGCATGTTAGACAATGTGTAGTTGCTAAAACAGAGTGGACCAGACACCTGCATCTTCACCATGGTTTATTTGAGTTCCTCTCCAACATGATCTCATTAGTCCAGGTAGCTGCAGTGGATTGGCTAGTGTGAGGATATGGGAGCAGGGAGCTGGAAGTCAGATGGATGTGAGATTGCAGCAAGCAGTACATGGGAGCATCTCTCAGAGGTTAATAAAATAATCTTAGTATAATAATTCAATGACAGTGTTTCTTGTTTGGTGCCATTTTTTGTGTATGAATTCTTATTCATTACACAAGTAAATTCATAGAAAAGTATAGAATTATTCTAATATTGGCAAGATTGTATCTTAGATTTTACATGGGCTTATACTTTATATTTGCTTCATTTTTTTCCCTTCTCTTAATCACCACTCTTTTCTCTCTTGCTTAGTCCCCAAGTTTTCTTTCCAGGACCCTGGTCCTATAAGTGTGCCATAAAAGTTCATACATGTTCTGTATTCAAGGCTTCAGAAAAGATAGAGAAAAAAATGGACATGCCATTGGTGTCTCCCTCCTGCTCATTTTTTTCTTTTTTAAATTTCAGTGGATTTAGGGGGTACAACTGGAATTTTGTCACATGAATATATTTAATAGTGGTGAAGTCTGGGCTTTTAGTGTACCCATCACCTGAACAATGTACATTGTACCCAATAAGTAATTTTCCATCCCTCACCTCATTTTCAGCCTCCAATGTCCATTATAGCATTTTGTATGACCTTGCATAGCCCTAGCTGAACTCCCACTTGTAAGTGAGAATATGTAGTATTTGTTTTTCTATTCCTGAGTTACATCACTTAGGTTAATAGTCTCTAGTTCCATCTGAGTTGCTGCAAAAGACATTATTTCATTCTTTTTTATGCCTGAGTAGTATTCCATGATATATACATATGTGTGTGTGTGTGTGTGTGTGTGTGTGTGTATACCCCACATTTTCTTTATCCACTCATCTATTGATGGGCCTGTTGCATTGATTCCATAACTTTGTGATTGTAAATTGTGTTGTGGTAAACAGATGAGTACAAGTATCACTTGATATAATAATTTCTTTTCCTTTGGGTAGATATCCAGTAGAGAGATCCAGGATCAGATGGTAGATGTACTTTTAGTTCTTTGAGAAATCTCCATACTGATTTCCATAGAGGTTGTACTAATTTACATTCCCACCAACAGTGTATAGGTGTTTCCTTTTCATCATATCCATGTCACCATTTATAGTTTTTTGACTTTTTAATAATGGCCTTTCTGATTGGAGTAAGATTGTATCTCATTATGGTTTTAATTTGCATTTATATGATGATTAGTGATGTTGAGCATCTCTTCATATATTTGTTGGACATTTGTATATCTTTTGAAAAATGCTGTTCATGTTGTTTGTCCACTTTTTTTTTTTTTGAGACAGGGTCTCACTCTGTAGCCCGTGCTAGAGTTCAGTGCGTCATCATAGCTCACTACAATCTCAAATTGCTGAGCTCAAGTGATCCTCCTCCTTCAGCTTCCTGAGTAGCTGGGGCTACCAGCATGTGCCACCATGCCTGGCTATTTTTAAAATTTTTTTGTAGATACAGGGTCTCACTATGTTGCCCAGGCTGGTCTCAAACTCCTGGCCTCAAGCAGTCTTCCTGCCTCTGCCTCCCAAAGTATTGGGATTACAGGCGTGAGCCACCACGCCAGGCCTGTCTGTCCACTTTTTAATAGGGTTGTTTGTTTTTTTCTTGCTGAATTGTTTTAGTTCCTTGTAGATTCTGGACATTAGTTCTTTGTTGGATGCATAGTTTGTGAATATTTTCTTCCATTCTTTAGGTTGTCTATTTACTCTTTTGATTATTTCTTTTGCTGTGCAGAAGCTCTTTAGTTAAATTATGTCTTATTTATTTATTTATTTATTTATTTTTGAGACAAAGTCTTGCTCTGTCTCCCGGGCTACAGTGCAGTGGTGTCATCATAGCTCACTGCAACCTCAAACTCCTGGGCTTGAGCAATCTTCCTGCCTCAGCCTCTCAAGTAGCTTGGACTATAGGCACATGCTATCATACACAGCTAATTTTTCTATTTTTTGTAGAGATGGGGGTCTCGCTCTTGCTCAGGCTGTTTTTAAACTCCTGGCCTCAAGTGATCCTCCTTAAGTGCTAGGATTATAGGTGTGAGCCACTGTACCTGGGCTATTTTTGTCTTTGCTGCATTTGCTTTTGGGGTCTTAGTCATAAATTCTTTGCCTAGGTCAATGTCCAGAAGAGTTTTTTCTAGGTTTTCTTTTAGAATTTTTATGGTTTTAGGTCTTACATTTAAGTCTTTAATCCATCTTGAGTTAATTTTTGTATATGGTGAGAGAAAAAGATTCAATTAATTCTTCTGTATATGGCTATCCAATTTTCTTAGCACCATTTATTGAATAGAGTATCCTTTCCCCAGTGTATGTTTTTGTCTGCTTTGTTGAAGATCAGTTGGCTGTAGCTATATGGCTTTATTTCTGGGTTCTCTATCCTGTTCCATTGATCTATGTATGTACTTTTTGCCAGTATCATGCCGTTTTGTTTAATATAGCCTCATAGTATAATTTCAACTCAGCTAATGTAATCCTTTCATTTTTGTTATTTCTGCATAGGATTGCTTTGGTTATTTGGGCTTTTTTTTTTTATTCCATATGAATTGTAGGATTTTTTTCTTAATGCTGTATAAAATGACATTGGTATTTTGATTGGCATTGCATTGGCTCTGTAAATTGCTTTGGGTAATATGTTCATTTTAATAATATTGATTCTCCCAGTCCATGAGCATGGGATGTTTTACCATTTGTTTGTGTCATTTATTTCTTTCATCAATGCTTTGTAGTTTTCCTTGTAAAGATAGTTTACATCCTTAGTTAGATATATTCCTAATTGTTTTTTTTTTTTTGCAGCTATTATAAATGAGATTTGAGTTCTTGATTTGGTTCTCAGCTTGGTTGTTATTGGTGTACAGAATGCTACTGATTTTTGTGCATTGATTTTATTACTGAATTAATTTATCAAATCTAGGAGTCTTTTGGAGAAATTTTTTGGGTTTTCTAGGTATAAGATCATATCATCAGCAAATAGGGATAATTTGACTTTTTTTCCAATTTGGATGCCCTTTATTTCTTTCTCTTGACTGCTATGGCTGAGACTTTCAGTACTATGTTAAATACAAGTGGCAAAATTGAACATTCTTGTCTTGTTCCAGTTCTTATGCTTAGGGGGAAAGCTTTCAACTTTCCCCATTCCGTGTGATTTTGGCTATGTGTTTGTCATATATGGCTTCTATTATTTGGAGATATGGTCCTTCTATGCCAAGTTTGTTGAGGGTTTTTATCATGAAAGAATGCTGGACTTTATGGAATGTTTTTTCTGCATCTATTGAGATGATCATATTATATTTGTTTTTAATTTTGTTTATGTGGTGAATCACATTTATTGAATTGTGTTTTTTGAACCATCCTGGCATCCATGGGATGCCCACTTGATCTTAGTACATTTTTTTGTGTGTGTGCTGGTGGATTTCGTTTGCTCATATTTTTGGGGGAGAATTTTGCATCTGTTTTTATCAGTGCTATTAGTCTTTAGTTTTCTTTTTCTGTCACATCCTTTCCTGGTTTTGGTATCTGGGTGATACTGGCTTCATAGAATGAGTTAGGGAGGATTCCTTCCTTCTTGATCTTTTGGAACAGTTTCAGTAGGATTGGCACCAATTTGTCTTTGTATATCTGGTAGAGTTTGGCTGTTAATCTCTCTGGTCCTGGGCTTTTTTTGTTGGGAGATTTTTTTTTATTATTACTGATTCAATCTCACTACTGGATACTGGTCTGTTCCAGGTTTCTATTTCTTTCTGATTCAAGCTTGGGAGGTTATATATTTCCAGGAATTGATCCATTTCTTTTAGATTTTCTAGTTGGTGGGAAAAGAGATGTCTCAGATGATCTTTTGCATTTCTGTGGAATAAGTTGTAATGATTCCTTTTTCATTTCTGATTGACGTTTCTCCTGCTCATTTAAAGGAATGTCATCTCTCTGCCCACATTCTTCCTTAGTCTTTTTAGATATCCTGAGAAGTAGTCTCTGGGTATCCCTCAACCCACTAGCCCTTAGAAACCATAGGATATATTGTTTTTTTTCTTTTTGGTATTGGTCTCAAGCATGGTGTCTGGCCCATAGACAGCCCTTCCTTGGTGTGTGTGTGTGTGTGTGTGTGTGTGTGTGTATGTGTGTGGTTATTGAGTGAACTTAAAAGATGGGTAATTTGCCATGAAGGTCAGATATTCAGAGGCATAATGGAAAATTTTGTTCTAACTTATGATTTCTGGATTTCTCTGCTTTAATTCTGCCAAAGAGTTCACTAACCAAACTTTTCTTTGAGTCTTTTAAAAGCATTTTATGGACCAATGTTGTTTTCTCCTTTCAATTCTCCCTCCTTTCCATCTGTGTTATGCTAAAGGGGAAGAAAACCAACATATAAGTACCAATAATGCTGTTATGCATTTCGTATGTATATAAAGTGAATATTTCCCAAGGATGTATACTATTAAGTGGCAGGAGCCTAGATTTGAACAATGTATTTTGGATCCATAATATTGAAAGACTACAGCTTAAACTTGATTCAACATATTCATATCATGTACTATGGCAGTGATTGCAAATTAGAAATTAGGTAATGTTACATATTTGGTTTGTGATTAAGAAAATTAATTACTTGGAAGTATTATAAATAAAATTACTCAAATACTTCCACAAAGTTGCAAAGTGTCTGAATGCCAGTTTGGAGGAACTAAAATAATTCCTCTAATGGAAATGATATCATAGCTTTGTTAGAAATGGGGAGTCACCAGTATTTTTCTACAGAGTCTGTAGAAAACTTTTAAAGAAGCTATGGCTTTTAAAAGGTTTTATATCACTTCTATGTATGATCCTTGTCTCTACACACAGTGTTTATGAACTACTTGGCAATAAGACAATTAATTTGGTAGGGCTATCTATACCCATTCATTAGATTATGTACATTGCCTTTCCCCACTCTGATACACTCAGATATAACTTAGGAGACTATGATTTCATCTTAATTATCAGTATTCATCTAAAGAATTGCCTTTCCAGGAAGGTATACAAATACCGTATCAATTTCTGTGCTTCCCTGAGTCAGGAGTCCTTGGAAAGGACTGCCTCACTGACTTGCTTTTCTATAAGTCTAGAAACTTTTGTCATGTTGGACACATTATTGTGTAAATAAATTATACAACTTATATCCCTGTACCAATAGTCACTTAAGATTTTAGTTATGATCTCTCGTCACTTTCATATTCATTACCATCTCTTGCTGATGGCCCAACCACAAGCACCTTTGATGCAATATTTATTTTTTATATATAAATACATTTATATGTTTCAGTATTTTTTACATAAATGCATAAATACATATGTATAGGCACATACACAGACACTCATAGAGGCAGATACAGTTGTCCAGAAAAAGGCAGTCTTTATGGTAATTATCATCCTCATGTACCATTTATATAGAAATTTACTTGTAAGATTTCAAAGCATTTACCTGGAGGAGAGTATAGTAATGATACCCAGGCTTTAGGTATATGAAAGTTTATTAATGCTTAAAGATTATCTTTGTTTTCTATCTAATTTTAAATTGAATAATACATATATTCATTCTCATTGTAAAGAAATTCAAAAGTATATGGACACATTAACCAAAATCCCTCTTGACTACTTTTCCCCATTCCAGAGCTTTCTCCAGAGAAATTAGTGTTTTATCTTTTAAATGTATCCTTCAACTTTAAAAAAAAATGTGTTTATGTACATATATATGCACATGGAACATTTTAGCTTTGTCTTGTATGTGTTTTTAATATAAAAGGTATTAACAGGTATGTGTCGTTCTGCAACTTTGTTAGTCTGTGTGTCCTGCAGACTTTTTATACCAGGACATATATACTTACGTTATTAATTTTATTAGCTGTATGGTATCCAATAGACTTAGAATAAAATCCAAAATCCTTACCTGATGGAATCCATGGAGTATGGCCACCTCATCTCATGCTCCTCTTTGCTTACTCCTTTCCAGACACACAGGCTGTGCCTTGATGTTTCTAGAACACACTGAACACAATCCCACCTCTGTCTTCTTGACTGAAAAGCTCTACTCCTTGGTGTTTTCTTACCTCATTCCCTTACTTCATTCAAGTTTCCACCCAAATATATCATCATCAGAAGCTCCATGATGTTCCTCTCCATGTCCTGCATCCTCCCATCCATTCAGGATCTCTCTCTCTCTCTCTGACGCTGTCTCTCTCTTTCTATTTTTCTCTCTCTGCCCTTAACTTGCTTTATTTTTCTTTATAACATTTATTACTACCTGACATGTAATGGATATATTTCTTCATTAGAGCTTACTTTTGGAATTGTTTCAATAGTATAATGTATCCTCAGGACCTAGAACAGTGGATGGCACATGATTGGTGTTCAATAAATATTTATGAATGAAGGAATGACTAATATGGAAGTTTGTTTAACCATCTACTTTCTGATGGACATTTAAGTTGTTTGCAAAGTTACGCCATGACAATGTAACAATCAATAGGAATACCCGCTTATATGTCTATATGTGTGTGTTTAGAGTGGATTCTGATTTTTAAAAATCCTTGCATAAATGTGAATGAACATTTAAAATTTTAATAGACAAGAAAAAGTAGCCCTCCAAAAAGGTGATACCAATTTATACTCTCCAATATGGGAGTCCCTGTTTCCTTCCATCCTTGCCAACATTATGTATGAAGTAACTTTTTAATGTTTGTCCATCTGTTGGGAAAAACTGAAGTTTGTTATAAGAGAAAAAGGAGGGAGTATGATTGAGTAGGCAACTATCAATTTCTGTCTTAAAGTTTGTTCATTTCCTTTTAATTGTGATATCATTCTTTTTTTTCTTGATTTTTTTAAGTCAATTTGATAAAAAATGTCCAGTACAGTGTTGAATAATAGAGATAGAGGCATCCTTTTCTTATATATAACTTTAGTTTTTACCAGTAGATACAATGGTTGCTTTCAATTTTTTTTCTTAATTTTATTTTATTTTTAATTGACAAATAATAATTATATATATTTATAGGGCACAATGTGATGTTATGGTATATTGTGGAATGATTATATCAATATCAGGTTATTAACATATCCATTACCTCACATACTTATTGATTTGTAGTAAGAACATTTAAAATCTACTCTTTTAGCACTTTTGAAATATACACTATTATTAACTATAGACACCATGCTGTGAAATTCTTGCAGCTTCCATTTACTGAGTTAAGAATATTTTTTAGTTTACTATGTATTCTTAGTATACTATGAGCTATACTCTCCCCCAGACATGACCTCAGGGCACTTTAATTTTGGTTTTCCTTCCTTTCCTTGATACTCCTTATGTTGAAAGCACCTGCCATTTAAATTCCAAATTGTTACTGGAATTTCTAAAAATTATAATTCATACTTATTTGCACTTAACCATATATTTTATTGTTTTCTTTGTTCATCCCTACATGTATGTTTGGTCTTCCTCTTGTATTCACTTTTCGTTATACTTCAGTACCTCCTGTAGTGATTCTGAGAGTGATTGCATCTGAGAGTGATAAACTTAGAATCTCACATACCAGAAAATGTCTTTATTTTGCTTTTAAATATGAATTATAGCTTGGGAGCATAGAGTTTTAAGTTCAGGGTGATGAAGAGAAGTTGGTTAATTGGTACCAAAATGCAATTAGATAGAATGAACAAGTTCTAGTATTTGATAGTGCAGTAGGGAAATTATAATTAATAATTTGTTACATATTTGAAAATAGCTAGAAGAGAAGAATTATAATATTCCAAATGTAAAGAAAACATAAATGTTTGAAGTGATGGATATTCCAGTTACCTTGATTTGATTATTACACATTCACATATCAAAATATCACATTTTACTCCCCAAATGTGTACACTATTTTATATCAATTTAAAAAAGGAAAATAATTTTAAGTTCAAAGTAGTGTAGCTCATAACTTTAAAGATATAATCCCACTGTCCTCTTTTAACAAATATTATTGAGAATTCTGTCTAATTCTGATATTAATTGATCTGTGTCTGCTTATTTTCCTCTAAATTCTCTCATACCTTTGATTGTGAGGGCTATTGCTTTTATTTAGATTTGAGAAATAGTCTGTTGTAATTTACTGAAGCATTTCTTCCAGTCTGCTTTATCCATTTTCTGTTTCAGGAACAATTATTACATGAATGTTTAAAGGTTTATATCCATCCTATAGGTCTCCATATTTTTCTTTTAAGGTCTCTCTTTTCCCCCCATTTCGATGCATTCTGTTATATGACCACCCTTAGCCCCTGGGCCACCCCTGGTCCTCTAATTGGCCATGTGTTCCCCTCCCCCTAAAGCTTGGCGCTCTCTTGGAAGCTGTCTTCTACTTTTTTTTTTTTTTTTAGCATTTTGCATTCTGTCACTTAAATATTTCTTGCTGGGCATGGTGGCATGCATGTTTGTAGTCCCAGCTACTTGGGAGGCTGAGGCAGAAGGATCACTTGGGCCCAGGAGTTCAAGTCCATCCTGGGTGATATAGTGAGATGAGGTCTCATTATATTGCCCATATTTATGCATATATATATATATATGCACAGATATATAAAACATAACCATCAAGATCTAAAAAAGAAAATTATAATTTCTTCTGCACTTAGTCACTCCTTGTTTTCCACCAGCTTTGTGAATTTCTATATTTTACATACATGTTTCTGTAATTTGTATGAGTTTGGGGTAGGAAGAAGGGCTTCAATGAGTTCTTATTCTGTCATCTTGATCCCATCCCTTGGTTAATGGGTTAGTAATAGTAAATTTCTCTATTGTAAACACTAGTAAGCATTAGAGATGTTAAGACTGAAGAATCTTTACCAAAATTTTTTAAAAATATGATCCTTGGCCATCTTTCGTTATCATTTATTTGAGATCCTTCTTGATCACAAAAGCTTAACTCCTTTTAACCTTCAAAGGCTATAAGCAATTTGATCTTAAAATTAAACTTATATGGTGCTATTTGCCATAGACAGTATTTTGCTAGATTGAAATTAGCCATTTTAAATGAAAACCTCTTCACTTGACTGAATTTTCATTTCTCAGGAGGTATGTTCAAGTAGCCCAACTGTGCTATTGGAAAAGTTATCTCTTACCTAATTTTCATTAAGGTTTTAACACATTGATGATAAGTTTTGAGAAACTAGATTTTATGGACAGAACACATGAAGCTCTATGAGTAATGGAGATATTTGAATCCTGGCGATGTCAGCTGTGGTTTTGGAGGCTGTAGGCTTGCAACTACTTAAGCTGGAGTCTAGTAGAAGCTAGAATAAGTCCTTGGCTTGATCTTGTAGCAGTTGGCTGAAAAATATCCATTGAATTAAACAGAGGCGTGTGGATACACTATGTCATAAAGCATTAGAAGCATAATACATCACAGAGACTCCCTGCAACTGATTTTCTGGGATTAAAAGTAATGTTTCACTCAGCCAGTTGCTTGTTGCAATTTCAATAAACTTGAAGCCATTTTATTATTTTCCTTTTCACCACCCTCTCAAATTTCCCCATAATAAAAGTTACAGTGTCTTTAATTTTGGGAAGGGATCATAAATATCAGCCGCTCTGAAAGGGTGAGGGATAGTCAATGTTACTTCCCGATCAGTTTAGTTTTTAGATGTTAAAAAATCTAAATTATGAATTTTAAAGTGCTGATTATGAAACGGAGTGACATTTTTCTCCTCTGTGTTTGTTACATAATTTTTTGTGTGTCACAACAATAGCTTCTACACTGCATGTACCATTTTATACATTTTATAATGTCACTACTTTTTTTTCTTGTCTTCAGTATCCCTTGGATAATCTCAGTACTTTTATTGATGCTTAGAGGACCAAATGATTGTAAACTGCTTCTTAGTGGTGAGAATTTAGAATGTGTTGTAAGGAAAAATTAGCATATAAATATAAAAACTGTGATCCTGGAAAAATTTTAATTCAATATTGTTAAAGGTAATGTTTGATCATTTCACAGGCATGAATAATACTTAATAATTTTAGGATGCAGTGTAACTTGGAGAAAAAGGAAAAGTTAATATGTGGTAAAACTCTGCCATTGTAGAACTTAATCAACTTATTCTGTTACTTTACATTTCAGTAGCTATTATAATGATTTTGGGGCATTCCTGTGTATGCTTGCTTTCTCCGGAGATTATAATGTCCATATGGGTAGGAGTTTTCCTTTTGCTTTCCTCCTATAGGAATAATTCTAGTGCTTTGAACAGTGCTCAGTGGAGAGACTGCTTGGTAACTCTAGAGTCCTTTCATAGCCTTGGACATTTGGAGCGCCTGTGTTCATGTTGGAAGTAGACATTGACTCAAATCCATGTAACTGTTGCATTTCACAGATTGATGCAACAGTTAGTTTCAATATGAAATTAGGAGAACCAGCTTATTTGTTTGTTTACAGTTCAGCTTAAATTGTTCAAAATAATTTGAAAAAGGCCATTTACAATCACACAAACCTTTAACTTAATGAAAAAATTAAAAAATGTGCTTTCGTAACATTGAAATATATGTATATATAAACACAATTTATATATTGCATTATATTATATTATAAACAGAGATCCTGTTGGATCTATGTAAATAAATGAATAGTTAAGAGAACTGTGTATATAAACATTTATGGAGCAAATGTAATGCACTCTGTCGTGTGTGCGGTTCGAAAGTACCAGACGAGAAGAAATCCCTGATTTCAAGGAGTTCACAGTCTACTATGGTAGTTTTTATTTAGCAATTTAGTTTGTTACAGTGAATCTGAAGGGATTTTACAATTGTTTATTTTCTTAGCAAGGCTTACCAGGCACCTTAAACTGGGTCTTTGCCTCCTGCAAAAAAATACCCCACGCAGTTCTTTCTGAGTGGTTTCCTTTCCAAAGAAATGAGAGAGGAGAAAAAGGGGTGGTCTCAGTGATGACAGGAACTTTTAAAGCATATACAACATAACGGATCTCTCTTTATAGGAAAGGTGACCCTAGAGAGTTCTAGAAAGGATTGTAAAGTGCCTTAAGATTGGTTGACACTAACTCAGTGGCAGTGGGGTACCTCAGTGCAGCCTCTGGGGACAACCTTGGGGAACGTGCTAGTGAATGGCGCCCTCTGGAGGCTGGCCGAGGTGTGAATGGCACCCCATAGAGTTCTGCAACACAGGCCTGCTCAGAGAGGTGAACTTGTGCCATCTGCTTGAAATGAGTCTAGTTTGCACCCTAAATTCCCTTTGTTTGAAGCAAATTTAGTTGTAGGCTTGAACCTATTGTGTATATTGACCTGGGAAGTCAGGGCAGGTAATATTATTATAAATAGGTACTACTGAGGGAAAGGAGTGAGGCCAGGCAAGGGGTCAGAGGAGCCCAGGTTCCCCACCCAGTGACTGTAGTTCAACTTGAGAAACCCTGACTGAGCCACTTGGAAGAATGAGCTCTGTCACCATAGCAACCCTGGGACACCCTCCCCCGCCCCCCTTCTGCAGATCTTAGCTGTTTCTGCCAATTAGCCCCGGCCTGAGCCATCAAATCCCTTTACGATAAAGCCAGATGCTACACACTCAAGGATGCACAAACCAAGCACAGATGTGTCAGAGGGAGAGGGGGAGTAAAATTTTCTCAGAAAGTGATCTTTTTCCTTCATATGACAGATATAATTAACAATCAGAGAACACAGCTATTCTGCTTTGTGTCAAAGTACAGTTAATTCAGCAAATCCTTACTCCCCTTGCTAATTAATTGCTTATCTTTAAGAGCTTTTCAAGAACTTTATTTTTTATGCCCAAAGTATAGCACTCATATTGTATTTTTGTTTGCAGTGCACCTACACATGAGTGTGTGTACACATGTGCATGTGTGTGATGTATACATATGTGAATTGTGTGCATATTCCCCAATAGATTTTGAGTGCTCTGAGGGCAGGAATTGTATGATATTTATCCTTGTGTCCTTTGTGCCTGCCTCTGGGTTTGGTGCTTAGTTAGGTAATCCATAAGTGCTATTTGCATTGTGCAATGTAATCAGGAATGGCTCAGTTTAATGAATGATAGAACCACTCCTGACTAGCTTTCACTGGGTGGGTGGAGGGAGGTGGTCATTCGGAAGAAGGGAGTGTTATAGAGCAAGTATTCACAGCAGTGCTGAGGACAGAGAGTATTGAAACACTTGTCAATTTTATGTGAGAAGTTTGTAAGCGAAAACATTAGAAGGAAGTTTTCAAAAAGAACACAAGAATGTCTCCCAAAATGTGTTTCAATATATCCGATTGTGATTTACTAATGGAATAAGAACGTTCCCCAGACATCACAGTAAGGGGAACTATTTTGAAACAGAACAATCTTTTAAATGATTCTTCTGATAGAAAAATATCAGGTAATAGTGATAACATCTTAGTTTTAAAAATCAGCTTTAGCAAATTACAGGATTGATATAAAGAGGTATTCTGACGGCACCAGACAAACATTATTGTACCTTAGAAGGCAGGAAAAAAAATGCAATGGCTCAAATTCTTTTACTTTTTTGGAGACTCAAGTCTGCCAGTTACATAACCTAATTATTAATCAGGTTTTAAGTGACCTACCAAAGGTCTTGTCTTTAATACCTATGTTTTCCCCTCTATCAGGCTGCTTTATTATAATTAAAATATATGCAGTTGATCGAGAATTTGGCACAAAAATGGAGCACTTCAAAATTCTAAACATAGTTATTTCTATAGGAAAGCCAACTGTTCGTTAAAAAATCTAGGCTGACTGACCTAGATCTCCAAACTGAAAGGTTTGCAGAGACACGTGCAGCAGTGTAAATCTCTGAGATGTGGGTTATTTAAACAGATGGTGACTGTGACACAGTTAGCTCTAACATGCAAATTGGCAGAGACCAGGACCAGAAAGGAAGCAGGCTAGAGTGAGAGGAAACGTAATCTCATTGTGGACCTCGGAGAATTTTAATTAAAACACAGAACAAAATGCAGAGTTCTTGGATATACTTCTTCAGAATATTAATTGAATATTAGTGTTGGTTGAATTCTTGCTATGGTACCAACAGTGGGGAGGGCTGAGGAATTTGGGGAATCTTCTTTAGATTTTGGTAAGCTTTTGGATGTGATTTGGGCCTGCCAGTTATACACACTCAAACAAGATCTGGAAAGAGGAAGTAAGTTCAGGACAGTGTTTCTGCTGTGTTATTAATGTTGGAAAGGCAAGTTGTGGAGTTTTATTTCTTTCTTTGTTTTCTGTAACAATATTCTATAGCCAAGATACTAGTTTGGTAGGTGTCAAGAGACTATTAAAACAGAGGCATCGGTGGCTTCCAGATCCACGGATCTGGAAATCCCAGCATCCCTGATGGTGACAGGCTGGGCAATCCTGTGGTCTTGTCCTGGGACACATTCTTAGGGACTTAGCCTAAAGCCAGCGACTCCTGTCCTGCCAATGATTTTGCAAACTTCTATTTCCCCGTATTAACTTTTTAGCTTAAAATAGCTAGAATAATTTTTCTTTTTTGCAACCCAACCCTAATTGATACAGTAGAATACAGTAGAATAAAATGTACCTATTTCCTGCTGCATCCCCTCTCCCCCAGTCTGGTATATCTTACATAATTCCTATTTCCATGCTGAATTGTAAAGCACAAATCTCAATTTATCTTTCTCCAGAAGGAAGAAGAGAATAACATTTCAGGAGAAAGGGGTTAAGCCTATTCATTACATAACCCAGAGAGACCATTTTGGAAAATGAGAAGATTATCAAGAGAGATAAGGATAAAACATTTGATCTGAGAAATCAAATTCATGAGCATTTAAAGCTATGTGTGTAATTCACATATATCAAGATAGAAGATCAAAGACTGGCTGCTTCTCCCAAAAAGCTGTTATCTAAAATTGACAAGAAATTTCCTGGAATTGGGTCAGTGAAGTCCCAATTTATTGCATTTTTTTCTGCACTGCATTCTTTCTTCAAAGAGAGAGTCAAAGGACAAGGCAAACACAGGGCTGTTTGGCTAACACTGCTAGATCACTCTGATTGAATGATGCATAATCAAGTTTATGCTTGATTATTTTAACTGACATTTAAAATACAAGTGTATATGCAATTCCCCAATGTTACTTTTCTTTTGAGTTTGGGGTTTGATATGGAAATTGAAAAAGTTTCAACTAGAAAATACAAAAGACTGATAGATCCAGTAATTACTAGTCATTAATCACTGGGTAATATTTGTATATACTTGCTTTTGGCCATTTTTTCTATTATACAGTGCTTGAAAAAATGTCAGTAATGTAAGATATATTTCTCATTTTAAAAGTAGAAATCTATGAATGATTCAGTTAAATAACATTTTTCTGTGGCCCTTAATTCTGATTCCCGTACCTCCTCTTGGCTCAAATTAGCTTCTATAATTAACTTTGTATGTTTCCTTTCAGTTCATTTTTTTATATTTTGACTTCTACGTATATGTATGTATAGCCACAAAAATACAGGTTAATATTTTCTGTGGGTTCTTTCTATATGAATAGGATTATACTATGTGTATATTTTTGCAACCTATTTCTTTTTCCTCCAATATGATTTTGAGATCTATGCTTGTACAAATGCTCCTTGACTTACCATAGGGTTGCACCCTGATAAACCCATCGTAAGTTGAAAATATCCTAAGTCAAAAGTGCATTTAATGCATCTAACCTCCACCGTACATCATAGCTTAGCCTACCTTAAACGTGCTCAGAACAGTTACATTAGCCTACAGTTGGGCAAAATCATCTGGCAACACAGTGCTCTACTGCAGAGTTATCTGTTGTTTAGCACGTGGCCCACTGAGTGCTGTGTCTCCCTGTTGCTGCCCAGCATTGGGAGAGTATTGCTAGCCTGGGAAAAGGTCAAACTTCAAACTTCAAAATTCAAAGTACAGTTTCTACTGAACGTATATTGCTTTAGCAACATTGCAAAGTCAAAATGTAAGTTGAGAAACCACTGAAAGTTAGAAACCGTCTGCGTTTGCCTATAGATCTACCATGTTTGACTTATCAGTATTTTTGTATCACTGAGATAGAAAAAAAAAACATTGCCAATTAGTGCATATAGAAAGTAAAATGTAACAGAAATTAATCAGTTAAGACATTCCTAAAACGACTTCACATTCAGTGTTAAATTCTTGAATCACTGCCTGATTCAGTTACTGATGCTTGTGTGGTTTCCATATAGTACCATTCTCTGTGCCATCAAAAGTGCTGATGAAAGAGCACTTCTTTAGAGAATGCTCTGCTATTATTTCCGGTAATCTCTTTCCAGCTGCTGATACCCCTTGTATGAGTTTTGATGCTCACACTTTCTTGATCTGTCCAGAGGCGTGAATGGAAGGTTTTCATATAACAATCAGAATTCATAGTCATTCTTCAAATAGTTCTTAAATGGTTTGTTGAATGCAGTGTTACAGGGTTGTAGTAGTTCAAATATACCCTCAGGAATAACAGTTTTTTTGCCTTCTTAATCAATGACAACAGAAGCATACCTACTATCTATTTAACAGCAATTATATGACGTTATCAATTGTGAGAAGCAACTCTATTTCATATACTAAAATGGGAAAAAATTTATCTTGTAATTGGTTAAAGTAGTTCATTCATTTTAACTGATAAATAGTATTCTGTTTAAAATTATGCAATATTTTAATGAACTATTTCTATCCTTATGAGCATTTAGGTTATTTCCTTTTTTTGCTATTTCACTTGAAAAATCATTTTATTTATGTGATTTGTGTCATAAAGTTTAAAAGGGATAATTTGTGAGGCTTTCATAAAATAGGCATACCATTTTAAATATGGTTAAATTTAATATGTAATTAAACAAATCATTAAATTAAAACAAGGTGACTGTTAAATGAAAATTATAGTCTTTCTTCTTTAAACCTGTTGTTATCACAATAAATTATTTAAATGATGAACTTTTTGATCTCTCTTATAACTGTATTAGCCAGAAGAGTTCAATATTTACATTGATAGAAGGTGATTGTGGGTAACAGACACTTCCTATTAGGCTCTAACGTATTTTTAACTTACATATCAATGTGGATTTATCAAGTAAACATTAATATATTCAATCAAAGGGCCTTTATTGGTAGTCTGATATTGCAAGGCACTGTTTTGGATAATATGAGAAATATAAAGATGAATTAATGAGAAACTAAAAAGTTATCTAGTCTCCCCATCATGGCTTTTCTCAGAAGCTTTTCCTGTTTCTCATTTGTCACTTCAGATTTGAATTCTGCTAACCTTGAGGGCCAATTTGTGCGAAATCTGTACCAGGTACAAGCAGAAGCCCTCTCTAGATCTGGGCAAAGCACCAACCTCAGATAGTCTCTCTTGCTCTTCCTCCCCACCCTCACCCTGAGAGGATGCTTAGTTTAGAGCTGCAAGAGCTTCTCTGTAGCACTGCAGGAGAACTGTTGAGGTTTATTAGGCAAAAGGGTCCCAAGGAGGGGAGAGACATCCAAGGGCATTGTTGCTTTTTTTCTGATATTATTTTTGCTAATTTGGAAGTTGAATGTGCTAGTGCCTTTCCAGTGTTTCTGACCCCTGTGGGAAATAAGCAAGAGTGTAGTCAGATTTCTGTTGCCCACCTAACTTACATTTTTCTTTTGTTCCTGACTTTTTCATATTTTTTCAGCCATGAAAAAGAGATCTCCCCCTAAAAAATTACAACAAAGTTGCTTTCTCACAAAATTGCATAGCCTAACTGTGTATCAGTAGAAGCTATTACTATGTCATATGCTACACAGCCTGGAAATATTGGATGACTTCTAATTTTTTAACATTTCATGCGTGGTACATATGGAATGTCTGCCACTAAAATAAGAACTGTATCACATACTGTTCTTTTGGCTGGAGCATAAAAATAAAGCCCTACTCCAAGGAATTGAACAAATGAAAATTGTCTTAAAGTGATCATGGTATACCAATAGAAAAAAATAGTACACTATGCAGAATAGGCAGAAAGAAATATACTAATGAATAGCTTACGTATGATTTGGTAAATGAAGTATACACACACACATACACCTCTGAGATATCCATATATCTGATGTGCATTATACTGAATGCTACTAAATGTACACTTTTCACAGATTCTGATGTGCCTATATGTATAAGCACAGTTTGCTAGTGTGATTTTAATGAAAATCAGAATGCCCTCATACTTTACTAACTTAATTGTTCCCTAACATAATGTGTCCTGTGCTATTAGCAAGATGATACCTATTAGCTTTTCTAAATCTTTTTCTATAAACACACTTAAAAGTGATGCCAAAATTAAGGTTCCTCTGCATATTGATGTCACCCACTGTGCTGTTAGCATAGCTACAATGGATGTAATTTCTTAATTCATTCAAAATTCACGTTTTTGCATGTAGATAATTCTTCATATCTTTTCTCTTTCACTCATGATTACGATTGTAACTCTGCTATGCTCTTAGAATAAAGTGGCATATTTGTCTGTTTTTATGATCATCCTCTTGATGGTGGGTTGCTTATATTCCTTGTCAATGCTATTATGGTCAAATGATAAAATTAGTGTTTTTCATCAGCAAGTAAATCTCTGCTCTCTCATTATGTGGGTCCCCCGTGATGGCAGGGCAGTCTCTGGGGGAATTGCCATTGGCATTTTTATGTGGGCATCCATTTTTCTAATAAAGTAAACCCATGTAATGAGTTTCACCAGTCTGTTGAGGAGGACCTTTCATCGCTTACAGACTTGCTATTTGTAGCATTGCTATGATGCTGCCATTGCCCAAACTTGGGATAAATGGAACATTAACCAGGATCTATCACAGCCTGTGTTGCTATGTGACCAAAATACATAGTACACGTCATCAAGCTGGGGATAAACTTCTATAGGAAAAAAATGAAGGTATGTAAAATTCAGTGAAACCCATAGTCCAATAATGATAGCAGCATTTAAGAGTTAGAGAGTTCTATGGTTGTTAATAACAATGCATCGTAAAACCTTCAGGAGGAAAAGAAAATGTTTTGTGGACCACTTTTGTTTCTTTTTGTGTGGCAGTTTTAAGTTATTAGTTTTTAAAATCAGCACTTTTTAATGGAAACAACTTGACCAAAAATCTGTCACAGAATTTTGAGACCCATTAAAATGAAGTTTAATGAGAAAAGAAAAAAAGAGTTAGAGAGTTCTAGCTTTTGCACAGAGCAGCTTACATATCTCTTTTAATCATTGTAGCCTCCCTTTTCTGGTAATTCTTAGCATCTTCTCTTCTTAAAGACCTTTGTCTAGTGTTGTACAACTGCGCCATTTGGGATCTCACAATACTACATAGAGAATTTTTACTTGATAATGTATAGTTGACTGATTTTTGCTTATTATCTAAATACTTAATATAAAATTAACTTAGAATAATAACGGTGAATATTGATGTAGTACTACTGTAAATTATACAGAAGCTTTTACATACTTTATTCCGTTTAACAGCCCTTTGCTGCCTCTATTACAAATGATGCTCAGAATGTTCCAGAAGTTTGTCCAAGATCACATATCTGTGAAGTTTCAACGCTAGAACTCAAATCTAGTTCTTCTGGTCCCAGATTACGTGCTATATGCTATGTATCTAACAGTGATCAAAAAGTTCATTTTATGTAAATTTTGCTGCTATAAAGATTTTGTTAAACCACTAAATTATATGTTTCCTTTTTTGGTAGTATTTCTGATAATCAAGTGTCCAAATATAGAACACTAAAATTTAATCTAATCCTATTAGGAGCTTGTGAATTGATTCATATTAGAAAGAAAAAACAGAGAACTATCACTAATGCCACTGAAACAAACTCTTTGATTCCTTAATGAGTGAACCTCTTTGAAGTACAATTTCCAGTATGTTTAGGCAAGTTCATCCCTTCCTGGTGTTTAGATTTCATTATTCTGTTTTGAGTTTTAATACTGTCAATGCTGATGGAAAGCATCATTAGATATTAAGGCAAGTTTACTTTTCAAACATGTATAATGTTTACTAATATGACAACCATGTTGTTTTGACTTTTTTTGTCAAAATGCCAAAATGTTTTTGCATTCTGTTTTGTATTTTAATACTTTTAAAAGTGGTGGAAAGAATGATTAGATGCTTACATAATCATTGTTCAAACATCTATAACATTTATTGATGTGACTATCAGAGATGATGTAATATTTAAAAGGTGGCCACCTCTCATAAAAAGAAAATTAAAAATTACACTTTAACCTTTTTATTGCAAAAAACCCATAGATATAGAAAGTGTGTAAAATATAGATATACTCTCTAACAAAACATCATAAAGCAAAACCATCATGCAGGAAGAGAAATGAGAAATTGCCAGAACTCCAGAAGCCTCCGGTAGGCCCTTTCCTAATTGTATCCCTGTCCTTTGCAGTAATCAACTTCCTTGCTTTGCTTTATACTTTTACCATGAAGTCTGCATTTCTAAATAATATAGTTTAGTTTTGCCTGTTTTGAATTTTATATAAATGAAATTACACAGTGTGTAATATTTTGGGCTGTTTCTTTTGCACAAATTAAGTTTTTAAAATATATTCATGTTTTAAGCATGGTTGTAGCTATTTACTTTCATTGCTATATAGTATTCTATTGTAAAAATATTTCACAATTTATTTTTCTGTACTGCTCATGGCCAGTTGGGTTGTGTCCAGGTTTTGGCTGTTACAAGTAATCATGCTCTAAACATCTTGTTTTTTTTTTTTTTTTTTTT
>CM052439.1:106167808-106178829 GCA_028533085.1 Varecia variegata | reverse complement strand
CTCAGAGATGTTCAGCCAGCTAGCTCCCTCCCTTGGAAAAAAATCTCCAAGCAAAGGCTCCTCTATTCCAGTTGTCCTGCACCAGGTGGGCAACAGTTTGAGGGTTTTCTCTTGCCCAAACTCCACCTAATAAAGTTGTGAGAGCAAAAAAAAAAAAAAAAAAAAAAAAGAGACATCATTGACAACCACATTTATTCTTCCCTGCCACAAACACGTATGGGGAACTGGCATGTGTTCTGCATTGTGGGACACCCAGAAGACTAAGATACAATCCTTGTTGACTGGCAGAATACTTTCAGTTAATTATTGAGTGGGTTTCCCTGGGAAAATATTAGTTTCAAGGTTTTTAGACCACCTAATTTAAGCTTCTATATACATTTAATTTTTGAAGGAAAACACTATACTTATGGAAGCTTAGATTATATTCCATGCCCTTGTGGTGGTGTTCTGAATTATTTTAATGACTCCCTTTCTTGAAAATGGTGGCGAGTTTGTTTATGGACTTGTTTATATTTATTCATGTATTCACTCACTCGTATGTTCACTCATGTATTCAAACAAATATAGAGAGCTCACTGTTGTCTTGATATCATGAATAAAATAAAAATGATAGCCCCCTATATTAGTAGGAAAGTTGAGAACTGCCCAGATGGTTGATTCAAGGGCCTACAAAACTACATATCCTCATGATGCTAAAAATGTTATTTATGTGGGTAAATTTGGAGAAAAAAATCACCCCTAATCCATCACATTAGTTTTGAACAGTACCTTTACACATACATCCATGTATAATTTTAAAATAGCTGCATTAGGATAGGCATGTTTTGTATTTTGCTTTTTTTTTGTTTGTTTTACTAAACATTAGTGTGAGGTATTAAAGTAGAAGAAACAGCTTAAAAGGTTGAGTATGCTACAAATATTTTATTTCTTTTATTTTTACCCTAGAGTTTCCAGAGTCATGATTGAGACATACATTATTCAGGTCAAAAGCAAGATGGTGATATCTTATAAATACTAGCACTAGCTAAGCTACAGAAATGCAAAAACCCATGCACATGTTATATATTTTGTTGCAAACATTTCTGAGTCCTGATCTTTTGTAGAAAATCCAGTGGGTACTGAGAGGAAACATGTATCTGAGTGTTACTGAATAAGCCCTGTAGCAAAGTCCCTTGGTGCTTGAATTCATGTCCTCAAATTAGGGTATTTTTCCTCCTTTTTTTAAAAGCAGTTGCATTTTTCTTAAATTATAAAATATCAGCCATTATTATCTTAAATAATTATTAAATTGCTACAGATGCTACTAAGCTATGTACGGTGCATGAAACGGTTATATTTTCTACTTTAAATACAAAGCGATAAAAAGCTGATTGCCTTAAAGCTCAGATATCTACACAGGGAGGTAATTCTTATAAAACATCAAGAGGCAAATTTTATTTTAGAAATATGTGACTTTAAAAGTCTTACAGATTTAAATTTCAAATTAAAAACATATTGCCAGCTTCTGTGGTTCGGTAGGATTTATTTGCAGTTGTTCTGGCTTTCAAATTTAACTCTTCATGATAATTCTCCCAAATTGCCTTTTCCCTTATCCTCCTATTTAAGAGCTTAAAATAGAAAAAGAAGTCAGAATATCTGCAGATAAGTAGAACTGTGTGAAAAGGAAATGGTGACAGTAGGGAGTCCAACAATAAATATTTCTAAAGTTTGACTATTGTCCACGTCTCTCTATAGTCTTCAAACTTCTCATTTAGATGCAGCACCTGCTCACTTCCCAAACTAAAAATAATTGTCAATAGTCTATTATTCTAAAATCAAAAGTGAAGCATACGGGAATTTTTGGCTCCAGTTAGGTTCAAGAACTCTAGACCTAAAATGATTCCTAAGAATTATCAGTTAATCCTTTAGCCTCCAGCTTGGTGTCAGCGAAAACCATAGTTAGTGGTCGTCAACCCAGTTCTGCATCTATAAAAGCTCTCTGTAATAAGGCAAATGCATTTTTGAAAAGCTATCATGGAATTATGGTCCATGAAATGCATAAGAAAGGATGCTGTCTTTATTTGTTCTTTAATTTCAAAATATGTTTTGGAATTTCCTTGCTGGAGGAAATCTGAAATATTCTAAAATAGTCAGATGCTAGGCTCGTCCTTCTTCTCCCTACTGTTGTCTGATGCTTAGAGGAGTAGAAGGAGCAGGAAATGAGAGAGGAACAAATGCAACTCAAACCAATAGGTTTTTTGTTTTCTGTTGTTGGTGATATGGTTTTAAAAAAATGAGGGTGAAACATATGACTAAAATTAGTGTTTGGGGATTATCTATGAATTTTGATTCTGTTATCAGTCTTCATTTACTATGTAGTTGAACATAGTGACTTCCTTCAAGGAGGATTTATTTTTTACTGTTTTAATGATATAATAATGCTAGATGATGGTATTTCCTCATAGTTGTTCTTTTTAATTTTTTTTTTATTTCAGGAAATTATGGGAGTACAAACATTTTGGTTACATGTTAGGACTTTGCCACATCCCAACCATGATTTGAGATGTGCCATTTCCCCCTACAATGCTCACTGCGTCCATTAGTTGTGAGTTTACCCACCCACCCCTACACACAAAGAATATTACTACTGTGTGAGCACCTTAGTGTTGATCAATCAGTGCCAGTCTGATGGCGAGGACATGTGGTGCCTATTCTTCCATTCTTGTGATACCTCACTTCGGAGGATAGGCTTAAGCTCTATCCAGGAAAATACAAGAGGTGCTAGATCAACATTGTTTCTTATAATTGAGTAGTATTCCATTGTGTGTATATATATATACCACACTTTATTAATGCACTCATGGATTGACAGGCAATTGGGTTGTTTCCACATCCTTGCTATAGTGAATTGTGCTTCCATAAACATTCGAGTGCAGATGTCTTTATTATAGAACGACTTTTGCTCCTTTGGGTAGATGCCTACTAGTGCTATTGCTGGATCAAATGGTAGGTCTTTGAGGTATCTCCAAATTCTTTTTTGCAAAGGTTGCACTAATTTGCAGTCCTACCAGCAGTGTAAGAGTGTTTGTATCTCTCCACATCCTCACCAGCATTTGTTGCTTTGGGATTTTTTGATAAAGGCCAATCTTACTGGATTTAGGTGATATCTCATTGTGGTTTTGATTTGCATTTCCCTAATGATCAGAGATGTTGAGCATTTTTTTATATGTTTGCTGGCCATTATTCTGTCTTCTTTTGAAAATTTTCTGTTCATGTCCTTTGCCCATTTGTTAATGGGGTTGTTTGATTTTTTTCTTGCTGATCTTTTTGAGTTCTAGATAGATTCTTGTTATCAGCCCTTTATCCGATGTGTAGAGAGCAAATATTTTCTCTCATTGTATAGGTTGTCTATTCGTTCTAATGATAGTTTCTTTGGCTGTGCAAAAGCTTTTTAATTTGATCAGGTCCCATTTATTTTTGTAGCTGCTGTGATTGCTTTGGGGTCTTCTTCATAAATTCTTTGCCTAGGCCAATGTCTGAAAGAGTCTTCCCTACATTTTCTTCTAGGATTCTTAAGGTTTCATGCCTTAGGTTTAAGTCTGTTATCCATCTAGAATTGATTTTTGTAAGAGGTGAGAGGTGGAGATCCAGTTTCAATCTTCTGCATGTAGCTATCCAGTTTTCCCAGCACCATTTATTGAAAAGGGATTCTTTTTCCCATTGTATATTTTTGTCAAAGATTAGATGACAATATGGGGATGGTTTCACCTCTCCATTCTCAGTCCTCTTCCAAAGGACTTTTTAAATTTTTTATTTTTAATCATAATGGATGCTTAATAGTTGTATATATTTATAGAGTAAATGTGATATTTTGATACAGGCATACAATAGGAATTAATCAAATGAGGATAACAGGGCTGTCCATTACCTCAGGCATTTATCATTTCTTTGTGTTAGGAACATTCCAATTTCACCCTTTTAGTTATTTTAAAGGCTACCCTAACTTATTGTTGACTACAGTCACTTTGTTGTACTATCCAATATTGTTCATTCTATCTAATTATCTAACTATATTTTTGCACCCATTAACCATCTCTACTTTATCCCCCCTCTGTAGTACCCTTCCCAGCCTCTGGTAACCATCATTCTACGCTCTGTCTCCATGAGATCAATTGTTTTAATATTTAGCTCCCACGTATGAGTGAGAATGTGGGAGGTTTATCTTTCTATTAAGTGAAATAACTCAGAGCTGTTTTTATTTGGAAAGATAAAACTTATGTATTCTTTCAGGAAATTCACCTGCTAAAAGCAAAAATAAGTAACAGCCCACACACCTTCCTCTAGAAAATTAGCAGCTTTTTTGTTACCCTCTCAACATCCCACTTCCACCCCAGCAGGTACGGCAAGTATCAGTATGTGTTCATTGGCTGCGTTGGATAAAGAAGCATCTGGTAGCTCAACATAAACTTCCTCTAAAAGAAGTGAAGCTTCCCGTCAGGAAATGTGTGGGAATATTTAAGCCTAAGGAAGACAGTTCTGTTAATATCACTCCTACATTCTATCCCTCAAGAAAACAGTCAGGAAAGTTTCCATGGTTGGCTATTATATATATAGAAGTCTTAATCAAGAATTCCTGGTTCAGCAAATCTTTTTCAAAGGGGCAGATAACAAACGCTAATCTTTTCTGTCAGTTGCTTTTTAAAAAATTTATTTAAATTTGCATTTGCATTTTGTGATTGTTTTATCAAATAAGTGTCTTCTACCAAAAATAATTTGTAAAATATAGATGTAAATAAGACAACTCTATAAATTATTATAGATAGACTATTAACCCATAGCTTTAAAGAAATTAAGCTAGAGTAAAAAGGTATCAGTAACTCACTGAGTGGGAGTTTAAACAAAAATGGAACAAAACCCTCTGAATATTGGTTCCATTATATTATACTATTACACACTCTTGGGAGATTCTGTTGGGTGATGAGCCCAATGCCTGCAGAGCCAGACATTTCTGATTAGTAGCAGCAGTTCTGGGTCTGTGCATAGATCATGGGTCATTCAGTTTTAATCAATACATTTGAGACACAAATATGGCATGAATCACTGATTTTATGCAGTGAAATTGATGTTGATTCGAACCTTTATGAGGTTCTAAAAGGGAAAACCCTAACGAGCCCTTCTGTTCATAGTTATTCTAGGCTTGGCCAAAACCCTACATTTAGTTGCTTTGACTGGCGGAGCACACAGCTTGCTCTTAACTTTCTTTACTATACAAAAGCTTCAGACACATTTATGACTAAAATATAAACTAGAATTTTGATTTCTTGACAATTTTCTTAGTTAGAATCCTATTGTAAAAATCAGTTATTTCTAGCAACATTTAAAAATAAAGAATAAAAAAAAAAACAATATAAAATCCAACTGAAAACAATGAAACATTCTCTTCTTTTTCCAGAAATATTCAACACCCTTATGGACCCCATGCAATTTAATTGTCAGTACTTCATTGTGTAGATGACTTAATAACTCATTTGCAGCTTCTAAAATCTTTCCTGGGGCAATGTGGTATTCCAAAGTTAGGCTAAACTGTGGAAAAATAGCTCAATGCACTCTGTGAAACCCATGTGAAATAGATTTTAATTCTCCTCCAGTTGATAGATGAGTGGTTCTCAGTGCCCTGCCAAGCCGTATTAGAGCTTGAGGCAAAAGGGAAAGTCAACTATACTGATTCTGTTTTTATTTAAAATTCTGATATTTTGTTCAGCATGGATGTTTTGCATTGACTATGATTTATTTCAATATTGCATTAAAACATTATGAATCTTAATTATTAAGTTTTTTGTGGCCTCTTTAAGTTTTGCACCAGAGGTGAATGCCTCATTCCTATGGCCCGGACCTTGGCCCCAGTGGTTCTGATAAAGAGATCTAAGAGGAAGATCTCGTTTTTTCCACTTGTGCCAAAATAAACATCTGAACATTGCATTTGTCACACATTATCCTACTCCTACTAACTCTTCTAGGTTTGGAGCAGTTGTTCCCAGTGCCCTGAATACACTGCTGATTGAATCTGGGGTCTTTTATCTGTAGTTGTGCTAGCTTGTTTAAGAAATACTGTATTTCATTGATAATTATACACACAGGCTTTGTGTATTTTAACATTTCTCTGAAATTGGGATATATTTAATAATAAATGGCATCTTACACTTGGCAGCTTTATTTTTTTCTTTCTGGTGTGCTTTACAATTAGTGGTACCTCTAAATTGATGAAGTGCAGCGCTCACCATAGCATCTAATGTGGGAATATTGCTTAATTTTATCCTAAGCCTCTCTACACTGAGATCATTTTATGATTGCACAATGGTATATATTTCAGTAGGCTTTCATTCTTAAAATTTATTATTGGCCATTTAAAAATTACATATATAAGTTCTAAATAAATATAGATTATAAGTATGCATTATAAAATTGGGGCCCATATAAAATTAAGAATAGTAAAAGAAAATAGTTTGCAATAAAACCAGTACACTTTTCATTGAAATACAATGAATGCACAATACACTTAATACATGGTACCTTGAATGATTTCTTTTGAAGAATTTTAAGACTAGCTAGGGAGATCAGCTCTGGTCATACTCTATCCAGTGAGAGAATTAAACTACATCTCCTTCTTCTTCAATTCTGTCTTGTTACCACTCACAGGTCCTGGTTAAGCAGGTGGAGCATTGCCATGGAAGCAGAGTGGGGAGAGAAGTTCCAAGGCTGTCCTGGATGGAAGTAAGGTTCACCTGAGGCACCTTAGTTAGCATAAGCAGGTTAAAAATTCCAAGTTATTGTCACAGTGAAGCCAAGGCTTTAAGCTAGGAAAGTGCTGCCAGAAGAGAAATCTAAGGATGAGGCAAGAATAAAAATGGGATAATGAAGCCCGAGGTGGAGAGAGGGAAGAGTCTGAGGCCAAGTGCAATCTCTGGGAGAACTGGGTTGCAGACTGCAGTTCAGAGTGAAGGAAACAGGAAGCAAGCTTGTGCTAGGACCACCTTTAACACTGCGCCCACCCCACTGTGCTTTGGCAGGGTGGTGGCTGGCAGGAGGCTTGACAACTAACTTGCTTAAACACTGTAGTTGCCATGTTGGCTCTATTTTTTCAACTTCCCTTCAATCCCCATTCACTTACAACCTTTTTTTCCCTCCCTCTGGGGAAACCACTCTCACTACTAAAATCAGTGGTGACTTTGTAAATGGACTGGTCAGTGAGCAGATTTTAGAGCATGACATTTGGCATTATTGACCCTTCCCTTCTTATATGTGACTAGATTTAAGATCAAATGTGTGTATGATCCTACCGTTGTTTGATGAGGACAAAAAAGTAGTATTGTGGATTGTGAAGAGAATCAAAACTAAGCCACCTTTCATAACCTCAATCCCTAGTCAGTTCAGGCCTGTGAAAGACACAGTTCTATGTTTTGCTGCTGTCATTCATTTTGTGCAGCCCTTGTGTTTCTCTCTACTAGCAATATTTGAACATAAGACGAAGGCAGCTGCAAGTTTTGTAACCAGTTCCATGAACCCCTATATGTTTATTACCTTAACTAACTACTTGACTCTTTGAGTTGTTTCCCAGAAATGATGGACTCGAACTCCTGGCCTCAAGCAGTCCTCCCGCCTGGTTCTCCCAAAGTGCTGGGATTACAGATGTGAGCTACCACACCTGGCCTGAAATGATGGATTTTATACAATACAAAGGAGTAGAGATCTGAAGGCCCTGGGGCAGACTTCCTGCTGCCAAGATTCACCATGCCCCACAACCTGCTCCCAATGCATGTAGCCCCTCCTGAGATACACTGAGACCTGCCCCAAGGGACGTGCCCCTCCTTTAAAAGCCCATGATCTCCCTTAGTCTTGGAGACAGATTTGAGACAGCTTCTCCCATTCTCCTTTCTTTCTTTCTTGGCAATTTCTTTCTTCCTTGGCAATCTTTATTGTCTCATTAATTGAATCTTTGTGTGATGAGCAACTGGACCTAGACTGAAACCCCCTTTCAGTTTCAACAGTATACACTGTTGTAGTAAAAATGAAGTCACTGATGAAGAGTGTAAATAATCTTTGCATTGATAGTCTTTTTTTCCAAGCTTTCTTCCCAAAGAAAAGAAAATGTAAATAAATGTCTTATTTTCTTTGTTTTTGTTAAAATTTTCTTTTGTTTTGTTTAATTCAATGTCTGCTTCTTGGTTGTTGATACTGTATAGTGGCAGATATCATTGATAAATAGCTGAAGGAAATAATATAATTGACTTTTTCAATGAATAAATGAGGTTTTTTTTTCTTTGAATATTTCATAGAAACTGCCAAACTTCGACACATCACTTTAAGGAGTTGACCCATTTAAACTTTTGCAACCTATTTTAAATTGGCTAGGCAGAGACATTATGAAAAATATGGAATTGTAGATGTTGGAATCAGAAGCAAATGAAGTTATTTTAGTATCATTTTTTAACATGTCCTAAGAATTCTCCTAACAATAATAATATTGATAATATATTTAAATTAGATTTAGTTGAATGAATATGCATAAAAATTAACAGTTAATTTGGGAGGGAACCTTGAGAAACAAAGTGGATCAAAAACATCTCTATCTTTGTGTTAAAAAAGTCAGTGACCATAATTTTAGATATGAGATTTTATTTACCATTAAGAAAATATGCAATTTGCAATTTGAACTGACTCATAATTGAAGTTCACATATTGGAAACAGATTTAAAGGCTTTGTGGCTTACTATTTTTTTAATCAGCCCTTATTCAGGTACCATTTATAAAAGCTATGGTTCATCTCCTTAGCCTACTAGGTCTGGCCCTTTTGACTACAAATGTGATTTGCTTCTATATATCTCAGGTAATATCTCTTCCAAGCCAAAATTGAAAAGACTATTTACTAGGGAATGGCAACAAAAGGCTTTTTGAGAATGACTCAACACACTCTATGGAATGATTTACAGTCACAGTGTATAAAAATATGTACATTTAATTCACTTGAAGATAGGAATGATTTAAAATGATATTTTAAAATGGTAAGAATTGACAAATAAAGAATGATTCTGGTGATAACTGCTGACCTGCTCCCCCATGGATGGTGGTGAGACACTTAGACTGGAATGACTGGGGGGCCGAGTCCTGATCTTACTTGAAACTATGTCTAGGTAGTGAATGTCTGTGAGGGATCACTCAGTGCATTGTCGGTCATATTTTCCTTTGAAGGGGGAATATAAGAAGACCAAGATAGGAAGATGAATTTTTCTTAATAAATATAGCTCTCATAGGAGGACCTAGGTCTGGGGAGCATAAAATAATCAAATAAATTGAGTTTACTCAATTCAGAGAGAATTGTTCCATTCAGGACAAACAACTGCTTTCTGCCCTCCTGCCACTACCACCTTGAGAATTCTGTTTTAACTGGACTCTACAACTTACTAATAATAGGTACTTGTTTCTGTTTATAGATTTAAATTCATTTCTAGGATTGGACTAAAGTATAAGGCATTGTTTTTTTTCGAATATTCATTCTTCTGTCATTTATTCTTTCTACAGTTCTTTCTTGCAATAAGATCAAATTTAGTTGGTTTTGGGGGGAGAAGGAAAACTTCCCCTTCACTCCCAGAAGATTTGTTGAAAGATCAACTCACAATAAGGCAGATTCTTAAGAGAAAGAGTTTACAAACTTATTTACTGTGTGCATGGGGAGAATCACGGAGTGATTACCCAATATCCCAGTGGGATCCAGAACTTTTTATACTCTCATTTTAGAGGGGAGGGGGAGATAAAGAATATAAGTAATTCTGCGTAAGGCCAATAAATGATTACTAGAGAGGATGAATAGATATTTGGGAGAATGAATGGATGGGGGGAAATATTGACTTGTAAATGATTCTCTTTGGAAATTAAATTAACCTGAGAGACAGGTATTGTCTTTAAAATGGGTTGGGCCATGTCTGGTTGCATTCTTGATCTTCTTTCCTGCAATATATTGAGATAACAGGATGGGGGAGGAAAGGAAATTGTTCTTTTTGATGGGTCCCTCTGAGTTTATGCAGCTAGAGGGAAAGCCTCTCCCAAGGCCTGTTGGTCTCTAAAAGTCTTTAATTCAAAATACTCTTTATACCAAGAAGTCATAGTTTGGGGTGAAATTCCCTGATCTACTTCAGTTTTCATAAGAGAAAGACAGAAATCTCTTTGTTTAATTAAGGAGCATTTATTCTGAAGAGCTTTTGATTTAACTGGCATTTGAATTAGGTGAGGATGCTTACTGAAGGGTAAATATTCTTAAATTATAAAGCCCTGGAATCTTTAACTTTCTAATCTACCATGGACTTTGAACTGAAAAGATATCTTAAAGATTTTATATTTATGGGCCATATTCTTTCAGTGTCCAAAGCTACTACTTAGCTATGTATTAAACATTTTTGGAAACTGCCTAAAATTCTCAGAGTTCCAAAGTTATCTTATAAATTATCAAAACCAGTTATTATTTCAAAATGTACCTTATTTACTAATAAAATATAGGTGTGCCTTAATTTTAAAAAGCCTAGTGCTTAAAAATCCAATATATAAGACAGAAGGTGATAATAAATATTACTAAAGAATCTTTTGCTTTATTAAGGAATTGATCAATGTTCTCTTTAAAAATATTAATTTCATTTACTGTACTTATTATCATTTATTTACAGATATATGTCTATAGGCCACAAAGTGTGCAGATAAAATTTAAAACTTAATTTTGGTAATAATTCTCTTTGAAGATCAATCCAAAATGACAGCTAAACATCACTGGAATTGATATTTTGGGGAGGAGGAAATAGATTACTTTACCAGCAAAGGAGGAAGAAAAATGGCACACCTTCTCATCTCCAAATCCAAATTTCCTCCAAATTTGGATTTGAAAGGGAGGGCCCCTCAGTTCTAGGCTAATGTGGTTAATTGCTCTAATGTCCCATCTCTGCCAAAGACAAAGCCTATGAACTCTGCCAGCCACCCACCTGGGGCACTGGTGCCACCTG
>CM052439.1:106139058-106167708 GCA_028533085.1 Varecia variegata | reverse complement strand
TTTTTTTTTTTTTTTCTTCTTCAGGCCCTTCCGTCTGTTACAACAGCTGTTGGTTCAGGGCTTTCTGAGGACATGTAGGTTAAAAATTCCAAGGGTTTGCAGCTGGAGAATATTCTGTTGTCAATAAGCATCCACACCAAATCCAATGAATGCTATCTGAATGGTCTTATCGATTCTGTCTGGGCTGAGGATTGTAGATAAGGAAAGTCTTTGATCTGGGTCTTAGGAATGTGGGGCCAGGGTGAATGTCAGAGAAGGCAGCTGATCAAAGTTGTACATTTGTGGTGAGTCTCTTCCAGGTCTGGGGTCAACACCTCACTGCCTCTTTGAGAGATTTTGGGAAGATTGTGTGCCCATTTTTTGGCTACATTTACGCATCCCCATAAAGTCTCATTGAAGCTGAAGCTCCTTAACCTAAAGCCAAATCCAGGAGTGAGTTTCAATGTTTGGCTCCTCCTGGAATGACCATGGTTCTGAGCCATTGACGAGCCATTTTCTGCCTGCTTAGTAATGGTCCTTACTTTTCCTCTGAGTGGGCTGTGACATAGGCTGTTTCTTCTATTCCAACTTGCTCACCCTACATTGAATTTTTTAGATCTGGACATGGTAAGGGTGTTCCTCCATAACCGCCCTTTAACTTCCATCATCTCATTAAACTGTCTGCTCTATAAAACTTAGCTCATTTTTAAAAAGTGAGTTGAAATAAATGTGAGTTGGGTATGGGACTTGAAACTTGGAATTTATTTCATCTCTAGGACCACTGGTGGTCTCAGTTTCCTTTGAATGTGGGGGCAGGCATTGATTAAGGGACCATGCTGGGCTGTTACCTGGACTTGCAGGAAAATAAATGTGCAATCTCACACATGCTTAGTAATAAATAGACAAATAGTTTCTTAGATTAAGGAAGTAAGTAGAGCATGGGGTTGAGTCTTGTGTGTCCTGTTTTCTACAACCTGAGATTTTCTTGAGTATCACTCGCTGAGGCATAGATTTTATTTAGCCTAACAGGGCATTTCCAACACCATTGTTTTTGGTGCAAAGTTGAGATAACCATACTCCTCAGTCATGGCCATCCCATATCCCAGGCTGTAAGAGGTTTCTCTGGTTTTATTGTTTTTTGCCCCCTTCACATTCCACCTCCCCACCCCCACTGCCCCCCCAAAATCTATTCTAACATGTTTGGTAATTTCTTTGGAAATAAGTGTATATTCATTATAAAATAAAGTGTTTCCTGTATAAATATGCTTTTATTATACATAAATATTATTGTGTTACATAGTGAGTGGGGTGCTGGGGGATGCCAGAAGTTTGGTAAGGCTTGAAGTTGTTACAGGCATAATAGCAAAGTTGACATGAGCCAATAGATAGATGGCCTTATAAGTCATGCTAAGGAATTTGAATTTTATCCATCGGGAATAGGAAGTTATTGAAAGGTTTTAAAATGGGGATTATGACAAAATCAGTTTTAAGATTCAAGCTTCCTTTGACAGCAGCGTGGAAGATGGCTTGGAGGGGTCTCTCTATAAAAGCTAAGCCTGGCATTTAATACATAGGAACTCCTCAACAATGACAGCTGCTACTACTTTTCATGCTTCAGCAATCTCTGTCTTATTGGACACAATATGGCTTTAAGATTAAAAATATATTCTGACCTATTCCCTTAAGGAAAATTCTAGTGAATTATAGAAAGTGTATTGGCCTTTTTCCATACTAGTTGAACTATAATAAGCATTGTAAATATGTTTCTGTTCGAGCATGTAACACATTTATGTTCATTTGAGATGCTTCGTCTAGTTTTCTGGGCTGTGAGTATGGTGAGTCCCCTTAGCTGTGTTCACCTGATGGCAGTGGGACCATGATTCTCGGAGGCACATGATGGATCTGGTACATTCTAAGAACGCCATTATAATACAGTTGAATTTAAATCGTGGAGCTTATGTGCAAAAAGAATGTTAGTAAAGAATCTGATTATCATCAATCTTTCTATAGTCCGAGCATTACCTGGATAAAGGGAAAAACTTCAAGTCCACCTTCTCATACTCTCCTCCCACCTCTTTTATTGCAAGAGGATGTGGCATCCGTGTAGAAGGCATCAGGTTATAATTATGTCCAAGGCAAAGAAAAGAAAATATTCTAGTTTCTCTTCCTTAGATTTTCTAAAATTGGCTGGAGGAGGGGGCTACGTGCTGCCGGGTGGCAGTTACCACTGCATAGCTGCTGGTTTTGGAGAAGACTTGCTGAGAGAGAGTGCTGCTATTAGCATGCTATACAACTTGCCTTGGTCCTCTGGGATTTCTGTTTGAAGAATAATTGATCTTTGTATGAAAGACTCTAAATAGGTGACATGTTTATGGGCCCCATTCTCTCTTTGGAAGGAAAAGGGGTTCAGGAGAGGGTGCAAAGGCTACCTAATGGACTTGAGGTCAGTTTGTCCTGGATAGTTTGTGACCTCCACAGGTGCGTAGGGGACTATTCGGGCTGACATCCTCCTTTCATTTGCAAAGCTGTCATCCAAAGTGGGGCAGGGGATGCGGGGAGGATAAAGTGGGGATGGTTAATGGGTGCAAAAATATAGTTAGATAATTATATAGCATGAACAATATTTGATAGCACAACAAAGTTACTATAATCAACAATAAATTAGGGTATACTTTAAAATAACTAAAAGGGTAGAATTGGAATGTTCCCAACACAAAGAAATGATAAATGCCTGGGGTGATGGACACCCTGATTACCCTGATTTGATGAATTCACATTGTATGCCTGTATCAAAACATCACATGTACCCTATAAAGGTATACAACTATTGTGGACCCATAATAATTTAAACAAAAAAAGAAAGTTGAAGGATTCTCTGCTTTCCATGGGAAGTTTCCCAAGCCTTCATAAATTTCTCAAAGACATTTTTTTTCCTCAAAGACAACAATTTTTCTCAAATTTATCAATTTTCTTTAGTTTTTTAAGGACAATCATAAATGTTACATAAAACTAGCTGTGTTTGCTGTCATCTTCGGTCTCATTCCAGTAGAGAATCAATATGGATAATTTGTCAGTCTTCTCAATCTTCAGTAGCAGTGAGATGGGTTTGTGTTGTTGCTGTTTGGTTTTGGGTTTTGTTTCTTTGGTGTTTTTTGGCTGCCAATTCTCTTGGTATATATAGAAAGCCAGATTAAAAGTTATACACCATTTTTTAGAAAAGTCAAAGAACTAAAAATAGGAGTTGAATTTCTGTTCTAGAAATGTTAGTCCTTTTCTCTTTAAAGGAAAGCAAATTTCTTTATTTCCTAGTTATGAGTTTCATATGAAGAACTTGTTTGTTCCAGGAAATACCTCTATTTCATTGCAGGGTTATGCACTCTGTAATCTGACACAAATGCTTCTTGTGCTGGACCTTAAGACTATGGTGGAGGACTCTTCATATATGCCCAGAGGATTTGCATTTGAGGGCTCTCCAAATAAGCCACATATCATGGCGATTATAAGCATAGACTCTAATACTAGAGAGAAATGGGTTCAAGTTCCAGATTTACCTCTTACTAATTATACAACCTTGAGCAAGTAAGTAACCTCACTGGGCTTTACATATTTATGTGGTAATTAAAATAGCTAGCTTATAAAGTTGATCTGAGAATTAAATGAGGTAACATATGTAGAGAGCCTAACACAATGCCTGGTCAAGAGTAACTGCTTATTAAGTGTTAGATATTGCTGTTTCCAAGAAACCTGAATTTGTTTGTTTCTTATCATTCCAGTAGACTCAATCAGAATATCTAGAGACTTCCTTGACTTCTCCTTATGAGATATTCTGGAATTTCTAGGGGCAGCCAGAAATTTCAGGACACAAATGGATGATACTTCAACCACAGATTAAATAGCATTCTTCGGGCTATGCCTTCTAAATCTTCTAGACCAGTCCAGGAAATTTAGAGATGTCTCTAAGTTTAAAATAGTGCAGGAATGAGCTGGGGTCAGCAACCCCTTGGTTAATGTGATTTGTCAGTGGAGGGCCCCTAAACTTATATTGGTGCCTTCAATGGGGCAATCTTTGGAACATTGGCTACAACATACATTTTGAAGACTTCACCTTGTAATGGGGTCTTCCCTTTTTCCTTCATTGAGCAAATATGATTAAAACAAACTTCTTCACAAACTTAAAAGTTAACTTTAACTTAAAACGTAATTATGAAGGATTTGAGAACTTTCACTAAACCAAATGGATATTCCTGCTAATCTGGGTATCCTGTATTTCTAAACAATTTATGATTCTAACTTGGGGAGGTTACACTTTAAGCCATGGTTTCTCAAACTCAGCAGTACTCACATTCTGGGCTAGTAATTCTTTGCTGTGATGGAAAGGGGGTCATTCTGTGGATTGTAGGATGTTTAGCAACATCCCTGTCCTCTACTTATGAGATTCCAGTAGCACCTTCTCCCCAACCCCGGATATGACAACAAAAATGTCGCTATCCCATGAAGAAGCCAAGCTAAGAGTTCACACTGTTCTTTGTGTGGGAGTCTCTTCACTAATATAATTAAAACTTGAAATGTTTTTTTGCTTCTATGGAAAGGTCTGTTAGAAATTCGATCAAGTAGTATGTCATTATACTTAAAAATATGAATATCTATGCAACTTTTCGCAAATCAGGGTCCAGATGATAATGGGTAAAGCAGAGTGGCTGAAAACATAAGCGATGGAGCCAGACTGGACCTGAATTCAGGTGCTTCCTCCCCACTACGTGTAAGCTCTATGACCTTGCTCATGTTACTTTATTCCTAGAAACCGCAGTCTTCCCATCTTCTCATGTAGGTTATTGTCATGAAATGATGTGTGCAAAGTGGTTAATATAGTGCCTAGGATATAAAACTCAATACTTATTAGCTATTTGTATTTTTTCATTTGAACTGTCCAAAAAACCTTCTTTAAGTGAATTTCTTATGTAAGGATTTATACAAAATACCCTGAATACAGACATAACTACTTGCTACTTGCATAGTTTACAGTTATGGAGTCCAAAAGGAAGACAATGAAATTGGACCTAACTTCAATATATGCTCTTTTAAATGATGTGTGAAATCATGTGAATAAATTGTTCTTTTAGGAATTTCTTGCAGCAATTGTATGGGCATATAAAATTATAGGAGTAGAATCTTCATTGTAGTGAATATTAGAATTCTCAAGTGTGTGCCTTTTCTCCACATTAGGACAATATTTTTTTCTTATAGAAGTCACTCCTCAAAAGTGTTATAGAAATTAGTGGAAAAAGTAATTCATTATTAAACAGCTATGACATTTTTGGGAATGCATCTATTTAATATATAAGATATGGTTGGTGTTTAGAGTAGAATTTGTTTTAAATGTAGAATTTGGTTAGTCTTAGGCTGTGTAATTTTAAGGAGGAGTTAGTGATATCTTTTGGTGCCCTCGAAACTACTCATGAAGACTCACTTTTCCATCTTTGAGCAAATTCCGACAAGATTTGACCAACAGTGCCTCAAAATCCATATAATGGAAAGTCATGTTTTAATTTAGTTCTAACATTTTTACAATCAATCATAGATCTACAAATCCATTTATTAGTAAAAAGCATATCACAACCCAATTTTATAACAATAATGTAAAACATTGCTCTTTATTTGCTCCATAATCTACATTTTACATCCCAAAAGTTTGCTTTATAATTGACCAATAAATTTAATAGTGCCTTTAATTCAGAAAAGGAACAAACATATTCCATAATCTTTTATAATATTTTCCTGATATTTTGAGAACTTTAAAAAGCTGGTAGTTAAAAATCTGCAGAAGGTAATAAACTAATTAATTAGTTCTTATCAATATAATGATATACCTTGATGTAGTTTTGTGTTTCATTTCTGTTCTTGAATATTACTGGAAACCATTAATACCATCCAATAAGTGCCTCATTAATATATCGAAAATAGTATTTCTGTCTTCAAAATGAACAAAATACAAATGAACAAAGTTGACATTTACCATAATGGGAGGTTTTATTGTTGTTAAAAATGATCTAGAAGCAACTACAAATGCTTTCTCAATGCTGACATTTTGAAGAGGATTTAATATCAATTTAGATAATATAATTTTGGAGATAGATGGATTTTATATCAAAGAAGTATTTTATCAAGGAAAAGATAATGCAATAGCAAAATGATATGACAAATAGATAACATATTATGGCTCCACATGGCTATTTCTGTTTAAGATACTTGGTTTCCTGATAAATAATTTATCTTGTTTATTACTGGATCAACTGGGAAATTCTTCCTACTTTATTTGAAATGTATATGCATTTGGGTGAACTTTTGGCCAGAGTTCCTCCAGATGAAAATTGTTAATTGAAAGGTTTTATTTCCTCCTTAAAATTGATCAACAAAGGGAAAGGCCATTGTTTACATAGATAATTAGAAACTCTTGCTAGCATTAGCTTTTCAATTGATTAGGGAGGAGAAAATAGCTATTTTAATTTTATATACTATTGGGCTGGTTTAGTTTAATGAATATTGATTCATTCAGATTAATTTGAAATACTAACATTGTAGGTGGTGAACAGAACAGGGCCAAGCTCATTTATTAATGATTTTATTGTCTATCTGATTAGGTTAGTCTTCACTTAGAACTCTGAAATCAGATAAAGTAAGGAAGAAAGAAGGAAATTAAAATTCATTTAGCTTCATTTATGTGCCTGGCACTGTGCTAGGACCTTTCACATAAAATATCTAATCTAATCATAATAACAATTTTTTTTTTTCTTAGATAGAATCTCTCTCTGTTGCCCCGGCTAGAGTGCAGTGGTGTCATAGCTCACTGCAACCTCAAACTCCTGGGCTCAAGTGATTCTCCTGCCTCGGCTTCCCAGAGCGCTAGGATTACAGGCATGAGCCAGTACCTGGCCCATAATGACAGTCTTAGTTGTTGAAGATTATGATCTCCAATTTTTGCAAACTCTAAACCTCATTCTTAATCTCTTTTCCTTTAAGAATTAAACTCTCCAATTCTTTCCCCTCCCCTCCCCCGGTGCGTAGAAGGAGCTAAATAAATATTAGCTTGGAAAAAGTGATTTTCTGTTTGCCAATATTTAGACAAATTCTACCCCGTTTTGTTGAAAAGGCTCATTCTCAGTTTTTCCCAGTTTGCAGCCAGTGGCAGCTTCTGGAACATAATTTTAATTGCCACCTGAATGATTATAAAGGGCTGCAATGAATGCCACAGCCAGAATCCTTTTTGTATACATTACACATGCCTCTGTTTTCTTCAGGAGGCAGACTGACAATCTAAGATTACAGTGAGCACAAAAGAGTTTATCATTTTGTTTGGCCCATTAGGCAATAATTTGATGCCATTTCTAATTATTGCAAGAAGCAGAATAGACGTTTTAGCCATTAGAGATTGCATTTTAGGACAACTCAAATTATTTCATGACCTGAAGCAAACATTACCAATAATAAAGAGGAAATTGACATTCTCCCAAGGTATTTCCAATAATTTCTAATCACATCAAAGCTCTGATGTTCGATCTAATACTCCAGTCCTTTTTCCCCAACCTCCCTTGGCTATTCCAGTTCCACAGTAACAGGGCAGGAGGTGTCGCCAGTCCCCTAGGAAAGATGAAGGATCTGCTCAGTTCCTTTGTTGTGACCAGCCTTTGCTGATGCAGTTCGGGGTACTTGTGTGATCGCCACTGTCCCACTTAACTGTTCTCAACCATATAGTCCCACACCACAGACATTTGCCCAGGAGCCTCAGTCTAACATTTGGGAACGCGCTTTGAGTTGTAACCTCCTTTTCCTTCTCTTTTTCTTTGAAGATGAGGACGCCCGAGGTGACTTTTTCTTTTAACTCTGAGCTTCTGATAGATGTTGAGGGATTGATCTTACAGCTCTGAGGACTAGACCCTTAGCTTTAAATGGAGGTTGAAGTAAAAGCAGGAAGATGCACAGAAAAGTGTCCTCTGTAGCCACAGAGGATTCCATTATTTGTTCAAATTACTTGTTTTAAAAAACGGTTTTCTTATGTTACGTTATGATTATATTATCACAATAAAAAAGGGATAGATGCTCATGGGATCTCAATGCTTTACTAGCATTCATAAATCACTAGGAGCAAGGAATCTATAATTTCAATTAATATTACATTTTCAAGAATAGGAATAGCAATATTCTAATATCTTTCACATTATTAAAATATGCCCTGGAAGACTGGTTGAGGACAAAACCAGAACAAAGTGTGAGGACATTTTACCTCCTCACTAAAAACTGAGTTTCTCTTGTAATTGAATCCTGATGTGTTTTGAGGATTAAGAACTTACAGGAATTCATTTTGAAATTTCTAGCTGGTTCAAGCTTCTCTCCTTTGCTTTTTCCCGAAAAGCAAAATGCAGGAAAATTACTGAAGAGGCATTTAAAAGGCAAACAAACAAACAAACAAATCCCTCTTCCCACAAGATAGGAAATCCTGCCAAAAAGGCATGAGCTCAGAATTGAAGAGACCTTAATATTCACTCTTCATAAACTCTGCTATCAGCAAGAAGAAATAAATATTAATGCATTTGATAAGAGAAAGAGCTAGAAGAATTTCTACCCAGAAACCAGGGAGGGAGAGCTGTGAAATAGTGCAGGCTGATGCAGAGACTCTGGATGTGCCAAAAATGAATGTAAAATTTCAGACTCACATTATACAGTGATTCGAAGCAGGTTAGGTTAGTAAGGCACCCGTTTATGCTTAGGCAGGTGTATCTAGTATACCTGTTTCAAGGAGTATGTTACTGTTAACTTCCCTAAGTATACAAATGGTATAAAATCATGATATAGCTTATTGTTTTAAGAAAGAATTTGGGTTTTCATAGGGGAATAAGCAATACTCATTCATTTTAAGCTTGGTCTATAGGAAGTGTTTTATAATACAGTATTTGTTAAATAAATGAAAAAAAATCATGTGCATCAGCCAATAATTGTAACACAAATTTCTATTTTTAAAGTGTTTTAGAGCCTACGAAGAGTTTGAACTTATGTGATCCTTGCAATGACTCCACGAGGTGGATGAGGCGCATATGATGATGACACTTTTGCAGATGAGCAATCTGATGGTCGAGGAGGCCAAATGGCTTGCCTCTGGTCAGGGCTGGCTTCACGGGCAGGTGACCTGTGCAGTCCCACAGGGTCCTGTGCTTGAAAGGGCTCCACGCTTGGTTTAATGCCCTGCCATGGCCATGTTGAAATTTTAATAATTTTTGAACCAGGGGCTCTCTGTTGCCTAAATGTAAATATTACATTTCCTTTTCAAATAAATCCAGAATCTTAAAAGCAGTGGAATAATATCTTTTAAAAAAGTATAAAAATATTGAAAGGTTACCTTATAGGAGAGTATATGAAGACAGATTGCTAAGAAAGAAAGGCAGATTTGTACTAAATGCAGAGAAAACTGAAGCACTTGATTCAATTTATACAAGTTGTTTAATCCCTTTCTACTTTAGCTTTTCATTTTACGGCAAGAAGGTAGTTATAAATAGTCATGGTTGGTTTATGGAAGTATATTGCATAATTTAGTAAATGCATTAGGAGAAGGTACATTATTTATCTGTGACACAAATGGCTAAGTAATAGCCCCCAAAAGGTGATCGAACTTTCCATATTTGGATTTAAAGCTGGCAAAACGTATGACTAGCTGAATCACGGTTCTTGATGATCCACAGGCCATGCAATACCCCTGCCACTCCCAGAAATCGTCAGATAACAAAATAGATTTCTGGGATAAGTAAAGTGAGGCTCATTTAATACTGTTTATAAAACATAAAACTCTTTTAGGGCTGATCGCCTTAACATAACCATGCAGGACAATTGTTTTATTTCCATGTGAACTTTATTACCTAAAGGGAGGGAGAAAGAAGACATTATTTGGAGGTGGGGTGGGGGGCAGTAACAAACTGGAAATACCAAGCTCTGCTTTCAGTTCAAGTCAATTCAACTTAGACAACACTGTCCAGAAAAGCTGTGTCCCTTAAAATTGTATGATTGACTCTTAAATTGTGATGAAATGCCACTAATGGAACAAATCTTCTGGCCTTAATGAAAGAAACAGATGATTGCATTAACAAAGAGGGAGCTGGCTATGACTCAGTGGAAACAAATACAAATATCTGAAAAGCATGAAGGTAACGTAGGTAGCACCTTAAATCATAAATAGATTAGAAACAGAATGATTTTATCAGTTTTATGATGCCAAATACTATTGATAAAGATGGGAAACAGTAACTAGCTGTAAGTAGAATCTTTATTGTATTTTTATTTTTCTTCTTTCATAACAATATTCTTCTTCCTTCCCTCCTCCCTTCTTCCTTTTCATTTCCTTTCATATAGAGTTCTGATAGAAGTGGTAAAAATTAGAGCGTTATTCATTCAATGTATTTTAATTCTTCAAGCCAATATTGCAAGTCTGCTGTATGAAAGGTACTGGCTGGTCACAAGTCCTCACCCTCAAGTCATCCTGGGGAGACACACGCACACAATTGACTACAATTTGAGGCAATGTGCAATCAGCTCTGTAATGATGGGGATATAGAGGATGTAGTGATTAATTTATCGGTTGAAAAATATTGAGGTTTCAAGACCTGTGTGGATAGTCACAAGACACTGGATGTCTTAGTGAGAAATCCTGAGACACAGAACGGAGATTTGAATTCAGTCTTAGCTCTGCCCCTTATCAACTATGTCTTTCCGAACAAGACATTAACTTCGCAAACTGTGGTTTCTTTATCAACTGTGTATCATAATACCTATCTTGCCTTTTTGCTGGACTTTTGTGATTGTCATATCAGATTATTCAATTCAATCTGTACAAAATTTCTTCAAGTCCAGCTATAATGTCAGGCCCTGTGCCAGGCACCGTAGATCAGTAAGATCCTCCCTGAATTCGAGAAGTTCCCAGTCTGTAATAAAAATGGCTAATTCTAATCCATACAGAGGCCAGGCTTGTATTGTAAATGAGTTTGAAAAGCATGTTAAAAATCATGGAGACTGTTGGGTTCCCTGACACACTGTGGAAAGCGTGCCCAGTCCTAATGAGGCAGCCTCTGCCACCTTCAGCTGATTGTGGTTATCTAGGAATGCTAGCTAGATTCCAAGTTAAGTTTTCTTCAAATTTAAAATGCAAAATGTGTCTATTTTTAATGTTGACATCAATTAAAAATTATCTAAACAATTTGTATGCAGATGTAACTGAAGAATGGAATCGACTTATGAGATGGCTATTTGCAAATCTGGTCCAGATAGGCATGCACGTGAATAAATCACAAAGCAGACATTAGGTGTAGAAGTGGCCCAAGCTAGCTTCCAGTGAGTCTAGGATGGAATAAAAAGAATATGATTCATATACCGTAAAAGGTATTTCTTCAGAGGTGGTGATCATGCTGAATTAAAAAAGGACAAAAACTTTGTTCACCAGAAAATAATTTGAACCAAAAGGGAAACATGCTCAAAAACTCAGTGAATTTTCCTGGTGATGGACACACTGAAAGCCCTGACTTCAACATTATACAGTGTATCTATGTAATAAAAGCGTTTGTATCCCTTAATAATTTGAAATAAAAAATAAAACTCAGTAAATTTGATGCTGCTAGATACAAAAGGGAGGACAAGAGGAAGTAAGATGAGAAAAAAGAAGAGCAAGATGGTATGTGGTCTCACGTGACATTCTGAGAACACTGGATCCTTCTCACTGTCATGGGAATAGTGAGCACAGGGGAGAATCACGGTCAGATTTCTATTCTAGAAAGATCATTCCAATAGTAGAATGGAGGGGGACTGATGGGGAATAAGCCTGGAGGGCTGGAGCCCATTTAAGAGGCTATGGAATAGGAATGGAAATGATAGAAATTGAAATTAATCTGTAACTTAGAAAGCATTAACATGTGGTACTATTATATTACCATTTTTAATTGATATTAAAATGTTCAGTCTTTCACATTTTAACATCTTTGCAATCAGGGTGCATCCTGCAGTCCATGAGATGTCATAGTTAAATCGCTAGCAGTTTTTCTTTTCCTTAAGTGGTCATAGCATAATGACACCTCTGAATATCAATGGTGTCTGATTCAGTGAAATGAAATAATAGTCATGGACTCCTAACCACTAGCCTGAAGAAACATCGAATAAGTTCTAGTAATTGAGAAACCCACCTACACCTCTAGTTTTTTTTTTTTTTTTTTTTTTTTTGAGACAGAGTCTCGCTCTATTGCCCGGGCTAGAGTGCCGTGGCATCAGCCGAGCTCACAGCAACCTCAAACTCCTGGGCTCAAGTGATCCTCCAGCCTCAGCCTCCTGAGTAGCTGGGACTACAGGCATGTGCCACCATGCCCGGCTAATTTTTTTCTATATATATTTTTAGCTGTCCAGATCATTTCTTTCTATTTTTAGTAGAGACAGGGGTCTCGCTCTTGCTCAGGCTGGTCTCGAACTCCTGACCTTGAGCGATCCACCCGCCTCGGCCTCCCATAGTGCTAGGATTACAGGCGTGAGCCACTGAGCCTGGCCCCCACCTACACCGCTGGAAGGGAGACTTTAGACATTTCTCTGCTTGGTTACCAGCTACTCCCACTTCCCGGGTGTCCATGAGATCAGAGGAGGCAAATGTGTATTCCCACAGGAGCTGGGAGCTGGTGTAAATGCGTGAAGCTACTGGGGGGACCACAGGCCCTCTCTAAAACACAGTTGCTGTTCAGGTCTCACCCATGCTGCTGGACACAAGTAAGGAGTTAGTTTTGCCAGACTCAAGAGAAAATGGAAATGTGACTTTTTGGTGAAATCTTTCAATTTTTAAATGTTGGCAAGACATTTAACATTAAAAAAAAAAGAAACAAACAACCCTGCTCAGGCCAAATGAAACACATCTGTGTGCTAAATAAGCCACCAGCCTTGTCTCTACCAAGCCCCTTGTTGAAGGAGTGATCCTACAGACATCTAATGCTTACAGTTTCTTACTATTAAATGTTAGATGTCATTGAATGCCAGTGACAAGCCTAAGTCATAGGCATATGAAATCTCTTCCTTGTCTGTACCAGCCATCTGGTATAGCTCTCAGACACATGAATCCTTTAGAAGCAGCCGTGGGGGTTATCTTAAGGCTTGTAATCTAAAATGGGTTAGTTATTTTGTCCTAAAGTATGTGTGTTTGATCATCTATTCAACAGGAAAAATTCTTGAGCACAGTGTTTTGACATAATATAATTATATCTCATGCCGCAAAATTCTTTTCTTCTCCAGAAACAATAACAGATGCTGTTGATGTTTAGAAAGCTGCCTAGAATGCTAAAGGGGAATTTTTTAATTCTGACTTTATAGATTTATCATTTGTTAATCTTCTTGAATCATAAGTTTTGTCAACATTTGTAATTTACTTTTAGTAAATGCATAAAGAGTAAACATATTACTTTTCTCTCTTTTTTTGAGACAGGGTCTCACTCTGTCACCCAGGCTACAGGGCAGTGGCAGGATCATAGCTCACTGCAGCCGTCAACTCCTGTGCTCAAGCGATCCTCCTGCCTCAGCCTCTCGAGTAGCTGGGACTACAGGCATGTTCCACCATGCAGGCTTCTTCTTCTCCTTCTCCTTCTCCTCCTCCTCCTCCTCCTCCTCCTCCTTTCTTCTTTCTTCTTTCTTCTTCTTCGTTTTGAGACAGGGTCTTGCTCTGTTGCCTGGGCTAGGGTGCAGTGGTGTCACCATAGCTCACTGCAACCTCCAACTCCTGGGCTCGAGTGATCCTCCTGCCCCAGCCTCCGGAGTAGCTGGAACTACAGTTGCACAACACTGCACTCAGCTAAATTTATCTATTTTTTGTGGAGACAAAGGTCCCATCATGTTACTCGGGCTGGTCTCAAACTCCTGGCCTCAGGCAATCCTCCAGCCTCAGCCTCCCAAAGTGTTAGGATTACAAACATGAGCCACTGTGCCTGGCCTACTTTTCTCTTTTGCAACAATAATGTCCAATTCACATTTAATAAGGTGATACAAATTAAGACCGTAAGAAAAGAGTTTTGCTGCTGGCAATGATGGAGTAACAGGTACTACATTCGCCCTTCTTTTATAAGCAACCTCCACATAATGCATGAGACAGTTGTTTTCAGGCACTGAACAATGGGTAATACAGGGCTGTGATCATTGAGAGAAGGAGAACACAGGTGAGCACCACATTCACCTTGGCTCTCTAACTGGGGACAATGTATGGTGAGACTTTATGAGGCTAAGCAGAGCAACTGTGGAGGGGCTGAGAGCTAACAGAGATCTCAGAGGGTAGGCAGGTATGCACAATTGGAAGACATTAGATCTCTAGCCAAGCCAGGGGGAAGAGACATAACTGACCACCTCAGAGTGAGACCTTGGGAAGATCATACCTCAGGAGGAAAGACCACATCCTAGAGCAAGGGCCATGACATAGGACCAATATCAAAATTCAGATAAATCTACCCCAATAACAAATAAAACCAAGCTTGATAGGAACAAAAGAATTTGTCAGCAATTTAACAGTCTGCTACTAAAAAAATGCAACTCTGTTTAAAAGAAGATAACATAATCCAGACTCCCTAGTGTGTATGATTTAAAAATGTATATCACACAATTTAAAAATTGCTAGACATTCAAAGAAGCAAAAAATTGTGACCTATAATCTGGGAGGGGAGAAAGCAGTTAATAAAATAGACTTGGATATGATCTAGATGTTAGAATTAGCAGATAAGGACTATAAAACAACTATTGTAAATGCATTCAAGAACATGAAGCAAAATATGGCCATAATGAGTAAACATATAGAATATTTCATCACAGAAATAGAAAATATAAAAAAGAGCCTAATGGAAATTGAAAAATACATTATATGAAATTAAAAATTCATAGGCTTAAGATTGGATTGAAGGGTGCAGAAGAAAGTATCAGTGAAGTTGAAGACAAATCAATAGAAATTATCCAATCTGAAGAATAGGAAGGAAAACAATTGGTAAAAGGGAACAGAGCCTCGATAACTTATGGGAAAATCTCAAGAGGCTACCATACATGGAACATATGTCTCAGAGGGCGCAGAGATCCAGGTGCCAGGACCGAAGTTACAACTAGCTGCTGTCAGGCAACAATTTAAGGAAAGTGTTTAGCAGGCAAAATGAAGTTTTGAGAAACTGGAGCCACACAGTGGAGAATACAGTGGTTCATGGTTAGACTTGATGAGCAGAGTTGCAATGGAAGTAGTTTGTAATGTAAGCTCTCGAAGACGGAAATACTGGTCAAGAATTATACCTGCAAGCCAGTGAATGTAGAGTAAGCTAACGTTAAGGTGAAACAATAAATGAGGAATGTATCTGGAGACAGCCAAAGGAGTCAATAGAAGGCACCAAGAAGGACATGAGGTAACATGAAATGAGGTGCTTAGCCTTGCTCCCTGCAGGATTTAGCAAGTGAATGAACCCGAGAAGGGAGAGTGCAGTTATGGACAGATTTTGGCCCTAAACTTATTAAATCCTTGGGCTTGGGCACTTCTTAAGATCTGGGGTTCAATATCTTTCCTTAACATGATATTTTTGAGGTGTACTTTAGGACCATAATATTTAACTGACTTGGGAAACTGCCAGTTCTAATGGCAATTTCTAAATTTCGAAGGTTAGCCATTCTTCAAGCTGTAGACTCAAAATGCCAAATCAGTAATTGAATCACCTGAGCAGTTTTCCTACTGTTCTTTGTTGATTTAAGGTTCAGATTTTTTTTTTTTTTTTTTTGGTCTTTGGTGACCACAGAACATCTGGAAGCACTCTAGCGCTGAAGAGCATTGAGGAGTTGCAGGCTGACAGAAAAGGAGAATGAAACAATGAAAAACTATCTTAGAATGAAGCAAGATGTATGCTAACATTAAACGCTTACAGGCTTTGACTTTTTTCAGACATCTGTTCCTGAATATGACTCTACTTTCACCCCTAAGAAGAATCAATTTTGAGATTATAACCAGGCTTCTTTAATAATTCATCTAATCTAAAAATCAACGAAAAGAATAGGCTTCTTAAATAATAGCAAGTCAATTATGTAGGAGAAATGTGATGATATATAGAGTTGCATACTTATTTTCAACCTATGATTGACAGTTCTTTTAAATCACACCTTTGCTTTTAGATCTTTACATAATGAACATTAGGAAGATTTTTACTGTAAGTACATACATTGAAAATAAAAACTTTAAAAATAAAATGCAGGCCAGGCACAGTGGCTCACGCCTGTAATCCTAGTACTCTGGGAGGCCGAAGCAGAGGATCACTTAAGCTCAGGAGTTCAAGAACAGCCTGAGCAAGAGCGAGACCTTGTCTCTACTAAAAATAGAAAAAATTAGCTGGGAGTGGTGGGGTGTGCCTATAGTCCCAGTTACTTGGGAGGCTGAGGCAGGAGGATCACTTGAGCCCAGGAGTTTGCGGCTTCAGTGAGCTATGATGATGCCACTACACTCTAGCCAGGGCAACAGAGTGAGACTCCATCTTAAAAAAAAGAAAATCAAATGCAAAATAAAACAAAAGAACAGAATTAAGTGTATTGAAATGTTTAAAAATAATTAATATTTTGACATAACTATTAACCAAGCACCTTCAAAATTAGAAGAAGATATAATAAGATTCTTTGGTTCCATTTCAAGACCCCTCCCATTTAAAAATTGAAATAATTTAAAGGCTGATGGGACAACCTTAGCAAAGATGATTTTACATGGCTAGGAAGCATATCATTGCAGAGACACAGCTGAAACCAAAAAACGGAGAAGTCAACAGTACCTCCAGACTTCTATGTTTTAAGAGAATCAGTATCTGAAGTTCTCTTGCATTTCCAAAGAGCAAGGAAAGCCAAACTCTATTGCTTTCCTTCAAATGATTGCAAATGTCCCACTAGGTCCTCCCCCAGAAAGGTAATCTCTGAGTTATTAAATAAATTAATAGGAGAATGTCCTCAATGGTCAATTGTCTGAACATTGTGTAATCTCATCTTAATTCCCTGAAATATTAATCTGAACCCAGACTTCAGACTTCCTGTTTCCATTTTGAATCAGATTTCATCTCTACTTGGCCCTTTGCATGCATTTGGGTGTCAGTCTCTCAGCTAGTGAGTGACCAGTTATGTCCACATGCCTGGATTTCTTCTGGAGGAAAGAGTAAAGTTAAACTAATTTCTCTTTCTTTCAAACAAGAAGGGAGTGAAGATGGGAAGAGCAAAGGAGTGATATAAAAATAAGAAAGAAAGGAAAAAAGTCTGTGTTAACAGAGAGATGAAAAAAAATTGATAGTTGTTCTCTATGTATCAGGAATGAGGAAGATGTTTAGGCGAACTGTAGGATGAAGAGCTCCTTCCTATACTAGGTAGTCCTGAATGTCTTAGCAAAGGACTTTATACTTGAAACGTCTTCGTCTTTTTGTTGAAGAATATTTATGAATGAATAGACATGAGCAGTGAAGCTTTATTTTTTTTCAGTTGAACAACTCCCTAAATATAATATCCTCTGATCTATAATCTCCTTGCTTCCTTTGGATCTCAGGCAATTTTATGGTGATTCTCTCTTTCTAGATCCTATTTTGAAATGGAGATGCAATGCTGTACAACATATTCTTTCTGTGTTAGAAATTAACCGTTAATGTGCTTTATGCCAAAATAGTTTTTCTTTCTATATAAACATCCTGAAAATATGATTCGTTTCTAAAATTACATTTGCACGCTTAAGTCAACCATATAATTTCAGCAAAGAATGTAAGTTATATTTTTGAGAGATTACTGAATTGTTACTTTCACATAAATTTATTTAGGCTGTTCTGTTCTTTTAATTTACTCTTTCCAGCTGTTAAAAAGTTATTTCTAGTATACTTGTGTTCTGAGGTTGAGCAATCAAAAATGTATTTTGTTAATTTTTTTAAAAAGCTTTGCTAGGAGAGTGATTTATATTTTGAAATTATTGATAGGTTAATTTTTTTTTTTTTTTAGAGACACATTCTGTCACCCAGGCTGGAGTGCAGTGATGTGTTCATAGCTCACTGCAACCTCAGACTTAATAGGTTAATTTAATGTGATGAGGAAATTAGGGAATGGATGCTATTTAATATATTTTCTTTTACACGCATTGTTGAGTAATATCAGTTTTTCAATTTGCATAAAAAATGAAAATTAGATTTTGTTGTCTTCTGTTTGCAAATCACTTTCCTTTGCATTTCTTTTCTCTTTTTCTTTTTTAAAATTTCATCAGTTCCTATTACATGAAAATAGGATAGGTTGAATGCTATATACTACATTTTGGTAATATGGTTTTTAATCTTGTCTTTAAACAATATAGCTTTCCTGGAAAGTTTTTTTAACTGCATTTTTATTAAGGTATAATTTACATATAGTAAATTCCCCCTATTTTATTGCACAGTTTTTCCTGTTTTGGCAAATATATAAAGTTGTGCAAACATTACCACAATCAAGATATAGAACAGTTCCATCATGTGAAAAAATTCTCCCATACTCATTTGTAGTCAATCCTTCCCCAAGCTGTGGGCCTCTGACAACCACTGATACAAATATTCTCTGTCCCTGTAGTTTTGTCTTTGCAAAAATATTATATAAATGGAGTCATACAGGATAAAGCCTTTTGAGCCTGGCTTCTTTTACTTGAGATGTTGTATTAGAGATTCATCCAAGTTGTCGTGTGCACCCTGGTTCATTCCTTTTCATTTCTAGGTAGAATTTCACTGTATCCATGTATTACAAATTGTTAATCTGTTTCACAGTTGAGGGATATTGAAACTGTTTCTAGTTTTTTTGACCATTATTAATAAAGATGATGTGAAGATTCATGTTCAACTTTGTTAGCAAACATAGTTTTTATTTCATTTGAGTAAATTCCTAGAAGCGAGGTAGATGGACTGTGTGACATGCTTAACTTCATAAGAAACTGCCAAGCTGCTTTCTAAAGTAGCTGTACTGTTATGCATTCCCACCAGAAATGGATAAGAGTTTCAGTTGCTCTACATCCTCACCAGACTTTTTTTTAAGGCATCCAAATAAATACTGTTTAAATTAAAACAAAAATGTAGAGATGAATCTCTAAATGAAACGTTTTATTTGGGAAGACAGAATTGCAATTTGGGGCACATACACAGACTGGGTGGTCTTGGTAGATCTGAAGAACTAAGAGGAGGTTGGAGGTTTCATAGAAAAGGAGAACTGTTATGTATCGTTCTTTGAGAAAGTTCAATTGCACTAGTCAGGGTCTGAAGAGCTGGCAAGCTCTGATTGGTGAGTGACTGCAGTGGGCACAATTAGTTCTAGAGTTGTAGCAAGTTATTTCAGCAGCTATAGATAAAACTGGTCTCAGGTTATAACAGGCAGTTTCAGCAGCCAGACTGGCAGCAAATTACATTTTTGGAGCAATGTTACGTGTCCTGAATACTTTTTCCCCTTACCTTCTCGACTCTATGTTGGTTGAGTAAGACCTAATTATGACCTAATTCGTATGATCAGCTTTCGCAGTGTGTAGTTCTATCCCCTTGTGATTTTAATTTGCATTTCTCGAATGATTAATGATGTTGAGCATCTTTTGATGTTATTTGCCATCCATATATTTTCTTTGGTGAAGTATATATTCAAATATTTTTTAATTGAAAATAAAAATTATATATTTTATGGCATACAGCATGATGTTTTGAAGATGTATACAGTGTGGAATGACTAAATTGAGCTAACATGTGCATTACCTCACATATCATTTTTTTGTGGTATGAATACTTAACATCTACCATCTTAGCAATGTTGAAGTATACAATGCATTGGCATTAGCTATAGTCAACATGTTGTCTGATAGATCTCTTAAACTTATTCCACCTGGTTAACTGAAATTTTGTATTCTTTGACCAATATCTCGTCTCCCCATTCCCTCCACTCCTGAGCCTCTGGTAACCACCATTCTACTCTCTGGCTTCCATGAGTTTGCCTTTGGAAAGGGCATATATTAGTGAGATCATGCAGTATGTGTCTTTCTGTGCCTGGTTTATTTGACTTGACATAAAGTCCCCCAGATTCATCCATATTGTCATAACTGACAATATTTCCTTATTTTTAAAGGCTTTTAGTATTTCATTGTGTATATATACCACATTTTCTTTATTGATTCATCCATTGATGAACACCGTGGGTTGATGCCATAGCTTGGCAACTGTGAGTAGTGCTGCAGTGCACACCGGAGTGCAGTTGTCTCGTTGACATGCTGATTTCATTCCCTTTGGCTATATATACAGTAGTTGGATTGCTGGATCATACAGTAGTTTTATTTTTAAATTTTTGAGAAACCTCCATATTGTTTTCCATAATGTGTGTACTAACTTACATTCCCACCAATAGTGTATGAGGTCTCCTTTTTCCATATCGTCACCAAGACTTATCTTTCAGTTTTTTAATAGTAGCCATTTTCACAGGTATGAAGTGATATCTCATCATTGTTTTAATTTGTAATTTTCTGATGATTAGTGATGTGGAACACTTTTGAATATACCTGTTGGCCATTTGTACATTATCTTTTGAGAAATGGCTATTCAGGCCCTTTGCCCATTTTTTAATTGGGTTATTTGTTTTCTTGCTATTGAGTTGAGTTCATTATATATTTTGGATATTTACCCCTTGTCAGATGTATAGTTTGGAAATATTTTCTTCTGTTCTGTAGGTTGTCTCTTCACTGTGTTGATTGTTTCCTTGACTGTGCAGAAGCTTTTTGTTTGATGTAACCCCAATTGTCTATTTTTGCTTTTGTTGCCTGGGCTTTCGAGGTCATATTCAAAAAATTATTGCTCAGACCAATGTTATAAAGCTTTTTTCCTGTATTTTCTTCTAGTAGTTATATAGTTTCAGGCCTTCTATTTAAGTCTTCAATCCATTTTGAGTTGATCTTTGTGTATGGTGTGAGAGAAGGGTCTAACTTCATTCTTCTGCATATGGATATCCAGTTTTCCCAACACCGTTTATTAAAGTGACTGTCTTTTCCCCATTGCATGTTCTTGGTATCTTTGTCAAAAATCAATTGACATAAATTTATAGACTTATTTCGGGGCTCTTTATTCTGTTCCATTGCTCTTTGTGTCTGTTTTCATGCAAGTACCATGCTGTTTTGATCACTATAGTAGATTTTGCAATCAGATAGTGTAATGCCACCAGCTTTATTCTTTTTGCTTGAGATTGCTTTGGTTGTTTGGGATCTTTTGTTATTCCACAGGAATCTTAGGATTGTTTTCTCTGTCTCTGAGAAAACCGTCGTTGGAATTTTGATAGGGGTTGCATTGAATCTGCAGTTCACTTTGGGTACTATGGACATTTTAACAATATAAATTCTTTCAATCCATGAACACAGGATATCCTTCTAGTTATTTGTGTCTTCTGCAGTTTCTTTCATAAATGTTTTATAGTTTTCAGTGTACAGATCTTTCACTTCTTTGTTCAAATTTATTCCTAAGTATTTTTTCTTGATATTATAAATGGGATTTTTTTTGGATAGTTTATTTTCAATATATAGAAACCCATTTGATTTTTGCATGTTGATTTTGTATCTTGCAACTTTACTGAATTCATTTATTAGTTCTAACAGTTTTTTGGTGAAGTCTTTATCATTCCTGCAAACAGGGAAATTCAATTTTTCCTTTTTGATTTGGATGCCTTTTATTTCTTTCTCTTGCCTAATTGCTCTGGCTAGCGGTTCTGGTACTATGTTAAATAGAAATGATGAGAGTGGGAATACATATCTGGTCCCTGATCTACTACCTAATGTATCATATAAGGACTTAGCAGTATTTTCCCAATTTCTTCCTTCCATCCTTCATGCTATTGCTGTCATATGTTTTACTTTTACACATGCTACAAACACAATGCACTGTTAATATTTTTGCTTTATTTTTTTAGGGAAATTAAAAATAATGAAAATTAACTTGATATTTACCTTTATTCCATTTCTCTGTGTATATATCATATCTCACCAAGGTTTTAAAACATGTGGTAAAATTTTTCTTCACTATTAGCATTTACAATACACCAGTCCCTGACTTCTCTTGGTACTGTTAAAAATTTGTTGTGCTTAGATAGCTGGGAATATGATTTTTATAATTCTGTGTGCTCACTTAGAATTTTAGAAGTATAGGACTGAATATATCACAAGAGGTCCTTTGGTCTAATCTTCAAAATCTGACAGGTTTACTTCGAACTGATCTTATTTTAAAACACTTCAAGAAGTTCTCTTCTGAAGCCTGTTTGTTCTGTAAGCCTCTTTTTTCTCCATCTCTTTCTCTTACTCTCTTTATTCATGTGTGGAGTGGAAGCATTTGACCACACTTTCTTTTATTTTTTTTGGAGACAGGGTCTTGCTCTGTCACCCTGGCTACAATGCAGTGGTGTCAGCCTAGCTGACTGCAACCTCAAACTCCTGGGCTCAAGGGATCCTTCTGCCTCAGCCTCCCAAGTAACTGGGACCATAGGTGTGCACCACCATGCCCAGCTAATTTTTCTATTTTTTGTAGAGATGGTGTCTCGCTCCTGCTCAGGCCAGTCTCAAACTCCCGATATCAAGGAATCCTCCTGCCTTGGACTCCCAAAATGCTAGGATTTCAGATGTGCTCCACCACGCCTGGCCTTGTGCTTTTTAATGCTCTCTTTTTAGTAACCTTGCAGATGTATGAAGATAGTTACTGAGTCTGTTCTTACCATTTTCCTTTACAGGTTTGAAAAAAGAAGAGCTACCAGTTCCCATGTTAAGTAATGGAAGTACAGACTGTTCTGACCCTCATAACAGAGCGTTGAACTTAAACACTCTCCCCGAAGCCATATGGTTTATTTTACTCTATATATGTACCATTAGGAAAGCTCTGGGGTTCTGAAATTGGATGGATTTTCTCCACAAACTATGTTGACCTGAGGACCAGCTTTATTCCAGAGCCTACTGAATATAACAGCCCTAGGTTGTTACTTGTATGGAGATGGAGCAGGATGAAAAGAGCAGGCTAGAAAACCTAGAATTTCCTGAGAAAACTATATTCAGTTGTGAGAAAAAAGTACTCTTGACAGCTAGGACCGGTGCTAAAGTAGAACTTACATGCACTCATCAGTTATGAGGGTTACCGCAAGAGACACTTGTTTTCAAGCTTTCCCCTTTGATTCACGTCCAAAGCATAACATTTTCTTTCTGTCTTTTTCCCCCTCAAGGGGTGCTACATCCATTGTGTACAGATGCAAACAGAAGAGGACCCAGAAGCCTTATGCTCTCAAAGTGTTAAAGAAAACAGTAAGTTTATTTCATTATATAATAGAATCTTTAAGGGGCCTGTGACCTGGACAAGTCAGGAACCTGACTCAAAGGACACAGGGGCCAGAGAGCCACTATGGGCAGCTCACTCTTTTGACTCTTCATTGTGAGAGTGTAACCCGAATAGGCTGTTGTCTGATGGAAACTGTGAGGCTCTTTGAAAGCAACAGGATCTCAGACTGCATGTGGTTGTGGGGAGGAGAAGTGTGGACAGGAATAACAGAGTTGGCAAGTACAACTTGTTTTGTATATCAGTGATGTTCTTGGAGATATATATATATGTATAAAATTTCGTATTTAAATATTAAAAATCACATTTTGATATGCTAGAAAAGCTTGATATTTAAAAGAGGTTGAAATGAAACACAAATATATTTGTGAAAGGAGTCATCAGCTTCTAATGCCTCGATTTTCAAAGGTTAGGTTTGCTTCAGTAAAGTACAACTGGACAAATGCTAATGTTTCTGGGACTGAACCTGCTCATCTAGAAGTTTGTACTTGGACAAAAAGGAAAGATTTTGTTTTGGGGTTGCTTCTTTTGCCCCATAACCCATAGGTAAATTGAGGAGGCAAAAGTGGTTTAGGTTCATCTCTAATGAGTAAGAAATGCAGCAGGCAGGAGTTCAAAGTATAAGTGCCATCACCTGTGTAATACTGTCTGTGCCCCGGAGAGTATTGTGTCATTTACATGCCCTACTTGCACCTTCTGTCCTTAGGTAGTTTCTGCTCATAAAACCACAAAAAGACAAGATATTCTTTTATAGCACATTCTTCCTTTTTCAACTTTTATGTGAACAAATATGTAAAATACATATACATTTTTAAAAACCCAGTTATAAAATATGCTGAGAAGAATCATAAATTTTGAAGTCAAATGATACCATTTTGAGGCCAACGGATTTTTTTTCCCCTAAAGGCAGCTTAATATCACTAGCTGTTTATGCATTATCTGGCCCAGGGAAATTTTAGAATCTCACATAATGAAGAATAGCATAATGGCACTGGGTGTTCAGCTGAATAGAACTAGAATGACATTTTGAAGCAATGTGTTAGAATTTAAAGTGATAGCAAAATAACAAAGACAGTTTAATGGAAACAGGTAATAATTTAAATGGCAATTACCACTAATGAACTCTATATTCTGAATTTCCTGTTTGGTGTAGGCAATGACTTAAGTTATTTGAGAGGAAACTTTTGATTGATAAGGTTTGTAATTTTCCCTTAAACCAGTTTCTTATAATCATAAAATTTATCTGAACTAAGGATTATGCAAAATTTTACGAAATAGGATTTCCTATTAAACATCTACTTTTTTATGAAAATAAATTGGCACACTTTCACAGTAGTCACACACGAAATGTTTTAGGACTTAATTGTATCTTTTCTTATGGATAAAAAAAAAGTCAGCAAAATATGTGAGTGGTTTTTTTTTATTCATAGTGGAGGAAACTTTGAGAGGGACTAGATATATGAAAGTCTAGAAAATAAACATTTAGAAATTACTTGTGAATGCCCAAACATCCCAAAGGACAAAAGGCTGGTTTAGAGACTATTGGTTTCTGTCAAAAGTCTTTGGATGAGTTGGAATAAGAGGTAGGTGAAGACATGTGGTGGGCTCAGGACTCGTACTCACTGGGAAGGCGCAGCTCGGTTCGCCCTCCCTGTCTCCTCTTCCCCACCTCTGCTGCGAAAACGTCTTCCTCGGAAGACAGGCGGGAGTAGGATGTGGATGGGAAGCTGTGTCAGCGGGAGCCGCAGAGCGGTACTGTAAGGCAGATGTTGTCAAACACAGTTACTGCTGTGCCAAACGGAATGAGAGAGAAGGCCCTGGAGAAACCTCAGCTTTGAATGTGAAGTAGACGCGATCCTCAGTCTTGTCTCCTAGGATGAGCCACAGGCGGAGATGTGTAAATGAGAGCAGGAGCAGGGAAAACCGCACAGAGCGACTGCCCTGGTGCTTGATTCTATCTATATAGGTCACGGAGCGGAAACTTCCTTATCCACGTGAAATGAATGAAGCCTAAGAATCTATTTATAGAGGGAAAGTGTTGCAGAAAAAATATTTTCTTAGATAATTCAGCCAAGGGTCTGCTCCTGAGGGCAAAGGGGGTTTCAAGAAGCTTGGGTTATTTATGAAATCGTCTATTAGATTGAACCACATAAAATTGCCTTTATTAACTATGTTGACCTACAAAAATGGCAATTTTATGTGATTCAACTAACAAGTTTGGGGTCACTGTATTACTTCGCTGGACAGTTCCTCAGGTCTTCATTTGATGACTAGACAGACCTAAGTCTAGGAGGCCTGAAACTTTACTATCTACCTGTCTACCTATCTATGTATCTTAGTTTCCTAGGGCTGGCCTAACAAACTGCCACAAACAGCGGGGCTTAAATCAACAAAAATTTATTCTCTCACAATTCTGCAGGCCAGAAATCCAAAATCAAAGTGCTGGTAGGGTTAGCTCCTTCAGAGAGCTCTGAGGGAGAATCTGTTCCACGCCTCTTTCCTCGCTTCTGCTGGCAGCCAGGAATCCTTGGAGTTCCGTGATTTCGAGATCATCACTCTAATCGCTGCCTCCTGTGTGACATGGCCATTTTCTCTTTGTGGGTCTTCACATCATCTTCTGTGTGTCAGTGTCTGTGTCTGAATTTCTCTCTTTGTATAAGGACACCAGTCTTGTTGGCTTAGAGGCCCGTCCTACTCCAGTATGACCTCAGCTTAACTAATTGCATCTGCAGCAACACAGTTTCCAAATAAAGTCACATTATGAGGTACTGGGAGTTCGGACAGTATCTCTTTTGAGGGGGGATGTAATTCGACCCTAACGTTATTTATAAGGGAAAACCTCTAAGGTGAATTTCAAAATATTTCATGCAATATTTTATCTGAATATGAGTAAAAAATATCATATTTAAGAAAGTTACTAAACTAAGGAAATTCATTCAATTTAAATTTATAGGTGATCAAATTAATATATAAACATTTTTAAATCCAAGAAAGGTTTCCTATCATCTTTTACAGTTAATTTTTTGATAACATTAATCCTCTTTCTCAGAGTCTGCTTAAACACTTTTTTGTGGGAGTTTACCCAAATTTCATATTGTGGCAATTTTAAGTTCCTTTCTTGTAGCTTAATATTTTAGGTAGGATTTAGTTTACACTAGCAATAAGGGACTTGTTTCCCCATAAGAAAGCGTGATCATCGTTGCAAATCCATTAGGCACTCAAATGTCTGGGTGATACACTCATTCTCTGACTTATCCATAGGAATGAAGACTAAAGCACTGGCTCCCATGGGGCAATTCATGTTCCATTGATGGCCAGGTATAGGACAAAGTCAATACTGATAATGAACATAAATTGTCATGTTTAGACAACTGGGTATTTTGGTTAGTAAATTGGCCGTGTGGGAAATTAACATACAATTATAATAATAAAAATATTTTTAAGTTAATCTATTTTTAAATAAGGATATAGCACCATGTACTTTATATATAGACAACTATATTTCAGAGAATTAGAATACATTAAAATACATATCAACCAGGGTCATAATGGCTGCAATTTACTTTCAAATGGCTAAATAACAACAAAAAGCTTGTGTGTATGTGTGTGCACATATGGGGAGAGAGAGGAAAAGCAAATATAGCAAAAATCAACCATTATAGAATACAGGGCAGTATATTAGTATCCATGCTGGTATTTCAACCTTTTGGATATATGAACATTTTCATCATGAAAAGTTTGGGGAAAATCATAATTCAACATTGAGATCATGTTCAACATAATTGAACATTTCCTCTGACTATTCAGAAAGCATTTCAAGATCTTGCAGTCTCTTAATGTTATGATAAACATCAGTGACCCTCTATTATAGATGTATTGAAGTGCCAGAAAGTGATAATTGAACCAACTTTTTATCATACAAAAAAAAAAAAACCCTGGACATTTCCTGTAACAACATCATTTTTCTCATTGTGGCATTAATGGGGAAAAGATTTGACAGTAACAAGTCAGTAAACAAGAGAGGAAAATGTATTGAAGTGCTTTTTTGTTGTTGTTTATCTCTTTGATTTTTTTTCCCACTTAGCCATTAGTGATCCTTGTACTAAGGAAGCCATCAAATCACTAGGTGTGGCATTCATCCTCTCCTCTTGGGTAGGGGTGGCCTAAGTGCAATTTTTGTTTTCAGTAAATACCTCATTATCTTGTACATATTAACTAATTGGCTTGCAGTTATTAGAGGAACTTTTACTATGAACTTTGTAAATCATGAGTCAAGGGTGAAGGAAACAAGGCTAACCTTTTTCCTCCATGCCTGAGCCCTTCATCGCTCCATTTTATGTGATGTTTAGAGGACATCGATGCAGAAGAGAAAGATTTTACTAAGCTACTTTGGAGCATTAAAGGATCTGGCAAACATGGCTAGTGGGACAACCAGGGATTTATAAGATGTAACCTTTTTATTGATGTTATATGCTGAACTTAAAACTGTATGAAAGGAAAAAAAACAAAACAGATTCAAGAAAGTGTCAAAATTTGAACAGATTAAGCACGTGGAACCTTCAGCCTGGACTGAATTTTGCTGAGTTAAATGGAATCCCAACTTTTGAAGAATGACACATGGTGCTAATGGAGTCACTATTTCAGGTGTGATTCACATGAATTATACTTTACCTTTCTTCCTTAGGAGCACATACCTCAGGGTGTATCTAAATGATCACACTTCGGCCTATAAATTTGACTCATTTTCAAGAAGAACTGATTGAGATTTAAGAAATTTGTAGGTATTCTGCCTCTCCTAAGAATGGCTGTGTGGTAGGGGGTGATATCACAGGATCCAGAGCCAGACAGATTGAGTTTAGGATCACTTCTTCCACTTACTAACTGTCTGACTTTACAAGTTACAGAATGTCTCTCAATCTCAGTTTCTTAGTCTGTAAAAGGGTTTAAGAGCATCTAGCTCACAGTGTTTTAGTGAGGATTAAATACAATAATTCCTCAGTGTTTCATAGTTCTCCCTGTAGAGGTCTTTTACCTCCTTAGTTAAATGTATTCCTAGGTACTTTATTTTCTTTGTTGCTATTGTGAAGGGTATTGAGTCTTTGATTTGGTTCTCGGTTTGACTGTTACTGGCATATATGAATGCCTCTGATTTGTGTGTATTGATTTTGTATCCTGAGACTCTACTGAATTCATTTATCAGTTCCAGGAGTCTCTTGGTTGAATCCTAGGGGTTTTCTAGATATAATATCATATCATCAGCAAAGAGTGAGAGTTTGATCTCTTTTTCTCCATGAGTGCATTAATAAAATGTGGT
>CM052439.1:106116064-106138558 GCA_028533085.1 Varecia variegata | reverse complement strand
GAAATAAATGAGATTCCTTTGAGCCAAGAAGAAGAAGAAACCTATCTACCCTTTCCTCTTAGTGAGTAGAAACCACCAAGCTCTCTAGGAAGAGCCTCTACACTTTGTCACTAAATCCTCAACCAGGCAGACTCAGCGGATAGGTGACAGAGACTCCCTGGTCTGTCTCTTTCTACTTAACCCTTGGGAACATAGAAAACTGACCATGAGCCATGCATTTTCTGATTGCTATGATGTATGTAAGAGAGATAAATGGTTCAATCTGGGTTAAAGATGCGCATTTATTAAACACTGCTATTAGGCACTTTTAATCACTTGCCAGTGTGTTCTGGAAGTGCAGACAAAGTCACCTTGGTCAATGATGGAGAGGAGAATAATAAATTACCAACTCAAATAGACTTTTTGAGCCCAGTTGAGGTCTCAGAACACATTAAGGAAAGTAGCTTGCAGATAACAAGCCGTGTCAAGTGAAGTGAAACTTCTTCAAGCATTCTGTCAGTTGGAACCTATCGATTTTCATAGGGACTATTAAAGCGGGTTTCCTGGAATAGAAACAGGGATATTTCTATTCAGTTTGTGACAAGTATATGTCTACAAGAGAGAAAAGGCGGCAGGACGGAATGTTAAAATCTGGGCCTGATTTGTAAGCTTTACCATTCAACGATCCATTTCAAAGTCTGAATATTCTTTTAGAGAGTTCATTGTTACAGTCTGATTTCTTTTCTTTTTTGACATAAACGTTGCTGGACTGTGTCACAATTCTGTATACTTACCCATCTTCTCATTATATTGATCTTTTACAGGTATTTTGTTGCCTTTTTAAAATAACACTATAATTCAGTGGCAGGCTGATGCCAGAGAGAGAACCAACAGGCCTGTGTGCTGTTGCCCAGAAGAGAAACACACTTCTTCGTTGTGCCATCCACTCAAATTGTTACATTTAACCCCCTAGGGCTCTATAAGCATTGGGTTGTTGGAACTGAAGTGATCTTCACCCTTTGAATGAGATCTATGGAGCAGAAAGAGGATATGTGTTACCAGCCAAAGACAGGAAATCTCAAAGGGATAGCTTGTGTTATCTTATCCTAGTGCAAGCAGGAGACTAGAAACTTCTCAGAAAGCTGACTGGGAAACGGTTTGTAACCAAAGGAGAAGGGCTGGGGCAGTGGGAAAGTCGAGAGGAGCTCAGGTCAGAAAAGTGGCATCTCACAACCAGGAGGTCTGAGAGAGCCAGAAGGAATGCAGGTTGTCAGCCTGAAGGCAGACTTAGCATTCATACCTTAGTGAGAAGGGGAAAGCTATAATCCTAGTGTTAACAGGGAAAAATATGTTAATGAATTTGTACTTTTATATTTCTTTATGGTACAAAAATTTGAATGGTGGTCAAAGGTGCATTCATCCAGACAATTTAAGAAGAAGAGAGGGAGAGAAAGAAGGCTAAAAATTTATCAAGTCATGGAACTCCAACACCATTAATTTTCTAAAAGAGAAGAAATGAACTATGTGCAGAGGATACTAATTAGAAGAGATTCATGTAGTCTTCAGTATTGAATTAGTTTTCAACATTTTTTAAAAAATTAAGCACTGTCAAATTACCTTACATCACTTCACTAGTTTTAATAGTAAAGGAGCATAATGCTAATAAGAATGGAGCCCGCATTTAATTAGTAAACACTATGTAGTAGCTCCTTTCACATGTTAATGTAAAGCTCTCCAAGGGAGTGATTTACTTATTGGAATTTTAGAAAAGTGACATGGTCAAAGTGCACAGTATCCTGTAGAATAGAACCCAGGGCTTTTGAGTTCCAAATCTGGGCCTTGTCCATATGTGCCATCTAGGTTCTGATAGGGAAAAAGGCAAAAAAGAAGTCAGGAGTGATCTATGTCCATATTTGGCACTGAAACTAGATGTTTCTCCTTGATAAGCTGAGAAAGGATGATTAAGCCTTTATTGACAGAGACACAGAGAAGCTGGGTGCAGTTTCTAAGTCACACTGTGAAACAAGGGCAAATTATATTCCCTATGCTCAGAGAATGCAAGCAAGATATTTATTTTCCAAATTTAGTGTACAAGATCCACTGACAAATGAAAACAGAATAACTGGGATGTGAGATGTACAAGCAACCCACATCACTTGGTGTCCCCTCTTCTTTGTCTTACCGGTAGATGGGATGGAGCGATGTCCTCAGTGAGGGCTGTGTATATCGGGTTCCAGTGTCCTCTCTGCTGCCAGCCTCCATCACAGGGTACATTCAGTTAAACTTCCTATTTATCTCTACTCCAGAAATCTAAAGAATGTATCAAATGGATAGTTTTATCTAAAATATTTTCCCCCCAACAACCTACCAAGCCGGCAGAATTTTTCTTTGAGATTTTGGGATCGGAGTCATCTAGAGTTGTTTTTTTTCTACCACGGCATCAAGACATATGGGTGTCCTACTCAGTTTAAGGGTGATATACATAATAAAGTTCTAGAAGCTTTATATGATGCCTTTTATTGATAAGTCAAAGCAGATCCAAGATTACCATCCTTGTCTTTTAAATTTTGATGTATTTTTATAAAGGGGAATATGCATGAGTGTCAAGTCAAAATTTATCTACCACACTTAAATCCACAAGAAAAAAAGCCTGTAAAAGTATCCTCTATTGTCTATGACAATTAAAATTTCTCCTGAATCTGAATTCTTCCTGATACCACAGGGTATCTGAGGAGAAAGAGTTAAAGTTTCTAGTCAATGATATCTTCATTTCTTCCAGTTTGAGTCTCTTTTAGTTTAAAAGTGTTTCTTTAGGCTAAAGACTGAGTCTAAGTTCAGCTCTTTCTCAGAGAGCTATGTCTCCCTAACCTTGTCCTTCCCCCTGACTTCTGGGTTCAAGAGAGGTTAGGTAACCCAGGGCGTTGTGGTCTCCGTAGCGAGGATGAGGCGGCTACGCACCAGGGCCATTGCCAGATGCTGTCTGCACTAGAGACCTGACTAGGTGAGAGCACCTGCAGCTACAGATGACTGGGGACAGCTAATGGGCTTACCAGCTATGTGGGACAGGCTAAGAAATATTGCACAGACATTCAGGGACCAAACAAGCCCATCAGCACGAAATCAGAGACCAGCCCAGTACATGGTCACAGACCCCTTGGCTACTGTATCCTCTGAAACCTGACAATCTTGGAAAGCATCAGAGACAGAGAAGTAAGAGGGCATTAACATGGAATGTGTACATATCTGCCCGGTTACTCTTACATGAAACTTTTAAACTGTGAGCCCCTTAACCCAGAAGAGACCAAGGACTTGCTGATGGGAGTGCTTTGAGGATGTGCACGTCATTATATGGAAAAGACATTGAGAAGAACTGAGCTGATACACTTTCATTTCTGAATTCTGGAAATAACTGGTCTCTTCAAGAGAAGTGAAGCTCTGGGGTTCACTCATATTAAAATCATTCCTCAGAAAATCCAGACTTCTACATCTAGAAAGAAGATACTTCTGTGTGGCAGCCTCAACAATTGGAAATTTTTTTCTCAAACCTCAAATCATTAAGATCTCTAGAATCTCTTTCTTTCTCATTTCAGCTCCAGAGCATGATTATATTATTTTTTTGTTCAATATTATTTGTTTCTGTATTTTTCTGGTAATGAATGATTCCGTAAGAACCACTTAAAAGCCTTTTTCTCTACAGTTCATTCTTTTAAAAAAAAAAAAAACAACAAAGCAAACTTGAGCCTTGAGCATTATTAACTGGGGTCTTTGAAGAAGGTCTTAATTGTCCTAGAAAGAACAGGCAAGGAGACTGAAGCTTTCTTCTAACAACAACCCAGTTTTTCTGTTGAAATCTACCCTCAAGAAAGGATTCAACCCCAAGATGTAATTGATGAAGTTTAAAATGCTAATACTTCCAGGAGTATTTTTTATTTTTATTATTTAACAGGTTACAAAGTTATATGTTTTTTGAATACAATTAACTGCTTGGTTTTAAAACTAATAGCTAATCACTTAGGTTTTAAGATTCAAGAAAAAGATCAAAGGGATATCTCAAGGCCTCTGAGAGTCTACAATGTTCTGCCCCTTACTTCGGATGGTTTGGGAATTGTTCACCTGAATCACTGTGTTCAACTGAAAAAAATATAAAGTGAAAACTAAATTGTACTGTTTTCATGGCTTCTTGATAATTTTAAAAACGTTTTGAAAAGTATTATCTTGACCATATAAAAATCACTAAAAGGCACTCAGAAGAAAGGATGGAGTGTGTTACATTTCTATTAGGAAGGGAATATATACAGGACATGGCTGATACCCAGGTTCACAGTCAACTCAGGTGTGACCCTGGTGGTCAACAGCAATTAGTAAACATATGAAGTGCTCTTAAAGGCTCCGGGAAGCTTAAATAGGGCAGTGCAGCTCTTATCCCTGTCTTCAGACGAGGTGAGGGAAGGCATCTATTTAAATGCAAATAAATATCAGTTCCTTCTTTGTTTATCATCAGGCAGGAAGATTATGTTAAAATATAGTTCGGGATTTTGATGAAGTTGTCTTCTACTCTCAGAAAATTAAAAAAACAACAGAAATCAAATTGTATTTCATGTTTAGTAGACACTAATCCCCTAGTAGGGGTAGAATATTCTCATAAATCCCAATATTTCCAAATTTAGTATGCTTCAATTATGGTGCCTTCTCAGGCAAGAATGAGAAAATTAGAAACAGAAGACTAGAAAATGCTTATCTTGCTTGTAAAACTTATTCTAGGGGAGACACTGACATATACTGAACATCTCATATGGAGGAAATTTCACACGTATTCTCATTCAATCCTTACAATAATACTGCAGAGTAGCAATTATCCCCATTTTACACATGAAAAAATTGTATTAATAGTAATCTCCATACAGATTAAGAGACTTGATAAAGCTCTGTAAATGAGCAAGCCAGAATTTAAATTGAATTTTCAAAAAATGTACAGCCAAGGATGTTCACTGAAGAGCAATTTATATTAGTAACAAATTATAAGGAATCATGTGTGTCTAACATTACGGCTCAGTATTGATGACATTGGGCCACCAGGAAGCTGTTTTATATTCTGCTTATGTATATTAGATATCCATAAAATTTTATGATACTTTTAGTGAGAAATATAATAAAATTATATTTTCATATTTAAAAATATGAAAGGAAATATACATAGATTAAAAAGCTGAAAGGAAGAAACCAAAAGGATAATGATTAGTTGTGTTACAGGGGTGGATATGTTCTTCACTTTTACTTTTTATATTTCATATTTATAAAGCTGTGGCTATGATATCTTTATAAAAAATATGTAATATGTGTTTATTTTCTTCTAGCTCTGACAACATGAACCTTAACAGAGAATTTGGGAGGCTTAACATTAATTCTCTTTTTATCACAGGATATCAATTTCTGTTTTTGCAAGGATCTGACCACGCTGGTGTTGGCACCTTCTCAGGGAATATGGATCCAGCCAGGCTCTGTGCCCCTGGAGGGACAGCTGCACCCCTAGAATTCTTTTCTGCTTACTGGGGATATCACAGTTTCTTCTTTGGGAATGGATAGTACACTCCAATTCTCACTGTTATCATTTTCTAAGCTTTATCATTTTATTCTCATCTAATCATTTCTGTGGTTGTGCTTGATACAAACCATAGATCAGCCAAATTAAAGGCAAGGTAAGCTGTTTGAAGGAAAATAACAATACTCCTTTCTGGCAGCTATAAAAGCTGTTTACCTATGGTCGGGGAGAGGTACAGGCAGGAATATCAGTACCTGCTACAGTGGTTTTAGAAAGTCAGTAACTTTTCACCTGAGCTCCTGTGAGTTATATTTCTTGGAGTGTCCCTCATTTACCTTGGGAGAACTCAACCTGAAATAAATAGCCACCCTTTGTGGCTCATAGTTTGGAAATCACAAACTACTATTCAGGGAGGTCTGGATACTTAGCTCTGGCTATGAGAGAGGCATTCTCCACTCCATCAGTGTCAGTCACATGAAAAAATGTCATGTAGACTTAAATAGCAGGATGGAAACAGACTAACCAATTCTAATCTCATTGGACCAAAACTTAATGTTAAATCAGGACTTTTTTTTTCTTTGAGCCACCAACCTTATGTATTTATCCACCAATTCCAGTCCCTCATACATTCATTTAACAAATTATTATATACCAGGTTTTGGTAAATAATGCCAGTGACACTGATGTGTGTAGGCAAGATCCTTTCTGTCATAGAGCTTATGCTCTGATGGAAGAAACAAATAATGAATTAGTAATTACATGCTAATGTAGATTTTGGTAACTGCTATAAATAAAATGGAATGGTATGATTCATGGTGTGTGTGTATGTGTATATGTGTGTGTGTGTGTGTGTGTGTGTGTGTGTATAGCTACTTTCAATGGAGTGGCTAGAAGAGGCCTCTTGGTAGCTTGTAGTGAACTAAGGGAAGAAGAAGTTCTGTTGGAAGAGGGAGTAACAAGTGCAAAGTCCTTGAAGCTTGGTCTGTAGGGGTTGAATGGCCTGAAGAGGGAGGAAAATGGCATCAGTCCAATAGAGTGAGGCTAAGCTATCCTGAGTTTCGTGGTCCATGACAAAGAGTTTACAGTTATTCTAAGCACAATGGGACTCCAACAAAGGCATTTAGGCTGGGAGTGACATGATCTGATTTACATTTTAAAGATATCATTCTGCTGTGTGCAGAGGGAATGATTTTAAAGGATAAGAATCAAAGCAGCGAGCCAAGTTAGGAAGTATTACAATACTGCTGTAGCCTTTAAAGTAGAAGAACAGTCAGAGCAGAATGTGACATTATTTCCTCTACTCCCAGGTGAGGAAGTGAAGAAAGAGTGCAGAGGCAATGCTGGAGAGGTGTTCTGGGAAGGGGAGCAGAGATTGCTTTGGAAGCAGGTGGGGGTGGTGACAGACTGACAGAGATCTTTTTAAAGATAGGAGATATTAAATGGAGGTCACACCCATGTATTCTTAATATCAGGGAGAGATACAGAGATGAAAGATGCAGGAGAAAAAGGTGCTGGGTAAAGACATGAAGGCTTTTCTGCATTACATACCAGCTTCCTTCCCTCTTCTCCCTCTCTCTGCTAAACCAAACCTGTTTCTAGGGAGAATCTGGCTTCAGCCAAATCCTTTGTATAAACTTTGTTCAGCCTGTTTCCTCTCCCAGGAATATTTTAAGCCTGTTTCATTCATTGCAAAATAAAAGGATGTTCTCTTGGAAAAGAATTTCTGGCATCTGTAAGCAGGAAGGCTTGTATTTAGAATCTAAGAATGAAGGAGCAGAGGTAACCCCTTTTGGAGATGCTGCCCTGTTCTGAAGCTACGTGTGTTACAGAGGCTTTAGGTTCTGATATACAGGTGTCTTTCCTTCTGGGTTAGCTTCTCAGAGGCATTCTTGTCTTGCCTAAGCTCTATTGCAATCCTTGGCTTCCTCCTCCATTGGAAAGCTCTGCTTTGCACCTTTTGGCCTACCCAAAAGGGTCTGCAGGGAGTAGGAGGTGGCTAGTAACAGAACTATCAAAAATATTCAGTTTCATGTTTTTTAAAACCAAGCTTATTTGATGGAAATGCATTTTTAGAGTCTGTCTTCCCATACTGATCAGAATAAGTTTGGCTTTAGGTTAGTCAGTGTTAAAGGTAAAATAGAGCATTGTTTTTTTTTTTTTTTCACAGTTTCGTTCTCCTTCCTGCCCACCCCATGCCCAGTGTTCCTCACCACCTCCACCTCTAAACCATCACCTGCTCTGTGGAGCTGCCCCTTCCATTCCCCTCTCCATTGAGCCCAAACTCACACTGAATGATCTGGGAGAAGAACATGAGGAACAAAGGACTATCAAGTGCAAGTGGAAGGCCACAGAAATGAAAACTGTCTTGGCTTCCTCAAAGATGATCAGTGAGCTGGCATAAAAGAAGGGGGAAAATGGCAGATGAGTTCAGCACAATGGACAGGGCCAAAGCATTGTTAGCATCTTTCTGCAGCTGCTTCTTTCCTGTCTCCATCATCTCGGTAGATGCCAATTTTGTTCTTCCCATTCCTCGCGCTGAAAAATTTGTAGTTGTCCTTTACACTTCTCTTCCTCTTACATCCCATAGCCAGTCCATCTTCAAATACTGATGGTTCTTCCATCCACTTCTCACCTCCTTCATCACTACTACCTGGGCCTAAACTTCCACCATCTCTCACCTGGATAAGTGCCATAGCCTCTTATTGGATCTCCTGCTTTGATTAATTCCATCATCCTCACCCCTACAAGAGCCAAAGTAACCTTTTAAAACTTAACTAAGATCATGCCATTCCTCTCTCAAAACCTTTCAATTGTGTCTGATCTCTCTTATGCTAAAATCCAAAGTTCTTACCGTAGGCAATTTGGCTCTTCATGACCTGGCTTCTGGCCATGAAGAGGCCCTCTGTCATCACCTACTGCTTTCCTTCTCTGTCACTTTGCTCTGGCTAAGCTGGCCTCCTACCGTCACACAATTGCTCCAAGGCCCACTCATAGCTGAGGGCTTTTACATGTGCTGTTTCTCTGCCTGGAACACTTCTCCCACAGGTCCAAGTGGCTGTATCCCATGTTACCCCATCAGAGAGACCTCCCCTGACAATCCATCTCAAAAAAGTCTTTCATTACTCTACCTCCCTTACCTTGATTTGTTTTATTTTTCTTTCTGCATAGTACTTGCCAACTCTGGATCTTCTGTTTATTTACTTGTTCATTTTCTGTCTCCACTAGAACATAAACCTCTTAGGGCAGAAAGTCTATCTGTTTTGTTCACTGCTGTATCCTCATTTCCAGAATAGCATCTGTACATAGTGGGTGCTCAAAAATATTTGTAGAATAAATGGATAAAATTTATTGACTATAGAGAACTATAGATCAGTAGATTGGTGGATGAGAAGATGGTGCTCTCTTAGATTTTTTTAAGCCTTGCCAGTGAATTAAAAGCAAGACCATGAGAGGAGAATAAAGGGAAAAAGGAGTATTAGAGGTTGGAGGAGAGAAGGCATAAAATGTTCTGTTGCAGAGTGAGAATACTGAGGGCCCCATAAGAGCTGGAGTTGTAAATTAAAAATGAGACCAGTCACTGTGGTTGCACATTTTCTTCCAGTCACTTCAGTTCAGGCACAGACATAGAGTAAGTAAGAGAAGAGTGGAGTTTAACCAAATTAAGGGTTTTGCTGGACAAGTACAACAGAGGGAGAGAAGGGCAAGGAGTTGGGGGTGTGCAGAGCAATGCTTATACTAATTGACTGTGGAATCCAAGCTAAGGAAGGGCTGTAAGGTAGGAGGTAGATATCAGGGTGTGTAATGTTTGAAGACAAGATTTTTGAGGTAGTTCAATTGATGGTAACAATAAGGCCTGAGATGTGGTCATGCGAGTTGGTTGCTGAGAAGTGGTAGAAGAGATAGGAGGAATTTAGGGAGTGGGAAAGTAACTGAGAAGCAAGGATGTTGAGTGAATGATCTACAGGAAAGTTGAAGTTAATAAGAATGATGGGCCGGGCGCAGTGGCTCACACCTGTAATCCTAGCACTCTGGGAGGCCGAGGCAGGCCGATTGTTTGAGCTCAGGAGTTTGAGACCAGCCTGAGCAAGAGCAAGACACCGTCTCTACTAAAAATAGAAAGAAATTATATGGACAGCTAAAAAAATATATATAGAAAAAATTAGTCAGGCATGGTGGCGCATGCCTGTAGTCCCAGCTACTCGGAAGGCTGAGGCGGAGGATTGCTCGAGCCCAGGAGTTTGAGGTTGCTGTGAGCTAGGCTGACGCCAAGGCACTCTAGCCTGGGCAATAGAGTGAGACTCTGTCTCAAAAAAAAAAAAAAAAAAAAAAAAAGAATGATGATAGGAGCAATGGTTAATGCGGAGACATACAAGCTAAAATCTTCAGTATAGAGTGGGTTAGGGACAGGGAGACAGAAAGTTGACTACAACAAGGAGAGGTTGCAGGTTGCATTTGCCAACAGCAGACATTTCAAAGAAGCTGGGATTTTGGAGGGAGAAAGGTGGAGAAATGATTTGGATGTAGCAATTAGGAGCAAGAAGTGCCTGTATTTTATTTTCAGGTCCTGTGGTATGTTTCCTATTGGGAAAAAAACAAGTTACCTCTTGAGAAGACTATGAAAAATGTGAGACAGTTATGAGTTGCCCAGGTTTCTGTTAGAACGAGAAAATAAAGATAAATAACCAGACTTAGTTAAAATTCTGTAGTTATTGGAGGTACCAGCCTCATACAGGAACACCTTGATATTTATATGTGTCCCACTTTTGATTTTGGGGTGTTAAAACAGCATTTCTTAGTTTTCAAATCCTTGTAGACAAAAACTATCATTCTTGAATTTAACAAAACTGCAGTTGTCAAGTCTTTTCACCAAGCATGTTAGTGCCAACACGTACTTGTTGAATGTCAGAAAACAGGATGCTAAATTAAGCAGAAGCTGTGCAGAAGGGAATCATTGTGCAAGCTTAAAGACATTTGATTGTTTATTTATTTATCCATTAACGGTTTATATTCTGCCAGTTTCCATAAAGAATTTGAGAAGCACAATTATGTGCTTTGCATCATGTTCTCTGGACATCATTGAATCCAAAAACAAGCCAAAGAAACCAGAGGAATAATAAAGAGACAAAACAAGATTTATGGTCTTAATCCCTACAAGGAATATGAGATGCAGTTGAGCATTATATGTGAAAGTGCTGCTGTACTTGCCCAAATCACTAGGATAAGAAGAGCGGCAGTCTCTAGTTGTATAGGTCACATTAAATTTCCAAGAGTATTTGAAGTTCCAGACTGGATCTGGCCTCACATAAGATAGCCCAGTGGCTCCAGTCCAACAGAAATCTGGTGTTCTATCTCTCTCCCTTTCTTCAGTTTATTCACCACCTCTCTCTCCATCCATCATTCCCACAATGCAGAAACTGGCTTTTCCTTTTTATCTTTAAGTTCTCATTGCTTTCTTTTTCCTATGTTTTTCAGTCTTTCCTTATCAACCATTTTGGCCTCAGTACAGAAGTATATTTGTTGTGTATCTTAATGAAGGGTCCTTATTTAATCAATGCTGTTTCAATGGTGGAGTCTTTTTCTCTGGTGTTCCTCTATAATCATGCCTCTTGTCTACTTCTTTCTCCCGGTTCATAAAAGCAGACAGCAGAATTGGGATTTCTTCCACTAATAAGAAATCTTGAGCTCCAAACTGTATAAATCTGTATAATTGCTTTTATTAAATTTTTAAATAATTTTTTCTGTGTATAATCTTCAAAAAGTATGTTTTATATTGACAGTATATCAAAAGCCATTAGAATGCTTAGAGTAGTTGAGAGGAGCTAAAACAAGGGTTTACAGAAAACCCCCATGTGCCCAAGTCATTTCATGATTATCCATTTCATATTGGCAACTAGAGCAATGATCCATATGATATAAGTGGACGACAAAGCTCTTTCTGATTGAGCAACAAAACACCACAAATTAGAGAAGCAGGACTGTGATTCCACTGCTACCAATTTATTTTACCTAGTGTCTTAGTCTTGTTTCTGTTGCTATAATAGAATACCACAGACTGAATAATAAACATAAATGTATCTGGCTTACGGTCCTGGAAGCTGGGAAGTCCAAGCACATGATGCCGGCACCTAGTGAAGGTCATCTCATGGTGGACAGGTGGGAGGCAGCAGCAAGCATGAGTCAGAGAGAAAAATGAGGCTGATCGTGTCCTTTTGTCAGGAGTCCACTCCCATGATAACTAACTTGCTCCCAGGATAAAAGCATTAATCTGTTCATGGAGGCAGAGCCCTCATGACCCAATCACCTCTTAAAGGCCCCACCTCTTATTACTGTTACAATGGCAATTACATTTCCAACGTATGAATTTTGGGGAAATGCATTCGAGCCATAGCACCAACTGTGAAAACCCCAGAAGGCACTGTGATTGGACAAAACCAATGGGCCTCCTCAGATTCTTTCTGCCCACCTGCTACCCAGGCCAGGGGCGCCGAATGCCCTTTGACCACTTCATGCAGCTGGGCCAATCAGCCACACAGCTGAAAATTTTGGCTCTTCCAGATACTTTTGGATTTGAATGGAATATGACATCTTCTGAGGAGGAATATGCCATCACAAGTGACTGCCACAGAGACCGCATATGCCTCCCAGAAATATGGAAAAGTTAACCCATCGTGCCAAATTTCACCAATAGGAAACAAAAGAAGGAGGTTCCTGAGCAGGTAAATTTCCCCTCTTTCCTCCTTCCCATGGACTTCTTCAAGGCATGGTGGCCTGGTACAGTCTCTCTGGAGACGTAGCGTGTGCCCATTGGGTGCAGCTGCCCATAGAGCCTGCTATACATCTTTACTGCTCATCGTGATGCAGTAGCCAGTGTGCTGACTGCATTGTCGCCTCCCACTTTCCCACACTTCCGTTTCTCCACACTCTCACTGAGTTAGGTTTGCCATTGATCCTTGCCTCATATCTGTTTTCTAGGGAACCTAGGCTAAAATATATCCCCTAAGTTAGGATTTTAATAAAATATATTTTTATAAATTTCATTACAATTGATTGTAATGAAAAACTACCATTCTTCAAAGTATTTTGTAAATACTAAAGGTATGTCTTAGGGTTTTCAATATTGTTGTCTTCTTGGTTTGTTAAAGCCATCTGTTGATGTTTCTCAAGTTGCTAATTATGGTAGCACTTGGAAGCTAATTTCAAGTGGCAATAATGACTGTTCAGATAGCTGCCCATTGACTTCTGTGGCTTGCTTGACAGTTATTTTCTAGGAAAATATTACTCATTCTGAGTGGCAATGTGAGAGCTTAGACTCTCTACTGGTCTCTCCAGCAGTTTGAAGGGGAATTCAGAAGTGAGAGAAAAACACTGCTTTCTGGGACAAGAGGAATATTGGGAGGGTTGAGATGAGATAGCTGTTAAGACACACACCTGTGTGACCTTGGAGACACTTTTGGAGAGAACTACCCTTGGGAGCAGGGCTGGTTAGGAAGCTCTCAGACTTCCTTTCAAAAAACACGACAAATGGCCCTCAGCTTATTTATCCCTCTGGGAAGTATTTCCTGGCCCCAGCATGGTCTTGTCTTTGGCTTCTGAGCCACTTGTCTGTCCACTTCCCTTTGTCTACTTCTCCCTTTCACCTTCATCCCTGCTGGTTTCCTTGGTCATCATCACTTTGACTCCAGCCCAGGTTTTGTCACTCTGTTTGCCCTCTTTGGATTGATGGAGCTTCAGCTCCAATTTTCCCTAAATTCCTTCCTCTAAGATTCTTGCTTCATCCTCCTCAGCCTCCACCAAGCCATGACCTACATGTTATTCAACCTGGGTTCCAGCATTCAAGGGAGTAAGAATGAGACTGTACTCACATTTTTTTCATTCAAATTGTTGTTACTAGCATTTTTTTTCTTTCCTTTTTCCCTTCTTTCCATTCTATTTTGAAATGTACAATGTTAAATTTTCTGGAGTAGTAGTTCTCAAAAGTTTTTGGTGTGAAGGAGCCCTTTATACTGGCAATATTAGCAAGAACCCCAAATAACTATGCACATATACTGTATTAGAGATTAAAATTGAGACATTTAAAAATATTTAATTAATTTTTAAAATTATAATAATAAAACCATTTTAACATAAATAACATTTTAATGAAAATACCTATATTTTTCAAAATAAAAAATATTTATTGAGAAGAGTGGCATTGGTTTGCAGATCTCTTTACTATCTGGCTTCATAGAATGCAGCTTGATTCTCATCTATTTCTGCATTCAATTGATTGTGATTTGTTGTTTTGTTTGAGGTACAGTCCTCCCTCCCTCAGTATCTGTGGGTGATTTTTCCAGGACCCCTGTGGATACCCAAATCTGAGGACACTCAAGCCCCTTATACTATAAAATGGTGTAGTATTTGCATGTAACCTACACACATCCTCCTCTATACTTTAAATACAATACCTGAAACAACATGAATGTTATATAAATAGTTGCTTACTGCATTTTTTATTTGTATCATTTTTATTGTTGTATTGTTATTTTAAAAAATATTTTCAATCCATGGTTGATTGAATCTGAGATGCACAACCCATGGATACGGAGGGCTGATGTATATGAAAAATCTGGCTTCACTCAGATGTGCAGATGGAAAAGGGAGAACCTCACATATGCCCTGAGAGTGACTAAGGGACCTGGAAGGGCCCTGAGACCACATTCTGTGTTGAGACAATAATATAGAGTATACTGTAAAAATAATTACTGTTTTAAAAATTGTTTTTAAAGAAAAGTTAATTCTGAATTCAAAGCAAATGATTACGCTAGAGGATTGCTAGCCCAGACTTTTTGCAATCTGGCCTGTTCTGAGTATTTTTAGAGTTTGGATAATTTAACTCTCAAAGAACTAAAAAGAAAAGGCATCCCAATATGTAATATGTATTACATAACAGGGTAAGAAATAAACTTCTACAAAATGTTTATTTATATTAGAAAATATTTGTTTAACATAAATACATCATGTGAAAAAAATTAAAGGATCCCACTACCTGTTATCATTTTACATTCATCAGAAATATGTGAATATGGAGGAAAGACCTATATTACATAAACCCTAAATGTGCAGTGAGAAAAATAAATCCTAATATTAAGAATCTTATTTTAAGGACACCCATGTCCTCAAACATGTTTTAAAGAATTGTGCAATGATGACAAGTATATTAAATACATTTATTTTGTATTAGCAAGGAAACCCTTGTTGATGTGAGAAGATGGTGATAAAAATATTCTGTATCAGAATTTTCTTCAACAGCATCTGCAAAAACTGAAATAGAAAGTGAGGAAGAGCTCTTTAGAGAAGATCTGTTCCTGTCATCTGACTGTTCTAGCAATGCCTCTCTTTTTCAAAGTTCTCACATTTGGTACAAGTGGATATTGAGTGTCTTGCCCAATAGCAAATTTTCATAACATTTATAATTTTTTTACTAAATTAAAGAACTTTTAGAGTTTTGTTCTATTACTCCACTACCTCCTGTATCATGCTGTCTATATCCCACGATTGGGTTGCCTGGTCTCACTGACCAGCCACTAGCAATCCACATATCACACCATCTTTATGTACCCTGTGCAAAATCCAGCAAATCATTCTTCATTTTGCATTAAAAATAGTGTGATTTTTAAAATGCCTGGTAATGTCAAAAATCTTTTGGAATAAGCCCACTGTTTGAATGTGAGCAATATTTAGACCCAGAAAAATGATCTTCCACTGTAACAATGGAACTTTTAAAACAAAACTTGTTCGTAACTTGCATTTTTCCTTTACTGTCCTTCATTATATTCTGATAATATTATATAGATGAGTCTGATCCCCCAAATTAGATTGTAATCTACTTCTGGGAAAGACCATATTTTTTTCATATGTCCCAATTATTTAATATGGAGCTGAGCACATAAAACCTATGTCAGACCCTTACTATGTACTATACATTCATTACATATAAATGTCACTATTCCTTCAGGGATCCTTGAATCTCCAGTTCCATGGAACGCATTTTCTTGCTTTTAAATAAATTAAGTTTTTGTGTTCTCTGCCTCAAGTATTTTGACAATATGATGCAAGTTATGTCCACTTCTATCCCACAAAACACATAGATTTCATGAACTTCTTTATCCTAATTTCTACTCCAAACTTTCATATTGGCTAAAGCCATCATTTTCTTAGACTTCTTTGCTTTTCTTCAGCTTATGTTACTATTAATAGTAAGAGCAAAACAATTACTGCAAAGAATTATAGAATAACATAGCAGAATGGAAGTACGTATGCGAGGTAGTCTGCTAGGCTTATTCACCAACTAAGCAATTACCCTAGGAAAAATTCTAAATTACTATTTGATAGGGCCCATTTGGGCTACCAGTATGTGGTCAAAACCTTGAATATTAAATCTACTGGTAGCAAGGGTTATTACAAATGAATAATTGTTAATTATTTATTGATTAGTCTGGGACATGGAAGAAGCAGAGAAAGTAATACTTCATGATCTTATGCAAATGTAAAAGGGGGGGAACAAATATTAAAAGCAACCAGTAAGGGAGTCTTCGCTGTCTGCCCACATCCATTCTTCAGGAGAACTAAGCCTCCCCAGTTCCCTCAACGGTGTCAAAGGAGAGGGCCTCTGACCCATGCTTGGCCTTGTCACAGTTATATGTCTCCTACGTACAAGAGTAGGCACAGAAAACAAGCAAGGCCAAGGAGAACGCTCCTTGAAATTAGATAGATAGAGAAAGAGAGAGTCTCTTGCCTTTGAAATGTGAGCCTGAGGAATATAGGCTTGGAGCTTCTATGGCCCTGTTTCCTGCCATTTGGAAAGGAGAGAGGAAGAGAAACAGAGACACATGCACAGGGCGAGAGAGGGAGAGAAAAGAAGAAGGATGAGGAGGAGAGAGAGAAGAAAGAGGAGGAAAATAGGAAGAGGAGAGAGAGACGCATTGAGTATGAACCTCTGATTTTGGCTGTGTATGTAGATAGATCCACTCTGACTTCCCAGTTACATGTACCAATAAATTAACTTTTTGTCTCAAGTGAGTATGAGTTGGGTGTTTGTTACGTGCAACTAAAAGAATTTTGGTCAATATGTAGTCTGAATCATTCAAAGCAGCTATGGTTTAGTGTCTGAGGAAGACTGGTAAAGCAGCTTCCAAAGTTCTTGAGTCATAGAGCACTGGATGTATCAAGATGTTTTCCTTCCTTTAGACCCAGAGCCTATCAACTGGATGTGCAGTCACTTGAGTTAGGTTGTTTCTTAGCAACTTGCTTTTCTCTGCTCATAATGAATCTTCTCTCTTATGTAACTACTTAGTATTAGTTGTCAGGTATTGAAATGCACAGATCATATCTTCTTCCCCTTCTTAGTCAGAATTTATAGCTCATGCTATATTTTTACATGGGATGGTTATGAATATTTTAAGAAGTGTGCTGGGTTGCACTGACTGGCATCCATTCAACATAAGTAGAATACATTTTTGTTTGGTAGCATTGCAAGTTGACTTTAATAGTTTGATTTTCTTTGACAAAAATCTATTACAATATCCTGAGCCTCCTAATTGCCTACATGAATGATCAAAACTTTTATTATAGTTTAAGAGGCCTTACCATGACTATATGGCCATTTAATGCTTCGTTATGTACAATGGTGAAATAGACTCTTGAGAAATCTCTTATTGGGATAGGAACTCTTTACCATCTCCTTGTAAAAATTTTCTCCTTCTCATAAAAGCTAAAAGCATTTATAAATGGCAACTGTTCTCTTTAATTATATTTGTCAGAGAAAATAAATGTAAAATATATTTATATGTTGCAAGCAAGGAAAAGCACATATAAAGTTTGTAAAATTCCTTTTTTGTTTTTGAAGAATGTGTCCTTGGAAGTTAATGTTTTCATTAGAGAATAAAAATTAAATAAATGGATGTTGTTCTTCATCACCTTAAAGTTGTGATTGGTTGTTGCCATTGAAATTGGATTGGATTTCTCCTAAGGCCAACTCTTTCTTCCTCTGGAGAAGTAACTGAAAGAGTAGAACCCATTCACTATTTGAAGCATTCTCTTGCCCACGGAGTTTGGCTGTGAATTGCACATAACCTCCTTATATTCATTTCTAAAATCATATGAACTCTGCCAGTGCAAGGGTTCTGGACAGCTTAGATGGTGGAAACCACAGTGAAAATGTAGATTTTGCCTGTGTATTGTTTTGATAGATTTTGTTGGTAGAGGAGGACACTAAAAACTTTCTGTGTAGTATATGACTTTTACAGATCTGAAAGGCCAGCTCGTTCACTGTGATTAAAAGAGTTAATCATTGGCCTAGAGAGAGGGAGCATCCCTAATTTTGGAATATCCTAAACAGACCAAGTGGTAAAGGTAAACTAACTAGGGTTTTTTAATGGCAAGTGACAGAAAGTAACTCTAGATAACTTAAGCAGAAAAAGGAAATTTAGTGGCTCATAAAATTAGAAAGTTCAAAGAGCAAAACCAGTTATGCATAACTGAATCCAGGCTATTGAATTATATTATATCCACAGTAATTTTTTTTCATATCTCTGCAGTGTTTTTTCCTGTGCTGGCTTCATTTTTAGTAAAGTGGTCACCACATGGTATAAGCAATGGTCACTGGTAGCAGCTAAGTCTATCCTCTTTTGTTCTCACAATTTCAGAGAAAAAGAGAATACCTCTTTCTTGATTATTTGAGCAAAATTTCTGGAGAGGACCCTGACGAGGATGACATGAGTCTGGTAGACATCCCTGGTGTTATCACTATGGCCAGGGAACAGGGTGCTCTGATTGGTTAGGCTGGGTTGTGCATCATCTCTGTGTGAGGAAGGCAGGTGAAGTGATTGACAGCTCCACTGGGGTGGAGACAGAGACTTCCATAGAAGAAAGGAAGAGAGGGAAGAGGGATAGGTTGAGATGAACTTGTGCCTTCGTGGTGATGGTGATGATGATGACTTTTGATGAGAAAAGAGGGAAGACACCATGCAAGGAGCCTGACAAGTTGTGATTCATGTTAGTTGCTGGTCTGCCTTATGCCTGAAGCAAAGAGGAAGGGCATATAGCTGAAAAGGAAGGGAGGAAGGAGACACAAGGAAAAAGCGTAGGACTTAGCCTGTGCCAATTATGTGATTCACCCAGGTAGTTATTGCTGTTCTGATTCTCTGCTACAATGAAGATATTTCTAAGGGAGGAGTTCCTTTCAGTTTATCTCTTTATTTTGCTTTTTAGGTGGACAAAAAAATCGTAAGAACTGAAATAGGAGTTCTTCTTCGCCTCTCACATCCAAACATTGTAAGTGGTTTTTAACCTACTATTTCAAATAATTTCCAAAGTTGTATGAGATCTTTGTCCTTCACTGTCCATGCTGACAATGATAAGGGGATTCTGCCACCACTGGTGGCCACCATGGCCTCATCTCATCACATGTTCAATTCTTTGGCTGAATAAATCTTACACATAATAGCCCTGAAGAAGTTCCAAAATGGACAGCTCTGCCACATATGCCATCTTCATTTTTATGCATAAAAGGATAAAAATTGAAGAGCTTTGTTTCACTCTAATAAAACACAGGCTTTTCCCTTCTTTTGTGTGCCTAGCTTATTAATATGCCATTGCTGAAAAAGCCTGTGAAGAAAATGTATTGCTTTCCAGAGTCATTTCAGTCTCCCTTGAGAGAAGATCTGCTTATCTGCTTCGAGAACAATGTGAAGATGCAAATAAACGATGTACTTGAATGGGGAAAATAAAATGTCCTCAGAAGCTCTGCTTCACGCTATGTCCAGACAAAGCCTCTGAGGAAAAGGTCTAGTGAAATGCTTTCTCGAACCAATGAAGTGAAAAAGAACAAAATCATTTTCAGGCCACAAGTTGCTTTTTTATGAATTAATACATCTACTTAAAGAAAATATTTTGCTCATTTCTCTGAGGAAGCTGTGATGTCTAGGAGGATGCTTAGGCTCAAGGCAAAGGACTTAAAACTGAATATATGAGTTAGGGATGCATTCGGCTATAAATAGCAGAGAACTTGAATATGGTAGTCTAAACAAATATTTTTCTCATGTTACAAGCAACAGAAGGCAGGCAGCTTCTAGCACCGGCTCAGCTCCTCAGTGACGCCACCCAGGACCCAGACACCATCCTTGGTTCTGCCATCCTCAGTGTGTTGACTTTCACTCTCACGTTTTTCCCCCCTGGGCCTAAAATGGCTGCTCCACAAGAGTCACAAGATAGACTTCAGGTCTATCTTCAAGACAGGAAGTAGATGCAAAAGTCTCACCAGCAGAGTCTGATGAGAAGAGAAAAAGCTTTCTCAGAAACTGCTACAGCAGGCTTCTCTTCAAATTTTTTTGGCCAGGGATGGTCACATGATCACCCTTAACTGCATGGAGGCTGGGAAATTAGTGGCTTAGATCATTCATGATCTACGCCATGGGGCGAGGCACCTTGCTTCCGTGAACAAAATTAGTGTTCTGTTTTTAATAAAGTAGGGGGAAAGGGCTTTGGGTAATCAATTAATAAAAGTCACCACTTCTACATTACCCATCTCTTTTCTTTCCAAAGAGAAGTCAACGTGGAATCTTCCTCAACTGTAGTTCAGTCCTGGCGACTAGATTCCCAGATGTATGGAGAAAAATACCCCAATTGGTTGGATTCTCTGAATGTGAAGAAAACCCTGTTATGGTCAATCAAATCACTGCCACCACTATATTTCCGAGGACACTTTATGCACTAACAACTTTTTAGCTCTTAAGGGGTATCTTTTACACTCAGACAGACTTTAACCTGGTCCTGCCCTCCTCAGACCCCTAATTCCAAGTTCTTCATTTCTAGGAGAAAGAGACATTTTGCATTTCTTTCAATCACCATGACTTCAAATGGTTTAGGAAGTTTTGTTGTTTTTGTTTTTGATTTGGGAGCAATTCAGAAATTGGGATAATTTAGAAAAGTGAGGAAGTGTTTCTAAGGCAGGGATTTTTTTAATTGTCAAAAGAAAAAAAGGTCAAAATTCTATAGGACCTTTGAAAAAAATGAGGTAACTGATAAAATCAACAACCCAGAAAGAGTACCAAATAGCTTCCTAATACTATTAATAGAATGAGGAACCTTTATTAACAACATACTACTATTGCAGAGTGTTGTTTTAGCCATAGCTTTAGCTATTTCCGAGAAAGATGGAAATAAGAAATTTGTGATTTTTTTTTTATATTTTTCCCCAGATAAAACTTAAAGAGATATTTGAAACCCCTACAGAAATCAGTCTGGTCCTAGAACTCGTCACAGGAGGAGAACTGTTTGATAGGTGAGTTGGTCCTGAAAAATCTAACCACAGAAAGATTTGCTTTTGCCCACCAAAAAATAATCTAAGGGAAATTTCTGCTGAAATTTTTTATAATGACAGTTTATACTAGTTGATAAATTCTACTAAAATAAATCTAAAGAAGAATGTCGAAGGAAGGTGGGTAGTATTCAATATGATATAGGTAGATGCAAACTTGGAATGTTTAGTGAGTAAAAGAAAACCACTACAATATTTACCTTTGCAAACATTTACCTGCTCAATAAAAAACAGAATTTCTAAAATCATATTTGTAAAAATTATAGAAAGTTAAACATGTACTATAACAATGTTCTCTATTATGATCCAAAAGCTCATAAAAATCAGTACTCCTTAAATGATTATTTTTAAACTGACTTTCTTTAGGAATATATATAAGAGTTCCACATTACAGAGTAAAACATCTTCTGTTTTAGCCAATTATTGCCAATTTTGGTTTTCTGTTCATATGTTCATCACTAGAGGCAGAGGTTTGAGAATGGAAAATCTGGCAGAGTGTAATATAGGCAAAATATTTGTACAAGACACACAAGCTTTGGGTTCGCATAATTATTCCAACTTCTCCACCTTCTCAGGAGAATTCTATGTTTACCTTGATGGGCTCTTAGAAACCTTTTGGTGCACTCATCAGGTAATCAAGAAAGAATGGAATTGGAAGAAGACAAAGAGACTAAATAGGTGTATATTTGAAATAATAAGATGCTGTGCACTGATAGAAAGGTCTTGGTTAAAGAATGGGGTAAAAGTGGGCTGCAGTTTAGGGGGAAGACAAAAGAAAGACAGAGAGAACCACTGATGATAGCCCGAATGCCTGGATCACTGTAAGGGCTCCATATATATTTACTGAATGATTGAATGAATGAGCAACTGCTGCAATGAATAGACTCTGAGGAGAAATATTTGTAAAGGGAATGGATTAGTTTTGATTTTGTTGGAAGACGAACACTCCTTCCTTCTGCTATTGTCTGAAAGTTTGTGTTCCCCCCACCCCCGAATTCATATTGAAATCATACCCTCATTGTGACGGTATTAGGAGATGAGACCTTTGAGAGGTGGTTGGGTCATAGGGTGGAGCCCTCGTGAATGGGATTAGTGAGCTTGTAAAAGAGGCCCCAGGGAGTTGCCTTCTGCTTTCTACCACATAAAGACACAGGAGAAGGTGCCCTCTATGAGAAAGTGGGCCCTCGTCAGACACTATATCCTCTGGTGCCTTGATCTGGGACTTACCAGACTCCAGAACTATGAGAAATACATATATGCTGTTTATAAGCCATTCAGTTTATGGCATTTTATTATAACAGCCTGCATGGGCTAAGATACCTTCCTTCCCACCCCCACTCCACCTAGTTGAATTTACTGCATTTTCAAGAGCTTTAAAAAGTATTCATATTGTTTTTCAAAAGTACTGTCTGTTTTTAAAGTTACCTGAAGGTTTGGATCTTCAGGTGAGAAGCAGCAAAATGGCCCAGCTTGATTAGAACTACATGCGTATCTTTAACAGATGTATAATTTTGCTCATGTGCATGTTGAAATTTCCTCAGAACAGTTTAAACAAAATATTAGATTTCTAAAATTGTAACATTTTGACTATTTTCATATTTTAAGAATAATGATAACCTAA
>CM052439.1:106105106-106115564 GCA_028533085.1 Varecia variegata | reverse complement strand
TGTGTGCTCCTCAGTTAGTTTACTCACAGAGTTTTACTCTTTAAAAGTCCCAACTTTAAGCCAGGGGATTTTACCAGGGCTCTTCTTCCTTGACAGACCTTGAATGCCAGCTTCTGTCCCCTCAACTATGTGTTATGGCCAGAAACTTTGTTCAGCTTCTCAGCTGCTGTGTTAGAATCAGTAAATGCCTTCAGAGAGAAGGCAGAGGCATCAGATGGCAAGTTTTGCTCTGCTGGGTTTTTCTTCTCTCATGAATCTTGATTCCTAAAGCCTTTTTTTTTCCCCTTTGGTAATTCTCTGATGTCTTCAAATAGATTTTTTAAAAATATTTTATTTAGTTTGTTTTCCTTGTTCTTGCCTGGAGGCTTGCCTGACCCACCATTGCTGAGAGCAAAAATTCACATATGGCCGGGCGTGGTGGCTCACGCCTGTCATCCTAGAACTCTGGGAGGCTGAGGTGGGAGGATCACTTGAGCTCAGGGGTTCGAGACCAGCCTGAGCAAGAGTCAGACCCCGTCTCTACTAAAAATAGAAAAAAATTGGCTAGGCATGGTGGCACATGCCTGAAGTCCCAGCTACTCAGGAGGTTGAGGCAGGAGCATTGCGTGAGCCCAGGAGTTTGAGGTTGCTGTGAGCTAGGCTGTCGCTACAGCACTCTAGCCAAGGTGACAGAGCAAGACTCTGTCTCCAAAAAGAAAAAAAAAAAAAAAAATTTACATATAGTTTTAAAATTCTTTTTGTAAAATTTAAAAAAATTTTTAATTTTATTTTTTTTAATTTCAAAGTATTATGGGGGTACAAATATTTTTGGTTATGTGGATCACTTTTATAGTGCTTGCATCACAGGGTTAAAAATGTGGCCATCACCCAGACGGTGTTCATTGTACCTGTTAGGTTAGGTAAAATTCTTTCACAGACCCTAGTATATTTCCCTCTTTTAAAATGTCAGCACTTTGGAACAAGCAGAATGAAAAGCAGTATTCACACCATACAGATGTGAAAACTGAGAATTAGTAAAGGTAAATGATCTTCCCCATTTAAGCAGCTAGACTGTCTTCTGGTCCAACAACCCTTTTCTCCTTGCGTGGTCTCACTTTCTTCCTTATATAATCCAGTCAGTCTTTTTCACATCATTTCCAAGAAAATAAACTATTGTTTATTTATGGAGACTCCATGATGTATTGATTGGACTTTTGCAACGCTATATATCTATTTATTATTCGTGGTGCAGCAAACATCATGGGCATCGAGTCTGTGTCAGTTCCTCTGCCCTTCCAGTTCCATGGGGGCAGTACACGGGGCCCAGATGGATGCCTGCACATAGAGTGGGGTATGTTACAAGAGAGGAAATAATTTAAATGTCATCAGTTGGTGAATGAACAAACAAAAGGTACAATGGAATACCATTCAGCAGTGAAAAGGAATGTTCCTTTGTTACACACTCCAACATGGGTGAACCTCAAAACATTACATACACTAAGTGAAAATAGCCAGACATGGAAGACTACACATTCAGTGACTCCAAGTATGCAGAATTCTCATCAGGGGAAAAAAATCTAGAGATGGAAGCAAAGCGATTGTTTGCTAGGGCTGAGAGTAGGAATGTATTGGGGTGTAAGAGATTTAGGTAGTTCAGACTTGATAGGCTCTATTTTTCCAGTGTTGCTGGAGAAGGGAAATTTATCTCCTAATAATAGCTGGGAGAGAATGGAATAGAACACTTGAGGAAAGAAGTGGTGAAGTTCGTAAGCGAGACTGTGAGAACAGACAAGGGCAAGAATAAGGACTTTTGAGGAGCACTGCGAGTCTGCTGATGCTGAAGGTTATGTGTGTTTAGAGACTCCGGTCTGTGGCACTTTACATTATTGGCTACACGTCCCTGCCCCCCCGTCCCCCCTCCCTCCCGCATGTCATTCATGCTGTTTTTGACAGCATCTCCTTTTCCTTTGGTTTTTATCCAGCTCTTTGGTTTTCTCCTTATCTATCTCTCCTCCTCTCCACCTCTTAAGTCTCCCTTAAGCTTCTTCCTATGTTCTCTATAGATGAATTCAACTCTCACCTGTGGCTTGAGCCACACTGGTAACTTCAGTCCAGCAGAGATGAAAACTGTATTTTCAACAGTCTACTAGGCTTTTCACCAAGTCCCATCGGCACCTCTAAATGAAGATAACCTCAAATGAACCCAGCATCCTGTTCTCAATCTTGCTTCCTCTCCCTGCCTCTGTGAACCAACTGACCAAGTTAATCAACATTAATTTCTCCCTCTTCCATTCACTTTTCCCTGCCCCCTCCCCGTAATTCTTCCTCCGAGCAGCTTTCAGATGTGTTCCCTTTCCCCTTCCCCATTGCTTCTGCCCTTTGGGGCCATTGCATTCTTCCCCATTGTAATAGACTCCTAGCAGGTATTATTAGTAGTTTCACTTGCTTCCATCCACCTGTGTTTAAAGCACAGATCTGATCAGGTCAGCCCAACAGGCTACTCACTACTTTCAGTTCAAGTCAATAGTTTTAAACATGGCAAACAAAACCACTGACAATCTGATCTCATGCTATGGTGCTAGATTCACCAGCCACTTTATTCCCTTCTCAGCCACTGTGTTAACCACAGTACATTGTCTATACCCTCAGGGAGCTCATAGTCTACAAGAGGGAAAGTGAAAATATTATATGGACTCTGATTTTTCCCAATACTACCATTACCTCTCAAATAAAGTACATTGGGGCTTATAATGACAACCACAATATCACAAGATACAAATAAAATAAAATAAAATAAATGAGGGCTAGGAACTAAAAAGCAAATAAAGATAAGAATCAGTACACAAAAGATGTATCATAAGACATTTTGCATTTGCCAGAGATTGGCCCCCAATTTGGCTCTACGTACTCATGTGGGGAGGATAGGTGCCATAACTGGGGTATAAACACAGTGCACGGGGTACAAAACAAGGGGTCTTCGAAGTCAGAAATAGCTTCAGGGTCAAGTAGAATCTTTTGAGCTACATCATGTGCGAGAAATTGGAAATGGGCAGGTGGAGGCTGGAGGGAATGGCCGTCCAGGACAAAGTTATGTCCGGAAACACAGCCGCACACTCTTGGGGTAAAATGTGAGTGTCTTAGTCTCCATTTTAAAAAGCTGGGCTCAACTGAAAGCAAGCACTTGCTAGATATTTGTCAAGTGAATGATTAAATAAACAGTGTGCTCCTGGACCATTTATATAATATCTTTGGGTCAGGCTTTTTATTTATAGTATGAGGGAACTGGGCTGGGAATCCCTTAGACTCATTCCCAGGTTTGCAATTCGATGTGGCCTCCTCTTTCTCTTGCACTGTCAGCTCCGGGGCCAGCACCCACATTAATCTATAATCCCCTGCTCTTTCCCTAGTGTTCAGATATAAAAGATGCTAGTAATACCTTTGAAACTACTTCTTTAAGTATATAAATTTAGCACTCTTTGGGTGAGTTCTTATAAAAGCAGTAAAATGACAAAGATACCATCAATAAAGAGAGAGCATGAATGAAGCTTATTAAGGAGTGGTGGATTTACACAGGGTGCAGCAGAATTCATTTCTGTATGACTTTGCATGTAACAGCATAATGGTGTACTGGCAGCCCTTAAGACTTGGTTCCTGAACCTCCATATTATTTAGGGTTTTGACCCCCTGTTGTTTGATCCTTCAGTTCACAGTCTTATCAGACCAGTGTCTTTCTCGCATAAACCTACAGTCATCTAATAATGCAGCCATTTGAGAAAAAGCTGCGATCAGTGACAGAGCAGTAGGGCTCCTAATCTACATGCCAGGAAGTCTGAGGGCCTCAGGATATGATCAGATTAGAGCTCCTCAGCTGCTGTGCCTGTGTTAACTGCCTGGATGGAGATGCGCTCAATTCAATTTGCGGCAATTAGTGTGACAGAAGCAAATGCACAAGAGTCATCTATTAAAGCAGATTCATGGAAAGACGTAGGCATTGCCTGTATTTTTTCATCCTGCAAATTTTAGATGAGAAGGAAAACAGACCAACTGGGGAGAAGAGGAGTGCGTGGACCAACACAGCAAGCAGTGGAAGTAAAAAGCACAGTCTAGTAGTAAGAGGCCAGAGGATTGCAGCCCAGGAGCTCAGGGAAACAGAACTGCCTTGTGCTTTCTTCCCAGACCTCCAGGTGTCTGCTGGGCCCCGTAGTGGCTGAGGGGCTGCACAGTATGGACTGGAGCCCAGGGCAGCCTACTGGGTCAGTGCTGTGCTGAAAATCCTGGGAGACATTCTGTTTGTAACACTGAGCCTTCTAGCTCAGCCAACAAATTATGTTGCATAGAGACAAACTACATGGCCCTGGGCTTTGAAAACAATCTTAAAATGCTGGTAGCATCTTAAGTGCTTTCTTATTATTTTACGAAGCCTGAAAAGGAAATTAGTTTACTAAATCTAAAGAGAAGTATAGCAATAACTGTGTTTAAATATAAAAAAAATACCAACCAAAATTATCCCTCTATTTTTATGGCTTTAAAAACCCTATAATGATTGAATACTTCATTGCTTCTAAAAAATCAAAGTCACTGGTATATTTAGTGGAATGCTATAAACTCTTGACTGTCTATCCACGGTTCAATTTTATTGGCAGATTTTTTGAAATGCCAGCTGAATCGTATGAAGGAATTGTTACATGTCACTTCATGAAATAAATACTCCTTTTTGCTGAATTTAAATGATGTTGATTTTGTTTAAAATAAGTTTCTAAAAAGATTCATGTTATTACAGTGATATTTAAAACCATGTAACTCTGGGTTTATTCCTAAGGCCATCAGTAATCTTTCCACTTACTGCATTCTCCTCTGGGAAGCATGGTACGGCTGCTCTCCCTCCGGGGCCACAGCCAGTGTACTTGGGCTGGGCATCACGTCTGAGTCCAGTGCTTTTGTTCCCCATCATAATGAAGATAGGCAAAGGTATTGTCCAAATGTCCACAGTGTGAGATTTTTCAGACATCCATTCACTTGTCAATTAGTATTGATTCCACAAATGTGTATTGACTGCCTACTATGAGCAAGGCTTGCAGCTAGGCTCTGTGGGTGCCCCAAGCAACAATCTAGTGAGAAGCCTGAGAATTTCACCACAGTGCCCTGCAGAAGGCACTGCCCAAACTCTCTACTGTAGTCATGTGACCAAAGTGGAGAGAAAAAAATTGCAAGACTTCATTTTCCTTTGCTTGGAAGGAAACATCTTCATTTATTATTACAGTTCTCAGTTTTAAACCTGCAGTTGTGACTTGAGAAGTTCACTACCTTGATCTTTCTACTCAGCCATGGACGGCCTGGGTGGTAGCTCAACTTATAAAATATTTAAAATCAAATGTCTGAGTTCCAGAAACCTAAGCCTGTGACAATCTGATTAACAAGTCATCTGGGAACAGAAATCCTTCTGGCAGGAGCAGCTGGAAGAGTAGTAGTTGAAGGTGACGGTAGGCCAAGGGCTGGTGTGCAGAGTTCACCTTCAGATCAGGTGGGGAGATGCTGCATTTTGTGCCTCTGTCCCACATGTCTACCCTGGAGGCGCTGTTTATCACTACAGAATTAATAAAACCCTTGGCTGTACTAACCTTAATATAATATGCATTACATCTATGATAATGGTTTTTGTTTATAACTTCCTTTCCTCCACCATCTGTGGTCTCATCTGGGGCAGAGCCCAGATCTTATTCTATTTATATCCAGTACTTGGTTCACATTAGACAGAAACATGGATGGATATCACCACCCCTTCCTCATTCTACTGCCTGATCCCATGCTGTTCTCCCACATCTACCCCCACCCCCAACTCCCACCCTCCTGCATCTGGAAAACTTCTATACACCTTTCATGTCTGAGCTGATAGATAGCTGTTTCTGGAATCCTTTTCTCACCCTACATAGCCTCCAGTATAGATTACCTGTCTTTTCTCTGCGCTCTCAGGCCATTCTCTAATACTTCTATCACAGCATTTAACACACTGGGTTGAACGTTGTCTATGTGCTTATACCAAGAGAAATGCCATGAGTGCAGAGGCCATGTGAGGTTCACTACTAAGTGACCAGGACATAATAGTCACTCCATAATATTTATTGAAAAAATGGATACATCTGTTGGAATGCATCCTCTGATTAATTAGATGAATTATTTTACTAATTTAATGTATGTTGGGGAAATTTAGTGAAATTTCCATTAACTGTTCTTCATAAACCTACTACTCTTCCCTCCATCCTACCTGAAAACAGGTCCCAAGAATATTCACTCCTTCATCCAGCCAGGTCCTAGACATTCATACAAGGATGTGTTCTTAGTCCATTTCAGCTGCTCTGACAAAATTCCTTAGACTGGATGGCTTATAAACAACAGATTTCTATTTCTCACAGTTCTGGAGTCTGGAAAGTCCAAGATCAAGGTGCCAGTAGATTGTCTGGTGAGGGAATGCTCTTTGGTTCATAGAGAATGCTTTCTCTCTGTGTCCTGACATGGTGGAAGGGATAGGGAAACTCTCTAGGGTCTCTTTTGTAAGGGCACTAATCCCATCCATGAGGACTCTGCCTTCACAATTGAATCACACCCTACAGGCCCCACCTCCTAATACCATCACATTGGTGATTAGGTTTCAATATATAAACAATTAGCCCACAGCAGGGACTTAACCCTAAATGAAACCCAAATGAAAATACAAAAACACCACATTTAGGCTAAAGATTGAGACTTCATAATAAACCAAAATATACAGAGGAGGTTCTAGTGGGCACTAAGCACTGTCTCTCCAGCGGATAATGATGCCCATAAGAACTGTGTGTGTTAATAGACAACTGGGGCAGATGGCTCATGGCTGTGCAAGTTGCCTCTGTTCTACCCCAGGAGTGCCATTTGTAGGACATGAGTAATGCCCTACGGAGGGGTACTACAAAGAGGTTGTGGTAAAGCTCTAGACTGGGTGAGTGACCATGGGAAAAATCCCCACTTTTTTTCAGGCTGAAAGGGAACTGATTTTATTCTCTTGGGAGAATGAAAGGTTGCAAATAGAGTTAACTATCAGCCATTCTTTTCCATCCTCTTTGTAACAACTCCCTTTAACAAGACTAGAGAAAGTCAAGCTCCTGAGACTGCAGGGGTAGCACACACTTCTACTAGTGTAGAAGACACTAATTACACTTGTACTGGGCCATGGATGTAACACAAAATGCAAATTTAGAGAAAAATGTGGAGAATGATGTAACGGTAGCCAAAGTCCTCCACTTACTCCGTCACAATAGCCCATCTTTTCTCCTTTCCTCATACTTAATTTTAAAATATTCAGAAACTGTAGCACAAGAAATGATTTAAATTAAATTTTTAGTAAGTAGACTAACCTAATCATGAATTGGAAAAATCGGGAGTCTTGTAAGCAAATACCATATGAAAATGATTTTCAAAAACTAATTAATAATCATCTCCTGAATATTGTATCTATGTTCTCATTTTGTTTGACCCTGGTGCTGAACAAGTATCTGAGAAATAAAAATGTAAGGAAGAATATTCCATCTTTTGTCCTTTGAAAAGGTAATGAATCTGTGTTTCTTGCCAATGTTCTAAATAAATGAATGGGTAAAATAAGCTAATTGAAATTTTTGCATTAATATAGTTTTTCTGAATCTTGATTAACTATAATCGTTGAAGTATTTTCTTATATCTTTTCACTTTTGTCATATCTGTTTTGTTCTTCTTTTCCTCCCCTTCTACCCCCTACTTTGGGTAGATTTTAAATTTAACTTTTAATATCAGCTACTTTGAAAACTTACACCTTCCTGTCACAATTTAAAGAAAACAAAAACCAAAGGAAGATACTTTCTGAAAAATATGCAATTAGAGGCACAGTCTAAGAAAAATTTCTATGCAAAAATTACAAAAATTGTTGAAACTCTGTTTCTTTTATATTTTGAATTGACCATTTTCAAACTTTGTGCCAATGGAAAAAATCTTATACAAGTTGGTAATCTACAGTGCTATTAGAAATGTGTTTTTCTTGAAATTTTGGGAAGTTAGGCATAGCAACAAAGTAGTTTTCAGTTTTCCCAAACCTCCTCATAAGAAGAGATCAAGCAAGTAGGTCAGAAAAACCAAAAACTCACAGATGATGTCTATACCAAAGCCAGGTGACAGGGAATCCCCATGAAACCTAAAATACAAGTGGCCAAGAACCAACTAATGACAATTGAAAGAGCCATGTGGTATTATTGCTTGTGCAAAAGGAAGCAAGAAGACAAATGAGAGACCCAATAACAGGCAAACACTCAAATCTCCCATATCTCCAACTTACTGGGAAGGGTGGGTCCATGCAAAAGAGCAGCTGAAATTGGGAGATGTTTTTGCCATCCAAATTTCAGAGAAGAACCAGGGGTGCATTTGCAGTAAGGTCTGAAAGGCTGGTGTATAATCAAGGCCCTGTGAATTCCTGAAACTGTCTAAGCCTTTTGGGGAAAACATGTTATATTTAGGAAAATCTACTGGGAAGGGAATCTAAATCAATCAGTGTAGACATGGTAAAAGGCAAGGGAATGAAGTTCCTACAGTAGGGGAGACAAAGTCTCAGAAAGTATAAGTTCATATTTGTGGAAGCTTCATGAAAATAACCAGAAAGTTGAGAGCCATGAAACTAAAAAAGATATCCTGACCTATCACTCTGTCAAAATGTTGACTAACCCCATTGGGCTTAAAAATGAGCAGCAACAGAAAAGTATATCAATTAATTTCAATACAGAATGATTATAAGAGGACAGAAAATAAGGAGCAAAATCAAGTTCCTTCAGGCAGTGAAAACATTTCAGGAAAAAATGCCCACAAAACAGATAAAAACATAACTTAATTACAAAATATGCTAAAATTAAGAAAATTATAGAAGAAGGAACAATATAAATCAAAGGTGGAAAAACTCTTATAATGTATAATTGTATACCCTAAAGAAAACCAAAGCAATGAAAGAAAACAAATTCAAAGCATTCTACTTCAAGAAAATATTCCTGAAATTAAAAAAGAAAAAGCACTCTAAATTGAAAGATCATGTCATAAGTCTGGATAACTCAATCCAGAATCTTTAAATTAAAAGAAAAATCCCTTGCCTACATTTATGCAAAAAGAGCAAGTAACTCACTGGGAGAAGAAAAACCAGATTGTCATAAGATTTTCTGACAGTCACATTTTATATAATGAGAAACTTGAGTCACATACTTAAGATAATCAAGCTTCTTTTCCTCACCCCTAGCAACTAATTTGAAATAACATTCTTTCACTTTATTTGCTGTTAACAATTATACAGCAATCAAGTTTATCTTTTTATAAGGTGTCCTTAGTTCCTCCCAGTTTTGATAGTTATATATTATATCTATACTGTCAGTTCATACTAGCTGGATTGCTAGTTAATGTAAATATTGCTAAGAGTAGAGAACCCATAGACAAACCAAAAAAAGAAGAGACTAAGATTATTATATGATAGTATTAAAAAAATTAAAACAAAAAATACAAACATTCCTAAATGCAAAAGAAATTAAAAAGAAAGAGCACATAAAGTGGACCACAGAGTGAAAGATTTATTATATAAAACATTTGTGGATATATTAATATAACATAAGACAATGTGATTGTTCACAAAATGAGGTGATATAAATATATGTATTTGTATCTGTTTTTTATTTTTTAATTGAAGAATAAAACATAAACATTTTTAAAATACTATCTTCTGCTAGAAGGAAATAACGGTCCTTGGAGAAATAGCTATACTAGGTCTGGAGCAGCAAGTGTGCAAAATAAGCCTAAAGTACTGTATTTTACCAGATGGAAAAAGAGCCACCAAAGACTTCAAAAGCCAGTTTGAATAGCCCACCACTTACCCAAAATGGGACAATTTCTACATCAATAAGAAAAAGAGCTGGAGTAAATTGAAACATATCAAATGTGGTTAAACCTATAATTTCAAAATGATACCAAAAAGCAAACAAAAACAGTAATTGTTTACTGTTTGAAGATGTTGATGAACCAACACATATTTTGAAAACTAATAAGTTAAAAAATTAAGAATTTATCCTATCTTTCCTATAAGAATTGTAACACTAGAAAATTTTCAGCTAGTAAAAGAGAGGCAATGATATAAATAGAATTAGATTTTACCCATTTGAAACCTCTCATGAGCTCATGGATCTAGACATTGATTATCACCTGCTGTAAACAACACAAAATGGAGAAGGATTGAACATGAAAATACACAATACCAGCTATAAAGTGTACTTGGTAAAAAAAATCAGCCTAAATTTGATCAAGACCCTAGCTCTAACTACCCAGTAATAAGAAATAGGGCAGAGAAATGGCTTCAAAGACACCACAGTGATAGAATCACATTGCTAAGCTGTGGGAAACACTAAAGAAAAAGTGGCCAGCTTTCAAAATAAAAATTGCAAAAGTGAGAAAAGTGTG
>CM052439.1:106093134-106105006 GCA_028533085.1 Varecia variegata | reverse complement strand
ACATGTCTAAGACAACTGGAAATTTGGCACACTGCATTTTGATAATATTAAGGAATTATTGTAATATATAGTTATGATATCGACATTATGGTTATAATTAAAAGCTCTCTTATCTTTTAGAGATACTTCCTTAAATGTTTAGAAATGAAATTACATAATGTCAGCTATTTACCTCAAAATAATAAAGGAGGAGAGGAAGTAGTTAAGCAGATAGATTAAACAAGATTGGCCATGATTAATAATTGTTGAAGCTGGGTGACAACTACATGGGAATGTTTCATTGTGTAATGTCTATTTGGTATATGTTTAAAATGATTCACAATACAAAGTTTAAAAAGGAATGAATTTTTTTCCTCAAATGGGATGGACATTGCAAGCCAAGGAGAAGTAAATGTATTTCATTTTCCTAAGTAAATTCAAAGATTTTTAGAGTATCAGTTTATAGAAGTCTTTGCCCTGGTATTATGCTAGCCTATATAGATGCACCTTCTTTAACATTAATTAATTAACTTATCTTAACACCCACTCTACTGAATACATGTGTCTGAGAAGCATTTTTTTTTTTTTTTTTTAGGATTGTGGAAAAGGGGTACTACAGTGAGCGGGACGCTGCTGATGCAGTTAAACAAATCCTGGAGGCTGTCGCTGTAAGTACGAAGCGACAGCAAAACTCTTAGTCGCCTTTTCCTTTTACAGAGTCATCATTTAAGAAATGTGTATATGTGATAAACCATAAAATATCAACAAAAATGTATGAAATATTTACTAGAAAATACGTTGAATGAATTGATATTTTCTATTGATTACTCAAATTCTGAAAGATGCGGTTCTCCTATGTAATGCTATCAGTTTATTAAATTAATTTGTATTTTATTATTGTGAAACCAAACCAGACTTTGGTACCTTTAGTTGTTCCTTATCTCTTTCTTTCTCATTTCTTGAGTTTGTTTCTTTATTGCTTTTGTTGTTTTTTAATTTGGCATGAAAGTGCAGGAAAGTTGAATGTGATCCATCTAGAGCTTAGAGCATAGAGATTACACAACTTTGCTTTCAAGACAAGAAATGAATGAATTAGAAGGAAAAAATTGTAGCAGTTTTATTTTTTAAGGAAAAATTAATGTAATATTTTAAACTGGAACACAAGTTTTGTTAATGGTGCAAACAAATACACACATATTTACAAAAAATGTATGTAATTTTGAGAAGCTCATTTGGATTGCACTAATCGGGAAATATTTGCCTAAATAAAATATACTCCATTGGTTAATACCTTCCCATATATTTGATGATGTCTAATACATGCTGGAACACTTTGATGATTCATTTATTGAATATAAAGCCTGAACAAATTATTCTCTGAGCAATCAGGACAGGGCCCAAGGGGAGGTATTTATCATGATTAGTTAGAGACAAATCTATAAAATATGTCCAGAATTAAGATATATTCTATTATTCAGAGTTAGTTATCTAACTAAAATCATTTTCAATACCTTGAGAAATCAGCCACAGAGACCCAAGCACAGGTCCTATTAATTTTACCAGCAGCAAAAACAGGAAGGAAGGAAGGAAGGAAGGGAGGGAAGGAGGGAGGAAGGGAGGAAGGAATGGATTGAACCTGATATCTAACTAGCTTATATACCAATGATGAAAAGGAAAAACAACCTTCACAGTCTTTGGACAGGGATGTTAGAAATAGCTGGTCTGTGGTCTAAACAAATCCATTACTGAGCTATCAACACCAAGTTCGATAGGTTTTATAGCCCATTTCTTCCAAATTACTCCTTCCTATAAAAGTGTTTTGGTCTTTTTATTACAATAGGGGATAAAAAGTTTGAAATGTGGATGAATAAAACTGAGAGAGGATGCCACAGAATTTTGCTCTATAACACAGCTCCTGATGATAAGAATATTGAATATCAAATTCATCTTCTTGCTGTATCTGACATAGCCAATACATTCAGATTTTTCATCATGCACAATATATTTACCATTTCTGGTTTCCTAGGGAAACTTGGGAGTAAGTTTCAACTTTTCCATTTTCTTCTCCCCTTACATCTACCTTTCCAGACTCAGTTGTGTCTTTCTTCAAATGTCCATGAACCTAATCTTGCTCCCCGTTATGCTGTTTGTAGCATACTTAAAAAACAACACTTCTAGTTGTTTCTAATTCCTATTCTTAAATATATAAGTCTAGAATCATCTCTTGCAATCACTATTTTTTATTTTGTCACCTCTGAGTTCAATAATGGCAATTTTATGCCTTCCTTAAATACACATTTTAAGACTTAATTTCTTATTATTATACACTGTAGATTATCTAGTCAAATAAACTTGCTGGCAATGACCCACTATCACTTTACCCAAATCAATCAGGCAGCTGGTATAGTAGTTAAGAGTACTTTGGGAGTAAACCAGGCTGGGTTCAATTTCTAGATGTATGAACTTGCACACAACACTTTTGAGCCTCATTTTCCTCTTGTGAAATATGCATAGCAATCAACCTAACAGGGTTGTGGAAAGATTAAATGAGATGACATATAGAAGTTATAGCAATGTTCAAAAAACAGGGAAAAGAGGATAAGCAACTTTATATACTCATTTGAATATTTATTAGATAATGTAAATTTATACAAATGTACTTATACTACAGCTAAGTACCAAAATCAAAAACAATTGTGTAATGTTGTGTTCCTTGACCTGGATGCTAATTGCACAAATAAGTTCAGTTTGTGAAAATTTGGTACACATATATGTACTTTTCTGTACGTATATGAAACCAATAAAAAGTTTTAAAAAAATTTGTGCCAAAAATTTAGTATGCACATGTAGTTATAACAGGTAATAAATTCTCAAGTTAGCATGCTGTGTATGTATGTTTGCAATTTACCCAACTGGATTCATGTACTTTCGTGTTTCTAGTTCTATCACATTCTGTTGTCTATCAGATATATTTTTTTTTCCTTTCTGTGACAGTAGCATATCATGCACTAATGCCATGTGAGACAGTGAGTGGAGGATGTGACAGTGAAGGGAGAGGGACATGTGCCTCTCAGGCTACCACCCTCCCCTCCTACACTGTTCTATTGATAAGACATTATTTCAAAATGGGGTAATCTTCAAAATAATTGTTCTGAGTGTTTCTTGTTTGCCTTTGGTGCACGTAGCAGAGTGCATACCATCAGAGGGATGTACTGGGAAAAGGATAATCGTTTCTTGTGAACTAGACTGGCACACCAAAGGATGTACCTTTTACTACTATCTGATCTGGTACATTTTTTTTTTTTTTTTTTTGGCTGATACCATTTCTTCATGTCCTCCTCCATTCCTGAATTTTCACTGCGTCCTAGATGCAATTTTGAATGACAGTCTGTTGTTTGCCATAGAAGCATGATTTCACTTTGACTATGATTTCATTTTGGCAGAAGAACTACTTGTTTATCATGTAGAAACTAACTTTTCTATGACCAGCTTTACTCATCCCTCACAGTTCCATCTTTGTAATTCAAGCTGTCTGTTTTACAGTAGATATATATTCCTTGATTCTCTCATTCACTGAAACCAGAAAAGAACACTTACAAGGCTCCTTCAGTCTTCTTCATCTTGTTAAATGGCACTATCATTCAGCAATTGTTTGCTAAAAACCTGTAATTGCCCCTGGAGTTGTTTGCCTCACATCGTAATGATCCCATGAACAAGTCCTATCAAATCTACCTCCAAATTATGACCTGAATTTGACCATTTTTCGTCTTCACTAAGCCATAGCACCAGTTTCAGTCTTCATCTTCTCCACTCAAACTGCTGCAGAACCTTCTAGAGGGGAAACCTACTTCCACTACCTAATGTCCACTCCCCCGACATCATCTAGTTATTCTTTAAATTATAAATCAACTATATCATTTCTGTGCTTACACTGACAACGGCAGGGGTGGGGAAACTTTTCATGTTGGAAGGCTGCATTAATTTAGCTGTAATCAAATAAGGCCACATTCAAGAAACTTCAATTAGATATACTTACAAATGTACATTATTTTGTAAAAATCTAACTACTACATATTAATAATTGCAAAAATGAAAACTATTTGTTAATTTTAAAGTTAACTAACCTTGTAATGACTTTGTTGTGTCTTCTTTTTGTTGGAAAACATTTGAATATTTGGTTGCAGCATGGACATCCACAGTTTCAGCTGATCTTCTACATGGGTATCAGTCATTTGTGACCTTAAGGGTGTCTTGATTTGGTTAGGTAGGAGAATGAAGATTCCCAGCAATAATTGATTGAAAATCAAGAAAGCAGTTTTCTGGCATGTTGCCAAAGGCGCAGTTATTTTACTGCATTTTTCCATATTTCAATTGGAACTTCCTTAGCATGAAACAATGATTGAGAGCTCAATCAATTCTATCTGTAGTTCTTTAGGTACCTTGGAGATATCAACTAGGTGAGGCTGAAATGCTAATTTGAGTGTGATGTCATGATTCTCAAAACCAGTAAAACTTTCATTGTACTCTGCAATTAATAGGTCTATAACAGCTGCATATTCTTCAAATGATTCACATACATCATCCTGCTCATCAATGACCTTAGCTAACAGGGGAAAATGTTCACCTGAAATTTCCTTTTGAAGAAGATGTGTTTTGAAAAAAGATAGCTTTTTTCAAAATGCTTGGATTTTTTGCCACATTACCTTGCAAAGAAATATTCAAGCTATTTTGATTTGACATTATATCACACAGAAATGCTGCATTCCTATAGAAATCTTCTTTCAATAATTCACATTGCTGATTCTGTTCTTCATAAAATTTAACTATCTGTTCTTGCAGAGATAAAATTTTGGGTAACACCTATCTCTGTTATAGCCAATGAACTTTAGAATGATTCAGCAAATCCACACTGAATTGTTCAACTTTAGCAAGTTACAAAATTGTTCAACTTTTACCATGTTACAAAACTGAGGATGCCATCTTGCATTTGCAAGAATATAGTTAACAATACTTACAACTTGTTGCAAAATGTCACTTAAAATAGTAGCTTTAGCACAAGATAGTTTGCTGATGCAAGATACAATGAAAAGAAATGAGAGCATCTGGGTCTGTTAATACCTTTTTTATCTGTGCAATAAACTCTTCATGTTTTCCTGTCATGGAAGGTGCCCTGTCTCTACATACACTCACTAAATTCACCAAATTCAGTCCAACTTCATGATGTTTATCTTAAAAGTTGTTCTATTTGTTCTGTTTGCAAGAGTGCCCAAAGTGAGTAACTCTTTGTAGCAAAGAAAATTTTCTGTTATGACCCAAATGAAATATAAAACCTATGCTCAGTCAGTAGTGTCAGTTGATTCAGCCAAAGCAGTTGAATAATATATATTTTCCTTTTGAAGTATTGCATGAAGTTGTTCTGTTAAATTGAAGGCTAATTCATGCTGCTGATTAGTTACGGTTCTTGAAAGAGGCAGTTGTTCCTACTTTGAAATGTTATAAGGGTCTAAGCATCCTACAACTTTGGCAGTGCATTCTTTCACAATTTCTGCATCACTGAATGGCTTCCCCTTTTCCCTGAGTATATAAGCTACTTTATAAGTTGCTTCAGTGGCATTATTTCCAGCTCTTATTGCTGCTTGAAAGAATGGTCTTTGCTTTTGCTTTTCTTTTAATTTCTGCAATACAACCTTTTGTGCCTCTCCCTCTATTTTAAAATATTTGTGGTCCTTATGAGTGTTATAATGCTGATGAGAATTGAATTTCTTTAATGTTGTTATTACAGTATCACAAAGCAAGCGAATTATCTTATCTTTAGCAGAAACAAGATAATATTGCAATTCCCAATTCTCATTAAAAAATCTATTTTCTTCTTTCAGCATTCTGTCGGTCTTTGACATGATGGGCTGTTAAGCAGACAGAATTAAAAAATACTGTGGAGCTGTGCAACTATTCACAAATGGCACTTCAGACAGAAACATAGTGCACCATTGTCAAAAGCTGATAACAGACTGTTGTACTCAACCCTCATAAACTCTCACCAACCAGCTTCATGTGGTAGTGGTGCCAGTCAGGCAGGGGAAGTTAGAACTAAATCATGAGCGTTGCAGCTGTCAATTTAGTCCTTATGGCTTACTAATGTTCTAATTGTGCCAGTCAATCTGGGAGGATTATTTCATTGAAACTTATTTTATTCTTTGGTATTTTAAATACATTCACTTAAAAAATAAAATAATATGTTTTCGCTCATCTTTTATATTATTAATAAAAATAAAAGGATTTGTTCTGTAAAATTTAAATTCAGTCAAAAGGCCACTGTTAAGGACCTAGAAGACTACATGTGCTCTTCAGGCCACAGGTTCCCCACCCCTGGCCAATGGCATCCCATTGAAAGTAGAATAAAATCAAAATTCCTTAACATATCCTAGAATGTCCTACATATGCAGGTTCCTTCCCACCATCCCAGTCTCACTGCATACCATTTTCATTCTCCTCCACTGTGCTTGAGTGACCTGGTTTTGTGACCCTGAGAAAGATCTAAGCTGTTTCTCATCTCAGGGTACTTGCTGTTTCTCTTCTGGGAACCCTCTTTCATCATATCCTCCTGCGGCTCTGTTCCTTACTGCTTTCAGGACTCTGCCGACGTGTCACCTCTCCAGAGAGACCTTCCCTGACCACTGCACCTAAAATAGTGCCCCCCACTACTTCTCCGAGCCATCCTCAATTCCATTGCCATGTGTTATCACCTTTTTTTGCATTTATAATTATTTGTAATCATACATTATTTTGTCTGTGTGTGCAGTATTTATTGTCTCTTTATAAAGTAGGAACTTTGTGCTGTTCATTTTTATATTCCCAGTGCCTAAAATAGTACCTGGCAATAGTAGGTGCTCAATAAATGTTTACTGAATAAGTAAATGAAAATCAATCAAAACATTCAGAGATAGCCACCACTCTATATTTTGTCTTTCTAGATGATGACACCAGTAATGAACCGCTTTACTATCATTTTTCTACTCATGTCCTATGAAACAAAGCTATATAACTTGCTTCCAGGCATGAAATTCTTTTTCAGCTCCCTTTCTATCATTTTATTACTTTCCTGTTATTCAAAACTCCCCTTCTTCAATATGTTCTTTCCAGTTGCCTCCATCCTTTTAGATCAGCTCTTGACTCTTCTGGCTTAACCACAGTGGGCATGCTTCAATTTAAGGATACCTCAGGCAGCTGACTGGGGAAACTCTATTTTCATTCAATGAATGGGAAATGGATATTCTCAGCATCAGAATTTTCCACCCATCGGAGTTACACTATTAAGGGAAAAAAGAGCTCAACTAGGGATGCTCCACATAGGGGTGCCCCACATAGAACAGAGTTTCTTGGAACTGTGTTTCAGGTCTGCAAAGATAAATTAATTAATCTACTGCTTATCCTACATTTTTTTTAAAAAAATATTATTTTTTCTACTCACAAAGTTCCTATTTAGGAGCTAAGCTGCCACATTCAAGTCAAGCACTCCTTTGAAAAAAGCTTCATAAAAATCAGATGTTCTCTGATTACTGCAACTAAGGGTTAACTTAGCAGCAAAAAAATTAAAATAATTTCCCTGTTTCACAGGTAGAAAGCAAAGCAATTTAAAACTTGTGAGAAATGGCTGGCATTTATGAAATAGTTTATTGTTAACTACATAGCTATAGATAGCTATAAAAAATAGGACAGTTGGGAACTCAAAGTAATCAGTGATACATCTCACATTTGCTCTGGATCACACAGTTATAAGACTATATCTAGGCTGGTTGTTGAAAGCACAGAAGCAGAAAACCTAAAGATTGATAAGTCCTTGGGAAATAAGTTACAGGTATAATTATACCCCTTATGTAACGCATCTTGCAATCCTTCCTTCCATCCCCATTCCATCCTAATTCTTGCTCCATGCATTTTACAGTATTTCTCTAACTGTAACCTTGCTCCTTCTGCTTTTTTAGCTTTAAATAGCATTTGTGAAGGCTTTTAAAGTGCATCTGAAAATTGTTTCCCCCTTTGGATTTGAATTCATTCAGAGTAAGACTGTGAAAGCAAATCCTTAAGCCTTCCTGAGTAATTCTCTCTTCTTGAAGTGAATTCCAGTTGTCCCAAGTTAAACGGTCCAGGTCAGTCTGGACATTCTGGAAGGGTCATCTTGTCCTAGCACAATGACAAACCATAAGGGCCCCCTTTTCCAATGACTGATAGAGATAACTGGGGAAGATTCCCTATCCTCTGAATTCCATATCCTCTGACCTCTCTTACTGCTGCCACGACCTCCAGCTCTTGCCTTGTCCCCACTGGTATCCTGCTGTTCCTCTATTGCCAAAGCGTCATTGTCCCCCTCATTTTCCCACCACGGATGCAGCCTTCCTTCTCTTTTTCTAGCCACAGGTCTCTTTGATATGTCTCAATTTCAAATGGCTTCAGAGCCTAGAGAAACTTGTACATATGGAGCGTAGTACTAAATATTTTAAAAAATACAAGGAAATTGTTGTATTAAATCTACTATTACAGCACATAGCTTTGTGTTTCGGATCATGTTAAAGACTGTGATCATCGTGGTGAAGAATTGCAAATAGAGGCATCTAACCCTTTAAAATCATGAAAATCAATATGGTGTCTGAGCATCAAAGAAAAAAGGAGGTGAACATGATTATAGAGATGAAGGAAAAGATAAAATAGTAAAAGCTGCTTTTGTTAAAAAAATTAAATCAACAGATTTAGTTTATTAGAGAATCAATTGATAAAGAATTGATGACTAGATATTAAGGGACTGAGGGAAACACTAAATACGGTATCACAGGGGTTATCGACTTCAGCAAACAGGCGCCCCCAGCACTGGGGAAACAAAATGAAGAGGTTGAAATTATTCTAACTTAGAGGATGGAAGGAGGTGCTCTGCGGATCTGCGATGAGGGCCACTGTTTGGCTGATGTGAGTGTCTCTGAGCTCAGAGTAGTTGCCCACAAAACTGGAACTCAGGTCTCTGAGGATGACGCTCCAGCAGCTGGTCTGGTGTTGCCGACAAGAAGCACTGAGACCGGTTCTATGAGCACAGGAAAAACTATCAACTGGAATCAACTGCTGCTCCCAGAAGAGCCTGCCACTGCAAGGTGAAAGAGTGTCCCTAGGGTGACAGAGGTGGGAATAACAGGCAGAAAAACAGACTCAGAAAGCAAACAGGAAGGTGCAGTTCCCTTCATCCTCCTCCAGCCTTCCACACTCTCTCCCTCGTGTCCTCTCGTGGCAAAGCCACATGGGGAGCCGGCAGGAGAAGGAAAAATGTGGCTTAAAATTCAAATCTCATCATCATAAAGTGGACTATAGAAAGGTGGATTTAAAGTTGAGCGACAATAGCTTAGTAAATTGTACCGGAATTTATTCATAAACAAAAAATAAATTCTCAAAGTTCCCATTTCTATTCATGAGAGTCTTCTAAAATGTCCATAGTCTACTCAAGTGCATGAAATGGTTCTGTTCCCAAACCCAAAACGGGGTCCAGCCTAGGTCCCGTCAATTGCCGCGCTAAGAGCCAATTATTGAAACAATGAGGATTGCCAAGAAAGGAGAACAGGAGAAATAGTCTCAAATCTGTCTGTCTGACCCACTAAGGTCAAGGGCTTTTATAGTGGGTTGCGGAATGCTGGTCGGCTTGCATAGGGTTTGAAGTCATAGGGTCTTCAGGTGGCCCGATGCATGAATCAGCTGTTGGTGATGGATGGTGAGTCCTGTGGAAAGGCTCGTTAAGTCTGGTTGTTAAGCTTGACTGGTAAAGTCTGAAGGAACAAAAAATAACCTAGGAAGGGTGTCATTTTGCAAGGCTGAGTACAGATCTAGGGATTAATGAAATCAAAGCAAGCAAGGCAACACTAAAATAAATTACTATCTGTGTGAGTACCCAGGACTATGCTTGATAATGTTTATGCATTTAATGGGCATTATAGACATTATTTGACACAGTAAAGCCATCTTCCACTCCAACCCCATTCCTTGTTGGTAGAGCCAGTTTCCCTTTTAGAAAGATGGAAAGTGCTAGAACTTTTTTCCCCAGCTTCCCTTGCAGCTAGGGCAAGGTCATATGACCCAATCCTGCACAATGGGTTCCGAGGGGCAGTCCGCTGGTGAGTTCTGGGAAGAGTATCCCCTTAATAAAAGGAGACCCACGGGAGGAAAGGCCTTTTCTCTTTCATGGGCATAGTTGGGTATCTGCACATGATGCTGGGAACTGGTTTTGTTGTCTTGTAATTATGAAGGGAAACATAGTTAGTCTTGAAGAAGGCAGAGAAGAAAGATGTCATATCGAAATGCTGCATGATATCTCATAGAGGACAATAACAGTTTCTCAATATTTCTACCACTTTAAGTTGTATATCCTATTACTTGAAGCAATAAGATACTGAACTCCTTCTTGAATAGACTTTTTCGAGTATATATATGCTAATAATGATTGTGTGCCCAGAGCAAGTTGTATAATTTTCCATCCATTTAAACATAAAACAAAGAGCATACTCCTAGATAAAAAGATTCTGGTCCCACAAATTTCTAAAAACTGAGTTTCACTGAATATCAGACACACACCCACACACTGCTAAATCAGGATTAAGTATGATTTGAAGGGACGATGAGGTTTAAGAACATTAAAAATAAGCTTGCTTTTCTGACATTTGTTCTTTGTTTTGAATATCATTCCTGCTTGGGTCCGCTTATTGTCAATGAATAGGTTCTGAGAGTTCAGTTAAGCAACGAGAGGCTAAAACAGAAAATGTAGATTTTTTGTTGTCTGTTTAAAAATCTGTCAGTTCTTATAGTATTTGCACTTTTTTCTCTGGGGAGATTTTGTCTCTTCTTGCTCGGATTTGAACATTGATCTCTGGAGGATGGATTTTAATTAATGTAAGGTTCAAAGCATTGAAACACTATAATGATAATTTTACCAGTAAAAAGCAAATATGTTTATATATTCTTACTAAGAATTGAGAGATCATACTTACCAGAGAAGAAATAACAGTTCTATTAATGTTCTGATATTTTGATTTATGGACATACAATAAATTAGACTAGTAGCTCGATCAGAGTATAGCTATTTTATCAGAAAGAAATTTTGGAGCAGAAAAATAATCTACATTCTGAAATTATAGCTCAGCATTGGGAAATTAGAGATCTAAAAACAATTTCTGGGCAGAGGAGAGGAGTAACTTTCTCACTAAGTATTTCTGTATATCATTATCACCAATGATGATAATGATATCAAAAGTTTATCAAATTCTGCCTATGTGGCCCTCTCTCTTTTGATTCCCAGGAGAGCCACAATAAATTCTGGACCATATATCTAGGAATTTTCCAAATACCACACACAAAATATTACATTGATGATTACATTCTGAGTGACTTTTGTTGTTTCAGGGTTTTGTAAATGTTGGATGTTGTCAACAATTTGATTTAGCTGTTACTGATTCCCTGGTATCCCAGACTCTGTTCTAGACTCTGGGAAACCGAGATCAAGAAGCTCACTAATAAACTGGGCAGATAGACACATAAACACATGACTACAAGATGATATAAGTGCACCAAGTGATTCAAGGCATCAGAGAGGGAGAAAGCTAGTCCATATATCTGGAGAGAAACTGAGTCAGAAAAATCCTGCCAGAGGAAGTTATATCTGAATTGGAGTTTTAAAGAAAAATTATCATTTAATAGGCAGCCAATATGAAAGACAAGGAAGAAGACCCCTAAGGCAATCACAGCAACAACAAAAATAAATGAATGGGACCTGATTAAATTAAAAAGCTTCTGCACAGCCAAAGAAACAGTCACAAGAATAAACAGACAACCTACAGAATGGGAAAAAATCTTCACATACTACACATCA
>CM052439.1:106041385-106092634 GCA_028533085.1 Varecia variegata | reverse complement strand
CAGCTATAAGAAATAACGGTGATATGGCATCTCTTTGGTTCTCCTGGAGAGAGTTGGAACCCATTCTATTAAGTGAAGTATCCCAAGAATGGAAAAATAAGCACCACATGTACTCACCAGCAAATTGGTTTCCCTGATCATCACCTAAGTGCACATTTGGGAATAACACCAATTGGGTATCAGACAGAGGTGGGGGGAGGGGATGGGTGTATACCTACATGATGAGTGCGATGTGCACTGTCTGGGGAATGGACATGTTTAAAGCTCAGACTCAGGAGGATGGGGGGACATGGGCAATATATATAACCAGAACTTTTGTACCCCCATAATAAGCTGAAATTAAAAAAAAAAAGAAAAGAAAAGGAATTCCAGAAATACTCCTTTTATCCCACAGTTTTTAAGGAACATAATAAAGGTGCAAAGGCATGAACTCTTTTTTTTTTTTTTTTTTTTTGAAAGTAAAGTACATCTTGTGAGAACCAGGGCTTGAGAGAGAGATAGGAAGCCTGTCCTGAGAGGCTTAGGTGACTCACTAAAGAGGTTCGTGTGATTCTACAGATGAAGAGCCTCTCAGGGACTTTTCTGTGATCCTGTCACCCCCATGGCCACATGAGATCCAAAAGCAGTTAAGATAATATTAAAATGTCCAGGCAAGAGATTAAAAGCACACCCCCTCCTCAAAAAAGGACATGGTTTATGAGTCTATGGATGAAATGTGCTAACCAAGACCAGAATTTCCCTTGAATCTTCACTGTCAGTATTTATGAATGTTAAATATGTGAAGACTTAAAGATAATAAAAAGTAATCTAGAGCAGGGAACATGCAGACAACAGGACTTAGAGGATCAATAAGAACTTCTGAACAAACTTTCCTACATTTATTAACACTTAACACTACATTCTCTTCTCACCTCTCTGCCGACTTCCTCTCTAAGGATTTTATTCCATTCCTGTTTCCTTCTTTTACATTTTTTTTCTTTTAATGGTCTTCTTTTTTCTCTGCGTTAGCTGAGAAATGATGAATAAAACAGCAACAGCAAAAATAACAAACATTTTAAAGACCAACCAAAGCCTCTAGGCCAGGATGACTCTGTGTTTACTATGTACACAACATGCATTGTAGGTTCTAAGGAGAACTACTGAAAGTAAACACAAGACACACTCCCAACTTGGAAAGATTTAACAATTAAAAGAAGAAAGTAACATCTAACTTACTTATCTTTCTTGGAAGGAAATGTCTTAGGATTGGGATGTTTTCACCTTTGCAAAAACTCAGTATAGTATCATAAACAGGAGGTTACTGAATAGATATAACCTAATTATCACTTCATGTCCTTGGATTATGGTCTTTATAATTTCATTCATAGCTGTTTTGTCAGGATTTAGTTGATTAAGAAATGGAATTCACAGAATCATTGACTTTGGAGCAGGAGTATTGGATAACCTTAAGTAGGGGTGGGAAATATTGTCTAGCTAACAGGGATAGAATGAAAGAAAAGCACACACAAAAAAAACTCCTAAAATATAATAATAGAGCAGTACTCACAGTGTCCTTTGAAAGTCAGGAAAGACATGCAATTTGTTTCTATTTCTGTAGATGATCTATAAAGATTAATGTGAATAAAGAGAAAGAAAAAAGGTGAGGAATCAAGCTATATGGAAATGAGGTTTTAAGGTTAGACATTTTAATTACATTTTTAGAATGCTCACTCCAAGCAGGTATATATAGACCATAATGAGAGGAAGGATATCATAATACTTTAAAAAAAAAACACCTTACCCTAATTGAAAATTTGGCCTATTTTCCATTCCTCTGGCACTATTTTGCACATATATGTATTCTATTCTTCTGACATTGAATGCTCTGAAAAGCTGAAATTCTGGGCCAAGAATTCTGCCACCACCAATGAGCTCCCTCAGAAGACAGTCTCTTCTTTACATATATAGACATGGTTTGTGTGAATCAGCCTCTGCGTACTGTAGGCCACAAGGGAAGGACTCTTAGCTAGAAAGATTCCTTTGACAATGATCCCCTTTTAAGAATGACTTTGTAGGAAATATCAAAGTCTGTAATTTAAAGATGAACAGTGATTTTTTCTTTGTATGCATGTTTTTCTCCCAGGATGGTAAAAAGTGACTAAGGTTAAACTCTAGTTAACTACTATATTTCTCTGTTTTTCTTTCATTGATTATTTATTGGAGGAGGACGGTTGGGACCGTGAAATTTATTTCTTTGCTTTCTGGCAATGATCATTTGCCAAAAAGCTGAAGTATTTCTTTTCTTGAGAGAATGAAGTCCCTCAATATTTTGTACTGTATAGAGTGATGTGAATCTACTATTTATGATGTCTTTGACCCATAAAAATGTATTTTTATTTTGGGAATGGCTAATTCAGGAGTAGTATTGAAAAAAAATGAAAACTTCTCTGTAATAATCAGGTAGAACATATTTTATTTCTGGTTCAGAAGGAGATCTTTCAGGCAATACTATAATAATATTCTGTTAACGTCAGTCCTCGACCATGGCGTTTTGATTTCATGATTATTGACTAGTAATAGCTTCATACTTCCTAGGTTTAAATAGTATGATGTAAAATGCAGGTATTGACATTTCCAGGTTAAGAAAGAAACTACCTTCTAGGGCTTCATTTTCTTTTCTCAGATTTTTATTTTGTCTAATGAAAACATACAAAGTCTCGAAGCTTCTAGGAACAAGGCCTATTTGTCAACAAGCTTCCAGACTCTAAACGAGATCACTGAAGAACAAAATGAAGACAGGACGTAGACAAGACAGAGGAAAAAGGAGAGGGAGATGAGGGTGTTTTCATCCATATCTACTGAAATCTTTTACCGCAGAGACGTGAGCCACAGACGGAGAGCTAGCACCCAGTGACTTATTTTAAGTGAGCCACTTTCTCTGAGAGCCAAGTCTGTTTCAACTTCTTTCTTCTCCACCGTAGTGAAGCTTGGACTCCAAGCCTCATAAATGCAAAAGAGGAGCTAGGAATGTGACAGCAGTTGTAGGCTGGGCTAAAGGCAGCAGGGTCTATGGATGAACTAGCTCTCTGAAAGCTGTTGACTTTTATATAATGTTCTAGGCAAGAGAAGAAAACAGATTGTTCCAAATTATTCAGGAATAAATTCTTCATCGTAAGGTGGAGGAGCAGAAGAGTTTCCTGTGCAGCCAAACTACAACTGATAGAAAATTGCTAGAGGCTGTAAATATGGCTAGAGCAGCTTCACTGGACCTTCAGCATAGAATTAAGAGGTTGATGATGACGATCACATGAGAGAATCCACTTGTCTTATCTATTGGCAAAAATTAGGCTTGCATCAACCTCTTTTTAAGCTTGAATAAAGAAGAATTTTTCTTTTTATTTTTTATTTTTTGGCTCAGAGTATTACAGGGGTAAAACGCTTTGGTTACATAATTGCCTTTGCACCACCCGAGTCAAAGCTACAAGTGTGCACAAACTCTTCTAGATATTGGCCTAGGCAAAGAATTTATGACTAAGACACCAATGGCAGTGATAACAACAAAAATAAATAAATGGGATTTGATTAAACTAAAAAGCTTCTGCATGGGTAAGGAAATAATCAACAGAGCAAATAGTCAACCTACAGAATGGGATAAAATATTCTCAAACTATATATCAGATAAAGGGCTAACATCCAGAATTTATAAAGAACTCCCCATTAAAAACTGGGTAAAAGACATAAACAGAAGCTTTTCAAAAGAAGATAGATAAATGGCCAATAAACATTATGAAAAAAATGCTCCATGTCACTAATCATCAGGGAAATTAAACCCACATTGAGATATTACCTTACCCCTATTAGAATGGCTTTTATAAAAAGCCCAAAACAATAGATGCAGAGAGAAAGGACCACTTATACACTATAATTGGGACTGCAAATTAATACAACCTCTATGGAAACAGTATGGAGATACCTCAAAGAACTAAAAGTAGACCTACCATTCAATCCAGCAATCCCACTACTGGGTATTCACCCAAAGGAAAAGAAGTCATTTTATCAAAAAAGCACCTGCATTCAAATGTTTATTACAGCGCAATTCACAATTGCAAAGATGTGAAATCAACACAAGTGTCCACCAATTCATAAGTGGATTAACAAAATGTTGTATATGTATGCCATGGAGTACTACTCAGCCATGAAAAGGAAGAATTAATGCCTTTTACAATGATTTGGATAGAACTGGAGACAATTTTCCTAAGTTCATTGTCTCAAGAATGGAAAAAAAAACACCACATGTACTTGCTATTAAATTGGAACTAACCAATGAGCACACATATGCACAGAGTAAAGTAAAACTCAGTGGAAATCAAGGAGGGGGAGGGGGAGAGGAGAGGAGGGGCAAAAACCTACCTAATGGGTACAATAAACACTATTCCAGTGATGGACTCACTTATAGCAGTGACTCAAGCATTACAAAAGCGATATATGTAACAAAAACATTTGTACCCCCTTAATATTTTGAAATAAATTTTAAAAAATTCTAAAGTACAAAAGCAGGGAGAAATGTCTTCAAGATACAGAATAACAGCATACTTTTGGAAAAACATATTAAAGGACATGGAAAATATCTTTAAAATGCATCTGCTTTGTTTTTTCCAAAAGATTTATGTATTTTGACATTGAAACAAGCTTGATGCTGAACAAGTTAATAAATCACCAGCTTGAAATGAAAATAAAGCTCTGTTAAGGTAGCATAAATGATAAGGAATTTTGACACAATAACAAAAGGTTGCAGAAACTAAATTTGAAAATTAATATCTGAATTAAAAACAGTAAAATGCAGAATCGAAGTTACAGATCATTGAATTACTTATTTGGATGCCCAATATGATAAGCTTTCCCAGAATGCAGAAAGAAAAGAAAAAAGATGCTTCAATAAGAAAGTTGATGACAGATAAGGAAATAGACATTCAGTCTAAGGAACGCAGTTTTCCCAAGAGGAGATGAACAATCTATAAAACAAAAACAATAGTCAAGGATTTAATAGGAGATAATATTCTTATGCCAAAAACCCACAAAAAACAAAAAAAGATAAGTCCATAGCTCATTTTGGTCAAAACTGACTAAAACTGATAAATACTCAGATTGATCTTATCTGTTTTGCATATTTTGAAAATAATGGCAACATTTTAAACAGAACGCCAGAAGGAAATAAACAATATGCTGAAAGGAACAAAATGAAACCAGCCTCAGACCTCAAACCAATATTTAACACTAAAGAGCAATAGAACAAGTGAGTATCTATAGGGAAGAATGTGTTGTAATGCATGAATTCCGGAACTTGAGCAGGTACTTGCCAGTTTTCCATAGCTGTTTTCCTACAAGGAAAGCAGTCCTAGCATTCCCCATGTTACAGCTGTGAGCAAACTGAAGCTCTGAAAGATGGGCCTTCACATGGTCGCTCACCCCCGGACTAAGCTTGACCACACAGCCGAGCATCTGTCCAAGTCTTCCTTCTTGACCTTTAGGATTCTGAGTCTCTTAAATCTCAATCCGTACAAAAGTCCATTAATTCAAGCACTCCTATAGGCTTTTGAAAGTTTTCTGCATTTCTTTATTTAAATCAATGCCGATGGAACATTTCAGCTATTTTGGTTTCTATAACCTACTGGCCCATTTATTAGAAAACTTCGGAAAGGAGTTATCCCAAATCTAAGTTCCTACCCACTCCTTCCCTCACCTGTAAGAAATTCTGAAGCTAAATGTACTTGTTTGTTTTCGTTTTTATTTCTTTCTCTTCCTGAGAGATATAAATTCAGAATTTCAGCAAATTCATTCTCTCCCCCAAACTGCTATGGCATTTTGTACCACTCAGTGGGTAGCCTTTACCGAACCGTATTGTGATCATTTGTACACAGGCCGTCTCCTGTGATAGGCTGGGTTATCTTCAGGAGCTATTCATCTGTATCTGTCATCTTTGTCCTCTACCCTCCACGGCCCCTCAAACATTGCCTATACCCCTTTGTATTCATAGCACAGAATAGGCACACTACATATCCACTGACTTGAATCTAATTATTCACAAAAACTTATTTAGGGTCCCAGCATTTTGAGTGCTTGGAATATTTTAGAACTGGCCTTGTGTCTATGGTTTCTAAAAAACAATAAGACTCCAAATATGTTTAATTATTCAAGAAACTGTTAAAACACATGATTTTCAAAAGTGATCATGCCAACCTAACTCTACAGGAGAGCACTTTCCATGAAATGCAATGGCTTTTAGAAATCTAAAAACAGATACATGGCATCTTACCCTACATTTTGGAAAAGATATCTAATTTCATAAAACTTGACATGATAGATACAGGGGAAAAATCCAAGTTGAAAAACATAATTTTTCACAAATACACTTTGCATTCTAGTCTTGGTTTCTACTTCTTGAAATTTAATGTTGAAACACACACATTTCTATGAATAATATGTTGAACGTGCTATAGGTTCTGACCATCTGTGTGATTTATCCTTTTAAATGTTCCCTTGAATGTTGGAACCATTCCAGAACCACACTAACTTGAAAATTATCTTCCTAACTTTTGCCTGTGAAATTGCTGTTATAGAAACTTAGCCACACTCAGAGTTAATGGCTTTGGATCCTGCAGAATCCCAGAAATACCATCTTATTGTAAGTCGAACATCACTGAGGGAGAGCCTTGTTACACGCTGATTCACAGCATTGATACTTTCTGTTTCTTCATATAATGGGCAATTTAGTAAAAGGGCTAAATGCTTCTGCTCTATTCTGTTAAAACTGAAAGAAGATAGACTCTTTGGGGGAGTACAAAATTGGAACACATGTGACCAAGACCTAACAATAACAATCTCAATAATAAGTACTCTCAGCCATCAATAACATGACTTATTAAGCTCCTACTGTGGATCAAGCTTTAGCTAAAAGCTTGAAGGACATCATTTCATTTAATCCTCACACCTATAAGGCTATTAAGCTCATTATACAGATTCATTTCACAGATGAGAAAACCCAGACTCAGAGAGGTTAAGCCATTTTTCCAAGATCACACAGCTGGTTCATGGCAGAACCAGGATTAAGACCCAAAATAAAGGCTGGTTTCAGAGTTAATACTCTTAATCATTCTGCTGTCTGAGCCACTGTCAATGCCTGCTATAAACTATATTGGGCCAAAAGCCAGAGACACAGCAGGCAGAGGCCTAAGCATGGCAGGAGTTCAGAGGAAAAGATGGAACAAGACAAGTGCAAGAATCATAGAACAGGAAAAAAGTCACACATTTTTAAGGACACAGGTGCTTTGCAGCAGGTGTGCCTGTTTACATTTTCCTGTTTTTCTTTACTGTTGGATTTAGTTCTTGAAAACTACTTATTTGATAAATGAGAATCACTTTACATGCAATTAAAAAATCAAATCAGTCTCAAAAAAATTAAGAATATGTGCAAATGCATATTCTATTTTTTTTTTAGGGCAGGAGTAGGTGGGAATAACAATAGCTCCACAGGTATAAGTCTTCCAGGTGTAATTAGCTCTGTAACTTGGTCAATGTCTGGAATAACAGAAGAATCAAAAGTTGAACATCACTAACGTGAGTCAATACTAAGAGATCAGATAGAAGATTTATTCAAGTCTTTGTAACCAAATGCAACTTTCATTCAATTACTATATTTCCTTACAAGTAGTTGCCCATGTATGCCAGCTTTGTGGGGTCATAAAACACAGTGCAGCCCCTGTGGACTGACGATTCAGGTTGGTCTCACCTGGCACAGGTGGCTCCAGAGCCTGCTGATGACCAGGCTGACCCCCAGATGTAGCAGCTCCCTGTGCTTTCAAAATGCAAGCACCTGCCAGCCCCTCCTTCAACATTTTGTACAACAGATCTCTTTTCCCTCAAAGTTAACTCTAGTTGCAAATAGACTAACGGCACACAGTTTGGCAGAATTCAGGACTTTCTTCATTCATTCATCCAACTTTTTTTAAGTACAAGGAATGATGAGGAAAAGAAGCTAAAAGGAATTCGCATGGTTTGTTATGACAAGTATAACCAATACAACATAAATATAATCATTTTGGCATTAAAGCGTTTATTAATTTATTAGCTTTGCCTATTATTAAAATCTTATTCCTCATAAACACCATAAACCACATTTATAACATTTATATTAACATGGAATTTTCATGTGATGAACAATATATTAAGATGCATTGAATTGGTTTTAATATTACATTTCTACCTTAGTATCACCTCAGGAATTTTAACTCTGAACTTTATCACATGAGTTCTAACAGAACAGTTTTTTTTTTACAATGTCATTTAATCTGAATTGGCAATACCAGGCAATTTAAAGAATAGTGTGGTGCTTAATGGAATAATAGAACGTTTTGTATTTTTAATCCCCAAATCCCTGAGATCATTAAAACATCTTATATTCATGTGTAAAGTACTTGAAAATCCATAACAAATTATTTTTTTAAAAATATGCCAAGTTTTCTCCTGAAAGTTCTAGCTAGCCTTTTTTTTTTCTGGTTTTATAGATCATTGGTCTTATCAAATGATGCAATACTGAAAAGGACTGAGATCTTGCTTGAGATCTCACATAAGCAATGTTAATACCAAACAATTCTGAAATGTTTGTGGTTAAATTAAAATTAAAATTCTATTGTGTAAATATTTGTAAGACAAGGTAGTATGTTTTTATATATGCTAAGTAGAGAATGTAGACTTCATAGATGGGAAATAACAATATAATTACTCTTCACATATGCATTATCCAGAAATTTCACCGTAAAAATAATTTTAAATTATATCACCTGTAAAGAATACGAGATTCACCATATTTGATATCCTGCTGTTGATGTGCAGAACAGAATGAAGCCAAATATCCCCCCATGATATCCTGGTTCCCAGTTTGAGATTTCACAATTTGAGGGCCACAAAAGGGCATTCTAAGTTAAAGGCTATAAAACAATTTTCAATATTTTAATATATTTTATGTAAACCACAGATGTACCTTTGAGGATGATACAACAATTTATGAAAATCCTAACCCTATTTGATTTGGCTTACATTTGTCACCTGAGGGTGGTAATTCTGATGTCTCTTGCTCTTCATGAAGTTCTGGTTGGCAGCTAGGCAGAGCACAGCGTTCTGTAGGCTACTGAGTTATATGTTTCTGATTAGCAAAAAGGAGACAGGCCAGTTAATTATTACTTATTAAATGTGTTATAGATACACCCTTTCTAAATATGGCATCCACTGCATAGAAACAAACCAGAAAAGGGATTATTGGGGGTGAAAATTGTAGGAACTACAGTTCTATTAAAATGAGCCCAAGTCAAGCCAGGTAAAGTTATTCCTTCTGCATCCCAGAAAGCAGGGTACCAGTAGCCCAGAGGGACTTGGAAAAAATCTCTGTGTTTTTCTTTTAATGGGAGAAGCAGAATTAGTGGGTGACTGCCAAACTCTTTCTCTGGTGCTTTCTCTTACATGACATTTCCTTTTTCCAACGTCCATCTTTCTCCCATATGGGAGATCTCTAGGAAGCTGCAGCTGCCCTCACTCCTCAAATCTTCAGCAGAGTCCTGATCAGCACATGACTGTGAGGAAACTACCCCAGTTTAGGGGAAGAACCACAGATTAGAGGGAACAATGCTTACAGCTCACACAGGGTTTGGGTTCCCAATAGACAAAGTGGACAAATGTAATAAAGCTTAAAAAGCAAGCCTCAAAAAGATCAAACTATTTCTAAGTAACAGAATTGCATCCAGAACAAAGTTAAGGAATAGAACAAAAGAATTTGTATTTATCCAGCACCCAACAAGATAAAATTTACAATGTTTATCATCCAGTCAAAAATTATAAAGCATGCAAAAAAGCAAGAAAAAAATTGATCAATAGAAATGTCACAAATAAGAAAATAGTACACAGGGACATTAAGATAGTTATTACAACCATATTCCATATATTCAAGATAGAGGAAAGATTGAACATATTAAATAGATTCACAAAAGATACTTTTAAAAAGACTAAAATCAGATATCTAAGGATGAAAACTATGTATAATTACAGTATTTAAGGTGAAAAATACACTGGATGGGAATTAACAGCAACTTAGATACTTCAGAAACAAGAGAATATTGAACTTGAAGACATGGCATTAAGAAACTACCCGAGGTAAAACTCAGAGAAAAAAACTAAAATCAAAATGAACAGAGAATCACTAAGCTATGTAATAACCTCAATATATAAAATTGGAGTCACTGAAAAATGATGGGAGTTAGAATTATTTGAGGAAATAATATTCACAATTTTCAAAATTTTATTAAACTTATAAAGCCACGCATCAAGAATCTTAACAAATTTCAACACAAGGAACATGAAAAAAATGATACCGAGGCACATCTTATTCAACTTTCCTAAAACCAAAGATAGAGAAAAAAATCACAAGATCAGCTAAAGGAAAAACACACATTATATCAAAGGAAAAAAGATAAGGGTGATGGCAGATTTCTCATCAGGAATGATGCCAATAGGCCAGGTGCAGTGGCTCACACCTGCAATTCTAGCACTTTGGGAGGCCAAGGCTAGAGGATTGCTTAAGGCCAGGCGTTCTAGACCAGCCTGAGCAATATAGTGAGACTTTATCTCTACAAAAAATAAAAAAATTAGTCAGGTGCTAATTTGAGCAATTTGAGGTTGCAGTGAGCTATAATGACACTACTGCACTCTAGCCTAGTGACAGAGCAGGACTCTGTCTCAAAAAATAAAAAAATAAAAAAAAAGAAATGATGCAAATAAGAGACAGTGGAATGCCATCATCAAAGTACTACAAGAAAAAAAAAACAAAAAACCCAGGAACCTGGTATTCTATAGTCAATGAAAATAGCTTTCAAAAATGGAGCCAAAATGCAGACTTCATCAGGTATACACAACCTGATAGAATCCCTCATGAACAGACTTGTAATGCTAGAATAAATTTGGTCGTGCACTACAAAATGGAAATGATTCATTTGTGTTGTATTTCACTTCCTGCCCTGCAACCAAAGGAAGATATTGGTAATGCTTTAAACAAAGAGCAGGATGAGTTGAATTTATTAAGTTTCTTGAACACAGAGCCACACAAGGCTATGAAGTGGGATGGACATAGGACATCTATTCTTATCCAAATATATCAGGATCTGTTGTTCTAACCCAAGCTCAAGTAGTCCCATCATTTTATTTATTTAATAAACATTTACTATGCACAAATATGTTCTAGACCTCAGAGTAAATTCTAGCTATTCCTTGGTATTTTGTGTCCATTTGTTGATGTTTGCCATAAAGCCTCATTCAGCCCATAGTTATAATCACTTATTCACTCCTTCTTTCATGCATTTTTTACAGACATTTATCGAAAACCTACTACATACCAGGCCCAGTGCCTAGATTCTGAGAGTACAAAGGTGAATAAAATAAATCCTGCTTTCAAGGAATTTATTTTTTACTTTTATAATTAAGCACACAAATACAATAACAGCATTAAAGTATTATACTAGGGATATAAAGAAAATGTTATGGCCGGGCGCGGTGGCTCACGCCTGTAATCCTAGCACTCTGGGAGGCTGAGGCGGGTGGATCGCTCGAGGTCAGGAGTTCGAGACCAGCCTGAGCAAGAGCGAGACCCCCGTCTCTACTAAAAATAGAAAGAAATTATCTGGCCAACCATAAACATATATATAGAAAAATTAGCCGGGCATGGTGGCGCATGCCTGTGGTCCCAGCTACTCGGGAGGCTGAGGCAGTAGGATCGCTTAAGCCCAGGAGTTTGAGGTTGCTGTGAGCTAGGCTGACGCCACGGCACTCACTCTAGCCCGGGCAACAGAGTGAGACTCTGTCTCAAAAAAAAAAAAAAAAAAAAAGAAAGAAAATGTTATGAGGCCAGAGAAAATGATTCATTTTGCTTGTGTAATTGGAGGAAGATTTCACAGAGAAGATGGTGTTAATCTGGGTTATAAAGTATTCCAATTGCTATTGCTGTGTTAACAAATTATTCTGTTTAGCAGCTTAAAACATCCATTTTATTGTGCTCATCTATTCTCTGGGTCAGGACTTCAGACAGCACATAGTGGGAATGATGGTTATCTCTGTTCCGTCATGTCTGGGGGCTTGACGACCAGAGTAAGGAACCATCTAGAGTTGTATTCATTCACATGCATGGCGGTTGATGTGTCTATCACACGAGACCTCAGCAGGAACTATCAGCTGCAACAACTGCACTTGGCTCTTCCATGTTGCCCAGTTTTCTTACAGCATGATGGACTTGGGGATAGACTTCCCTTGACAGCTCAGGTACCCAAAGTGAGTATGCAGCTTACCAGATAGAAGCTGCATTGACTTTTAAGGTCTAACGTCAGACATCACACAGTCATTTCCCCTGCATTCTATGGGGTACCAGCGAGCTGCAATCCCACCCAGATTCGAGGCAAGGAGAACTAGACTCCACCTCTAGATGGGGGAGTGGCAAGATTCTGGAAGAGTAAGTGGGATGAGTATTACTATTTCAAAACTCTTTATAAAATGTATTTAGAACGATTATTATTAAATTAAATACATAGAAGAGTGCTATTATCTGAGACCCAAGTGGGAACGTGCATAGTGTGACTTGGGAATAGTAAGGAAGCTGTGTGGCCAGTGCATGGCAGGAATTGTCCCAGGACAGTGCACAGCTACAAATTGGGGGCAAATTTTGAAGGGCCTTTAATTCTCATACTGAGGAAATTCGACTTTAACTTGTAGGCAATGAAGAGCCCTTAAAGTGACTTGGTTTTGTTTTTAAATCAGAGATTGACATGAGTTTATCTATGATTTAGAAAGGTGAGCTAGGTGTGTGGACAAATATAATAGTGCTAGCAGAGAATATAAAGGAATATGTAAGCAGTGACAATGCCAATGAAAAGAATAAATAGATATGAGATGTATTTTGGAGGTAGAATTATGACTGGCCAAGGCTAGTGAGGAAAAAGGAAGCATCAAGGATGACTCCAAAATAGGTAAGAAGGCTTCAGAGGCCCCAGAGCTTGGCTACTTTGCCTGAAGTGGATTCCTCTGGTCCTGGGAAGCTCCGTGGATCAAGGCTCAGCACAGATCCCACAGCCAGACAAGTCTAACCAGGCCTGATGATCTGGGCATGGGGGACAGTGGTAGCTTATTTCCTTTCTCATACATTCTGTTGACAATTCTGAAGATTTCATAGAGTAGAGGTTAAGCATAAAGACAATGGTAGTATCAGGTCTGCAAAGCAAATATGACAAGAAAATAGAGTATTCACTTTGCAGTTCTTACTTAAATTTACATACATTGATTCCAAATTTCTTGAGGAGTAGAGAAGAGCAAATTCATATAGTTTAATTTTTCTTCTTAATGGGAAAACTGTAGTCAGAATACTGTTTTCTTTTTTTTAATGACTGGTTCTCCTTTGTACTGTTAGATATTTAAAGAGATTCAAACTTCCTCCTACCAACTCCTGAGACATTATCAATTAACCACACACAGCCCATTGAACACAGCATAGCTGTAATTAAACTAAATTACCATGCAGTAGCTTTCATTACACAATGAAACAGTTTTTGTTAGGACCATAGAGAGAGCTTAATTACATGTCTAGACATCCCCTGAATTCCGAGCGGCAGTATTATCTTTGTCTCTTTAAAAGAGAGTTGGAGCATTTGGTGATTGCCTTTTCCTGAAAATTAAATGGCAAAATAAGTTTGGTTTTTTTTTTTCTTTTTCCTTTTTTAATTCCACATTCTACTTTAATGCATACTCGATTTAGGAATCATTTATACACCTGTGAATGTAAATGTTTTCCAAGGAAAAAGTACAAATTTTCACTCCTTGTCATCATGTTTAATATACCTGTCACTTGTATCCAAAAACTTTTTTTCTCTAATACATCCCAAATATCCATTCTTATTTTTAACGTATAAAGGATGTACTGTAGTCTAAAGCACAATCAGCTTTCATAATGGTATTTCCAGCTTCCTCATCCTTGTGAAGGGGCTCACCTCTTTGCCTTGGGATGGAGTGACTTCATTCATCCTCCGTCCTGCCCAATCTTCTTCTCTGGACAGTGCACAGAGCTCAGCCTCCCTGGAGGGCTAAACTCCAGGGCCCCAGCCCCTGCTCAACCAGAGTATGCGGATATAGGAGCTCCTCTTGTTTCCTGTGTGCACCAACCTGATCTCTTCTTTCCCATTACAAAAGCTTGCTTGCTGATTCTCTGTAACTATAGGTCATTTTTTAACCTTTTTCCAAGTTATGCAGTATTTCCTGAATACTATCTCCACTTAATTAGCCTGACCTTTCCATAGCCTCCATTCCTAAAATCTCACCTTTTCGGAAACCTGGCCACATGTGTGAAGAATGAAATAATCACAATTTTAAACATTCTCAACATTCTCTCAGATAGTTGCCTCATAACATGCACTTGCTCTAATCTTATATACAAACAAATCTTATATACTCATTTATTGATTGATTACGTGCTCATTACTTCAGTTTTCTTAACATACTTTTATTCTGTTAGCATGAGATGTCTGTTTAAATCTAGACACATAGCTTTTGCCATTAATTTTTTGCATAATGCCTCATTTAAAGTAACCATTCACTTAATAATGATTGCTTTTGAAAGCAAAGATAAGTGTCTCATTAAAATCTTAATCGAGTGAATGTTTTAGGTTTTGAGTTGAATCCAAGGAAACAGTGTAGATAGAATGATATTTTCCAACCAGTGCCATATAGCTCATTCTTAGAAATACTGTACTCAATAGAGTTTTATGGCATGTACATACACAAACCCAGTGAAAGTCCCTGTTCCTCCACTCTGACTTAGTACACGAGGAGACGCTTATTCAGAAATAAGAGCGGGAGTCTGAGTGTGCTTTGTGACCTCTTCTCCTATCCACTACCCTAACTTGACACCCCAGGTTTCCCTACCCAGTGGCATTCATAATTATCCTCTCTGCCAGCATCCTGTTCCCTTTCCCCAGGACATTGCTATCTCAGCAAGCATGTTCCAGCAAATGTTTGCTTCTTCCAGACACTTCTAGGCCACACCTAAATCCTAAAGCAACAAAGTACACGCACAAGCCTTAACTGCAGGGCCAGCATCAGGCTCAGCCGTCTTCACTCTCACTGCCATCAGCACGCCTTTGCTTACAAACTGAGGCCTTCGGGCTTGCTCACTGCTTACTAGTGTGTTATTGTAGCTGGGCACGTCACTGCTCCTTCACCCACTTGACTTTTAATTCATTGCATCGGTTCCATTTTATTACACTGGCCAGTATAATGTATAAATATTGCAGACACAAAAGGGACTGAAGAGTAAACTCATAGATGAATTTTCAACAGTTTTTCTCCAAACTCCCCTGAGGCATATACTGTATTGGATATTCAGATCATCTCTAAAGGATGTGAAAAAAATTAATTCAGCCATAGCTACCAACTTAACGCTGCTACAGAACAAAAACTAATTGTGTAATTATTCAAAATGTCACTTGAAAGATGAAACTCTTCCTCCTAATCTCATAGTTAAAATGTTCTCATTGGCTTTTGGCCTTTCTCAAAGTGGCAATGTAAATCTCATTCGTCCAACTAATATTCAGTGAGCACCTCTCTGGTGCTCTAAGTATAATTATAATTATATAGGTGACTAAGTATAATTATCCACCAAGTATAGTCTATGTGTAACAAGCACACATGCTAAGAGCCTTACTTCAACCAAAGATATTAATAAGCACTGCTGCTGTGGACATATATTGCCACAATGTAAGCATAACATTTTCTATTTGACAACTTTAACTTCTGTTACACATGAATAATAGCACATGAATAAAAGATCCAGATTACCATCATTCTTTAACTATGAGTTAATGACTAAAAAGTAGAACAACATATATGTCTATAGGAAGGTTGAGTTATGTGTTAATCATTCAGAAGCAGTTGTTGAGTGCACTGTTAGCATCAGGCACTGTGAAGGAAATGAAGTCTCTGGGAACCAGACAGCAATTTTCCTTGTCTTCATGGAGTTCTCAGTCTGGTGAAGGAGGCGTCCTGAATGGAAAGCCTGCAAAGGAACACACATGCCATTAAGAAAAACAGTATCGATGAGAGGATGTAAGTGTGGGCACATATGTTAGTATGGAGGAACAGGTACAGCCTCTCTTAGGAGGTGACATTATAGTTGAGCCCTGACAGTGAGGACAGCTGGCCAGGTGAAGAACGATGACAGGGTCCAGGCAGGGGAGCAGCTAGAGGTGTAAAAGAGATTAGGGCTTTTGAAAAACTGAAAGAAAGTCCATATGGGAGAGAAGAGTGAGAGGGGGAAAGGCGGCAGAGTATGAGGCTGGAGAGGGACACAGGAACCAGATCCCCAAGGCTTTGAGGGCCAGGATAAAGTGGTGGGAAACTGCGAACAGTTTCCCAAGGAGAAGAAATGGCCTGCTTCCCTGTGCTTTATGTGGAAAATAGTTTGAAGGGGGGGGTCATGGTGAAAATCAAAGCAGACATTTAAGGGGCTACCATGATGATCCAGCCGCGGTCATGGCAATGATGTGGAGAGAGGCAGGGCCATCCTGGAGACATTTTGGAATAAATGTTGACAGAATTTAGTGTTGAATTAGATGGAAGTGGTGAGGGAGAGGAGAGAATCAATTTCTGACTTGAACACTTGGGCTGATGGACATACCACATTTTGAGGTGGGGATACTAGAGGAGGACTGGGAAGTCAAGGGTTCGGTTTTGGACACACTGAACTCAAGGTTCCTGTGAGACATCCAACTGGAAATGAGACAAGGCAGTTGGATAAATGGTACTGGAGCCTAAGAAACAATTTTGAACTGAACATCCTTTTAGGATATTATCATGGAATGATCTTCAATTCTTAAACTTCTAGTGATGTAATACATAGTTTGTTTAGTTAATCTGAGACCAGACATAGTTACTAGCTAAAAGAATCCTATATCCATCATATTCAGATCACGTCATTTGTAGCAGATGCATGGTATTCAGGATAAGCAAATATATGAAATGTGTGCCACTTATAGAAAACATATTTTGAAAATAAATGTTAAATTTTAGTAATACATAATTGTTATAGTTAAATTTTATTTTAAAAAATTAAAATTATCATAATCCCATCACACAATTACAAAAAAAACTCATAAGCAATCTTTTTATGCTGTAAAAAGTGGCAGAAGGGAAGAGAGTAGACAAATGTGCTCCAAGAGAGTTTACAGCAAAAGGGAAGGCTAGGAGACCAACCTCAGTAAACATTCAATTTAAGAAGCAGAAAGAGAAAAAAAATTCATCTATTTATTCATACACTTGACAAATGTATCTTGGGCGTCTCCTGAGTGCCAAGGCTGCTTTTAAATTTTAAAGCAAAAGTCAGACTGCAGAGTGTTTTGTTTGGCCTCTACAAGGTTTAACATTTTTCAACTTAGTTGCCAACATTTAAAATTTAGAATATTTTACATCAAAAATATTCTGAAATTCTATCTTGCCTTGAAAAATCCGACGAGCTAACAACATGGGGTCTGCATTCTCACCTTATCATATTTCTTATGTTTTCTAGTACATATATATCTATTTGTGTTGAATCCTCATGATTTAAATAATTTGTATCTAAAATCAACACTATCTTGATAGGTTGCTCTATAATTAGATATTTCATTATTACTTCTACTGTTATTAATACAATGTTATAAAATGTCTTTGCACACTTTCCCATGACCACACAATTTTGTGGAGCATTTTTTTCTCTTAATTTCTTTCTCTCCTCTAAGTGCAGTGATCTTGAAGTGATGAGATTAGTGCTTGATGAGATTAGAGGTATGTATTTCATTTAAAATCCAGTTTGAAAATAAAGGGAAGCATGCCTATTCATTAATATTATTCAGGTCTTAAACTGTTCTTTTTATGTCTTCAGATTCTCTAAGACAGCAGTTTTCAAAGTATAGTCCAGTTTAGGGAACCTTAAAGGGTCCCTGAGACACTGTAGAGGGTCTATAATATCAGAACTATTTCATCATGATATGAAGGCATTTCTCTTTACTCATGAAAGTAATTTTCCAGAGGCTACATGCTGTGTGATTTTACAATAGACTGAATGCAGAAGCAGATATGAGAATCTAGCTGTCTTTTCTTAACCAGAAATTAATGAAATTTGTAAAACTAGGAAAGACTATCACTCTAATCTCTAATTTTTTTGTTTTAGAAAGTATAGTTACTTTTATTTTAAAATGTTATATATGTTAATATGTCATGAACTTATTGTGTTTTTAATTAATAATTTTTTTATTTTCTCAGTTGTAAGTACTAATACAGTAAATAATGTTAGATATAATTCACATAAACAAAAACTCTTTGGGGTCCTCAGTAGCTTTTTTGAATATAAAGTGTTCCTGAGACTAAAAAGTTTGAGAACGTGTGCTCTAAAAGAGTGCTGCTGTTTCTAATGGTTGTATCTCCTTGAAGAAGATCATACTCTGTTTTCCTTCTTCCTGGCTTTCTGACTTGAGATGATGTAAAGGTTAGAAATAGTATTGGTTGAAGGTGGGTCTAAACAAAATAAAATAGTGACTCTTGCCATTTTGTCAGTGAAATACATTTAAATGCCTCCCCCTACGTATGTGTATGATCATAAACTTTTGATAATCTTTCTACACCAAGTAATTGATAGTAAACCATCCCAGCATGCCTTTTTAAAAGCATTTCATTGCTTTGTTTTGTTTTTAAGTTTCTTCCTCTAGTAGCACATTCTTTTTTTTTTTTTTCTTTTTTTGAGACAGAGTCTCGCTCTGTTACCCGGGCTAGAGTGAGTGCCGTGGCATCAGCCTAGCTCACAGCAACCTCAAACTCCTGGGCTCGAGCAATCCTTCTGCCTCAGCCTCCCAAGTAGCTGGGACTACAGGCATGCGCCACCATGCCCGGCTAATTTTTTCTCTATATATTTTTAGTTGGCCAGATAATTTCTTTCTATGTTTAGTAGAGACGGGGTCTCGCTCTTGCTCAGGCTGGTCTCGAACTCCTGACCTCGAGCCATTCACCCGCCTTGGCCTCCCAGAGTGCTAGGATTACAGGCGTGAGCCACCGCGCCCGGCCTAGTAGCACATTCTAATTCTATTTTTTCTCTAAAACTTTCCTTCTTTTTTCCAATGTAGCCCTCCTTTAATGGAGTGTCAAATGATATTTTCTTTTGTTGTTGTTGTTTTTTAATTTGCACTTGGAAAACAACTACCATTTCTGTTCAAGAAAGCCAGAAAAAGATTTAGTGAGAATCTTCGTATAATAAGTACATTGAGTTTTCACCTAAAATTTACTAGGTCATTTCATTTGTTATTGTTATTGTGTTGCTATTTTTAGTGCCATTTTCTTCCCAAATCAATGGCATTTCTAAATTGGGTAAGATTAGGAGGAAAAATCAATGTTTTCTATTGGTCCCAAACTATGCAAACTTTCGGTGTGTTCCAAAGCTACTATGTGAGATGTTGTATCTTTGCCTTCAAACTCAGCTTAAATCAAGACAAAACTGTATCTTCCTCATTGGGGATATGGCAGATCTTCCCTGAGTATCATTCATGGCCTAGCATGGTCCTTTTATCATTCTCTCATTTCTCCTCCCACTCTCATTACCTTCCCTTTCCATTATTCTCCCTTTGTCTTCTTCATTTTTACTTTCCTCTAATTCCTTCCCCTTAATCAATCAGGTAATAATGCATCTCCTTGAAAATCATGCAGTAGGCAAGGGTATGGGCTCTACTTCCAAATGCTTGGGTCCAAATTCCAACTACAGTGTCTAGTTGTGACATTGTACAAATCTCTTAGCCTCTTTGTGCCTCAGTTTCCTCATTTGCAAAACAACTATTAGATGACTTACCTCACAGGGTTGTTGTGAAGATTAAATGAACAGGTATAAAGTATTAATAATAGAGCATGGGATATAGTAAGTGCTTAGAACATGCAAAGATACTGTCTATAGATGATTACTACCTACTGCAATGAGTGAGCTAGACCTGGAGAGACATGAGCAAAAGCAACTTTATTTTTTCTCAGTGTTCTGGGAAATCCACTCTGTGAATCCATTCTTCCCCTTCATGAATAAAATTGCAAGCCATTTCCATAGTTTTTCCAATCAGTCTTGGATAAGGAAAAGACCAGAATTTTAGACTCACATCCCATTTTAAACTTCTACCCTTCCCAGCTTGGACCTTAGAGATCTATAACTCATACATACGGGGAGCTAGGGATGCTTGTTAGTTTCTTCTTTTTTTCCTGCTCTTTTCTAACCCCTGGATGCTGTTTGTGCTCCTTCCAAGGCTGGGATGTGAAGGTGATGGTGGGAAGGAAGAGGAGGTGGAAAGTAAAGGTCCTACCTGACTGGTACAATTGTGGTCCGGCATTGGTGATCTCTGGGATTGGCAGGTTGCAAATGCCTGTTGGTCTTTCCCTTTTAATACACATTTATGGCTTCTACACAGATGCTTCCTTTGCAGGTCAGTTCTCTCACCCCAGTTCCAAGGAATCGTGGCTCCTCGGCTGCCTGCTATCACTACCCTCACGTTCTGCTTCCTGTGATGCTGAGGTGGCATCATCTGGCAGGAAACACTCTCACAAAGGGCCTCTGCAAGATGACTCACATGTAATTCCCTCCTGCAGAGTCCACACTGGGCCCATGAGTAATGTGCATCCTTGTCCAGCTTTTATTTGAGGGTAGCTGCATCTCCCTGAGGCCCTCTCCTCACTCACCTGCTCCCACTGTCCTCTCATCTTTCAGTTTTTCATGAGTGAGCCAGTTATCAGCCCCTGTTTGCCCAAATCACTAAGTGATCTTGAAGCCACATTTCCCTACCCCCCTTATGTGGCTTGAATATAAAGAACCTCCTGCCTTCCCCATGACGTAGGAAAAGAGAAAGACTATGGCACATTAGCAATGTTTTCCCTTAACCCAAAAGAAACATGGGCAAAGGATATGAACAGGCAATTCATAGAAGAGGAAAACTGATAGACCAAGAAGCATATGAAGAGAACCTCTACTATATTCGTAAAGAGAGAAAGCAAATTAAACCAAACTTACGACACAATCTTTGCACTCCAGCTCAGCAAAAGTTAAAACTATAGATTTAGCAGAGATTTTGACATATACACATGCACTGTTTGCATGAGTGAAAATTGATGGAGTCTTTTAGGAGAGTGATTTTGCAGGATGCATTAAAATAAAAGCTCTGTACACCTTTTGACCCCACCACTGGACTTGCTTCTAGGTATCTGTCCTAGAGAAATCTCAGCAGAAACACACAAATATGCAAATGCTAGAATGTTTCTTACTGTATTACTTGTAATTTTTTAAAAATTCAAAGCAACTGGGAATGTGCATTAAAAAGGTATAATGAAATTAATTATAATACACCAAAAAAATGGGTGCAAGAGTTAAATAGAATAAGCTGAAGTGATATGAAGGAAAGATTTCAAAGGCATATTAAGTGGAAAAAAAGACATATTAAATTTTAAAAACTGTGTAAAAAATTCATATTAATAATACATTTAAGCAAGAAAATGGAGAAAACCAGGGATACTGCCTTGCATACATATATGCATGTTTGAAAATGCATAGAAAAAAATTCAAACCAGCATTTTGGGAAAAATGTTTAAAACTGATGGTAGATTATTTTTGAAGTGGAGGCTGGAACTGGGAGAAGAGAGGTCAGGTAGGACTTTAGCATTTCCAATGAGGATATGTTGTATGTGTGATTATGCATAATTTTACAAAATAATTTAAAATACAAAAACATGAGTGGAATTGCTACAGGTGATCTTTAAGATTCATCTCAAGTACAACTCTATTAACAGTTGTATCTACTAATTCTCAGAAGAGCCTATGAGAGCATTCATCATCATCAAAGAATATTTATCTTATTAAGGATAGTTCTCTATAATAACTACTCACATCTAAATGTCTGTTCAAACAATAATTATGAAGTCTTTGCTATGGTTGTAATTTTCTAAGACCACACATACAGTTATGCTTTTCAGATAATAAACCAGACAAATTTCAATACAGAGCACCTTGACTTGATTATAATAATTAGCCAATTCCAGTTGATATGGTACTAATGCATAAAAAGAACTATAACTAATATTCTATGAGGAGTAAATGTTTCATTCTGGGAATTGATTCCATACAATTTAAATTGCATCACATTTAGATAACTATAAGGTATTCTTTAATGTATAGTTTAAAACATATTTTCCTTTATGGCATTTATTTTTAAATCATAATGTGTGTGTTCTTGAATCACATAATTTGTAGTTCTTAAAGATTAAGTATAGATATTAGAACCATAAATAGAATTACACAAATGTTACTTCATTATTTTCCTTATTTAGTACCTGCATGAAAATGGAATTGTCCATCGTGATCTCAAACCAGAGAATCTTCTCTATGCAACTCCAGCCCCAGATGCACCACTCAAAATTGGTGAGAACATTTCCTGATGTTTCATAATCCCTTTTCCCAGAGCAGAAGAAATTTATTCTGTGGAATTTTTAAATATTGCTCCATCCAGTTTTGCCTACATTCAATATCTTTGAGTATCTGACATCTGTAAAGGAATATGCACTGTTTTGGACGTTTGTTCTCTTTTCTAGAATGTTAATCTGGACATTAGTGCCTAGAAGTTGGTGCTCCATTGCTGGGCACACAAGGAATCACAACTCTTAGAAATGGCAAGGACCTCAGGAGATGACCTTGTATTTTGTAGATAAATTTATAGCAAAGAAAATGACAGAAAACCTAACACTTGTTTGGGGGATATTAACTTTTATTCCACAAATTATTTGGAGCTTAATTTTAGATAATCAAGAACTTTGACATAAAATAGTACCAGTTAGTGAATCTAGGCTCTGAGTCACTTGTTTATATGAACAAAGATAGATTATGATCTGTATTTCCTAAAATGCACTACATGGAACACTCATTCCTTAGCAGGGTGAATAAAGGTGAGTAACTAACTCTGTCTTTGGGGAGGTGAGAATGATTTGCAGAGGTACTATGGTTGGTCAAATAAGTTAAAAAATGCCAATCTAAACAAAGTTAAATAAGATTTTTGTTTTTGTAGGACTCCCCAGAACCTTCGTAATGCTAATGTGTAGACTGACATATTATATAGTGCACCATGAGGCTTTTTCTCAACCTTATTTGACTCTGGAAATCTATTTTTTCCCCCGGTATGCATTCTGAAGAACTATAATGCAAAGATGAACTTGGGAAATTCTGATCTACTCAAAGAAACCTTTAAATTGGCATCTTGGAAAAAATATATTAAATATTGCTTTCCATGTGTCTTCCAAAGCAAATTTTCATTTATTAAAAAAGTTATAAAACTTATTTTTGATGAATTCTTCTTAGTGGAATCTGTATTAAATCCTCTGAAGGGCATTGCTTTTCTGGTGCTGTCCTTTATCGTGCTAATCTGACAAGTTCACTGCATTTACAAGTGTTAACACCTTTGAAAATTAAGTTGTTCATATCAGGGGAGCGCTCAGACATAATGTGCTTTATCGATGCAAGAACTCAAAGAAAAAACCCTGAAAGCCCTGCTGGGCAGCCAGCTTGCTCTCATAGTCACTCCTGTAAGGCAGTGGACAGCAGGCAGTTTCCATTTCCTTTGACATCACTTTCAAAGATTTGATCCTTAAGCAATGTCTTTAAATGGATGGATAGATACTAATTTAGGCAGGAGAGCCTTTCTTTTTAGAAGGGCTTCCTACTGCTTTCCCTGATAAGAATCAGGCACCTGTGTGGAAATGTGGGTTTATCTTTGAAGTCTAAAATGGAATCCATTCTGCACCCGCTTCTCTTGAAGAATGGCCTTGACCGGTTTCCTGAGGTTTCCTGAATAAGAGAGATGTAGCCCAGCAAATAGATCATGATGGTAGCAATTTTTTATAACATTTTACCTAGGTATTATTCTGAGAAATAAATAAAAGGATTAGTCTTCATATGAGAGTAAATTCTTGTAAGTCAAATACATGAAGGACTATTTATTTTCAAGTAGAATAAACCTTTTGATATTTCTATTTATTCTCATGACATTTATGAAAATATCATTTGTATCTCTCTCAATGAAATAAAGGTTCTGAATTATAGTGCTAATTGTATATTGTCCCTTAAAGCTACTGTTACATAAATTTCAAAATTAATAGCATTAGGCAAAATATAAATATTACTTTAAAAAAGAGCATATTTGCTAAAGGCTGGGAATTATAGAGAAAAGATTAAATATAGATTTACTCATAAATGTATTTGGGAGTCATATTTTTCTCCAATTTAAAGAAACACTTGAGGCTGGGTGTCCATGGCTCACACCCATGATCCCAACACTTTGGGAGGCTGAATGGGGACGATTCCTTAAGGCCAGGAGTTCACGATCAGCCTGGGCAAAATATCCAGGCTCTGTCTGTACAACAAATTTTAAAAACATAATCCTAGTAGCTAGGAAGGCTGAGCCAGGAGGATCAATTGTTCCCAGAAGTTTGAGATTGCAGTGAGTTCTGATGATGCCATAGCACTGTAGCCAGGACAACAGAGCGAGACCCTGTCTCAAAAAAATAAAAATAAAATAAAATAAAGAAACACTTGAATTTTTTTTTACCTTCCTCAGGTGATTCCTCCCACCCACATCTACCCCACCATCAAATACAAAAGCAAACAAACAAATAAATAAATTAGTTTTAGTTTGGAATAGCAAGCATTCTGTCATCTTATAAAAGCTGAGAAAAGACTTGCTTCATTAAATTTTTTTTCTTGTGTTGTTAGCTGATTTTGGACTCTCTAAAATTGTGGAACATCAAGTGCTCATGAAGACAGTCTGTGGAACGCCAGGGTACTGCGGTAAGCTCTGTAATACTGACGTTTTACTATTATTGATATTTGACGTCTGTTTTTATTTTACAATCTGATTTTATAAAATTCCTGATGTCTCTATTTATAAATGCTTTAAGATTTGGTGTGTCTCTGTATGAAAAAGGCATATATAAATGATACTCAGACTACCTCTTGCTTTGTTGGAGGGGTTCAGCAATGTTGGCTTCAGGGCGCATTGTTAGAATACCTTTGGGGTCAGAGCTACTCTGCAATAGACTCAGGAGTAGAAAGACAATCACCAGGGAAGAGGGCAAGAAAATTGTCAGAGTTTATAGTTGGAATTAAAGCCATGAGCCCTTTGTCACTTTTCTTATTTGCTTTTCCTTGGGAGGAGAATGTGTGCCATCAGTTCAGATGGCACATAGGGCAACAGTGAGAATGAGGTAGTCCCTAGTTCTCGTACATGGCACCGGCCTGGCCTCACTTAGACAAGGACCTCAGGTGAGATTTCCCCACCAGACTTTGCCCAATCTCCGCAGATGGACTATGCTGAGATCCTCACATTCTCTCGCCTCATGTCCCAGAACGGGCTGACGGTAGCCCTGTCTCTCCAGCTAACAATCGAGGGACAGAATAAATGCTTTTGATCCACACTAGCATGAAACCCACTCTTTCTTTTCCTTGATAGCTGAATTAATCTGGCAACAACCTAAAAGCCAATAAAGTTTGCAAAGATTATCAAGAATTCCTAAAATTTTTTGTGATTTAATGAATATGTCACAAATCAATTAAAATCCTAAACTTGATTACAAAGAAAAGAGATAAGATTTCAAGTTATCGGTCACAAGATTAGTCATCTTTTTCCTTTAGAATCAGGATCTTTTTACACAAATCTCCTTTCTCACTAACCTCTTCAGTGAACATTTATTAGTCACCTCTTGTATATTCAGGCCAATACATGGCACAAGGGAGATGCATTTCCTGCCGTGAAACCCACACCTGGGGCTAACAAACTACAGAACAGACATGGAAACCAAAAAAGTGTAGCACCTTAAGAATTACTGGGTTATGTGTATGGAAAAGCTATTATGGAAACATAGGAGAAGGGTGGTGTTTGGAGTTACCTGCCTTGTTCTTCTATAGCATTTATATTTGGGGTCACCCCATCTCAGAAATCAACACAGAAAAACTGTATATCTAACTCATTTTAGCAACTTTTGAATTCATAAAAATCGGATTGGAGAAGTGCAATAAAATATTTATTGAAGCAAATGTGTCATTAAATTTACAGAATTTTAGTGCTGGAAGGAACTTTAAAGTTAATTCACTAACATTCTCATTTTACTGAGGTTCAGAGAGTTTAAATGACTTCTCCAAGATTCCACATCTAGTTGTTAGTGGCTCAGGAATGAGAATCCAGGTATCTAAGGGCCTGAAAATATATAGAATTTCCCCTTAAAAAAATCAATATAGATAAATCCATCATAGAAATATTTATTAATTAAACCTTTTATTTTAAATGTCTTCTGTTTTAATTTTTGAAACCTCTAAACTATTACTTGGTCATTGTAAGAAGTAAAAATCCAAATATGTACAATCAATATTAACAGCCCAACGTGCATCCTTCCACACCTTTCTCTATGTGGCCATGTTCATATATGCATTTTATAATATTGCTTTTAATGAGTTAGTTTCTCTGGTAAATTTAGAACATTATTTCCTTGCAGCTTAATTTTTATAAATTCACTAACTGTGCAGAAATGAGTGTACCTATCTTTCTGTTAAATCCTTTACATTGTGCCAAGTGCTCTTGTTCTGGATCTTAAGCCCCTTGAGGCCAAGAGTAGTTTATCAGGAGTAAATTCATAAAACACAAACTGTGATAACTGTGGCATAGACAAGATGGAAGTTGACTTCTCTCCCATTAGAAGTCTAGAGATAGGCAGTCCTGGTGGGCTCCACAGCCGTGGCTCTGCAGGGTTGTTGGATCTCAGTGTCGGAGACCCAGGTTTCCCTCTCCTTGCTGCTCTGCTATCCCTTAGGGTGCTTCCTCCGTCCAAAACAGCTGCCTGAAATCAGTCATTATATCTGCATTCTACACGGCAGGAAGGAAACAGCTTTTAAAAGGGGTACCTTCGCATAGTTATATAGACTTGCTGAAGCCCCATGTGTCACTTCCACTTATGTCTTATTGGACATACTTAGTCACAGCCTCTGCCAGGGAAGCTGGCAAGGTCTCCCTTGGTTGGACACATTGCTGTCCCACATGAATTCAGGTTCTGTTACTAAGTGCCTTAGTCCATTTGGGCTGCTATAACAAAATACCTTAGACTGGGTAACTTAATAAACAACAGAAATGTATTGCTCACAGTCTGGAGGCTGGGAGGTCCAAGATCAAGGTGCAGGAAGATTCAGTGTCTGGCAAGAGTCTGCTTTCTGGTTCATAGATGGTGCCTTCTGGCTCTGTCCTCACATAGTGGAAGGTGTCAGGGTTTCTCTGGGGCCTCTTTTTAAGTGCACTAATCCCATTCATGAGGGCTCCACCCTCATGACCTACTCACCCCAAAGGTCCCACCTCCTAAAACCATCACCTTGGGTGTTAAGATTTCAACATATGAATTGCAGAGGGGCAAGGGGAACAAACATTCAGACCATAGCATTAAGAATGGAGGTGGGATTAAACAATTCACCATCTCTACCATAGACTTATGAAGTAAGATTTCTATGTCTAGAAAAAAAATGTGTGAAAATCATTGCACTATAGCATGTTCCCTATAGGCATCCTCTTGTTTTATTTCATTTTTATATTTTTTATTTTCCTTAGAACAGATCACTGACAACCTGCCCATGGCCCTTCCCTCCTAATGATGCCATATGTACTTTTTATTTCTCTAATTCACATGTCCTTACTTGTCCTCCTCCTGTATTTCTTTCATGCCTCTAGGTCTGCAAGACTATGGGGCGTGGGTGGGGTGAACCCTGAATTTAGTATTATGTGCCAACAATTTATCTTCACTAATTACTGACCGATTAATAGAAGAATTGAAAAGAGAATTGAGAAAAGAATTATAGAACAAATTAAGGATTTCCCACCAGAAGAAAGCTGGTGGGCAATTTAATAATTATTATCTAATACCAAACACTAAGTATTCCTGGGAGGTGGGCAGGTGAGAACAATTTGCTGAGCACTGAGCAGCCCTGGAATGGGAGGATAAGGAAGAGGGTACAGTAGTAATATCTCAAAGTCCCTTCTGTGACTAAGAGACAGCAGCATCCTCAATCAAGGACTATAATAACAGTGATGAGAGCAGTTCTTTCTTCCAGCACTGTGAATGAATGATTTGATCATTTATAAAACCAACATTGAATATCTAATAGACTCCATGTTGGGCACTGAGGTTACAAAGGTGAACGCAGTGTGGTCTTGCTCTTCAAGCATTTCATGGGCTATAAAAGAAAGCCAGATTCAGACTTGATTGGTAGGTGATGGTGATCCAACAAAGGTTTTTAATCAGGGCAATATTTTAAAATCAAGTCTGTATTTTATAAATATCTTGATAATATTATGATACATTATGACAGATGGATTTGAGGGGGGAAAGAGATAGAAATAAAACAGACAAATTAGAAAACTATTGTAAATGCTCTTTCCTACCCCTCTAATATCAGAAATCTACACACATTCCTTAAACGGCTTCTCAGTGGATAATATATTCCATCTACCCCTATAATATAATAAATCCAATCATTTACTTTTTAAAAATGTAATAGGATTGTAAAATACTATTTTAGTCTCTTGTCCTTGCCATAAACAGGTACCCCCCCCTGCCTTTTTTAAAACAAATAATGCCATCTTATAATGGAGGCTTATTTTCCTGTTTATCATTTTTTTCTGCAGATATCCGTATCACCCTAGAGGCTCTGTAATGGGGAAAGAGGGAATTGAGAGGTTGAAAGTGATAGAGATAATACTCCTACTCTGTTATAGGTAGTGACTTACCAGGAAGGAGTAATTTGCCATATTGTAAGAAAAAGAGGTGAAAGTAACAAGGAAGCTGGGGGTCAGAGTGGACTCTGCTTACCTCAGAGGACTACTCTGGGGATTGAGAAGAAAAATAAATGTGCTTTGTGGATTCTAAAGTGCTAAACATATATGTGGAATTACTATTACATAGACTGGGGCTGGCTTGGAAGTCAAAAATGAGTAAGTTCAATATGTTTATATATAGGAGCAAGGTTCAAATTGTATATAAATATATATGAATATTCATACACACTCTTGACCCAGAGGAAATTCACTGAAATATTACCTCATAATGGGAGTAGAGGAGGGGAAAGGATTTTAAGGATACGCCTGTGTCTAATAACACAGGAAACACTGGAAAACCTAAGTTTGGGGGGAAAGAAGTCACAGTAACATCACAGGAAATGGAGGGCCTAGACCAGAGGCAAGATCCAGGGTTTTAAATTAAAAATTTTAATATAGTAACGAATATTTATATTCATCTGTCATAAAAAATTAGGACATTTACTGGTGAGGCTTAAACCTGCTTTGAGGATCACCCCCAATTCTAGCCCTTTTTCCCTGCATCTCATATAGGGACTGCCATCAGTTTGATATGCATCTTTCTGAGACTAAGTACATGGAGAGGAAACTGTCCATTTATAGAAAGAGCTGGAAATGAGACCCAAATGTAAGACTGATGAGAATCATAATCATGCTACAGAAAGCATGACTTTACACAACGACTATTTTGTATTCTTTTATGGTACAGCAGGTGTGGCTAAAAGAGAAGACAGATGAGAGTCTAAGGAAACAAACAAGTTTGTTACACTCACAGGTCCTAGAGATAACAGGCATGGCAGGCCACACAGGACCACATGGGAAAGACACCGGTGGGCAGGTGGCAGGAGACAGGAAGAAGGGAAGGTTTAGGCCACTGTTTTTATTGGGGTTTCCTTGGGTAGGGCAAGGCAGCACAGGTGAACAGTTTAGGCTTGACGAGTTTGAATAATTTTGGTGGGTTGCCGGGCACCTGGCCCTGGGATAATTAAGGCAGATGAATATTCTCTCGGGTTGTATGGACCAGGTTAGGAAAAAATGGTTCTGGATTGGTTAGTTTGTGTATCAAAGTAATCCCCTTTGTTATCCTCAAGAATTAACTAGCCCCGGGGGCAGGGGGCAGAATCTCTGCAGCTAGAAAGGGTTTTTAAAATGTCAAAAACATCATAATATAAAGAAAAATTTTAAATATCAATAATACGAAGACTTTGCATTTAACTTGAAAAGGTGTCTGAGACCCATATAATTGACAGAGAGGAGGTCTGAGCTTGTTTCATCGCTTGCTGTAAGGGCTGTTACTTCCAAGGTCCATTATCCTTACATGCACTGTGTCTAGTTTCCACTTTTAATGGGAAACTTTTCAAATTACATCTTTTGAGAGAGTGGGTGTTTATGTTATACCATCTGTCACTTCTCAGGAAATAAAAAAAGGAAAATCCAGCCATTCTGTCTCTTTCATAGAACCTTTGCCCCAGGATACTAATAACAGAGGGTTCTCCTATAAGTGAATTGCAAAAAAAAAAAAAAAAAATCACAGATGCTTCCTGTTTCAGCAAATACTCATTATTTCCTGGGAAATGAGCCCAGTCAAAACCAAATTCTAGGCCAGAAAATTAAAATTTGTGGTCCAGATAAATGAAATCAATGACTAGTGTTCTAAAATAATCCATGAAGAGTTCAACATTGAAGAGATTCTCAACATCTTGTTGTTGGGAAAAGAAGGTCTGAAAAGACAAGAAAAGAAAAAAAAAGAAAAGGAAAGATCCACTGGGCTATGGCTCCTAATAAATGTACTACAATGTAACTATAAAATATTCACTGCCAAAATGTCTTAACTGGTCTAGATATTTAAGCCTTGATATCTGTGGCTGTTTCCAGCCCATCCATGCCAATACAAAAGAAGTGCAAGCTGTTAGAGGAAAAAAGAAGCCAATATGGTAATAGACTAGGTAAAAGAATATCTCTGTCTAATATCAATTATCTAATTTATTCATAAGCTTATGTATGTTCTTACTTAGTATTTGTACTTGTCTGTTTATTCAAATTCTATTTTCAGAGTGTAGAAGCTGTTAAGAATTTATTTTCTCTTGGCATTTGCCAAGGTCTCATTATTTTCTGAGACAGCCCTATTGGCATAACTCAGATGAAATAGTAATACATAAAAATGTCCTGTGTGCTAAGCCCCTGAGAGTAACAATGTTTTGCTACTTGCAGGCTTTAGCAATGAGAATATATGTTGTGCTTCTGTTTAAATAAAAATGAAGGCCAATTATTAACAACTGAAGAATGAGCTCCCATTGTATGCAAAAATCTCTGTACTTAAGAGTCTGCAGGTGCCTATTTCTACAAATTTCTGGGAGTTTCCATATACAGAGGAAAACATATATTCCATTGACAACCTAAAATAAGTGACTGAGGCAAAGATCTCAATCAGGGGAGGTTACTAAGCCAAAGTTTGAGGACGCACCCACGAAAAACACAAGCCACAGATGCCTCTGTGACTGTTTTTTCCAGAGAGGAATTTGGGAACTTCAGTATTTAAGGGGCTAGAGCATGCAAAAAGAAAAAGAAGGAATGAGGTATGAAGGGAGAGAAATTATTACATTTTGTGAGGCCCAGGAAATCTACATTTTACACAAGATAAGGTGAACGTTAGAAGAGAAGAAGGGAGTGAAGGAAGAATCAATTATGTAGATGTCCCTGAGTAGGTAGAAGAATGATTGATCCTGGGAAGATAAACTTGGAATGAGCATTATTGGTATAGAATCAAACAGACTTTAGTTTTAGGAGCCAGACTTAGCCTGTGGACCCAAAGTTGCAATGTGCATCTCGCTGTTTATGGGAGGCCAGCAAAGAATTTCCTTAGGAATGATCTGTAGGGATAATCCTTGTAGATGCCTAAGGCCTTGTACCTTTCCATGGAGAATCTGGCTAATGCATGATGTTAGTAATAGCTATTCATTTGGAAGGGGAAAAGGGTGTTGCATGACTTGGCCTTCAGGCTTGGCCTTTCCTTTTGCATAAGGAAATGGGGGGTGGTCCCGAGATTTTCATTTTCCTTTACACCATACATACAGACTATGGCTGATTCAGTCTTGAAAACTGACACTGCTTGATAACCAATGAATTCTGCCATAATTACGAGTAATTCTAGATGGCGGTGGTGTAATAAAAAGATGGTTAAGCAAAAAGATGTGAAGCATTAACTATTGGCATGTGAAGGGCATGGTGAAAGTGTGGGATGGCAGGGAAAAGAGAGATTATCTTACCTTGCAGCCCTGAAAAATATCCCAGAATGATACCTCCTAAAGGGTCAGCAAATAGTGATGGGCTAATAAAAGTGAATGTCACTAATCAGATGTTCAATACTAAAATCACACAGATATTGCCCATCTACACTAAGGTATGTCAGGTATTTTTCTCGGTCTACCTTTACCGCAGAGCATAAGGGTGACTAGAGGGATCGGTTGGCCCTATTTTGGCCCTGTTTACCTATTGCTCACAGGCCCAGACTGCTGGTGGTTGTTGCTATTCATGTTTTCACACTCTCCTAGGCTTGGGAGTCAAATGGCTGGATCCCACTGCAGGCTTCGCCTTGGGTTCTTTAGTGAAACCTTCTAAATCTCCATCTCCTCAACTATACAATAGGAATACCAACAACATTTATTTTGTAGGGCTATTAAAAGGAATAAATAAGATAATTTATGTGAAGTTCTTAGCACAGTACCTGGTACTTAGAAGATGCAATAAATGCTAGACGTTATGAAAGTAATTATAGTAATTATCAGTATCATGAATCATCAATTTTATTTTTGCTATTAAAATGTATCAGTTCCTTTGATCAAGAATTATGAGTTTTTAATTTTGTCTTCACAATAGTAAGTTCTAATACTTGGGGAATTGGGTTTGAAGTCTTTGAAATTATATCGTCTCTGCCACAGTTCTTTAGTTTTGAAATAAAAGATTCATTTTTTAATTCTCCTAAGATTTAATCCACATTGATGTTTGCTGAAATTCATGGCTTTATGGCAGTTTTGAAACAGTTTTCTAGATTTTTTTAACTTACTGAATATGAGTAATAGTTCCTGAGAATGGAGAGTAGATTTTAAAAAGGTAAACCATAAAAAAATGGTAGAGAGAAAATAAATACAACCTTTTTAAAGACTCTATTGGTTTTCCAAAGAAGAGTTTTGTTGGTGTTTTTAAGTAGGTAAATATGATGTTACACAAAAACATTTTTTCCTACAAAACTGGAAATGATTGGACAAAAGACAGGATTTGTTTCTTAGTTTTGATGACTATAGGAAGACAAAGTCTGCTCAGCGATCAGACTCTGGGTGAAACAGGAAATGTCACTTCCAGCTTCTGTCTGTCAGGGCCACCTTTGCACTTGGGGTTCGCTGCACTGGATTTGTCTATGGAGGCCAGTGAGCTGGTCAGAGAGGACACTGTGCTCTGGACGGGCTTCATCAAGGGAATGCAAGTTTGTTGGAATAGCTATTGGGACTATGGGTTTCTAAAATTTTTACAGCCAGAGTAAAAAAAAAAAAAAAAAATTTAGCAGTTTAGTTTAATACTTTAACAGGTTAAAAAGGGTAAATTGAAAATACTTTATTAAAAATAAGCAGAATAATCTCTTCCCCACACACATGCATCTTACAGAGCCATTTTCAAGGATCCAGAAACTAAAAGTTTCTGAATAAGAAAAATTTCTTAAAGAGCTTATTGGAATAATATATCAGGTGTGCCTAACATTTGAGTTATGAATATGAATATTATCTTTTAAAGCATTTCTTAAAATGCTGTTAACAGAACATTTTTCTAAGATTACACAGCATGAGAATTCAAGTCTTATCTTCCATTAGTGCCAGTTTGTGATTACAGTGATGATCCCGTGGAGTGGCCACATTGCTACTTTTTAAGGAAATAACTCATTAGGCTCACTGTGTCAAAATTTAAGACAAATTTTCAACAGCTGACAGTTGAACAGAAGAGAACTCTGTTTAACCCTCAACAAAACTGAAAGTTAAGTTAACCAATAAGCTATATTTTCTATAATATGAACACATACCAATATGAAAAATGTGGAAAATTTAAATGGAATAAAGAAGTAATTCTAATAATGTAAAATTGAAGCTTTCAGTATAGGTTTCACTAAATATATAGTGTTTGTGTTCATTTCTGGAAGAAGAAATGGCTGAAGTGAAATAATAAGAGTATCAAATTATACTGGTAATCTAATCAAATAAGGGATAATCTCACTCAAGAATTAATTAAATAACCAAATTGGTGACTACCTTTTTACAATTACAATGAACTTTTTAAAAATTGAGATTAATTAAATGCATAGTGAAGTGTCAACTATGCTTACTGTAACTTTCTACTTGACTAGCTGGCGTGTGTGCACCAGGGGTCCTGTGTGGCTTGTGGACAGTAGGAGAGGGAGCGGGGAAGGGGAGAGGAAGAGAAGTGCAGGATGCTAAGCAGGTGGGAAAGGGCGCCCAGATCCATCTCCCCTTCCTGACTACACCCCTTCTTCCTCCCTGAGATAGGCTGCATCCCCAAGCCATCATCTATCTACCTGTCACAGGCATGCTTATAGCCTCTGAGCCGGTCAAGCAGTGCCAAGCAAAAGAAAAGTGGGGACAGATACAGGGTGGTGAGGAGAGGTCATCAATAGCTCCTCTTGTTCTTGACCTTGGAGAGGACAAGGACTCTGCAGGATGGGTGTGAGCTCATCTTACGCTGTCTTGGAAGTTTGAAATTTGGAGAAAAATGAGTCTCTTGAGGTGTTTGTATTGGTCCTGTACTGCCCTAAACAAAAATGTTTTCAGTGGAACTTTAGTTGTGTAGACATTCACTCCTTTTTTAATTTGATAAATATTTATTGAGCTTCTACTATGCCCCAGGCACTGTTGTATGTGCTGGAGATATAGCAGTAAAAACCAAAATAAAATAACTCTTCCTTAAGGATACTGTAGTACATTTTAGCAAGAGAATATAATAAAATAAATATGTAAATTATACAGAAAGAGGTGATCATTTCCATGGAGTAATATGAAGTTGGGAAAGGAGCGTGGGTTGCAACTTAAATAGGGTGATGAGGGAAGGCTTCAGGTGTGAGTGGAATACGTGAGCAAAGATGAGAGAGAGAGAAGGGAGAGGGCAACCCATGTGGCTGTCTAGGCAAAGAACACTCCAGGTGGAGGGGGCAGAGCATACCAACCCCAAGGCAGGAACGTGCCTGGGTGTCTTTTAGATCAAGCAAGGCGGCTGTTTGGTTGGAGTGCAAGGACAGGTAGGAAAGAGGGGAGCTAACAACTGGAAGAATGGAGCTAACATTTACTGAAATGAGGAAGACTTTTGGAGCATCAGGCTTGGGGCTTGTTCATTTTGAGATGCCTGTTAGATATCCAAGTGGATGTGCCACGTGGACAGAAGGGAATATGTGTCTGAAGTGCAGGGGCAAAGACTTGGCTGTTGATATAAATGTGGGAATTATCAGCATATATGACAGAAGATGTTTAAAGTCATGAGACTCTCAGGCATCCCCAAGGCAGACAAGGAGACCACCCAGACTGATCCCTCAGCAATACCACTCTTAGCAGGCCAGAGAGAAGAGGAGGAACCACATTTATTATCTGTATGTCTTCAAGTATATCTGTATATCTGTATAACTTCAAGTAGTAGAGGAAGCTCCAGAGGACAGAATTAGGCATTGCAAATGGATACTGCAAGGCACAGATTTTTGGCTCAACATAAAGCAATAGTCTAACAACTAAAGCTGTTAGCAGTAGAAGAGGCTGCTTCCCTGGCCTGGGACATGCTCACAAAGGCTAATAGACTCATCTCTCAGGACCCAGAGTCAGCAGCAAGGGGAGAGGAGGAAGAGGCTCTTCAATTTTGTATCACCCTAGATATATAGTATACAGTATTAAAGAATATCACCACAAAAGCTGTCTGTACATCCTATATGTGTAAACTAAGTTGAGGATTATGGCAACCACTTACTCAAATCAAAGTTAAACAAATATGTTTGGCCTGAGATGGCTGCTAAAATTGATTCTCAAAGATTATCCACAACATCCTTCTCTGACTTCTCACGTTCTCTTTGGGTCTACAGTCTTTTAATGTAATGACAATCCTGAACTTCAGGAATGCCACATCCTAAATCATTTTTCAAGCTCACTTCTATGCAAGAACAGAACCAGCTGTGCCGGAGAATGCACAGTTCTGTGGGGACTCAACACTATTATTACATGAGTGAGGGCGGAGTGATGGGCGGACGAGGTCAAAAGGAAGAGGTGATTGATGGCAAGTGGGTAGAAGACTTGCTTAAAGTGTCTTATTTAGGCCCTGAACACCCACAAAATGTTCCACTTTAGAATGTTATAACAGAAAGGATGTTCATAAAATAAAAATAAAAAGTTTCAAAAGGATTATTATTGGTAATCATCAGTGAGAAGACTTAGAGTTCCTTTAGAGGAAAACCCAGTATGTGCCGTACCTCATACATGAGATAGTCTAAATTCTGAGTCCACTGCTTTATGTTTGCACCTCCATATGCAGAAGAGAGTCTTACGTAATGTTGACATTAAGATGAGTTGGGTTTATTTATTTCACTCTGTCTCGTCCCGCAAAAATTGAAAGGCAGCTTTTCAACAGGTAATACTCTGTTGCCAGCATCTATCACAACTTTGAAGTGGCCAGGAGACTCAGTCTGATTGAGATTCAGGGAAAATAGCAATTATCTCAAGATGGGAGGGCTCAGTGGAATCATAGAAAAGCGCATTTCACAGGGTAATAAAAGTAAGTGGTGTTTGCTTTTTTTCCCTTATGAAAGCACTAGGTGTTCTCGACTATTTGATTGTCTCTTTGGGGTACTATTAAAAAAATAAAAAGATGAGGAAAATAAACAGGCCATCTTTCTTTACTCATTTATAAGATTTACACAAAGAGAAAAATCACAATTCTTATGGCAAGAGAGACTTTTTGAACAGCTTAGATGAAAACATGAAGTGGGAGTTGGATTGACGGATACTCGCTGTGTGAAAAATCAAGAGCCCTGGAGAAAGGAAAGAATGAGGTAGAACACAAAGTATATCACTTGTGTTTCAAAACGCACTTCTAAGTTTTTCTTTTTACACTCTACTTGCAAGTCACAGATAACTAGAGTGACAGAGGCCGTAAATCCTTTCTCACTCCTTCTCAACCTTTCACAGCATGGCCGTCATAGAACTGACAGTATTCCCAGGTCCATTGTAGTAAGCTGTCAAGGCTGCTCCTAGCCAGAGGCAACCCCCGCTGGAAGTCTCAAGTGTATTCCAGTCTGATCTGAACCTTTTTGTCCTAGCACTTAGCCTACTTACCTTTCTTATCTGTTGTCAAGGCAAAAATTGCACCAAATTTTAAACAGGTTGTGTTCCTTTCTTAGCAAATGTAGGTGACAGCCAAACAAAGGACTGCCCAAGGTACAGATGCTGAGAAAAGCACCCAGTCTGGAGTCTGCCCAGCTGTGGGCACTGCTGCTGCCCAAAGGCAGCTGCGCTAAGTGCATAGTTCTCTGTGTTCCTGTGTCAAGCCAGGAATGGGGAAAATGGAGAGAATTTTCAAACACTCCTCTTCTGCCTCCCTTAGATACATCCCCTCCTCCCTCCTCCTTCCACACGGCTCCCTTCATACAGGCAACGTTTACAGAGACTCTACGTTCTGGGCTAAAGATGCCGTAGATTTTTGTGGCTCCCCGAAAAACTCTGAATTCAAGACAAACCTCTACAGTGAAAAATCCCACAGTGTTTTTCCTTCAGCTCTAGTAGGGAGAGTAGTTCTGGAAAGTCAGATTCAGGATTTAATGTGCAAATTAATTTTTTCCCAAATGTTTTGAATTGCAAAAAAAGAAGCAAACGAGAAAACTTCAAAAAGACAAACAAAACCCCTGACCTGCTGGACCTCCAGTCTGGCCTCTATCTGCCTCACAGGTGCTGATCATACCTGGGACTTGCTGCACACCTGAGTCCTTCTCCAGCCATGCTGGCTGCTGCTGCTGCTGCTGCTTTCTTCTTCTTGTTCTTGTTCTTCTGCTTCTTCTTCTTGTTCTTCTTCTTTCTTCTTTCTCTTTCTTTCTTTCTTTCCTTCTTTCTTTCTTTCTTTCTTTCTTTCTTTCTTTCTTTTCTTCTTCTTCTTCTTCTTCTTCTTTCTTCTTTCTTCTTCTTCTTCTTCTTCTTTTTTTCCCAAATATTAAAGGGGTACAAATATTTTTGTTACATAGATACCATTTATAATGCTTAAGTCAGGGCTATTAGTGTGCCCATCACCTGAATAGTGTTCGCTGTACCTGTTAGGTAGGTTTTTACCCCACCCCTGATCCCCTTTCCCCACTTCTTAATTTACAATGACTTTTACTTTTCTTTGTGCCCAGGTGAGCCCATCGATTAGTTCCAAATTATTAGAGAGTACATGTGGTGGTTGGTTTTCTATTCCTGAGATTCTTCACTTAGGATAATGGTCTCCAGTTCCATCCAAATTGCTGCAAAATATATTATTTCACTCCTTTTTATGTCTAAGTAGTACTCCATGGTATATATTAATATATGCCACATTTTGTTAATCCACTCATGAATTCATGGGCATTTAGATTAAATTCTACATCTTTGTGATTGTAAACTGTGCTGCAACAAAAATTCAACTGCAGATGTCTTCTGATAAAATGACTTCCCAGTAGTGGGAGTGCTGGGTTGAATGCTAAGTCTGTATTTATTTCTTTGAGGAATCTCCATAATGTTTTCCATACAGGCTGTACTAGTTTGCAGTCCCACCAACAGTATATAAGCATTCCTTTCTCCCTGCATCCATGCAGCATCTGTTGTTTTTTGACTTTTTAGTAATAGCCATTCTGACAAGGGTAAGGTGACCTCTCATTGTGGTTTTAATTTGCATTTCCCTGATGATTAGTGATGTTGAGCAATTTTTCATGTTTTTGTTGGCCAGTTGTCTATTTTCTTTTGAAAAACTTCTGTTCATGTCTTTTGCCCACTTTTCAATAGGGTTGTTTGTTTTTTTTTCTTGCTGATTTGTTTGAATTATTTGTAGATTCTGGGTATTAGCCTTTTATCAGATGTATAGTTTGTGAATATTTTCTCCCACTCTGCAGGTTGTCTATTTGCTCTGTTGATTATTCCCATTGCTCTGCAGAAAGTTTTTAATTTAATCAAGCCCCACTTACTTTTTTTGTTGTTGCTGTAATTGCCTTTGGGCTCTTAGTCATAAATTCTTTGCCTAAGCCAATGTCTAGAAGAGTTTTTCCCACATTTTCTTCTAGAATTTTTAGGGTTTCATGGCTTACATTTAAGTTGTTTATCCATCTTGAATACATTTTTGTGTATGGTGAGAGATAGGTCTGATTCATTCTTCTGCATGTGGCTAACCAATTTTCCCAGCATCATTTACTGAATAAGGCTTCTTTTCCCCAGTGTATGTTGTTGTATGCTTTGTCAAAGATCACTTGATTGTAGGTAGATGGTTTTATATCTGGGTTCTCTTTTCTATTCCATTGGACTATGTCTCTATTTTTGTACCACTGCCATGCTACTTTGGTTACTATAGGCATGTAGTATAGTTTGAAGTCTGGTAATGTGATGCCTCCAAATTTGTTCTTTTTGCTTAAGATCGCTATGGCTATTCGGACTCATTTTTGGTTCTAGATGAAGCATAGAATTATTTTTTCTAGATCTGTGACATATGCCATTGGTATTTTGATGGCAATTGCATTGACCATGTAAATCACTATGGGCAGCATTAGCATTTTAACCATGTTGATTCTACCAATCCTTGAGCATGATATCTTTTTCCATTTGTTTGTGTCATCTGTGATTTTTTTCATTAGTGTTTCATAGTTCTCCTTGTAGAGATCTTTCACTTACATGGTTAAGTATATTCCTAGGTATTTTGTTTTCTTTGTAGCTATTATGAATGATGTTGAGTATTTGATTTGACTCTCAGCTTGACTGTTCTTGGTATATGGAAATGCTACTGATTTGTGTACATTGATTTTGTAATCTGAGACATTGCTAAATTTATTTATTAATTCCAGAAGTATATCTTGGTGGATGGTTTGGGATTTTCTAGATAATACATAATATCATCAGCAAAAAGTAATAGTATGACCTCCTCTTTCCCAATTTGGAAACCGTTTACTTCTTTCTCTTGCCTGTTGCTCTGGCTAGGACTTCTAGTACTATGTTGAATAGAAATGATGACAGTGGGCACACTTGTCTTCTCCAGTTCTTAGGGAGAATACTTTCAACTTTTCCCCATTCTGAATGATGTTGGCTGTGGGTTTGTCATATATGTCTTCTATAATTTTGAGTTGTGTTCCTTCTATACCTAGTTTTTTGACAGTTTTTATCATGAAAAGATGCTGAATTTTCTTGAATGCTTTTTCTTCATCTACTGAGAGGATCATATGATCTTTGTTTTTGCTTTGGCTTAGGTTGTGAATCACATTTATTGATTTATGTATGTTGAACCATCCTTGCATCCCTGGGATGAAACCAACTTAGTCATGGTGAATTATTTTTTTTGATGTGCTGTTAAATTTGGTTGTTAGTATTATGGTGAATATTTTTGCATCTATATTCATAAGGGATATTGATCTATAGTTTTCTATTTTTGTTCTGTCCTTTCCTGGCTTTGGTATTAAGGCTATATTGGCTTCATAGAATGAGATGGGGAGGATTCCCTCCTTCTTGATATGATGGAAAAATGTCTGTAGTATGGATACCAGCTGTTTTTTGGTAGGTTTGGAAGAATTTGGCTATGGATATATCTAGTCCAGGGCTTTTTTTGTTGGGAGATTTTTTTATTACTGCTTCAATCTTGCTGCTTGTTATTGGTCTGTTCAGGATTTCTATTCCTTCCTGATTGCATCTTGGGAGGTTGTGTGTTTCCATAAATGTGTCCATTTCCTCTACATTTTCTAATGTAGAGATTTTTATACTATTCATGGATAATATTTGGTATTTCTGTTGTATCAGTTGTAATATCTCCTTTTTCATTTCTGATTGAGCTTATTTGAGTCCTTTCTCTTCTATTCCTGGATAATCTAGCAAGAGGCCTATTGATTTTGTTTATCTTTTCAAAGAATTTTGTGTTCTGTTGATCCTTTGTATGCTTTTTTTAATTTTCCATTTCATTTAGTTTTGCTCTGAGTTTTGTTATTTCTTTTCTTCTGCTGGCTTTGGGTTTGGTTTGCTCTTCCTTTTCTAGTCCCTTGAGATGTGATATTAGGCTGTTAATTTGTGATCTGTCTTTTTGATGTAAGCTATGAATTTTTACCTTAGGACTGCTTTTGCTGAATCCTGTATTTTAATAGCTTGCATCCTCTTTGTCATTCAGTTCGAGGAATCTTTTCATTTCCATCTTAATTTCATCATTGACCCAATAATCATTCAGTGGCAAGTTATTTAATTTCCATGTCTTTATATAGATTTGATTTTTGCTCTTGGAATTGATTTCTGTGCTCTGAGAAGGTATGTGGTATGATTTTTTTGAATTTGTTAAGACATGTTTTGTGTCCTAATATTTGAGCAGTCTTGGAGAATGTCCCATGTGCTAATGAGAATATATATTCAGTAGTTTTGGAGTAGAATGTTCTTACATGTCTGTTAGTTCTATTTGTTCTAGAATCCTCTTTAAGTGCAGGATTTATTGATTTTCTGCTTTAGTGATCTATCCACCTATAACAGTGGGATGTTGAAGTCCCTGGCAATTACAATGCTACTATTTATCTCTTTGCTTAGATCTATTAGAATTTGCTTTATGAACATGGGTGTTCCTGTGTTAGGAGCATATATATTTAGGATTATTATGTCTTTTTTTGAATTACTCCCTTTATGATTATATAATAATCATCTTTGTCTCTCTTTACCATTGTTGATTTAAAGTCAATCTCTCTGGAGTCTCATAGATCATCCAGGACCCACTGGACCCCTGTGGCTCCTGCAGGTTGGGCTAGAGTTGCGAAATGTCTGTGCAGTGATGAGCAAAATGGAACCTGAGGAATAGAGGCCTCCTGGAGAGGGCAAAAGTGCCTGGTGGGTAATGAAGCTTGGGTCTGTGGGGCAGGAGGCACAGGGGTGGGGGCAGTGAAACTCTGATGCCCTGTCCGCAAGAAGCTCTCCACTCACTGGTGGCAGTAGTCTCTCAGCTCACTTTGGCAGAAGGTTTCTCCAGCAGCTTGGGAACCCACCAACAGTCCAAGACACAAGGGAGGAGGATGTTAGCCAATCCACCTACCCCTCTCGCTGGTCTCTGAGCCTCTCTGGGCTTAATCCCCATCGATGCCTTTCTCCTTCCAGTTCTGCTCCACAGCCTCTTCCTGTGGAGTCTCCCATAGGTTCAGGCACCCTTCCTTCAGAGCCTCATCTGATCTATGTTTGTCTGTCCGTTTGTTTTTTCTGTTTCATCTAAAATTTCTCCTTCTTACAGAGATACTCTGGTTGGTGGTATCTTTGGTCCGCCATCTTGTCCTCACTTACTCTTGCTATAATTCTTCCCAGTGTTTGATAACTATCTTGTATCTGGATGTCTGAATTTTTGGTGATATCATGGAAATTTTCCTCAATAATTCCCTCAAGTAGATTTTCCATGCTTTTTGCTCTTTGTTCTTCTCCTTCAGGGATATCTATAATTCTTATATTAGTTTGCTTCATGTAGTCCCATATTTATTCATGTGATTGCTCAGTCTTTTTTATTCTCTTTTCTACCTCACTGAATGACTATGTTAGCTTGAGAGCCTTGTCTTCAAACTCTGAAATTCTTTCTTCTCCTTGTTTAGCCTGTTGTTGAAGATTTTCACTGTGTTTTGAAATTCCCTAATTGACTCCTTCATTTCTTCAAGTTCCATTTTATCCTTTCTTATGTTGTCTAGCTCTTTGGTGACTTTTTCATTGATTTCCTGCAATTTTTTGACTTCTTTTTTTAGCTTTAAATTTCTTCTTCAATTCCATTTATCTTATATGCCATCCATGTTCTGAATTCCATTTCCATCATTTTGAGAATTTCCTTTGGTTGGAGTTCACTACTGTAGCTCCATTGTGATACCTTGGGAGTGTGGAATTGTTTTGGTTTTCCATGTTGCCAGGTTTCTTTTGCTAGTTTCTTCTCATCTGTGTCCCCTTCTCTTGGCTCAGGGCTAATAAGTTTGCAGGGCACCTGTCCTCCTTTGCTGGGAACTCTCCTGCTTAGTTAGAAGAAGGGGAGATCTCTAGATGGTGGCTTTTGGGTCATACTCTGGAATGTTAACCTGTCAGGGGAGGGGTGGGTGCACTGTGAGCCTGTAGTGCAGCTGTTCTGTTTTGTCCCATTCCCCTGTGATTTCCCAGTTCAACTCAGTGCTGGATGATGTTCATTCAGGGTGGTGCGTTGCTCCCTAGCTCATTGTTGGAAATTTGATTTGGGGGCTGGGTGAGACCCTCTCCATGGAGGCTGGCATTGTAGAGGATTGCTTTGCCCAGGATCTCCCTATGTGGGTGACAGAGAAAGCTGGATGAACCTATCTAGGCAGTGGTTGTGGGTGACCAGGCTGTGGGCATTTACTTGAACCAGGTCCAAGCAACCCCCACCCATGTGACATGGCATCTGCAGTCCCCACGCTGGTAGAACAACCCCCTGACTGTGCAGTTCTGCCTCCAAGGACCCCAGTTCCAGCTCTGAGGCTGTAATGTAATAGTATATTGGTGGCTCAAGGCTTGGGGTTTTGTGGCTGAGTGTTGGACCTCAGGGCAGTTCCTCTGCCCAGAGGCAGTGGCAGAGACTCAGGGGTAGAGTCTTGGGGTCCAGGCACAACACTGGAATTTTGTGGGTGGTGTCATGGGCCCAGCAGGAGCTCTGGAGCCACAGGGGCAGAGCCTCAGGCCCAGGCATAGCAAGAGCCTCAGAACTGGAAGTGGGGACCTCGGAGGCAGAGCCACACAGTCAGAGGGCTCTTCCACCAGTGTGGGGACTGCAGATGCCGTGTCACACGGGCGGGGGTTGTTTGCAGCAGCCCAGGGACCATGGAGGTGGGCCAGGGCTGCCAGCTGGCCAGGGTTCTCCCTTCATCTAGGTCTTGCTGAGACAGTCACCCAAGGTTTCCCAGGTGGTGCCTGTGGTGCTTGAGGTATCTCTTCTTCTCAGATCCTGTGCTGGGGGGGAGGGACACTAAGCTCCCAGTCACAGGGCATGGCACAGGGAAGTGTCCGCTCTGCTGGCTCCCTCCCCAGCTCAGTTGGGGTGATGCAAAAGCTGCTGCTGCAAAGCCAAGCCTGGAGCAGACCTGGGGCCATGCACCTGAGAGCTCAGGATGGCGTCAGCTGCAGAAACCCAGGGTCGGCAGCCACCACACCCCTGCTGCACCTGCTCTCCAGCGCAATGTCTGGGCCATACGCGGAGCAGCTCCATGGTCAGTCCAGAGGTCTGTGGTGGTGAAAGGAGCCTCCTCCCAGCTTGGGCTGCAGTGTCTGTGGGGTGAGTTAGGCCCCCAGGGCTTTATCCTCCAGCCCTTCCCCACGTGTGGATGCCTCCGCTCGGATCCCTTCAGTCTCGCAGAATGAATTGCCCCGTCACCTTCTCCCTCACTCTGTGTGTCCCACATCACTTCTACGGAGTTTACAATGTTTCCAAGAAGAGCCACCCGTAGGTAGGCACGTGCCTACAACTTTCAGTCCTCTCCTGGAAAGCAGCGCACACATGGGCTGCTTCTAGTCCACTATCTACCCCTCCCACGCTGGGTTCTTCCATTTCCTCCAGTGCCCCCTGGCTCCTTCCTGCCACAGGGTCTTTGCATAGGTGCCTTCTCCACTTGAAAGTCTCTTCTCTCTCATTCCTCAACCATTGCCTTCCCCCCGTTGGCTAGTTAACTTCTCCAGATCCTTCACATCTCAGTTCAAACTCTGCTTGCTCTGGTCACCTTCCCTGACCTCCATGACCAGGCCAACCCCTACTAAAACTATCCTCCCTCCAATCAATTTCAGTCACTTTGCTTTTCTTCATTTGATGTTTTTGATTAGCATCTGCCCCTCACCACCAAATGTAAGCTCCATGAAGGCAGGCATTTGTTCTCTTTGATGCCCCGTTATCCCCCAGCAGCCCCTATACGGTGCCTATCATACGGCAGGTGCTTAATAAATATTTGGTGAGTTATTGATTGAGTGAATGAAGGAACTTGTTGATTTCATTCACCTTAGTCTTCTTCAGATTTGTTTTCCTTAAAAGACTGAACAATAGCTTGAAAACATCTTCTGATAAAGAATGCCGCTCTGCAGTTTTAACTTAATAAGTAGGAGAGAATCAGAGAGCTCATCTATAATTCAGAAAAGATGATCCTAAGTCTTTTAAAATGTTTGAAAAACTGTTTTATACCTTAAAATTATTTTTCTTTTACTTTTATTTTGTTTGTTTGTTTTTGTACTGAAGGGAGAAAATATATGAAGGATAGCCAGAAGTGCTTATAGCAGTAAGTGTGGACTATTTGATGTCTTTTCTTGAACTAAATTGAAAGCAGTCAACTATGTCTCACTCTAAGAAGCTCACAAATTAGTAGAATCACCTGCCAAGGACATTTGATATCTAGCAGATTTCAAAAGCTGGAGTGCCAGAACCTGAACTTTATTCTAGAAAGGATTTTGTTGCCTCTTGGAAAGGGTACAGCTGGATTACAAGACTGTGTTCTGCTGGTTCTGAACAAAGTCAAGGTCATATTAACTAGTAACTGAAAATATTTAAAAGTGATTGAGAAAGTTCTCTAATTGTGTCTAGGTGTTTTGACTTAGTTTGACCCCAATTTTACATTACAATTTGAAAATACATTATAAATTCTTTTTGGGCCAGGCATGGTGGCTTGTGCCTGAAATCCCAGCACTTTGGGAGGCCAAGGTTGGTGGATCTCTTGAGGCCAGTAGTTTGAGACCAGCCTAGACAACATCGTGAGACCTCATCTCTACTATAATTTCTTTTAAAAAATTAGCTGGGTGTGGTGGCGCATGCCTGTAGTCCTAGCTACTTGGGAGGCTGAGGCAGGAGGATCACTTGAGCCCAGGACTTCGAGGCTGCCATGAGCTATGATTGAGCCACTGCACCATGGCCTGGGAGAGAGAGCAAGACCTTGTCTCAAAATATATATATGTTATTTTTTAAAACAATTATTTTTAAGAGAAATTTATTATGGAGGGCAAAAACATTCTATATTCCTTTTGTCTCAGTTATCCTCACTATGGAAGTTAGCTTTTCCCATGAAAAATTTACTCGCATTGCTGCATAATGCCTCACAAGGAAATATTAATAAAGTGCCTCAGGAAAGTTTAAGGTTGCACCTGGTGCTGTGAAGGGAGATCAGATACTGCCATGTCGGGTATGAAACTCAGATGCCCCATAGTGGATGCAAAAAGCACTTTTGTTCCACAGCATTCACTTTCTTGGGGCCCTTGGGCTGGAAACCACAAGAAATGGCCAGAGAAAACACCTGACCCTTGCCAGGATGTGTCTCTGGCCAGCACAGGGTGGGAGGATTGATTTCACTGGAGCCAAGAGGCTGAGTCCCTGCGGGGAGGCATGCACGCTAGCCGAAGCAGCGGGAAAGGCAGCATGTTCTGCAGGTTAGAATGTTTGTTTGTCCTGTCTTCTTGCTTGAATGATCAGTAACTAATCCTTTACTACTGGCACAGTGGGTAACAGGTGAAAACTCAAAGTAAACTTGGAAATCAACTAGTTCGATTCATTCAGATTTTAGAGGTTAAAAACCAAGACCCAGAAAATGTAAAAGACTCTCCCCAACATATTGCTGTATTTATGTTTAAATGTCAGCGTCAGGCTTGATAGCATTTCAGACCAGGTAAGAATCGCTGGTGTGAAGACCTGAGTGGAGAAGGACTCAATACGCATGCTCAGTATGCATGCATTCAGCTCCCCAACTGGAACAGCTCCCAGAGACAAAGACAAGCAGCAGGAGACCTCCTGCAAGCAGCAGCCTAATCTGAGTTCGCCGTACAGTGTGATAAGCGAAGCGCTTGCAAGTGGGAGTTCACTGTTGGGGTTGAAAGGCACCTTCTGTGTGGTGCAGATTGCCCTAGGGAGTGAAAGCTACTCTGACAGAGCCAATAATGTTGACACTGAGCATGGATTTTTCTTAATTTTGTTAATTAAATCTTAAAGGAAAATTTTCTAGGAATAATTCATCTGTACATAAGAAAAACTTGGCTGCAAATGCAATTTCTTAAAGGGTGCATCTTGCTGAATTGCTGCTCAGAGTGATAGAACATGCACCCTCATTTTATCACATAGGCTCTTCATCCCCTATATTTTATGTCACACAGTTTCTACAGGGAAGAGAAAATCCTAACTGGAACAGGGTAAGGGGTAAGGGATAGTATGGGAGGAGGTCAGCAGGACATCTGCAGTATTTCTCCCTATGAAGTAAATCCAGAGTCCCTGGAGGACAGACTCCTTCCAGAGCTCCCTTAGTGAACACTGTGTATGACATTTCCAGCCCGCGTGGACAGCCCCCAGCCCAGAGAAGGAGTGTGGTGTCCTTGTCCCCAAGCCTCTCTCAGCGAACCCTAGGCATTTATCAAGTAGCTCCTTCCTCGGGGACCCCACCGGCATCTACAGCACTTGTGTTCCAAATCGAAGTAGGCCACTCTGGGCTCTAGGCCTGAACCCTGTTTCTCCGTGGATGGTAGAGCTCTCATTTCTCTTTTTCTTATGTTGTTCGTTAGGCAAACAAACAACAGCCCCACTCCTCAGGGCAAACCACTGCACCCAGTTAACTGCCCGTTTTTACAGATCCATGGTAATAAAAATATAGAAGTTCTTGCCGTTCTCCATTCCAGTGCCATTTCATCGCTGAGACGTTGTTCCCATTTTCACAACGGTGGTCAGGGATATTATAAGCTGCTCATTCTGTGCAGAGAAGTCCCTGTTTCTCAGTTCATGACCCCAGGCTGACTGGGAACAGCTGTTCTCTGGAGACCTACATGTGCCAGGGCCCCTCCTAGCTCCTTTCTCCACCTCCATCACTAGAGATGTGACAATCTTTCCCACCATCTGCCCTGACCCTTCCTTTTTTATGTACAAAGCTGCCTTTGAAGTAAGGGGTCTTTGTAACAGAGATATAGCTCTATCTATCTGATATGAGCAGTATCATAATGTTCCAAGATAGAATATTAAAGTTAATAGCTTTACTTTTATGCGTCACAAACACAGAGGGACTATAATCTCTCCCACTAAAATAGACATAAGAATTTTTAGCCTTATACTGTGGTTTGGGGAGAGAAGATCGAATTACACTGTTCTGAAGTTTTGTTGATGAATTTGTTTCTTTCCCATTGCTTGTTATGAAAATGTGAATGTTGAATTCAGCTCCAATTTAACACAGTTTTCACTTTTTCTGCAGCACCTGAAATTCTTAGAGGCTGTGCCTATGGACCTGAGGTGGACATGTGGTCTGTAGGAATAATCACCTACATCTTGTAAGTTAAGAAAAGCAATTTCTATGCAAACTGTTTGCCTTTTTATAACATTTTCTAGGTACCTATAGTGCTCATAAAAACCAAGATTATTTTTTGACTTTTTGTAATTTTCTATTACATACTAAAGTAGTTAGTGATAGAATTTTCTGAAAATGAGCATTCATTTTTATTTTGTAACTTTCTTGGGGCAAGAACTTCTGTCCAGTGCTTTTCTGTGCCTCATCTGCTATGCAATGTTATGACAGATTTGGGGAACGATTCATAATTTCACAGTAATGAATGTGAAACCCAAGTCCACCTATGAAACTTGTTCTTGTTTTACTTATTTGCATCGTATCTAAAATAATTAGACTATTAGTCTTTTTAAAAGGGGAAGTGGCTATTTAATTTTTTAAGCATCCCAAACTGGTGTATTTCTTATCAGGAATATTTTAAATGCATTTGACTATCAATTTTGTTTCCCATTTGTTAAGTTTTCAAGGGCCTTGAGTTTCATACCCTACACAGGTTTCTCTGGGAGAAAAACAATGAGCTAAATATTTCACTCTCTGGTATCCTCAACTCCATCCCTGAGCTCCTGTCTAATATGAAATAAGGAATTTTAGGAAATCCAAAGAGATGATAGAATTGCAGGTGATGAGGAAGATCACCAGACAAATGGAAGAGTGGCTGAAAAGGAAGATTGCTGTGGGACAACTAAAAACAAGATATCAATGAGTTTGAGAGATTAATTCAAAACAAGCGATCTGGTTGCCATGTAGAGAATACCGCAGAGTTAGTTATTGGAACCTGTGATATTCAAATCTATAAGATTTTGGAGGGTTGGAAAGAAAGTATATTAGTCTGCTTGGGCTGCCATAACAAAATATATAGACTGGGTGGTTTAAACAATGGAAATTTATTTTCTCACAGTTCTGGAGGCTGGAAGTTCAAGATCAGGGTGTCAGCATTGTTGGATTCTGGGGAGGGCCCTCTTCCTGGCTTGCAGGTGGCCACCTTCTCACTGTGTCCTCACATGGTGGGAAGAGAGAGAGAGAAAGCTCTCTGGTGTTTCTTCTTAGGAGAGGATGAATCCCATGATGAGAGCTCCACCCTCATGACTTCATCTAAACCCTATCACTCCCCAAAGGCTCCATGTCCAGATACTACGACATTAGGGGTTAGGGTTTCAATGTATGACTTTGGGGAGGACATGATTCAGTCCATAGCAGAAAGAGTTGTTTGGAAGTTTTTTTTAAATTTGTTTTTAACTTAATAATGATCTTAGAAAGCACAATGTCCAGGTCATATGGACCAGGAATGGGGTAACTGGTGTAAGACCCCCAAGCATGTTAGCAAACTCTCAGTTCACCTGTGTATATATACTGGCTGATAGCCAAGACGAAGAGGTTTAACAAGCAACCCATAAAATAGCCATCTGCTAATTTTAATGCCAAAAGATATTTTCAATGTTCAATTCCCTGTGCCTGTAGAATGTATTCAAGCTTGAGAACAATTTGGAGAGGTAGAAAACCATGTTTTCTTTTCTTAGGAAAGTGCAAACTCTTAGGTAATTTATGTTCACCCCACCAAGTGCTTAATTCATTACAATGACTCCCTCCCTGGCCACATTGTAGAATTCCTTCTACTTGTGTTTGAGATCACTTTTATACTAGAGAAAGAATGTTGTCTCCTGAATTATATAAGTGCCATATCACACTTAGTGACACTAAGTGAAAAAGTAAACTATACAAATAAGGATTCAGATTTGCCCCTAAAACATAAATGTACCCAATTACAATTTTGTGTTATTTAAATATACGGGGAAGACTTGAAGTATTAATGTTATAAAAGACTTTGGAGAGATGGAAGTCAGAAGTTAAGTTACACTCACCCAGAATAACTGGAATACAGAATGAGCAAACCTCCATGATATGGCCACTGACATGGGAAAATGAAGGGAAAGGCAAATGGAAACATTTGAGAAACATTTTATTATAACCCTGAAGATAAATTTAAAAATCTATTAATGTCCTTACCCCTAGACCATTACCAAATTGTACAAACTATTTTTTATATTTCTTTTATCTTGATACACTGAAGGTAATTAATCAATAGGTGTTAGTTGAAAATAAGAGTAGCAGCCCCCCAAAAATGGAAATAACAATGCTGGATACAACTAACATCCTTTAGTTCTATACTAACTTCTATCAGCCCCTAAGCCTGAGGGCTTTTTGCTTAGCCTGCAGTTCATTAATAACTGGTGAAGTCCACCTGCAAGGTTCCTTGATACATTTTCTCTAGTGGATTGTGCCACTGGATCTATGGATCTCCCTTATTGTACCAGTTTAGCTTTGCTGTGTACTCCGTGGCCTACTGGCGACCTAGCCTTTGACCTCTAGACACCCAACTCATTACACCAGAGTGGCTCAGAGCCAGAAAGGAACAGAAGTAACCAAATGAAGAATTAGAACGGAGGATCTATTTGTTGATGATTCCTGGCAAAGTAAATGTTGCAGTGAAGCTACATTATGAACTTCAGCCAAATCCTTTCTTCTACGTTCCAAACGTTGAGGCACATGTTTTATAATACATACACTTACCTATCTCATAGCAGACCTGGAGTCTATAACCTCAGAAGGTGATACCATTGGTGGAAAATGTAGACGGATCAAGAAGACCTTAAATTCTTGGATGACAGATGCATGTTGATGCCTTATGGAAGATGTCCTTGGGCTTTGAGAAGAGGTCACTGAGGGAGGAAGACCTGTCTACTCTTGGTCCCAGCACTAGAACAA
>CM052439.1:105993938-106040885 GCA_028533085.1 Varecia variegata | reverse complement strand
AAAAAAAAAAAAAAAAAAAAAAAAAAAAAAAAAAAAAAAAAAAAAAAAAAAAAAAAAATACACTCGCCTATATGTACACGTAAACTCTGGGGTTTATTTTTGAATAAAACCATGAATAGAAGTATGATTCTTACGATCAGTGTAGAGACCTCTGTTCACTCCTGCCCCTGTTCTTATGGCTACTGTTGCATTTTAACACTTCATTCTTTCCTTCTTAAACGTAAAGTTTCCTTCTTAAAAGCTTAAAAGCTCATCACCATCAGGCTTTTGTGGCATGGCTTTGCTATTTCTAAAGGTAACATTCAGCTGAAAATGAAGACCATTCTACTGTTTCTCCCAGGAATTCTGGTCTCTCTACCTGTTACACCTAAACCCTCTGCCCCGTAGACAAAAACTGCAGGACTGGGCCTCCTGATCTGAGCAGAATCAGAGAGCATCAGCGATTCCAATTCTCTCCTTCAGCTTTCAACATTACAGCTGGGCCCAAAGGCTTGGACTCAGCCTGCATGACACATTGACACTTCAGGCCTGTGTTATCCCAGCGTGCTCCTAATCTGTCATTGCTGGAGTTAAAACATTACCATTTCTGAAGGGTTTTTGCACAGTGTGTGTGTGTGTCTGTGTGTGTGCACGCACACACGCTTGCTACTCTCACATGTCTTCCATTTTTGGCATTTCAGGCTGACACAACATAAACTTTTTACCTCTGTCACCAAAGCACAAAGTCACTGACATGATTGAAATGAAAGAAAAAGCATTTGAGCGCTATAATTCCCAAATTGTCATTTTTGTCTCGGATTTTCAGAAGAGAAAACATAAGGAGCCTCCTAAATTAAGTCTGGAAAGTTGGCTAATTTCTCCATGACTAATCAGGAACAGGCCATAATTTTCTAGTGTTGTGGAGGGTCGGGGAGGGCCAGGCAAGGCCAGACTCTCTCCTTGTCAAGGCGTGGACATGCGCTCCCGTCTCTCCTCATGCATCCCTTCCAGTCCTTTCCATGGGTAGGTCTGGAGCGGGATTCTCTGCGCAGACTGCTGCAGTAGGGAGAAGGAGAATGCATTGGCTCAGGCCTCAGTACTTTCAAGACTGGCCTTTTCCCAGCTGGCTCCAAAATATTTGGAAGAGACAAAGACTCTCCCAGTGGGACATTCTGTGAACAAAAGCACATAAGAAACCATTACTTCCTAAAATCTCATCGTATTAGGATGCATTTGAATTTTCATGCTCTGCACCAACCTGACAAGCTTGAAGAAAAAACTTACTCATTCCTGCTCCACCACCCCCATTCTTTTCAAATGCAACACCTGTGACACATGCCCTGGCACCGGCTTTGTTCCCTTTTGATCCCTAGTGATTTCAGCACCTCCGCCCATTTATCAACAGTGGAGACTCGGTGGTCCCAGACAACTCGCTTTTCCTCTCTCTCTCTTTAGGCTGCCCGAGATGGTTCCCTGTTCCTTGCCCCCCACTTTTCCCATTCATTTTAAGCTGACCCTCTAGTGGAAAATGAAAGTGAAAGAGTAGAACGTCTTTAAGATATACAAAAGCGAGGGAGGGTAACCAAGAATGAGCTAAATCTAGGCTGCTCATCTCTCTGGGCTGTATCCAGTCACTGTATTAATAGATTTTTTAAGGCTGTTCCCTGTTTTCACTCCTACCTTTGTTTACTCTGAAATCCAAACTGGAATGGGAGGGAAATACAATACTTTACTCATTTCTATGGAGGAATTCATCAAATAGGGCAGAACAAAAATGAGCAAAAAATCCTTTCTTTCCATTCTTTAATCTCTTTACTCTCAAAATCCTAACTCTTCCATTTTATACTAAATTGCAACTGAAATCAATCTGTCTGTCTGTCTTCTCAATTCCTATGAAAAAAAATCTGTGGAAAGTCCTTAGCATAATGCCCATAATAATGTCAGCTATTATTATTCTTATTACTATGTGCCATAATTTTAATACTATAGCTTTTTGTAGGACTCCTAAGTTGCTTTTATATCAATCCTACTTCCTGAAGACATAATTGTGTGTTTTCATTATCAATAGTAAATTGTAACAAGGCAATTACATACTTGTGCTGAGTAGACTTGCTTCCATAGCAGGGAGCTGTGAAAAAGGGTAGTCTTGAATTTTTGCAGAAATTTGATGAAATATACGTAGGCTTTTAAAGACATTTTATTCCCTATATTTTGTCCCTCTAGACTTTGTGGATTTGAACCATTCTATGATGAAAGAGGCGATCAGTTCATGTTCAGGAGAATTCTGAATTGTGAATATTACTTTATCTCCCCCTGGTGGGATGAAGTATCTCTAAATGCCAAGGACTTGGTAAGTGTGACTAAAGCAAAATGAAATAAATTCATTTTAACTAACTAATAGGCAATGTTATGTTTAAAAATTTGCCCCTATTAATATCATTTTTCTTTTCAACTTTAAAGTACTTGTAATAAAATAATGCACATTAATACATTTTCCTTTTAGATAGTAAAAATAGATATTTTTTGACTCATCATTATCTGAATTATCACAAATTACAATTATTGCAGTGTTAATGAGCTTTTACTACATCTTCAGTATAGAGCCTTGCTTATGAAGAAAGCTGTGCTACGTGAATCCAAACAAAATTTAAACAGAAGAATTCTGTTTTAACATGGCTTTCTATTGCCTAGATTTAGATATACTTCCAATAAAGAAATGTTGCTTCCTGAAATTTAATTCAAACTTACGAAAGTATCTTCAGAGCAATACAAGTCCCATTATGTATCATTGGCATTATAAAAAAGTTCCACTGTATTAATAGTGCATTTTGTTTGTTTGTTTGACAGTGCACCTCAATATTAGCAGAATTGCTAATATTGGAGTTTATTTGCATTCAAGAAACACACACCGGCTGAGGAGGTGGTTCACCTCTTCTAAAATAAAGAGGATGCTAACATGGGACTGAAATGTTCATCATCAATTCTCTAGAGAAAATCCACATAGAAATAATCCAGAACTGACTTTTGAATAACAGAAGGTTAGATCTCCAAGGGATCTTAGGGGTCATCTAGTCCCCCCCTGATTTTAAACATGAGTGTGATAAAGAGTAGAGAGGTGAAATGACTGCCAAAGCTCACACAGCTTCCAGGCAAAAGGACAGTACTAGGACTGGTTCAGGTTTCCAGACACTCTGTCCGGTGCTCTTTTGCCTTCAAGCATTTCTTGCTACTCTCTGCATTTTCTCATGGAACTGATCCCTGAGAGCCCATGGCTTTTCCAGCGTGACTGCAAAGAGAGGGACAGTGTATGAGATGGGTAGATATGTCATCCCAGCTCCTCCCTCAAGACAGATGCCATGCTCCGAAACATCTCTTGAATCCAGCCACTTCTCTACACCTCCACCACCTCTGTCCCAGTCCAGGCCACCATCCTCTCCCACCTGGACCACTGCTACAACCTCTTCCGTAATCTCCCTGCCTCTTCCTGTGCCCTTCTCAAATACGGCTCCACACAGGCTCCAGAGGGATGGTTTTATAAATAAATCACATCATGTCACTCCCCTGCTTTAAGACTCTTAGGATACAACCCGAAATCCATAACAAGATCTGCATGGCACTGCCTGGTCTGGAGCCTGCCGCTGTCTCCCATGCCTTCACTAGCTCCATAGCCCTCATTTTTGCTACTCTTCACTCGAGTGCATCAGACTTCCACTTCCTCAGCAGTGTGGCTCCTGATATTGGCCACTGCTCTTTCTTCTGCTTTGTAATGTTCTCTCCCCCTTCCTCCCCATCACACACACACACACACACACACACACACACACACACACACACACCCCTCTTTGCCTGGGTCACTGTTATCCTCCAGCCCTAGCTGCCACTAGACATCTCCTGGGAGGCAAGGTCACCTCCTCCTCCACTCCCTCCCTCCCACAGTTGGTTCCTTCAGCCACATTATTCCTTTGCCCCCTGTACCTCCCCTTTCATAGCAGTCATCACTTATAGTTACACATTCAATGGTCTTCTTTAATTAGATTATAAGCTCTGGAGAGGGCAATGCATGTGTGCTCAGATCTTAGTACTATTAGTAGATAGGCATATAGTGCAGGCTCCATAAATGTTCCTTGAATGAAACAATGAATCAGAAAATAAACCATGGAATTTTAGAGTCTGACACATCTGGATTCAATTGCCCCCTTTGTCATGACCTAGAAGTGTGACCTTGGGCTTATTAGCTAACCCCTCTATCTATGCTTTGTTTTCTCATCTAGGATGATAACGGTACCTATCTCTAGGTTGTTGTGAGAATTAAGGGACCCAGTGCATGTTAAACTAGCACCAACTAACTCTGCTCTCTACAAATCCAGTGTCTTTAGCCCAAAGGTACAGAGCCTACAGAAAGGACATGAAAAGAGAACCAGATAATACTGATTCCTTATTTTGACTTGCCGCCTGATTTCGTTAGCCTGTGTTCACTTCTTCTTAGAGTTCGACAAGACCTTAGACCTAAAATCATCCAAAGCTCCTCATTTTACGGAGGAGCAGCCAAAGTCCAGAGAGACTGACTGTCTGGGAGGCATCACAGTATAGTGGCCACAAGATGAGCTCTGAGGTAACACAGAGCTGAGTTTGAATACAGGCCCCACCACTTACAAGTCGTCTGACCTTAGGCACACCACTAAGTCTTTCTGAACTTCCTTCCATCCCTCACTTATGAATTGGTACTAATAGTTCCAAATGATAAGGTTATTAAAAGGATTGAACACTTTTTTAGAAACTTTTATATGCATCAAAAATGCATTTGCAAGGAATTAAGGGAGAAATGAGATCTTGTAAGAAAAGGGTCTGGGGAGTGTTCATAGGCACTCATTTCATATGTGTGTCTAGGTCTAGGGTCACTAAAGTAGGCAGAGGCATAACCGGGGCTTGTACACAACTGCTGGCTCCAAATAGTCTCTACTTACACCAGGTCACCGCTACTGAGCCCAGAGCCAGGGATTACTTCATTTGTTGACTTTCCTGGCAATTTATAGTCTGTTCATCCTCACAAGCAGGAGTAAACCTCCCAGAACAGGCTGCCAGTTGGTTGGTTTCAGTCCTTGAAGCAAATCATGCCCTCAAGCCACTGACTTCTTTACTTTGATTCTGAAATGGCTTTTAAGCTCAAGCTTATTCCTTCAAGTACCCTCAAGGGATTAGAGAGAAAGATCTAGAAACCTCAAGATAGAATAAGATAGTATTCCATAGGGGCTGGGATACTACCCCTTTTGGTTGCCATTTAATCCCACAGAAAGAATGAAGAAGCATGAATAATTCCATTACTGTGGAGATGTATTTTAAGTTCTGAATTCTAGGTGACGGTGAGGTGCAGCCTAGAATGATCAGATGCTGTTTCTGCCTTCAAAGAACTTCTCGTCCACAGGCAAGCAAGGCCCTGTTTCTTTGACTTCGGCTGGAAAGCAGTCTGCCAGTTTGGGGTCTCAGGTGGTACACACGACTGTCTTCTGAGACTCCCTCAGCTACTGCTACCTGAAGCTGTTCCTACCCACAGTGACCTCTGAGGGCTTAAACAATTTTTTAATGAATATTTACTGTTATTGAATGTATAATTACTGCTAGGGAAATAAAACGAGACCTAGAAGTTCACAAGCTGAGGGCAAGCCAGGTCACCATAAAAATCTCCCTAAGTCTCATGGTTCTTTATCATTTCAGGTCAGAAAATTAATTGTTTTGGATCCTAAGAAAAGGCTGACTACCTTTCAAGCTCTCCAGCACCCGTGGGTCACAGGTAAAGCAGCCAATTTTGTGCACATGGATACCGCTCAAAAGAAGCTCCAAGAGTTCAATGCTCGGCGCAAGCTTAAGGTAAGATAGCATATTTTTGTTTTGTTTTTTAAGGAAAAAATTCCAGAGACTTCTCTATCTTGAGTTCTCAATGATAGCTCTACCATTCTTCATCTAATGCTATTTATTATTCATCTTCTATGGCCCCAGGGGAAAATCCTGCTTTGAAATCCCAAAAATACTGACACGGAGCCACTTATAGTTTTGTTATCCTCTCATAAGAAATTCATTATTAATAAAAAAGAATGTGTCATATGTTGAGATTGACTCGCCAAATATATTATTGCTGCTTCTCATCTAATCAAAGTGAACTGCTTGAACAGCATTTTTCAAGAAACTGGTGTTTATCCAGAAAGTTGTTTTCTTTTTGTATATGTCACAATTGGGAAATAATTTTTGAAACTGTATGTGGTAATGTAGATAATTATTATACTTGACAAAAATTAAGATGATCTAAATGATATAGAAAATTATTCATCAAAGTACATCTACTTTTTTATAATACATATGGAACAGAGATTTGGTGCTTTTCTGTTACATAATGGTGTTTAGGACTAGCTGTGTAAGCTGGCAATCTCAGAAAGCAGCTGGGGGTTAAAAATCGACTCCTAGTCAACAATTGCTCACAGGCTGATCCAGATTGAGTAGATCTGGAGGGATCCATGATCAAACTAATCTGAAATACCCTGGATTAAATAATGTTGACTTAACCTAGGATTTCTCAAGATAATTTGGCCATGTAACTCTTTAATCCCCATAATAACTGCTAACATCCATGGAACTAGTGTTCCATGAAACAAATACTTTGGGAAACACAGTCTAAAATTTTTAAAAACTGGTTATCCATGGATAAACACATTTACTTAGGCTTTCGATTGTCCAGATAATTAAATACACTAATTTGAGATTTAAAAGGTTTTGCTGTTTGCTCTCCAAACAAGTTTTCATTCAGCAATCTAGCAATAATATACTTTGGAAGATTGAACACTAACCTATAAATCAGACTCCCTAAAAGCAAAGTTGGCGTTGAGCTCTCATTTGGGACTTTAAGTGGAGGTAACACTGACTGACACTTTCCTATTTCCTATCAGGCAGCGGTGAAGGCTGTGGTAGCCTCTTCCCGGTTGGGAAGTGCCAGCAGTAGCCACAGTGGCATCCAGGAGAGCCAGAAGGCTAGCCGAGACCCATCTCCAATCCAACACAGCAATGAGGACATCAAAGCTATTCCAGAAGGAGAGAAAATTCAAGAAGATGGAGCCCAAGCAGCAGTTGAGGAGGCAGAGGCTGAGCTGATGAAGGTGCAGACCTCCGAGGAAGTTAAAGATGCAGATATAAATGTTGAAAAGGCCCCCAAGATGGTGCCCACGGCATGGGAGGATGGGATAAAGGTGGCCGGCCCGGAAGTAAAGGAGGGCAGTGTAGAGGAGAAAACTTTGGAAGAAGCAGCAGCCCCCAAACAAGGGCAAGAAAACCCTGCTGTGGGATTGGGAATTCCACAGCAAGATGTGATCCTGCCAGAGTACTAAGTCGGCTTCCTTCAGATATGGAAGCCAAACCCCAGCATTTTATGTACTTTGTCCTTCAGCAAGGAAGGTGTGGAAGCATGATATGCACTATAGTGATTCTGTTTTTGAGGTGCAAAAAAATACATATATACCAGTTGGTAATCCTAACTTCAATGCATGTGACTGCTTTATGAAAATAATAGTGTCTTCTATGGCATGTAATGGATACCTAATACCAATGAGTTAAATTTGAAATTGCAAGTAAACACAAAATTACACTTAAAAACATACATTTTCAGCAACCAGTGGCACACATTTGAAGTGAATAGTAGCAAATTATTTTTGCTTTGAAAACCTAGCCATCCTACATCCTTTAGATTTCTTCACAAGGCAGTAATTCCTTTGAACTACCGCTCAGCTAATACTAGGTAGTGCTATGAGACATGGTCCCATGATTTCTCATTCGACTTTTTATCATTAATGTGTTCAAACTGTTTATGAGGAGATGATTGTAGGTAATAGTTGTACAGTATGTGCAAAAAAAAAAAAAAAATTCCACTTCCAATGGTAAGAAATTGAAGCACACTTTTAAGGGCCATGAAACCATATGCCCCTAAAGCGTATATGGAGAATGCTTTTTTATTTTATTCTTCCTTACATAGACTATATTAATAATAACCAAAATGTTCTATTGTAACATTCTGCCATTTTACAACCCTGGAGAAAGTATTTTGCAAACTCATGCTCGGTTTCACCTGCTAAGTGAGACATATGCCTAGTTTCATTCTTTCCTTCACCTGCTGTCCAATAAATAAGATGTCCTTCTGATGGACAAAACTTCAGGGAGAATAAAGAAAATTAGGGAAGAAAAGGAGGCAAGATCGGTATCTAGACTGAAGATAAGATTGATGACTTTTCATTTTCCAGATATAATTGTATTTATTTGTGAATTTATACAACCTGACAAATAGGAACATTTTAATGGATAATCTCTATAATTACTGAGTTTCAAATATTCAGAAAAATCTATCCTGCAGGTTGGTGCCAAAATATATAAATAGAGTAGGAATAATATTCCATTATAAGATCATTAATTATCCACTTTACTAGAATAAGGAAACATTATTGTTTATTAGAAAACCCTTTTCTCTCCAACTCATGGCTATCTAGATATACTGCTTATGAACTAAAGATATTTATGAAAAGCTATTATATCTTTTTCTCAAATTTGGAACGGAAGCACTCATATTTTACAATGTAGTTTTGGAAATGTCCATGTCAAAAAGTTTAGTAAAATGCAACTTTTTATTTACTTTAAAAAGCAAGCAAAAACCAAAATAAAGAAAAAAACACTGACTTTAAATCAGACTCCTGAGAAGCTAGAATATTAGACCTAATATTTATTATGATTTTTCTCCAGAATAAATATAGTTTTTCTTTGACTTTCATAGGAATGCTTTTCCCTTATAGAAATTGTACTAAGTCCAAGTATCTCAAATTTATTTTTAGGTTGAGTTGAAATGAACATTTTATCAAGTTAATTATGTATTATTTTTAGTGGGTTTTCTTAATTTTAAAAAATAATTATTTTCAAACACCAAAATAAAGATGATAAATATGACCATCACATAAAAATCTTCATCACAAAAAAAGAGATCTTAAATTCTTTTGGTTCTTCCTCAAAACTATTAAATTGGAAAATGAAATTAAATCTCTGATTTCTGGAGGCAGTTGGACCTCAGTGGACATTCTGCTTTCCAAGCACAAATCCTCCTTTACTACTATTCTCACGAGAAGAAAACAAGATAGGATTTCTTATCTTCCACAGTGTAGGGATCTGACAGGTCACACTGACGTGGAGGCCCTGAAGGGGCACATCATTCATCTGGGCTCAGATTATTATTTGTTTTATTTTATTTCTACTATCTAGTAAAGAGCACTTATCCTCTTTTTCCCTCTTTCCTTCCTTCCTCCTTTAATTATTCCCTCTCAAAATTTTGGCTGTTTTAAAGGGCTCACTATTTTTAACCTTTAAAAATGCCTCTTGATTAAGTATTAATATTAAGATTTCCATTTAAGAAGATTAATATCCTGGTGTACTTTTCCCCATGAGACTTAACAGATGTATGTGATAAATGTCCCATATATCAGAAGGGGGAAGAAGAGAGAAGAAAGGGGTCTTGTTAGAAGGTGGCAATTAGTTGGAAGATCAGTACACAGCATCCCTCCCAGCCTACACCCATATTGTTCCAAAGGCAGTTGTTATATCATTCCAGCACCAGGGTGGACCGCATTCATTGGCCCTGTGGACTAGAGAAACAGCATTGCAAATGCCAGGGCCAAGTGTGTTTTAGAATTTACCCGTTTAAATAAGTGTGCATGGCTGTTCTTTGGTGAATACTCAAGAGTGTCTTGGCAATTTCCTCTATCTTTTTTTAACCTGTAAACTATATTCTCTAAAAAAAAAATGGGGTTTTAAAATTTTGACTCCTCTGTTAAAAATTAAGTCCTGGTAATGCCTGCATAGTGACTAATTTAGTAGTTTCAGTGGGAAACAAGTCAGACTTTTGCAAAAATTGGTCATTTCAAAGTAGTCAAGGATTTCATATGAATACACCCTAAGTTAGGATAATACTGTTAACATTTTTGAAAGAACAGCTACTGTTTATATTGCTTGTTAAAATGGGATATATTATCTATCTCAAAGATTACTTAGCAAAATAATGGTAGACAAATAGAGATAATCTGAGAAAATATTTTATAAGATTACTCCTAATTGACAATATAGTCACAATGCAAAGGAATAAAAGAAATTTCAGCAAAGAACAGTAAATTACATTTTATATTTTAGAGCTGACAATTATCACATTACATTATTGGTTTTTATTTTGAGATAAGTTCAGATATATAGCATAAACTAGATTTTTTTTTTACTATGAAGGACAATCTTGAATTATTTTCCCCATTAAAAAGTCTAATTGGAATCCTGGTCACTTTTCAAAAACATTAAGAGCTCATTTGTCCCAGGGATGCATAAATAGGGTAAAAATTAGAATAATATGGTTGTAGAAGTTATTGTCCAGAACAAGTGCTGTCTAGTATAAATATAATGCAAGCCACATATGTAATTTTAAATTTTCTATTAGCCACATTTTAAAAAATAAAAAAGATAAAATTATAGTATTTTAATATAATACATCCAAATTATTATATCAATATGTAGCCATTAATAAAAACTAACAAAATATTTTGAATTCTCTGTTTTTATACTAAGTTTTTAAAATCAGGACTGCATGTTACACCTTTGGTACATCAAGTGCTCAGTAGCCACATGCAGCCAGTGGCCAGCATATTAGCACGGTCTAGAATACTTCTGATTTTAAGCACAGTGACATTTGAATTTCTATGTTTAGATTTGAGCTGCCTCAGTTTTCACATTGATGAGTTGGTGGAAGGCCAAAAAGAAAATGTTTCAGAAGTGTTATAGACTAGATAAAAAGCTATTGGCCACTCCTGATCATTCATGTGCTTCAGAAGAAAAGTGTTGCCCAGCATGCCTTCAAAGAACAATACTTTCCTGGGCATTGCTAAGTTATCTAGTGACCTCAGTCCCTCTGATTCCTCTTTGGGCCGTAGAATCTTGACTGCAGCCCACAGTCTCCTAAGTACTGCCACAAAGCCAGTAGTATTTTTGCTTACCAAAACCTACTGTCAGTCAAACAGTGTCTCTATTCAGGAAAGACTGCATATAGAATCTGGTTTTGTAGGCCTGGACTAAGATGGACATCATCCTTGTGTTACAGGCAATATGTCTTTCTAGAAATCTACTGGATCATACCAAATTTGCATGATGAAGATTGTATGATGATGGTGATATCGTGCCAGTTTCCCCCAAGATGGGAATATAATCATGGCCTGGCATTTTTTTACATTAACCTTAGAAGGATTTAATCAACACTGCCATTGCACATGGATTCAAAAAAAGACTCTCAAGGTTCTATTGTCATTTTTAGTGGCAGACTTAAAAGGAAAGGAACAGTTTGCCTGTCATTATGACCTCAGTTATCTAGTATTTTAAAAATTTTTGTAATTTAGAATGTTTGGCGACTGCTATGCCCAGTTGCACATGCAAGGGTGGGGTGCCTAGAGGCTGAAGATAGGGAAAGAGCCATTTAGTTTCATAATTCAGTTTTTATTGCACAGAAGCAGCTGGTTGCATTTCAAATTGGAAAAAGAAAAGTAAATGCCAGAAAAGGCAAAGGATAAAGTTAGTAAACCATTTATTCTGTTTTAGGATTGTTCTTGCAAAGCAAATTAAAAAAAAAAAAGGTCAGCAAAGTGAATCAGCACTAGAATTTTCTTGATGAAGGTTGATGCAATATATAATTGACAAATATATAGAGCAGAGTCAATTATATAATTACAATGCCATTACGTAATTTATTTGTCATTGCAGAATATTCAGTCTGGTTATCTAGGTCTACTTTAGATGGTGCAAAGTTTCCAGACATTTACCTACATAAAAGGATTTGTAATATTGTAATTACCGCCTATTAGGCCATATTCCAATTTCCTGAATGTTCATCACTGGTATGTCCCTGATCAGGGTCATTGCTAATGTTTAAAACTGCTTAATTGTTAGACTGTGTCTGGAGTGTTTTTTTAAATGTTTATGCACATGTAATTTCAATATTGATATTATAATATTCATAACTACATAAGCAGAAATGTACCCAATGATTTTCTATAAAAATTGTTTTCAAAGTCCTTTTATTCCCCTGACACACTCAGGGTGAGTTTCTATCTCCTTGACACATAGGAAAAAAAAATAGAGTAAGAGAGACTGCTGGAGTGATATCATCTACCCACCCATGGTAATGAAGTTCAGCATTTCCTCTTTTTACATTTTGACCTACTGACGGCAAGTTTTTGTTATTACTACTCCTTGTGGATATTATCTGAGATCACATAATATAACTTCAACTCATAAAGCCCAACCATTTCTATACTTATCTTGGAGAGCAATAACAAACTTGATTAAATTATGTTTAAGATTCCAATTTTCATAAATGCTCTGTGATACACTTGGATGATTTGATTGTGTAATTGTGACTTCCTTCAAGACTCAGTCTGTTCCCTGTCATCTGGTTCAGAGTTCCACTGGGGACAAGATAGAAGCCTTGCCATGAAAGTGAACCACCGGACTCCTTTGCAGGAATCAGACACCGCTCTAGAGAAGATTCCAGGCATCCGACCTGGTTGAGTTCCAATGAGCCAAGTGGGAGAAAATCTCTTCCCATGCTCTGATTGAAAGTGATCGTGTTTGAATATTGGTATATTGTCATTGGCCAGTAATGGAGAAACGAGATATCACCAATCATTTGTTCTTTCCCTGTCTTCGTTTGCCTCTCCTAGATCAATGTTTTGTTTCAGCCCTATGGCCATCAGTCTCACCCTCTAGGACTGTGAGGTCCTCTAACGTCCTGGCAGGAGCATCCCAGACTGAAGAAATGCAGGGTCCTTGGTGGCCCAGAATTTAGTTGGAAACTCTAAATAGCAATGCTAAGACTGTAAAATCACAACGTTCTTTTAAATAGTTGTATTCAGCTCACTTTGAAGATTGACCTGGAAAACTCATAGATGTGAAATAGTTATATCCATTTAATTTTTGCTGTGATTCATCGTGTCAAAAATGACATTTGATTTTCAATCAGACTGAATAATAATCTTTATTTTCCATTTAAAAGATTATTTTGGGCTACTCAAATACAATAGACTTCATATTAGAATTTTTGAAAGCTGTTGTTCTCCCTAAGCTCTCTCCCAACTCTGTGAATGATAATCAGTTTGTGAATGATAAAAGTTTACTAGGTTTGTCCTTTCTTTGTCTTTTCCTTGATAGATGAATAGTACTTAATCTGTTTTGTAAAGGATACAATTAAGTATGACTATAAATTGAAAACTATCATTTCATATCATTTCCTTTTAACCTGACCTATTTTATATGCCTACAATATAGTTAATATACAATAGCATAGAGTGCAAATAGCATATTCATAATTTAAGAACTCATTTTTCTGTTCATGGCACCCTTAGTCTCAGGAGTATTTTAATGGTCACCTATAAGCCAAAAGAATGCTCTAACATGTCCATTTATTAAGTAATTAGGTCCAAACAGCATAATAGTAGTCCTTCATTCCATGTCTGACAGAAGTTGCTATGTTTCTCTCAAAATTTTAAAATGTTTTGTGAGTTCAGTGAGTGGGAACAGCTGACTTAGGGGTGTAAGTAATTCCTTATGACCAATGAAATAAGGTTATAGGCAAAAGGGATTATTAATAAACAAGTTAGTAATTCCTTATGACCAATGAAATAAGGGTATAGGCAAAAGGGATTTTAATAAACAAGTTAAAGGCTAATATTGATACTCTCATTTGTTTGAATGCCATCATTTTTTTATTTCTGGTCTTTGAGATATACATATAAAACTTAAGTGTGTATTTTTTTAAAAAGTAATTTCCATGTAATTCCCCAAGGAACTAAATTTAAATCTCCAAAGAACAAGTTTTTAGGAGTCAGGCAAACTGTGATTCACAGAGCAAATCTACCAAAGCCCCATTGTTATTGGAACACAGCCTTGCTCACTTATTTATGTATTGTTTGTGGCTTTCATGCTACCCAGAGAGAGTTGAGTACTTTCAACAGAGACTATATGGCCTGCAAAGCCCAAAATGTTCAGCTGGACTTTTACAGAAAAAAAAAAAAAAATGACCCTGAGTTTTCATGGCACCCATGCATTTTTAATGACCTCTAGGAATACAGATTACCATACTCCAGCTTTCTTCTCCTTAGTTTAAGGTTCTTATTCCCATTTACTTCTTAGGAAGTCATGAAAATTTTGTTTTATATTACAGATGGTCTCACAACAAAAATTGTGCTGGAGATACAACTTAGTGAAATTTCCCCTACAGAACTAAAACTTCAAAATTGCATCATTTTTGAAAAAAGAAATTTAGAGCATGAATTGAGTTGGTTGAGAGTGGAATTTAAAAGATTTCTAGCACTTTGAGCATATTTTAGAAATCTGATCCTTGTATTTAAAATCATGTAAATGACATTTTCACTGGCATTTGCTCACATTTAAGTCAATCTGCAGCTATTTCTTACTAAGAAATAGTAAGAAATTTTGATTCTGAATCTCTCACAATGTTCTGAAGTAATTTGTATCAATTGGATTTTCATTACTCATTTTTAAGAAATAATGCACTTTATTATGTGGCATTTTATGACAATGACTTTCTCATCAATAGCTCAGGGAACATGCAAACAGCCAACTCTCTTATGCAAGAAAGCTACTTTCCAATCCCATGCTTTTCTGAGTGTTATGTAATTCATTTCTTTGAAAAGAGAGATCCTTGAGTAAATGCTTTCCTTTACTTTTCTTATATATTTAGAAATCCAAGAAGGGCTCTTCTCTTAGTCTATTTTTGTCACAGAGAAATTCTTCATTCCAAAATATCTGCCTTAAGGGAAGCAGGTGACCCAGATATTGAGAGAAACATAGGCATTTATGACCTTTGTGTTTCAGTTTGACATTGAACATCTGTAGTCCAAAGGTTGCAAATGAGATATTGTGTAGAAAACCCATTATAAGTTTATCATTAGGAATCCCTAAAATTATATCATGACTCTAAATAATATGCTGTTTTCTTTAAACTGTTGCAACAATCAATAATATGATATAGCTACTGGGATACACTATAGAACTCAGGAACAAAAGATATGAATCTTCTGCCAGCTTCTCGTGGTTGTATGTAGGAGAAAGACCTTACTGGAATAGAAGAGGGAAAAGATGACAAAACATAGATTAGGATTCCACATTCCCACCTACACATCATCTTGATTGCTCAGTTTGAAGATAGTCGTTGATGGACTTAAATACCTTAGAAATGAATAGACCAAAGTCAATAGCTAATTTTCCTCCCAGAAACTAAACAGCATAGTTTAGGAGATATGAGGCCTATACCCCAAGCGCACTTAACAGAAATGATCTACTAATTTTTAAGCTTCTCAGGAGTAGCCCATTCCAGGAACCCATTTTCCCAATTAGCTTTTACCGAGAAACTATTATCTGCAATGGAGGAGTCAGAGATGAATTAAACCCAGTGCTATCCTCCAGGAGTGAACTTTGTAGTTGGAGAGAAAAGCCAAGTGTACACATACAGGCTGTGCTAAATCTAGGCAGATGATAAGCTCTAGGGATGGACAGAGAGAAAAGCTTCCTTATACCAGGAATAATCAAGGAAGCTTCATGGAAACACAGGCTGTACGTGAAGGATGAGGAGAATCTTTGCAGGTAGGGAGAGGGTAGCGGGTATGTCTGGCTGAGAACTGGCCTGAACATAGAGAGTGGAGAAATGCAAGGCAGAAGTGAGGGAACAATACTGAGTGTGAAAGGCTGAAAACGCACAGGGAAGTGTTGCTAAGTGTGCAGCAGAATCTCAGATCTTGTGAAAAGTTGAATTAGACCTCCTTGCTCCTTTCTTATTCTGGGTAGATGCATGTGCAGCCTTTCCTCAGAGCATCTAGCCCTATTAGCCCTGTGTTCTACATACTTGCCTAATCTGGTGTGGTGTTTTGTTTTGTTTTTTTTAAGAGACAAAAGTGTTGCTCTGTTGCCCAGGCTGGTGTGTAGTGGCACAATCATAGCTCACTGCAACCTCGAACTCCTGGGCTCGAACAATTCTCCTGCCTTAGCCTCCTAAGTAGCTGGGCCCATAGGCATGTGTCAGCATGCCCAGCTAATTTTTTAATTTTTGGTAGAGACAAGGCCTCTCTATATTGCCTACGCTGGTCTTGAACTCCTGGTCTCCAGTGATCCCTCCTCAGGCTCCCAAAGTGCTGGGATTACAGTGTGAGCCACCATGTCCAGCCTGGTGTGTTTCTAAATAGAATAAAAATCATCCAACACATCAAAGATATTTTTGCAATTCACCAGGTTAAAGCAAAGCCTCAGTCACTGAAAGCAAAAACTGCATTGGCCAGGTCTCCACTGACAAAACAGTAAATGACGATAGTGATTATCTGAGTAAATTTTATAAAACTCCTATTTCTGAAAAACTCCCTGTGACGCCAGAAAATCACCTGCTTGCTAAAGCTTTGCCAATGGAGTCCCAAATCAAGGTTACTGCTGTCATAGTTATTCCAACCCTTTAAGTTATCTGACCTGAAAGGGCAATCCCCACAGGACTTGTGGTAGAATTCTGCCTCGAAGTTGAGATTTCAAAAGGCAGCCTGTACAATGCTAAGTCTCAGACAACAAAATTTAAAATTATCAGAACTTATTTCCCCAGACATCAAGCTGGTCCTGTCAAGTCCTTCCTTCTTCATCCATTCTTTTTGTCCCTTCACGTACTCTTCTGTAAATTCCTTTTTATATCACTCATTGCAGGCAGAATTATTAGATCCGTCTGCAAGAAACATTTTTTTCCGAAACATCAGAAAAGCAATTAGACATTAGAAACCAATTAGAATCAGATTACCGTATGTATACTTTTAGTTCTCTTGACACGTTGTTTATTTTAGATAATGTCTGTGATTAGTGAATGGCTGCATTATTCCTCAGGACAAATAAAATGAAGGAAGATAGGGACAGAGACTATCATCTGATTGATGGAAGAGAAGCTAAGAAGTAGAGACACTGCGAGGGTACAGAAAACATAGTTTAGCAGGCACTGGGAAAGGAAAACTTCCCATGAGGGCTTTTCAGGCCATGAGACATTATCTGGGATGGCTTTTCTTGTCATTCTTAGAGAAATTTGTAACCCTGGGTTGTGGAAAGCTTTCTGGACTACGAGATATAAGTGGCTCAATAGCAGCATCGAAATTTAGATTAATGGGATACCACTGCATATAGGAAACCTACATCTCCAGTAGTTTAGACTGCAAGTCATTAGCCAAAAACAAGAGCATGTAGGATCTGGAGGACAAAGTATAAAAATTTTGGTTTACACAGCCAAGATTATAGGCTACCTTCCAAACTTCTAATTGAAAGGCACTGAAAAAGGAGCCGTGAACACTTCATTTTAAAACCTGTCAAAATGGTGCTATTGACTCCTTAATATAAAGATATATTACAATATTTTTTAGGTAAACATATTAAGTCTGGTCAGATCATAAATGTAAATACAGAAAATGTTTATAGAGAATTCATCAAAACCACGCCCATTTTTGTAGAGATGGAGTCTCGCTATGTTGCCCAGGCTGGCCTCAAACTCCTGGCCTCAAGCAAGCCTCTCACATCAGCCTCCTAAAATGCTGGGATGACAGGCTGGGATTACAAGTCAGTAGTGGTGACGGACCAGTGAGTTCCCATTTCCTACAGATGGGACACAACAATCACTGGCTCTCTTAGCTGCCCAAAGCCTAAGGCAGACAACATGAGAGCTCACTGTGGTTTCTTCCTGGATTCAGGTTGGACAATCCAATTAAATGATTAAGGATGTTTGTTTTTTTCTTGGTGTTTCCCAGGAACTTGAAGAATATGTGACATTAGCAAAAATGGATGTTGGTAGATTAAATGTGGAAATCAATCTTTGTGAGGGCCGATGTTACTTAGTGTAAATTCACTCAGAAGTGTCAGTACATGCCAAAAGAAGTCTATACCTTGCTGCTGGGAAATTTGTAAAGCAATTTGCATGTACAATATAATAAATCGTCTAAGAACCCACCAAAACTTTGCATTCTGTGATTTGAAATGTTACAATTTAAGAGAGACACAATGGATATTTTTTTAATATCTGAAATCATTCCTTGACTCATTCCTTTAGTGTTTCCCTATTCTCTCAGATAAAATTAGACTTTGAGTTTCATAGCATTAACACTGAGTGCTCAAATATTTACTTTTTATAGAGTAAAATTCAAAAATCCCTAAGTTAAACGGCGACATTAGTAATCATTTAATCCAACAAATTCACTTTATTAGAGTTATTACACCCAGAGAGGTAGTAGCTTACCTAAGGTCATAGTAGCTGAGAAAGGACTAGAACAAGGTTGCCCATCTCCCAATCCAGTGCTCTCACTACCATTCAGGCTGCTATAACAAAATACCATAAACTGGGTGGCTTATCAACAACAATTTATTTCTGAAATTTCTAGAAGTCCAAGGTGAAGGCACCTACAGATTTGGTATCTGAGGATGGCCTGCTTCCTCACAGAGGGTGCCTTGGCGCTGTGTCCTCACTTGGGCCTCTTTTATAAGGGCACTAATCTCATTTATTAGGGTAAACTAATCATCTCCCAAAGCCCCCACCATCACCTTGGGGGTTAGGATTTCAACATACACATTTTAGGGGAACACAAATATTCAGACCATAGCACCATACTTTTTTAAAAAATGAGGACAATAACTCCCTATTTGTTTAAGCCACTTTGTAGTCATATTTTCTATTACACACTACCCACAGCATCCCCAGCTGCTTTCTTGTATCATAGATCATGAGCGTCCTTGTAATTACATTCAGTTTTTTTCAACTCTAAAGGAAACTATCATAATTCCTAAGCAAGTTACCATAATTATTTGAATATTACTACAAGGGCAGAATACATTCATCATTTGTTCTGGATATATAATAGCAAAGATTCAGCAGTATTGTAGCTAATATTATAGCATGTGCGTTGTTAACTTTATATTCCAGGTTTTTTGTTTTTTTTTTGTAAGAGGTCAGGAAGTTAAATTACAGACTTTAAATTCCGACATATGAAACCAAATATTTAGTCAGTTCTTAAGGTTAAAGTAACTTACACAGACAATATCAACAATCAATTATAAGAGTGTCTAGAAATTTTTATTCTGATATATTTTGCAGCAATTTAAAAATACACATTTATACTAATACATACTCATTAGTTTTATAAATATTCTAGTTTTACATATTGGTTCAAAAAAGAATTATAAACCTCTTAAAAAATAAAATCTCTACATAGTATAGCATTTATTGAATTGCCAGAGATGAATTTTAATATTTATACATGTAAAATCTTTGGAAACAATATAACAATGAAAAAACTTATAATGCCAACTTCTTGTGCTCTGGAATTAATCTAATGTTTATTCTATGCTCATGTCCCACCATCCCCAACTTCTAGAATTTGAGTAAGAAAGACATGGAAGATACACTGGACAAGCAATTACACAACACAGGTTCTAATGGAAACCTGGTCAAGTCCCTTAGCTTCTCTAGTTCTGTTAATTTATCTGTAGGGTTGGGATAGCCACACTATCCATTTCCTTAAAAGAAACTGGATTTTAACACCGACTCTAAGGATACTGGCATGTTCTTGAGTAAAGAGGTAAAACTTTCATCTACATCAAAGGGAATTACTCAGACCTAAAAGCTCAATAGATAATTAGGGGCTTAAATTGTGCAATGTTTTCCTATCTTCTTCAGTGGCAACCTCAATTATACAGTTTTTTAGCTTGAGATGTTAAATGAATTCAACCTGATTGTTGATAAAATGCCCTTTAGTGAGAAAAGAAAGAGAGAGGAGGGAAAGAAAGAAAAAAAAATTATATTAACTTAGAAATATTTTACACATAGAAATCTACAATTTCAAATATATCCAACCTCAATGAACACCGAAATGAAGAGATTTTTAACCTTTACAATCACTCTAATACTCTAGCAATTTATATCATAGATAACTACAAGAACACTAGATACTCATTTTTGCTTAGTATTGATTTGAACTTTAAGAATTAATCAAGAGTTATCAATACAAACTAATATTTCATGCAAAAGTATCACTTATAATATTTTTTCTTATACTAAACTAATTTGCTTAAAAATTGCTACTATGTACTGAAAATAGTACTATGCCAAATATTTCCTAAATACACAAGTTTCTAATACATATTACCTATAAAATACAGAAAATAATCAACCACATGACAAGGAAGATTATATTCATTTCAACAGCTGCCCTATCAAAAGTTAATTATATTTGAAGAAAAATACTTTTTGGCAATAATTTTTATTTTATTGACAACTATTAACTGATTTATTTCTAAAGTTCAGACATCCTATTGAAAGCTCTAGAGACTGGAAAAGATTTCTAGTCAAGATCCTAATTCCATGAAATTGTCTATTTCATCTTACAGCAAGACAAATTAATACATATTCTATAGAACTGTGCTATTCAATACAGTAGTCACTGGTCTCAAGTGACTAAGGAGTATTCAAAATGTGACTAGTCAAAATCAGTAAGATACACACTGGATTTCAAAGAAATAGTCTAAAAGAAGAATATTAGCTATCTCAATTTTTTTACATTGATTACATTTTGAAATAATAATTTTTTGGATATACTGAATTAAATAAAATATATTATTAAAATTAACTTCAGCTGTTTATTTTTTTTAATGTGGCTGCTAGAAAATTTAAAATTACATATATGGCTTACATTATGTTTCTATTCTACAGCACCGCTATAGAATTAGCAGACTCAATTATATGCTAATATCTATCCAAATCCACATTGTTAATTTTTTGTATCATATGGTATTTAACATATTTAATACATTATCACAAGATTCCTGAGTTTAGAATCATGTACACCTCTACTCTGAAAAACAAAACCAAACAAAACCTGCTGTAATCTTTTTCATCTTTATACTGACAACTGCAATAAACTTTGGTTAGATATGATACTGCAAAAAAACAAAGGGATCTTTTGGGGTGATGGAAATGTTCTAAAACTGTATTGCGGTTATGGCTGCACAACTCTATAAATGTACATAAAAATCACTGAATTATATACTTAAAATGGGTAAATTGTATATTATATAAATTATACCTCAATAAAGCTGTTTTTTAAAAAAAGTATGCAGCTAGAGCCCAGTAGATCTAAAGTGCCAACTACAAAATGCACATAAATTTCAGGTGATTCAAATATAATTTTTTAATTCATCATATGACTCAATTTTGCAACGAAAATTTTTCCATGAGGGTCATTTTACCTGCAGTGGATCCACATTCAACAGTGAATGACATTATCCCTTATTGGAGGTATACGTCAATAAGGACAAAGAGAACACTAAAGTAGCAAGAGTTGACAGTTTATTTGGCCTTAGGGGCACCCAGCTCAGGAAATAGTAGCCCTTATAGTAATGTATAGTCTTGTCACAAGTCCCTTACTCAAGTTGGGCACCCTTGGAATTTCACCATCCTCGACAGAATAATGGAGTATGGGACCTTCTACTCTATACTAATAAAAATAAATGAAGGAAAATAGACGAAGTCAAAACTAACATTTAACAATTTCCATAGGAAACTGAAGACTGAGTTTTCTTTCCCTATTGCAGAAGAAAAAAAGTAGCAGAGAAATCCAGTTATTCAAAAGTTCCAATTTAGAAAAGTATATTGGTAATTAATAAACTTTAATAATACAGAATCTTTTGTGCATTGCTTCTCTCAAATCTTGAGACAAATAATTTTTTGAGACAAAATATGAGATTATTTATTCATCATGAACACTATGTTGCTGCCACCTTTTGTTTTTTGAAACGTATCATCTTCAGTAGCAAAAACACAAAAACAAAAACAAAAAACATCTTCACCTTCCCACTTTGTCAAAATGAGTATGAAGAACTATGACTTATGCTTTCTTTACATTTTAGAAAATACAATAAAGTAAAACACAGATCAAACTTTCCTGCACTGAACCACTATATACTTCTGTGCATTTTGGGGTCTGTCTAACCCGTATTTCCAGGGCTCACTTTACCACTTATTAACCAAAAAAAAAAAAAAAACAGAAAAGAAACAAAGCAGTAGAAATAGTAACACATAAAAAATAAGCACCACATGTACTCACCAGAAAATTGGTTTCCCTGATCAACACCTGGGTGCACATTTGGGAATGATACCAATTGGGTGTCGGACAGAGGTGGGGGGAGGGGATGGGTGTATATCTACATGATGAGTGCGATGCACACTGTCTGGGGAATGGACATGCTTGAAGATCTGACTCGGGGTGTTGGGGGTGGGGGAGGGGATGGGTGTATACCTACATGATGAGTGCGATGTGCACTGTCGGGGGAATGGACACCCTTGAGGTTCAGACTCGGGGGGTTGGGAGGGGCATGGGCAATATACTTAACCAGAACTGTTGTACCCCCATAATAAGCTATAATAAATAAACAAACAAAACAAACAAACAAAAAAAAAAGAACTGACACTGAACACTGAGATAGATTTCAAGATGTGTGCATGTACACAAACATATAAATATATACAAAGATGTGCCCAGACACACTGAGTTGTCTCAAGTTCTCATTTTCGAAGTAAACTATTAATAGATGGATAGTTCAAAAGCCAGAATCATTTGGAATGTTAAAATCATTTATAAATGTTCACTTAAGGCAGCCACAGGATCAAGGGACCTACTATAGTCATTCTAATCATCATAAAATGACATCTAGGCATTTGGATCAATCTAAGAATGCATTTGTTATAGGTTCCAGACTGAAGTCATATCATAAATCCAAATGTTTATGAAGAAGTTTATAATGCTTTATGAGTTAAGTGATACTTTTAAAACTGAAATATATATAAAACATTCAATGAATTTAACTTTCTAGAGAGAAGACTCTATTGGTTACAGGATACCACCAGCCATTTCACACAACCCAGACTATTGCTCAAAAATTAGGTGTCTCCAGTGTATATTTTGCAGTTTTTTGTACTATCATATTCATGCATACAGGTTTTTAGACTCTCAAAATAAATGTACAAATGTATTTTCAAATATACAAAAGAACGCTATCTAGATATCAAAACTAAACTGTATTTGAATTGTACCCGTAGTTACTATGATTTAGTTTTTCAATAAACTTAGTAAAACTGTAGATATCTATTTTTTTTTTCTCATTTCTGGTCTTTTCAAAACTTACAGCTGTGCAAGTCAATTGACAATGAAGTTCATCTCTATAAAATATAGAGAAGGAAGCACTTTTTTTTGTCCAAGATATTGGCAAACTCATAGAAGATAACAAAAGTAAAACACTAATATTTAACTTCGAAAAAATTAAAATTTTATAAAATGTTTGTAAGGCTCTAAAATAGGTGATTTTAATCTAACAACATGAAGCTTGTGATTTTGCTAATTTCCAAGCAGCCAAAATATTCATACTGAGGCACTACTTAACTCCTTATGAGTTTGGGTCAAAGAACTGTATCTACTTCTTTGGGGATTTCTGTCATATTCTCCATTCCTAGACACACTGCCATAGCCATACCAAACAATGCGCAAATTACTATCTAAGAAAACTGAAATGCCTTCTTAGATAGGCATTTACTGTAGCAGTGAAATAAAACATTGTACTACTAAATCAAAAACATGTCAAATTTTTCTACAGGCCATGCAGAAAAGTGGAATCAATGATTTTTACAGGCTGTGCAGAGGAGAGAGAGTTGATCCAGGGGGGGTCATAGTACCAAAAGTCTGAACATGTTAGGCCTTTTATAAAGCTTTCCGTAAATCACCATAGAAGTTGGCTAAAGTGCTTGCCATAGCTGTATCTACCGCAGACTGAGGAATCATCCCACGCAGATCTGTCTGAATATAACCAGTCAAAAGACTCTGGTTTGGATTGTCTTTGAGGGGAACGCAAAACCAACCACAAGGATGGTTATATCCTCGAACAAATTCTGGTCTCTTTTCACTCCAGTCAAGACTTACCCCTACAAGACAATTTAAAAATAACACTATTAATAGCAATGATTGACATTTGTCTAAAACTCTCATTAAAAAAATTTTACTAGAGTTCTTGTTTAAATATTTTTCTTCTTATCCATACAGATGAAAATTAAGCCTCAAGAGTGACTATGGCAGAATGAAAAAGATAATTACCAAAGAGCATTCTGACAGGGGGTTGGCAGATAGGTAATGGGGAAAGTTCTAATCCCTTCAGAATAGATGACATCATGTCATCTTGGTAACTCTTCACAAACTACAAATCTTGGTTTGTGGCAGCCAGGCCTCAAGGTGCCAATAATTAAATCTATGGTACCATACCTATTCTCCACAGGTGCTACCATATTCAACTTTCGTATTGGCTTGTTAAGAATAAACAAGTAGATGTTTATGTACAACTACTAACTCAAGTAAATACTATACTTAAATAGATATTAATTTATCTATAGGTATATTTTAGAAAACAAGAGCCTTTAAATGGCAGTATTTTTACTTGAAAAGAAAAACACAACATAGCTCAAGGAAGCAAAAATATCCTAAAACATAAAGAGTCTATTTTTTCTATAATATGACCAAGAAGCTGTTTTCTGAGAGTGGCTTAGAAAAAAATCCACTTGCTAGAACCCTTTTTTAGAGGCAGTCACATGATTCACATTTGCTACCTGTCACCTACAGGATACTATGTAACTGGGAACAAAAACTTATCTGAAAGACTTCAAAACCCTTTCTGATATTGTTATTTTACCCCCCAGGGATTAGTATTTGCAAAAAAAAAGAAAAAATCTTGGTGATTACAAAGTGACTATGAGGGTTAGAAATATATCTCATATAGAAAGAAATATCCGGCCCAGAAAACTGAAATATTTAAACCAAACTGAAAGTAAGTATAAGGAGTTGAGATTATTACCACAGGATAAAAGCCCTTCTTTATAGCCCACAGTATAGGAAAAATCAATGAACTCTCTTGGGGAAATTATATTCCAAAGCTGACCAGCGGTAGTGTAACGCATCACACAGCAATTCTGAAAAAGAAAAGAGGTAAGACAAGTGCTATGATAGGAAACACATACAAATTCATATATCATAAATGAATCTTAGGAAAAAATTAATATTAATTTAAAATGTTTTATAATTATTATAATAATTCTTACAGTGATTCTGACAGGTCTAGATCTCTATTCTAAATCCCACTGCTATTATATGAACATGAAGGAGATATATAATCAAAATACAGAGGTACAAGTTACCCAGTATCCAAACTTCTAATTAAATACAATCACCTTTTATTCTGTATAATATTCCACATGGAATTAGTGGGCATAGATTGTTTTAGAATGTTTAAGATAAATTGCTCAAGTACTTTGATTACAATATCAAATATTTTAATAAAAAAATCAAATATTAAGAAATTAATTAAAAATAGAGAGTGAGCCATTTTGGCTACATAATTCTGTAACGCTTAAGGTGGTGTTTTTATCTTTGGTCTTTGACTTTGTCTTAGGATTAATGGAAAAGCTACACACATTAACCTAGAAATCTAAATATGATGGTGGTGTTTTCGAAATTTTAGATTTCAGAGCCTCAACTAAAGTTTTACAATTAAAGATGTTGAAGATTTTCTTAAGCATCAAGGGTAGAATGCTGTGTAAAACAAATTCAGTTCTAACAATCATTAGTTAATGTGAGGAAACTCAAGCTTTTTAAGAGGCAGCACAGGATTCCCCTGTGACATTTTTGCCATGACTACTATTCTCAAAGCAATGAATACAATGAACATAAGTGGGTACAAATGTTCATGCTCACATGCTCTGGCTTACTGTGCATGCACTCTCTCTCTCTCTCTTACCCTCTCTCTCATACACACACAGTCTAAAGTAATATTTCTAAAGATACCTCTTCCAGGTGCTCCAAAATATCCAGTGAAGTCATTAAGCTGTCCCAATCCAAACGACAAGGCCCTGGGCGTATATGGTCTATTACACTATTGACAATGTCATCTATAACACCTTGAGCTTTGTAGCTGAAGAAAAATAAAGTCAAATGCCATTAGAATGAAAACTTTCAGCATGCCCTCATAGTTCAGAGGTAACTTTGAATGTAGAAAGCAAAACTTGATGAAGGTTTTCTTAAAAGGAATAATCCCAACAGCTTTTCCAATAAACTAAGTTCTACCAATTATTTTCCAATAAACTAAGTTCTACCAATTATTTTATCAGAATATACCCTTTGTCCTCAAATCTAATAAAATAATTGAAGGCTTTGTGTCATAATGACAATAATAAAGTCCCTTTATGTTACAGTGTACCCAAAAATAGTCTATAGTTTTGGCATAATGCTTCTATTTATTTTTATATTCTCTGCTCAGTTATCCTTTAGCATATCAACACATGCACATTTTTACCCTGACTTTTAAAAACTGATTTATTAAGAACAGAAGAATAAGCTAATGAATAGAACACCAAGGAACTGACTGATGAATATAGTGGAACAACATATTTCAAAAGTGGCATTACATATCAGTGCGAAAAACATGTACAATTCCATAAATTGTCCTTAGATTCAAAGTTAACCTTACAAAGAAAATAAACCCTGGATCTCTACTTCACAATATTCAAAATAATTAATTCCAGATAGATTAAATATCTGTGTAAAGTGTAAAACTTTAAAACTCTGAGAAAAATATACAAAGACCTTTGTGACCTTTGTTACCTCAAAATACAGGGGGATTTTGAGGTACATAAAACACACAAAAAACTACAAATAATATAAAAGAGATTGATTAAAATTAAAAACAAGCATACCACACATGAAAAAATATTTTTTAAAGTAGCCACAAACTGGGAAAAGATATGTGCAACACAAATAAACAGATATAGAATTTCTGTAGAGAATATAATTCCTATAAACCAATGAGAAAAAGACAATCCAAAGAAAAGATGGGCCAAGGACATGGTAAGATTTGACCTGAAATGTCAATAAATATACAAAAGATGCTCAACTTCACTGGTAATCAAGTAAATACCAACAGAGATACAATCTCATTCATGTCCCTCAGATTGGAAGAGATTAAAAACTTAATAACAAGTATTGAACTGAGGGGAATGAGAACGCAAACTGCTACTTTAGAGAGCAAGTTGGTAATGTCTAGTAAAGATGGATGACATACATCCCTAAGACCCAAAGAAAACCACATACATGTGTATAAGGACACATGTACCAAGAGATTTATTACAGAATTGTACTCTACAGAGAAGAATTGACAACAGCCTAAAAATCTATCAATAGGCAAATTTGTACACATAAATAAACACTGTGGTATATTCCTATGGAAGTTAAAGAACAGATTTACATGTAACAATATGGCTAAATATTTGCTGAAAAAAATTAAAGGCACATTACAAATTAAAATACACACAAACATACACATGTGAATATAAAAATACACTAGATAATTATTTTATTGTTTATAAATATATAAATCTATGGTCAAGGTATGAAATGGGAATAATATACACAACTTCAGGACAGTAGTTACCTCTGGGGAAGAAAGTAAGTCTATGAAATAGGAGACTGGCTTTAGTTCTTACCAGTATCTTACTGTTTTTAAGCATCTGAAGCTGTTTAATCATCTAATAAATATCTCAAGCCAAACTTACATTATCTCCCCTATCCTAAATCTGCTCTTTCCTCTTGTGTTCTCTAACTTGAGGTGGGTGGAGGGTAGGTGGTGGTAACACAAATTAATACTGTCACACAAATTAGAAATTCTGGGATTCAACTTTGACTCTTCTTTTTCTCTTAACCTCATTCGAAATAATCAGACATCATGTTTTTATCAAGATGATTTCCCATATGTAAGTCCTTAGAACAGTATCTGGCTCTCAATACATGTTAGTTAGCACTGCCACCACCACCACTAAGTCTTTTACGTTCATTTGTCCTTTCAGCTCCTGTGCTACTGCCTTAGTTTGGGCACTCAGTGTCCAAACACTTCATCAGTTCCTGTCTCTTTTAATCACATAACTCTTCAATAATCTAAAAAAGCCACCAATGTTTCTCATCTTCGTTTGTGTCGTAGATGCAATTCCCTCTGCCTAGAAGATGAAGCCCTCCATTCCCTATTCTTTCCTTAAGTCTCAGCTCAAATACTAGCTCCTCTATGAAAATTTTTTAGATTTCCAAGTACAGTGCTCCCTTGCCACTTTTTGTACTTTTCAGCCCCCACTGGGAATTTGCTGATCTAAAAGGACTAACTTTCACACTTGCTTATAATGCTTGATCTAAGTCCAGTTTCCCTGTCCTTGTCAGAAATATTGTACAACTCATCTTTCTGTAAATGTAATCTTCGGCATTACCCTTCAGAACATTCTGTAATACTAAGAGGGTCCAACAGTTTCATTTTTAAAAATGGCTCAGTCCTAAGGATGTGAATATGCTACTCCAAGTACACAAGGTGACTGTCTTCACTGGCTTTAAGAAACAATACATTTTTTCTGGTTATAGGCATAATTCATGTTCAACTATAAGTAAATACCAAAAAAGGAATAAAAAAAATCATCCATAATACTATCTAGAGGTGAATGTTTGGTGTTAAGTAAAAACATTTCAATAATAAAAATATATATTTAAAATAAACCCACAATTATGCTACATACAATTTAGTATTCTGCTTCATTCACTTTTCATTATATTATAAGCATTTCCTTACATTATTAATCTTTAAAGATGTGGTTTTTAAAGGCTATATAATATCCTATCACAGATGTTTCATAATTGAATCATTCTCCTGCTATTGATTATTCAGGTTGTACATAATTTTTAATATTATAAATAATAATGTGATGAAAAAAGCAAGTACTTCAATCACTATTATCTTTCTGATGATTGCTTCAAAATAAATTCTTAGAAAATACACTACAGCACTGAGTAAGTGTAGAATACTAGAAGGATCATGTACAGCATACTAAGAAATTTGGACTTTATCAGCCATTTGATATCATATCATTATTTATGACCTCCTCACCACTAACTCAGTCCACAAAGGACATGGACATTTTTAAGGCTCTGAATTTATAAGGCCAATTTGCTTTTCAGAAAGTTTAAAATTTTAAAAGCAAAAGCCAAATCTTACTAGCAAAGATCATTTAGGGATCATGTATACACACATATGTACTACACACACGTGTACATATATGAAATTTAGCAGTGTCTTAAGAACTACATAAAACTACAAGAATTTACTTACAGATATCCATTAAATTCTTCTGAGGGTTTTCGCCAAACTGTTACATCTTTCTAGACAAATAAAAACATTATATGATAATAATTACATAGGTGGAACCCTAGATACAAAACTGACAATTTTATAAGTCTAGAGCATTTGTCTTTGCATTGAAAAAAAAGGTAAGTTCATTTTCGGAGATACATAAAAGTCATCTACGCTATGAGATGATCCATATTTGAATTGCTTCTATATCCTAAAGTTCTTTACATTGTACTTCAGTTACAGACTTTCAAAAAAGATTTGTAGTAGCATTTCATGAGACCCAAACACTGTGAGATTCAGTGAGGACACTATCTTGGTGGCCACTATCATTTGCCTTATTCCGATCTCATTTACCATTACTGATGCATTCAGACTATGACATCAGGAACACCAAATATTTCATTCTGAAATTGTTCATACCTTCTTAAATATTACACAATTCACATTTATTATGACAGTGGACAATGTTACACTGAATTAGTCCCTACATTTTCTCCTGATCATTTTCCAAATAATTCTGAGTATCAGAATAGCTAGAGCACTTAACTAGAAGAGTCCTGGGTTCTAGGGTTGGCTCTATCAACACTGAGCCATGTTGAGCAAGTCATATTGATATATCTGAAACTATTCCAAACTATGCATTACTATACTTCCTTAAATTGATAATGACATATTTTATTTGTTAACTTAAGAGGCTATTCTTTAGGCTCTAGCAACTATGAGCCTATTCTCACGCCTAATATCTATAGAACTAATAAAGGCAGTGCAGGATTACTACTGATAGGTTCCTTCCTTTGTATGACATTAGACCACCAACTCTATTAGCACAATTATATATCTGGCACATCCATCCAAAGTAGGGTCTCTTGTCTATATTTTTGTATATCATTTTGAAAGTCACCAACCAATTCATTGGGCAGAAGATATACCCCAAATATGAGTAAAAAGTAATTGAACTAACTTACTGTTTTCTTAGCAACTTGCCACTTCTCATCTTCAATGTTATGGTACTGTATGAGAGTGTTTTTAAGTTTAGTCGCAAAAGAAGTAACATCAGGCAGGCCTTCCATTTTGTCTTTCTGTTATAGAGACCAAGATTAGCATTAGCAAATATGACAGTTTGGTGCAATAGAACAGTAGGTCTCAAATCTGACTTCACAATATAATCACCTGGGGGAGCTGTAAAAGATACCTATATTTGGACTCCACTCCAAATTAACTCATCAGAATCCCTAAGAATAGGCCCTGCACATAAGTTTTTTTAACATCTCCCAAGGTAACTAACACATAACCAGAGATAAGAACTCCACATTTTGAGTTATTAAAATCACTAATATGAAAAAAGGGAAGACAGGAGGAGAGGGGAGTGGTTGTATCTCTCTTATCTATTTGCTACTACTCTCAAATATTTACCTCCAATCCCCATCTCTCCAATGAGCTTCAAACTTCCAGAGCCTACTTAAAGTTTCAAGCCTAAGTTGTCATCTCTTGCCTTCCCTGGTTTCTCTCAATATGCCTCAATCTTCCTCATTTTAACAATTTACTATTAAAATAGTAATTGAGCCCAGGTTCTCAAGTAAAAATGCTTGGAGTTATCCTTATTAGGAATAAAGAGATTCCTATTCACATCACCATACCTCACTGGCTACAGCATACCAGTCCACCACTTTTCCTTCTGTCCCTCAGAAAGGCCGTGCTTGACACTGACTTTGAGTCTTTGCACTTGCTATTTCTCTGCTTGAACTGCTAGATCTCAAATCTTAGCATGACTAATAACAATTTGTAATGCCAATTTCGGTTTAATCCTCCTATCCTTAATATAGCTTTCTTCAAGTTACTATTATATCTTTCTTCCAGTTTCTGCATAGTGTTTATCACTACATGATAATAACTTGTTTACTTATTGGAGTACTATTCTGCTCTTTGACTGCCTCATCCTTGACTAATAGTGCAGAGGCCTTTTCTTATTCACCACTATATCCCCACCACCTAGAACACTGCCTGGCACTCAGTAGGTCCTTAATTATATTGTTGAAGTGTTTTTGCTTCAAAATAAGAATTACTTGTTCTTACTTTGTCTTTTTTGGTACCAGGGCACCAATTTCCTAGCACAATTCCTACTTTTCCCTATTCTATCTCAACTCTTTCCACTCTTCAGTAAAAGGCTAAAGGAGTTTTGGGAAAAAGTTGCCTATTACAGAACCATCAAATTACCAAAAAGAGATCAAGAAAAGATCTAAATGAAATCTCAAGCCTCAAACCTCTATGAGAATAAGGCTTCAACTGTCACCTACACCTGTCAACTAATCAGAATCACCTATGTTATACCTTGTAGTAATTGCTGTTTTCAAATGTTAGATTTCAAGGCCCACTGCCAAATAATCTGATTCAGTGGGTCAGATTCAGTGGGCCTATGGAGTAGGCCCCAGAAATCTAGGTCCTTTAAAAAAGTCTCACTGATCATTCTATTATCTAGCCAGGATTGAGAACCACTGATCTCAAATCAAGGTTTCCAAGTATTTAAATAGCACTTTCTTAAAAGTAAAATATACAAGCCATTAAAATTGATAAATACTAAAATTATGTAGAAACATAAGTATACATCAAAATTCAATAACATAGCATTTAGAATCTATGCATGTGATACAAAATATATAAGAATAGACCCTACCCATATATGGAAAGTGAATGAAATTGTAGGGTCTCAGAAAATGATACGCCAAAATGAAGGCCTCAGAAGGAGCTGTCTTTGAACTTCTCCTGCCCTCCTGTCTCTGGTCTCTTATTCTCTCCTGAGCTAGCCATAGAAACTATAATCCCTATTTCTCAAGGTGGTTCATAGAAACCAGAACTCCTTTTCCCCAAAGCCAGCCATAAAACCTAAAAATATTACCCTAACTTCCCCCAGGCACCTTTCTGCATAAACAATAAAAAATAATCCTTCTGACTCGGGGGGATGGAGGTGGGGGAGGGGATGGGTGTATACTTCACGATGAGTGCGATGAGCACTGTCTGGGGAATGGACACGCTGGAAGCTCAGACTCGGGGGGATAGGAGGGGCATGGGCAATATATCTAACCAGAACTTTTGTACCCCCATAATAAGGTGAAATAAAAAAAAAATTTCAAGGACAAAAAAAAAAAATAATAATCTTACTGTTTGATTATAGGTCATAAGACCCCTATACCAGAACGGGTCCTGCCCTATCCCCAGAAGGAAGGAATGCTGCACAGAGACGCCAAGAAGTATCTCACCAGACAGGCCTTGCTGGGTTTTCCCACTCAGTCTATTAGCTTTAGATCATACCCATTTGTCCAATCATATTTCCACATGGCTGTCCATACTTTGTTGAACCTAAGCATAAAAATGGACACTTTCCCCTGTATCTTTGGGTACTTATTCTGAAGACTCCCATGTCAGTAAAACTGTGATCAAAGAAATTTGTATGCCTTTTCTCCTATCAATCTGCCTTTTATCAGTGATTTTCAGTGAACCTTCAAAGGACGAAGGGGAAGTTTTCTCTTGGCCCCAACAAGCTCATTCAAAAAGTCTACCAGTCAGAAATATACTCTATTTCCATTCAAGAGGCTGCCAACTTGATAGGCAGTACAATGACCTAGTTCAAGGATATGTCATAAATAAGCACAAGTTCTTACAGAGGGAGTGTAAAAGAAATTTAATTTATCTATTACTGAGATCATTATGATTAAACAATTATTCTTTAAACCCCAAAGGTCACTTGCCAGGTTCCTGTGGTTGGCAGATAAGAGCATTCTTTCAAAACTCTGTGATAAAAATCAAAGATGAAATGGAAAGCTACTATTATCATAAGCAAATATTAACTTTGTGCAAATCCAGCACAGAAAAAGCTACCTAGAAAGCTACCTAGAAACCTAAGATGAAAATCTGAAACTCTAAGGAGCTTGTCTTAGTAATCATTCACTCCTATGGATCAGTATAAAGTTTAAACTCCTTAATATGGCTGATGGGCCCTTTTATGATATGGCTGAGCTTCACTGCCTAATTTCTACTCTTCTTTCCTGAACTCTCCTGAAGACTGGGTTAGCTCCTCCTCCAGTATTTTCTCACAGCAACTCTGTACTGTAATTATTCACTTGTTATCTTCTCCCATTTAACTGTAAAATCTTTGAACAAAAGCATATTCAACTTTATACTCCTTATGTCTAGCATACAGTAGGAACCCAGTGAATGAAAAAGGGAAAAATATACAGACAATAAGCTACTATTCTCATTTACGGAATACCTCAAGATTTCTAAGGTGTGCCCAATTACATTAATCATCCCAGAGCTTTTGAATAACTAAAACTTCCATTACCATAATTAAAGATAACAATTTCCCAAGGAGGTCAACCATTAAATATTTACCAAGCATCTAGTATACATACCAGGTCCTAGAACTATAGAAACAAATAGGATCCAGTTTTTGCTCTAGAAGTTGACTTATTCTACCCTTTAAATAAGCTTTAACAACAACAAACACTAAAACATTAAAGACATATTAATAGCCCTTTAAGGGTAGTAGAGTGGGAAGTAGGAAGAGAACAAAGTATAAAATCAGAAAGCTTTCTTTTAGTCCAACAAAGTATTTAACCAGGCAGTTATTTCTTGCATGGATTTATTTTCATCAAGATTAAGTTCAAAATGGAATAACAGCTACTGTTAAACTGCTACCTGTGTGTGAACAGGCATAACTGAGCATCTCTCAATATATATTCTAGAGCCAAAGAGGTGGGGGATGGGGGCTGATAGTGGTGTTATCAAGGTCTTGGCTCTTTCCTAATATAATAGAGCACTTACATTAACTGAAAGGAAAGCACACAATTTGCCTTCCTACAATCTTCCAACTGTGGGGAATTTCAGGAAAATGTTTTAAATACCATTCTGAACTCCCTCTTACTAATTCAATCTTTTACTTCCTTTCTTGACCTTGTATCAGGAAATTCTCCACTCTAACACTTACATGTCAGAGAGAACAGGCACCCTTAACCTTAGCAGAAACCACCAGCTCCATATAAAAGATTATATACTCTTGTTAGTCCTATACCCAAGTGCTGAGTAATGTTCACCTCCTTATTTTCCCTACTTTAACCTTTTAGTTCATGTTTTCTATGTCCATGCTTCTGAAGTGATCACTAGCGGTTAACAGTGGCTGCCATCATAGAATCGGCAGCCCTCTCAAGTTAAAAATTTTCTTGAGGCCACATCTATCAGCACCATAGTCTTGACTAATCCAACTTAAATTATCCTCAATATATGTCACAGTGAAATAAACGGCCCTAAGTTCTATTTTAAATATGGAACATGATAAAACATTTTTACTTCTAATAAAAATTGAATGCCATAAAAATCTGTTTTATATCTATGTAGTATAACTAAAGCAAAATTCACTTGTTAAAAAAGCTCAAATATCGAACTCTTTCACTTTCCATTGCCCGATTAGTATAGTTTTCACTTATGTAAACGGCTTCAGTCTAACAAGCCATAGACTTTTCCCAACATGTTGTATAAACCGAGGTCTTATAATTTAAATTTTCTATCTAACATAAAAATTTCAGCATATACTTGATTTCTAATCAATCTTGAACTTGTAGTTTAATTTTTCTAGCTCAGTCAGGTACAGTAGTTTCTCACTTTTTGAGACTGGCCATTGAAGGAGCTCACTATGGAAAGAAATGCAACACGGAAGCATACTTCCCCAATATGAATAATAATCCCTTCTGTTTTAAGTGCTCACTTTGGTGTATCAGCTTTACAAAAACTGTGGAGACTTTTTATAACACTTAAGGCAATATTTAATTTCTAATGATATCATAGCTTTAATTTTGAGTCCAAGTTAGTGTTCAAACCCCTAATGCCCCAATGTTTTATTTAAAAAAATAATAGCTAACATTTATTGACCACTTACTATGTGGTCAGTCCTTCTGGCTGCTTCACATTGTATTACTTCATCTAATCCTCATAAACAACCTTAAGGGTTTATCTCTATTTTAAAGGGAAAATAGCAACAGGAAGGTTAAGTCACTTGTCCAAAATCACACAGCTAATAAGTGATGGAGCCAGAATTCCAAGCCAGGGCGTTTGACTTCAGAGTCTGAGGCCTCTCTTGTAAAACTCTGGAAGCTGATAAAAGGCTGCAAGAAACTTTACATGAAAAAACCTGACCCCACTTTGAACTTGTCATATTTTGTACTGGCTCTTGAACCCAAAAATCTCAGGTAATCTTTCTTGAGTGCAAATTAAATAGTTACACCAATTTACTGTGGAATTACATGAATTAATACATTTAGCACTGAACTTGGAAGATATTAAGCACTCGGAAAAGTTTATCTCCTATCATCAACATCATCCCCACCAGAGCTTGGTGCGAGGGGATGGACTTTGCCATAGTCTGTGCTTCTACTAAGAACCAGGAAGCGCTGTGCTCTTCACCGAAAACATCAATAAATTTTCACCCCGGCCCCATTTAACAGATGAAGAAACTAAGGCCTAATCGGCGCCAAAGCACTTCAGTTGGTGAGCGCAGTGGAGAGGCGCAGTGCAAGCCCCGGGCTCCTTCCGGCTCTCCCTTCCCCTGCCGGGGCCTCAGTTTTCTCTCTCACCTGCGAGGGCAACATCCGCCCGGACGTCGGAGCCCGCCGCCCCCGACCTCCACCGCGGCCTCCCTCATCCCACCGCCAGGAACAGCTCCGGGAAGACGCACCTGGCCAGGAGCCCCAAATGCCACAGTGGTGCTCTCGGCGGCCGCCCCACTCTCACCGTGACTCCGTGGCTCTCCCCACCGATACCCGAGAGGAAGCGAGGACCTGGAAGGCGCACGGGCCAGCGGAACACGAACCCGACTCCCACCTTCGCCAACACGGCTTTCAATAACCTCACCCCGGCCCCGCCCCCTCGCCCGACCCCGGCGCACGGGGAGGCGGGGGGAGATGGCCGGAGCAATGTGTGTTGGCTCGGATTGGCTGGCGCGGCAGCGTGGGGAGCGCCGATTGGTCACAGGGAAATGGAATGATTCCGCCAGCGCGTGGGCTTGCTGGAGGCGGGCCAGGGTTTTCCTGGGTGTCTCCGGTTCCCGGTGGGTTTGGATCAGTGGGGGTGTCCTGTGGCCAATTAATCGTGAGCAAATTCTGCAAGGCAGTATACCGATTCTGAGCAATCAGAACACAAGGCGAAGTGAAGGATGACAATGAGGGATGAGGCTGGCCCAAATTCTCGGTCGAGAAGAACCCGGTATCGCGCGCGGCAGCTCTGTTCTTCCCAGGACCAGAAGTCAAGTGAGAAAAGGCGTCCAAGTCGAGGATGATGGGCCCTTCTGCCTCCTGCTTAGTCTGATTTAGAGTTGACAGTGCTGGGAAGTAAAACGCATGTAAACAAAGTCACTGCCACTGTGTGAATTGGCCTTTCGCCAAACGTCCCCACCTCACCCCCACCGCAGATAAAAGAGTTGAGGGGACAACCTTCAAAGTAGAGAAGTGGGGGTGCGGCAGGTGGATTTAGCAACTGCACAGTGTTCGGGTTTCCACCTTCTGGAAGATAAGCAACATTTCTTCCAGTGTCTGGGAAGACATCCATCTGATGTGATGCTTGGCAAACGGTGATTTATTGCTTTGCCAGGGTAGCTGTGATGAACTGATTAGCCAGACTTGGGTTGTTTGCAACTTATATTGTAGTTTGAGAACCAAGAGTAGGGAGGGATGCAAAGCAACACATTAGTCATTTTTGATAGACTTGCAATGAGAATAAATAATGCTCCATAAATCTTTAAATTGGCCTCACTAAAAGAATCACCAAATACCACTCACTAGTTAATATTGGCCATTTTTAAACCTTATTTCATTGTTTATATGTAAAATGAATAATAATTTGTTTTATAATTTCACATGAGATAATAGTGGAAAAGTTCTTTTTGCACGTTGTAAAGCAACATTCACTTGCTAGTTATTATTGGTCAATTATTGAGGTTCCTTGTCTAGATGGATGGATGGATAGATAGATAATTTGAGATGGTTGAGGAAAAGTACTTTGTATTAAGTTTTACATACTTTATATCTCACTGAATCGTCTTAACAGCCCCCTAAGGTGAATGTGTTTTACAGGTGAGGTGCACAGACATCGATCTTAAGACAGGGGACTTCATTACTGAGTGGCTGTGCTGGAATTTCGTCAAGGTCTGCTAGACTCTAAAACTGGGTCTCTTAATCCCCGCAAAATTCACACTGTGCTTCATAGCTGTTTGTCAGGCATCTGTGTACAGAAGTGGGGACCAGAAATGAAAGACTTCATCTCTTCCTTGAAGGTTTACACAGCTTAATGGTGGAGAGGAACAAGTCCTTTTATCTATTTCAGAAAAGTAAAAAATTTGTATCTCTCCTTATTAGGATTCAGCTCTGGGTACATTGCTCAGCAGCTCTGAATATTCTCTCAGAGAGTCCTGTGTAACATATATATTTATATAACAAAATTAACTTGACTTTTTCCTTTTTCTTTCTGTGTTTTTTCCTGGGGCGGGGGACAGGGTCATTACATCACACTTATGCCCCAAGTGATTTCCTGTCTTCTGTGGAGTTTCTGCTTCTTTTGCTTTGGTTCTTCTCTTGTTGCCCGGTTTTTCTTGGTTGAAATGAAATTGAGCTAATTGAAAACCATCCTATCTCTGTCAAAGTGGAATGCTACTGATAGCAAAACTGTAGGTTCAGAAAAAAGAAAATTATCATCTGGCGCTGTTATTGAGGGCTTCCTATGGTCCAAGTACAGTGATAAGCATTTTACATGCATCAACTAGCAATGCCTGATAACAGGCATGCACTATTAGTATTTTCATTGAACACATGAGAGAACTGTAGTGTGTAGGGCAACAGACAGATCTCTCCTCTAAATAGTTTGAAAATTGGAAAATAAGGTTTCCTCTTAGAGATCAAGTATAAAAGAGGCCATATAATGTATTTAACCAGCTATATGGACAGTTATCCTAATGGGACAAAACAGCTTTCCTACCAAGCCTTGACTATTATCTAACTGAATATATTAACACATCTAAAGAAAGAATTTTCGAGAACAAAAACAGAACAAAAAATCTAAAACACAGAAATAATATGTCCACAATTTCTGACCAGGGAACAACAAATCTAGAAATAAAAAAAATAAAAACACATTTACAAATATTCCTAACTACTTGAAACTTAAAAAAAAAATCTGCCCCCCCAAGCTCTTAGGTTGAAGAGAAAATCAAACATTGTATACTGAAGAATATTAATGAAAATATTTTAAAATATTAATATTAATACAAATAAATTAATAAAAATAAAAACCCTATAATTCAAAGCCAAGGAATATGACACATTCTATACTTGGAGAACTTAAACTCAGGAAAACTCATGGCCATAATTCAATTTAAAGAATATTTATTAAATGCCTACTACCTGTACCAAGGACTGAAGGAATATTGTGTCTTAACTGAGAAGTATTTATTTTCAAATAACAGAAACTCAATCTGGATTAAGCCAAAAACAAATTAGAAAGATATAAAAATTTGCTAATCAAAGTGTGGACCACAGACAAGAAGCATTGGCATCAACTGGGAGCTTATTAGAAATGCAGAATCTCAGGCCCTGATCTACTGAATCAGAATCTACATTCAAAAAGAAACTTGGATGATTTGTATGCACGTGAAATTTTGAGAAGTACTATTGTAGAGCACAAGAGCTTGATTTATAGCTAAGCCTTACAAAATAGAAACCAGAACTTAAAAGCCACAAAGAACTGAGACTGTACAAATTTATACATTTAAGATATGTGCACTTCATGTGTGTAAGTTAAACCTCAACTAAAAAGAAAAAAAAATCAACCAACCAATAAGTTAGGAAAAATCAAAAAGAATGAATTCACAAATATACAAGCAGGAAAAAAAGGTGGGAAAAGTTGGAAAGCAAAGGAACAATAGCATTAATTTTAGAAATATATAACATGATTTTTTTTGGTGAGGGATGGTTTGAGCATAATAAAATAGGTAAATAAACAGCTAGTCTAATAAAGAAGGAAAAAGACAAAAAGAAAACAAAAAGTCAAGTAATTATGACTAAGCAGGGAAGGAATCATAAGTAAAGAGTAAATTAAAATAGTAAGTCTTTGTTAATTAATAAATTAAATCCAGATGAAATGGATACTACTTCTAAGGAAATGTAAATTATCAAAATTGACACAAGAAGAATTTGAAAGAGGAAGTCTAATAAACTTGTAAAAATAAGAACTTTGAGAATATTATAAAAAAAACTATCACTCAGAAAAGGACCAGAGGATTTCACGTAATAATTTTCAACTCCTAAAGAAACTGTAATTCTGATGCTATTAAAATTGCTTTTAGACCATAGATTTTTTAAAAAATCTATTCTTTCATAGAGTATTTTACATTACTCTTATACGTACATATGACGCTTAAATATCTTAGTTATTTCTCTTCCCATAAGGTGGTAACTGGTATCAGAGTTGCCTTCCTGCATCCTAAACTAAATGTATGAAATAACTGTTTTCAGATATTGAGAAATGAGCAACACAAGGGTCTGATCACTGAAGAAGGGAAACAAATGAATAGTTATGTATCTGAACCAGGAAGGGCTTGAAGCGTGTTAATCATTGAAGCTTTGCAAAATGATCAAATGGGGGGAAAAAATGAGTCTCTTGCTGTCCTTGAAACAAAGGAGAAATGGTCAGCTCAGGGAAATATGCCTCCAGACCTCAGAGGCCAAGGACTAAATAAACAGTTTATAACTGGACACAGGCCTAGAATAAAAAGTGAAAAATCTTTATTTTTTGAAATAGTATCAATACTTTAATGTTGGACTAGTAAATATGCTTTTGACAAGCCAAATAGGACAGAGATAGAGGACACAGGAGTAAGAGTTAGCTTGAGGACAAAAGACACATTTTAAAGCAAATGGATATAAGTTGGATTTCAGCCACTAAAAAGGCAACTTAGATTTGGTCAGAATCTATACCCTGCCTTTTTCTCCCTGGGCACCAAAGGTATCTGGAGAGCAATCAGAGCCCCGGGAGAGACTACAAGAGGTGAAGACCCACCCACTAAGAAGCAAAGAGGGGACATTTACTGTCTAAAATCAAGAGATAACACCCTGGAGACAATTCTAGAAAGGACTAAAAATTCCTATTAGGCCTAACATTGAAACCAAGATGAAATTTACTTGGTTGGGATTTCCCCAGCAAACTGAGAAAGGGATTTGAGCATGAGAACTTGACAAGCTGCCATCCCAATATACATTCTGTCTTAGGTTCTATAAGAGTGCCCAGTTTTTCTTCTGCCTGATCCAGTTCTACTACAGCCATTGTAGTCCCTCTTTCCTTTGTTCTTAAGCAGCTTTGTTACACTTCCAGCAGCCAGGCCAGAGGATCAGGATTCTGCTGATGCACTGAAGTTCAGGGATCCGTACAGTACAACAATTGTTTTGGAATGTCCAAGATCCATTTCCCTTTATTTTGTTAATAGCAGGCTAGCTCACCTTTGGGAACCACTACTTTCCCAACTACAATTCCCAGTGAGTTGAGTGGGCTGACTGCTCTCCCATGTCTAGGGCTAAGCACAAGACCCAGGTCTACCTAATCAGTGCATCACAGCTAGTCTGGCAAAAGAATACATTCACCAATGGCCAGATGACCCATTGGTTCAATGAGTTTCACTCCCTGAACTATTTCTGCCACTGTTAAGAAAATAAATTCCTCTTTCGGATGCAAGTGCTGGCCAAAAGTGTGCAAGAAGCCTGAAGCTTCTGGGAACTGCCACCCTGTCTCATTCGGCACTTTCATTCTTAGTTTTATTGAGCAATGTCCTGGGGCTGGTGAAAAAAGGAGGAGGTGGGGTTTTGGGAGGAGACATCTTAGCTACTATAGGAAGGAAGGCCTGAAATTTTTTATCTATGAATATGAGAAAATAAGGGCAGTGTCTCCACTCCTGGATAGCTCCTACACCTGCCTGGAGCAACTTTTTGGGTAGAGCCATTTATTCATATACCAGGAGAATACATACATGAAAACTATCTATTACTTGTGTTGTTATAAGTATCTCAAATACTAAAGGCTGTGTTTAATCCTGTTTCCATAGGCCAAGCTTACTTTTCTACATTCAGCTTTCATGAAATTCTCCTAGACCTCCTCAATATGCTTTTTTCATTCTTTTGAATGGGTTTCTGGTTTCTGTTCCTTGTAATCAATCCCTGACTCTCATAGAATATAAGACTGGGGTCATCTTTTCAAAGAAGTTTTTCCATACTTAAGCAAATGAACTAATAGCCACTATGGTGTTAACTACATGCTCTTGTGAATGAATATGGCAGAGATTGATGGAGGAGAAGATTGTCCATGAAACCCTCAGATCCACAAATACTCACAGAATCCCTGCCACATTGTATATACTGTGCCAGGCACTGATTCATTTTCCTTCTCCGAGACTTTGGTCAAATTATGTACTGTAGCTGAGCCTTAGTTTCATCACCTATAATTTGTGAATAAGAACATCTTCTTTGCAGGGTTGTTGTAAGTGTTCAAGACAGTGGCTGCAGAGAGGCTGGCATAGTTTTTGGCACTGAGTGAGCACAAAGAAAATGATAATGGGAGCAGGGGAAGGACAATTGGGTAAAAACAGGAGTGAGAGTGTACAGCAAAGGTCACCAAAGCTCCCATACATCTCTCTGCACCAGGAGAGGAATTTAAACATACAGACTTCAAGGCCCTATCCGAAAACTACTAAATCAGAATCATAGATTCAAAGCAGAGGGTGAGGGTCTAAGGAATGTGAATTCTAAGAAGTTTCCCTGGGTGATGCCATATGAATAGCTAGCCTACAACCCCTTCTGACTAGTGTTAAAGAACCACCAGAAAAGAAAAGGAAGCAAGATTTGTGTGAGGAGTGAGTAGGCCAGAGGAACAGGCAACCAAAGAATCGGTGGGCCAAATACTGAATTATCCATGACACTTATTTGTGCTACTTACTTTTTTGGGGATTTACTCTCTTATTCTATCTATTGTTTAATGCTTATGCTCAATTTTTTTTTTTAAAATTTGAAAGTATTCAAATTGAAGTATACTTTCAAGAAAATGTAGGGCAACTAAATAGTAAAATACACCATACTGATTTATAGAAAATATTCATGTTAGGATACCACAATTAAAACAAATAAAAACAAAAACAAGTAAACAAAAACTCAAAATTTACCTGTGCCTATTTCAAAATATTCTGATGGAAATGAAGGCCAACTAACAATATTGTAATCATCATAAGTTATATAAGTAGCTAATATAAAATTCTCCATTATAGATAACATTTATCAAGTGCTTGATGCATAGTCCAAGCGTTGTTCTAAGTAGATACTATCATGATCCCTCTCTTACATATTTGGAAAATGCAGCATAGAAAGCTTAAGGACCTATGTTGAGGTCATACAGCTCATGAGTGGCAGAGATCTGGTTCTCCCTCTCAGTACAACAGCTGATGCCCTGTCAGGGCAGGGCAGCAATAGAATAAGCTGGGCTAAGGCTGACTGGAATTTCCAGCTGGGTGTGGGAGGCCAGGCTAGCTCACAAGTGCTCAAGGTATGCAGAAGGATATCAGAAGCCTATCTGTAAGTCCAGCCCACAGTGAGGCTGACAGAAAAACATATGTCACTTCATGTATAGCTAAGCACTATTAGTAGCAACTTCCTGCCTCCATTATGAAGATGATTATTGAAGTTAAAAGAAATTCATGCGCTTAGGCTTACAAATGGTCAGAACTGAAAGTGAAACCAAGCAGAGCGAAGTCTGACTTCTCAGTCTAACTTCTGGTCTCCTACACAAGAAGTTAGACTGAGTGTAGTGAAAGAAAGAATTCCACAAGCAGAGAGAGAAAGAGCCGGCTAGAGTCCCTATTTTAAGAGATCAGCAAGCTGATCTTCATCAGCTGATGAAGATTTTTTAAAAAATTTATTTCAAGCAATTATCTAAACGGGAGTCAGCAAACTACAGTCCATGTATGAAATTAGCCCCCCAACTCCTTTGTTGTAAATAAAGTTTAATTGGGATGTAGATATGTTCATTCATTTATGTATTGTCTATGACAGCTTTCATGCTACAATGTCATGATTGAGAAAATTCATAGACACTGTATGGCCTGCAGAACTGAAAATATTACTATCTGACCCTTTATAGAAAAGCTTTGCTTACCTCTATTCTGAAATATATTTCACAAAGCTAAATTTAGCATTTAAATTTAAAGAGACTGTTAGGTAGGGATGAGGGTATGCAGGTGGCAGGGCAAGTGGTTAGACACGCAGGTAGCAGGCAGGCAATAGAGGAATGTGGTCAAGGACCGAGGGCCGGGACCAATAAAAACAAAGAAAAGAAACCACAACAGCAAAAACTTGAGGTCCCCCTAGTCATATCTGACAAGATAAAACCAGGCTTGATACACATCTGAGAGTTCTTTCTCCTTGGATCATTAGTGTCAGAAAACTTGAGGAGGTAAAACCCCTTGAGAAAGACCAAGCTACAGAGAATTCAAGTGGACCAGGATCTTTAGCTCTTAAGCTAATTTAACACAGAGGATGAACTTTGTTAACCATAAGATTACGTTTGGAAATACTCCAACTCAGAGAACACTGTACTGCACCTTGATGTGGAAAAGCTCAAAGGGATTATGACATAGTTTTCCTTGTACATATTTGATCTCATATTTCTGATTTGACATTTTCTCCTCTAAAAGAGGGCATTTGTATTATTTTCCATAAATCTGTCAATTATTAAGGGCCCACTCTGTGCCAAAAATAATCCTAAATTGTTATATTCACAATATGACTACTTCTTGTTCTTCAATATCTCCTTTCCCCTTTTCTCTCACAGAAATAGAACCCTTGATTTTTAGCTGGGCACATCATTGTCCAGACAATAGACATTTCCCAGATACTCTTAAGGCTGCAGTGCTGGATTGACTTGGATTCTGCTAATCAGATGCACTCGTGAAAGACTTGTATGGTAGAAGTCATGCTTTCACTGCTTCTGAAGTTCTGCAGGTTTCTCTGTCCCCATCCCTGCCCTGGTTCAAGATTTGTTTATGACCATGGTAGTTTTCCAGCAGCTATAGGTTGCATTGGTGGCCCAACCCTGTTGTACTGTTCTCAAAGCATTTTTTGAGTGTTCCTTCAGTCCTCCAACTGATTCTGTAGAGCAAAACCTGTACTAAATCCCTTTCTGATTACTCCAGCTAAAATGGATGATTCTGTTCTCTGCAACTGAACTCTGAGCAATACAAAATTGAGCATTTAGAAGTGGGGTGCTGCTCTAAAAGAGACAAACGTATGCTTCATTGGCTTAGCAGTCCAGGCAGCAGGTGATGAGGATGGGTATAAGCAGTCTGGAAAACTGGGGACTCCTGTTATTCAGTGGCAAAGTATTTGAGAAATTGTTGCCTAAAATGCCTTGGAAGGGTGATTACATGGTGATCAAGCCTGTAGCTATAGGCTAGATTGTTGGAAAAATTCAAAGTTGGTGTTGATTTGTTGCTTCTGCTACTTTCAGCAAAAGATTTACAAGAGAGAATTGAACTTACTAGATCTATCAAGGCTACAAGGATGATGAAGGGAATATATATCTCTGCTAAGGAAAGTCAGAGAATCTCAATCTGTAGCTAAGAATCTAAAATATTTGTGAATCTAATAATTCGGTGGTTCACAGTGTTCAAAAAGTCAATTGTGTCTGCACTTCCACACTGAAGCAATACTCAGAGGTTGCTCTGAAGGAGCATTGTGACCCCAGCTATTTACAAGCACCTCTCCAAAGCATTTTGGGTTAAACAATGAGCACAGATCAGATTAAGGGTGTTGTCCTCCCATTCAGTCCCTCATTTTAGGGCATTATGACTACAAACCTGTATTAGTTTGCTAGAGCTGTCATACCAAACTACTTAAAACCTGGGTGGCTTAAAACAACAGAAATGTATTGTTTTTAGTTCTACAGGTTAGAAATTCAAGATCAAGGTGTCTGCAAGTTTAGCTCCTTTTGATAGCTATGAGAGAGAATCTGTTTCATGCCTCTCCCCTAGCTTTCGGTGAGTCTCTGGCAAACTTTGGTATTCCTTGACTTGTAAATACATCACCCTGACCTCTGCCTTCATCTTCACCTGGCGTTCTCCCTGTGTGCCATGCCTGTGTCCAAGTTTCTCCTTTTTCATAAGGACACTAGTCATGCTGGGTTAGGGCTCCACCTAATGACCTCATTTTAACTTGATTACCTCTGTATAAGACCCTGTCTCCAAATAAGGTCACATTCTAAGGTACTGGGAGTTAGGACTCAAACATATCTTTTTTGAGGGGACAAAATTCAACCCATAATGCCACCATTAGGTTGAAAAGAGAGGCTGTGCCAAACATAACAGCTAATAATTAAAACCAGATCTTCAGACTTAAATATATACAAAATGTTTAGATGAGTTCTTTGGGTATAACCCTCACACTGGAACTGATGAGAAGAAAGACTGGAAGCCTCTTATGTTTATGAGGCAATTATTTATCAAAGAAAACATAAACCTGGCCTGCCCAAGTACCAATGCAAACTCAAGTACCCAGCAAAAAGCACCATGTGGAAATTTTGCAGCCCCAAGAATGGCGGACTCCCCATTGCCCAATTCAGATGTGGCCAAGGAGGCTAATGAACAAGGAAGAACCTTCAAGAAGAAGAAGCCAGAAGTCATAGCGATGAGAAAGCAATCAGAGGAAGTTGGATGGGCTCAACCAGAAAGTTACAGTACGCTACTGCCAAGGCAGGGCTGTCTATAATTCCTGCCCAGCACAATACTTTTTCTGAAGGGAAACTTTTATTCTAGTTATCATGTTCCTACTTCACTACTGAGTAGCGAGTGTGTGTGTGTGTATTTGGGGCATGGGAGGATAACTCACCTCTCTCCCCCTAGACCACCTGTTAACAGGTAGCCACATCTGGATCTTATGGTAAGGACTTTGTGTCACTCAGAGATCCTGGCCTTCGAGCTGGATTCAAGGTCTAGATGGGACTTAGAAGTCATACCTCTTGGGCAGAATAGAATTGTTCTCTGTTTGAGAAACAAAGGCACTCAAAGATTTTAGGGGATGGGAATAGGTTGTCCATGGCAGACACTGCTAGTTATCTTCCAATAACTGTTTTTCCTTTTTTTCTAATCTATACTAGCAGAATCCCTGGTTTTTATCTGGATACAAGACCACTTCAAATAAAGACTGTATTTCTGAGGCTTCCATGCAGCTACAGTTCTTATTGAGGCTTAGTTCCGGCCAATCACATGTTCTTTTGAAATATCTGAAAGGTAAGAGGGAGGCAGAGGCAGAGTGCGGGTCTGGTTTGTCTGTGGTAGCTTCTTGATCACGGAGGCTTTCCTGATTATGTTAGGGGCAAAGCAGTCCTAGAACTGGCAACTGTAGCAGCAGCTTCCTAAATGGGTAGGCAGCTTCCTGAACATAAAGGGGGCAGTAGTTCCCTTGGTGGCCGCCCAGTTTGATGTTGTTACTCTCACATTTGTTTTTGAGAGGTCAATCTATAACCTATTTCATCAGT
>CM052439.1:105970218-105985499 GCA_028533085.1 Varecia variegata | reverse complement strand
GGGTCTCGCTCTTGCTCAGGCTGGTCTCGAACTCCTGCGCTCAAACAATCCGCCCGCCTTGGCCTCCCAAGTGCTAGGATTACAGGCGTGAGCCACTGCGCCCGGCCCTTAAATTTATTCTGAGGATTTTTTTTGTAGCTGTTGTAAATAGGCTTGTCTTTGTTTTTTTCATTTTTAAAAAAATTTAAATTTTTTAACAATTATGGGTACATAATAGTTGCATATATTTATAGGGTACATGTGATGTTTTGATATAGGCAGGCAGTGTGTAATAATCAAATCAGGGTAATTGGGGTATCTGTCCCTCAAGCATTTATCATTTCTTTCTGTTAGGAGCATTCAATTCCACTCATTTAGTTACTTTAAAATATACCAAAACTTATTGTTGACTATAATCACTTTGTTGGGCTATCAAATACTGTTCATTCTATCTAATTATCTAACAATATTTTTACACCCATTAACCATCACCAGTTTATCCTCCTTCTTCCCCACTACCCTTCCTGGCCTCTGGTAATCACCATTTGACTCTTTGTCTGCATGAGAGCAATTGTTTTTAATATTTAGCTCCCACATATGAGTGAGAACATGCAAGATTTGTCTTCCTGTGCTTGGCTTATTTCACTTAACATAATGTTCTCTAGTTCCATCCATGTCATTACAAATGACAGGATTTCATTCTTTTTATGGCTGAATAGTATTCTATTGTGTGTATGTACCACGTTTTCTTTATCCATTTATTTGTAGATATGCACTCAGTTTCTTTCTAAATCTTGGCTATTGTGAATAGTGCTGCAATAAACATGGAAGTGGAGATATATTGTCAATATACTGATTTCCTCTCTTTTGGACCTATACCTAGCATTGGAACTGCTGGGTCATATGGTAGTTCAGTATTTTGGGGAACCTCCATACTGTTCTCCGCAGTGGTTGCACTAATTTACATTCCCACCAGCATTGTATGGGGATTCCCCTTTTCCACAGCCTTGCCAGCATTCGTTGTTGCCTGTCTTTTTCATAAAAGTTATTTTAACTGAGATAAAATGTGATATCTCATTGTAGTTTTGATTTGCACTTCCCTGATGTCTAATGATGTTCAGCATTTTTTCATATAATTCTTGGCCATTTCTATGTCGTCTTTTCAGAATTGCCTATTGAGATCTTTTGCCGAGTTTTTAATTGGATGATTTGATTTTTTCCTATTGAGTTGTTTGAGTTACTTATGTATTCTAGTTATCAATCCCTTATCAGATGGGTAGTTTGTAAATATTTTCTCCCATTCTGTGGGTTGTCTCTTCACTTATTTATTGTTACCTTTGCTGGGCAGAAGCTTTGTAGCTTGATGTGATCCCATTCATTCAATTTTTCTTTGGTTGCCTCTGCTTTGGGGATATTACAGAAGAAATTATTGCCCAAACCAATGTCCTGGAGCAGTTCCCCAATGTTTTCTTTTATCAGTTTCAGGTCTTAGATTTAAGTCTTTAATCCATTTTGATTTAATTTTTATATATGGAAAGAGATAAGAATCTAGTTTCATTCTTCTGAATGTGGATATCCAGTTTTCCCAGAATTATTTATTAAAGGGACTGTCCTTCCCACAATGTTTATTCTTGGCAACTTTGTGACAAATAAGTTCACTATAGATGCATGACTTTATTTCGGGATTCTCTATTCTGTTCCTTTGGTCTACGTGTCTGTTTTCATGCCAGCACTATGCTGTTTTGGTTACTATAGCTCTATGGTATAATTTGAAGTCAGGTAACATGATTCCTCCAGTTTTGTTCTTTTTGCTCAGGATAGCTTTGGCTATTCTGGGTCTTTTGTGGTTTCGTATAAATTTTAAGATTATTTTTTCTATTTCTGTTAAGAATGTCATTGATATTTTGATGGGGATTGCATTGAATCTGTAGATTGCTTTGGATAATATGGACATTTTAACAATATTGATTGTTCCAATCCATGAGCATGGAATATCTTTCCATTTTTGTGTGTGTGTTCTCAATTTTTTTCATCAATATTTTATAGTTTTCATTGTAAAGACCTTTTGCTTCTTTGGTTAAGTTTATTCCTACATATTTTATTTTATTTATAGCTATTATAAATGGATTACTTTCTTGCTTTCTTTTTCAGATTTTTTGTGGTTGCCGGATAGACATGCTACTGATTTTTGTATGTTGGTTTTGTATCCTATAACTTTACTAAATTCACTTATAAAATCTAAGAGTTTTTGGTGGAGTCTTTAGGTTTTTCTAAATATATTTATGAAATTTTTTTTTTAACAAAACACTAAATTTTATTTTTTTCAATCCACTCCATATTTTGTCTCTGGTATGAGATTAAGCACTGTCTTATACTGAGTCTTCCCGCTCTGTCCTGACTTGTTGGCCAATTGGCCAGGGGGGATAGAAGTTTGAAGAGAAAGCTCTTCCTTCCATGGCTACGACAGAGTTTCCCCAGAGTTGGAGTGGGGTGAGGATGAGGGTGGGAACAGGAGCACATTTGATGTGCATGGGGACAGTGGTTGTAGCCTATACACTTCCAAATTTTATTTCCATTTCTCTCTTCTGTCACTACTTCAATTCGCTACAAGCCAGGAGTTCTGGAAATAGTTTAGATTTTTGTATGGAGAAAGAATCATATTCATTCAGTTACTGTGGAGGTCCCTCTGTGTGTCAGAACCTGTGTCCTGTGGAACCAAGAGGACCAACATACAGCTTCTATCCTGTAGGCCCTCACAATCCAGTGATTTCATTCTCCATGCAACACAGATAAATAAGCTCTTCTCTGCTGGAGATGGGCTGAGATTTGAAAATTGCCTTTCACTTAATGTCTCCCAAAATAGCCACATGATTCGTTTTTCTTGGTCTCCTACACTGAGCCATAAAATTGTGTTGTGCTCTGTTTCTTAAGTAGTTGCATTTCACACCAGGGCAATTCTGGCTCCAAAGAAGATAGGTAATTACCACATTGTTCCCCAGGAAGACAGGTGAAATCCCCACCTTGGATAAGAAGCAGAACTAACAGGCTTTATGGACCCGTTTATCCAAATTTTGCTTTTCTACATGGCAATCTGAGCAAGCCTAAAAGCCTTCCATCTACCACTCTTGACAAACTTAATTTGCTCTCAGTTAATCTTAAAATCCTTAGGACTCACTTGGATATTTCACCTAGGAAATGCAGGACTCACCTACGATGTCTGAGAGGAAACAAAGCACAAAGACACAGAATCACTGTTCAATGCCAGCATGTAAACAAGGCTGTTATGTTGGGGTGGCTAGGGCAAGTCACTAATGATGTGCCTTCACACCAGAAGGAGGAGCTCTCTGGACATGACCTATTGCTGCCTATACCTTGGTCACCTTTGACCTGGGAGCAGGAATATGCTAATAAAAAAGGAATGGCTTATTAGCTTTCTTTCCCATTCATGGTTGTTTTGAAAACATTATGTGCCTTGCAGATTACATGATAATTATACTTCAGGGCTGCCAAGAAACTTCAGGAATAATTATCATACGATTTGCAGGTTTTAGAGCTCATGGTAACACTAGTGCTGGGAGGCCATCTTTAATCATTCACAGCAATTACCCTTCTCCAAAGTGCACTCTCACAATCTTAGATTGTTCTTGAGCCCGATGAGAAGCCAAGGAGGCTAAATGAGATGTAGTCAAAGGAAGCCCAGTGATTTGGGGGGATGTGAAACTCCACTGTGAGCCTGACTAGAAAGCCATCCAAATCAGACCCTTTCACTGGGGCCACATGAAGGCCAAGATTTAACAAAATCTAACACCTGCTTAGAGGCCTTTCTTATAACAGACACAAAATACCTACTCCTTCCTAACTCTTCATAGAAACCTTGAAATGCAATTAAAACTAGCACAGCTGATACCACTGACCACAGAGCCAGTCATTTTCACCACTTAACTAAAATTGCTCTTGATAGTGTTCCTAACAATGGCCACCCAAGTGGTAAATCTATTGAGAATTTGGTCCTCTCAACAGGTGAATCTTTAGCTAATCATTCCTCTCCTCCTTTGGCATTGTAGCTACCATTTGTCCCTGGTTATGGAACTCTTTAAATGCACTGAGTTCTGTGTTTGACACATAGTAGGTGTGTGTAATTGGGAAATTGTTTACTCTATTTCAGTGGTAATCCAACACTGCCTGGAAATTGCATCGAATGTGTATGCAATAGTGGTTAAGAAGAGTGTGTACAACGTGAGAGAATGGTGTCTAGTTTCTCGGATGCAATACCTCTTTAGCACCTGTTATGTGACGAACAACAGGCTGGGCTGCGGGGGAACGACCAGGAGCAATAAAGGTAGAAACAGAATTTCTATCCTTGGGGAGTCTCTTCTGGTGGGAGATGCTGATAAGTAACAAGAGGACTGTGAAAATATCAAAGAGATGTAGCAACTTCCTGCTTGGAGGATGACAGCAGCCTTCCCCAGACTTTTAGGCTGAGACCTGAAGGGTGATGAGATTTGGATGTGATTAAGAGAAAACATGGTACAGATGAAAAAAAGAGGCTATGAGAGAGCCTGGAGGGAAAAGTGTGTTGCAGGCAGTTCAACTGCATCTGGAAGGTAGACTTTGAGGGGAAGAAGAGGGATAGCAAGGGAAGATGGCAAGGGACAGATTCATTCACGGTCTTGTACATTTAGGAGGATTCAGGAGGATGTGCAAATAGAGCGCAAGTAGTTTGTGCTCAGGACACTCATTTTGCACGACAGGGGACTCTCGGGTTCCCTGTGCTTAAGAAGCACACAGTTGCAGAAGAATCTAAGAGAATCTAGAAAAACACCAGTTCTACCACAGTGAGAAGAGAAAGGAGAGATCATTTCCGGATGAGGCTTGATGACTGAGGCTGTATAGGAAAAATCTCCACAATGGTGCCTTGGGAAGGCAACCCGGTATTTGGCCCCTTCCCTTGCAAGACAATTAATGAGATTCCCACAAGAGGGCGCCCTAGCAGAAGAAAGTCCTGGCTCACCGTTTCGTGTCCTGTGAGCCTGACTCAGAGCTCCCTCCGAGCACAAAATCATCCCCTCGTGATGAAAGTAACGGACGCTGGCCCACGTCAGTTCCCAGGGAGCTAAATCACAGGTGTTCCTGTGATTCCTCAAACAAGACTCCTCTTGTAATGTTAGTGCTCTATTTTCTCGTAAGTCCTATCATTCTTTAGGAGCCTCACGCTATTTGTAATAGCCTGATGAAGTTTGCACTTAGCATGTAAGCCACGAGGTGCTGGTCTTTAGTCTCTAGAAAGATTCAAGGTGAACCTTTTGGGTGCTTTAATTTCACACCATACATATCACCATTAGATCTGCTGCAAGACCAAGAAGAGATTGTGTCTTATTTTAGGTTAAATACTGCACTCATTTTGGCATCCCTAGGATTATGCCTGGTACCTTAAAGTCACTTAGTTGCTTAGTGATATTATCTTGGAATTTCAGCCCATTTCCTCAGGAAGTGCTATTAGCAGTACAGGATACAGAATTTAGTCTAATGAGCAGACAACAATGTGGGTGTTTTAAGCCCAGGCTGTGTCTTGCATGACTGTTTAAATGGAAAAACAAATGGACCCCTATTTTTCCTTGCCTGAGGGCCCCTTATCTGCAAGGTGCTCCCCTGCCCCCCACAGGTGTAGACAGGGCAATGCATATAAATAATGGATAGTATTCGACATAGCCCTCACTTGCCCAGGCCCTTTCCATGGCTCCAGGAGGGTCCTAGAAATTGTGTATTGTTATTCTGTATTATTTTTCTTAAATAGGGCCCCCAAATTTTATAAACTTAAGGTTGTCTCCACAAAACCTTAGTTCCCCTAATGTTATTTCTATGAAGCCGTATCTAGGTCCGTCCTTTCAGCAGCAGAACACCTGTAAGTCCCTGCTAGATGGAACATGTCTAGGACAATAGCCATTAGGACAATAGCAATTGTTTCAAAATGTACGCATTTCCACCAGCTTTTCTCCCCTGATTTTTCTTTAAGCAACTATTGTATCAAAGAGAAGGAAGGAAGTGACTAAGGAAAGGAAGTTATGCCTAAGTCATTTTAAAAGTGCATTTTTCAAATGACAAAACTTTTTCCCAAAGCAAGGGTTTCAGGCTAGGCTAAGAAAAGTATGGATTGACACATAAATCCTTGAGGGGTTGAATTCCTTCTCTGCCCTGCTCCTGCTCTTCTGCATACAGATTATTCTTTGAGCTTCCACGTGTTTTCCCAGTGTCCTCTGCATTCCCAAGCTCACTTAATTCATGGTCTGTCTGCCTCTCCGTTTCCTCTTTCCCTCAGCCCCCAGAGATGTGCGTGCCTACTTTATGCTTTCACGGCTTCATTTCCATCTTTGGCACGTGAGAGCCTTTGTGCTGGACGCAGATATATCACCTCTGTTTTCCTGGAGTTGTTCCCACCGCTGCCTGTCTCTGACAGTTCCCTTCCACATTATTTTACCCTGTGTCATCGCCCTCAGCCACATCAGCTAGCAAGGCTAATGGGCACGATGAACTTAGCCTGCTTTTTGTCCATCCCACCATGAGAAATCATTTACAATGGCGTTAATCTGTGCAATGAGAAAACAGGAAAGAATCTCGTTCTTTGTGATCTCAAGCCCATAGTGGCAGACACTGACTTACTGTGAAACTTCCAGCTTCAGGCAGAGAGGGGAAAAGTGTAAGCCACACCTAAAATACAGGACTGCACACGTATGCACACACATTTAAACATGCATTATGTTTGCCCAGTAATGCATGTGCACCTGGTACAAGCCCCAGTTCAGCTTCTTTCTACATGTTGGCTATGTGCTTGAGGGGGGGGCCATTTTCTTTCTTTGACATTCAGTTAAGCTAAAAGCAAAAACAGCCATCTGCACTGCCTTTGATACAGTAGATTGCTAAAAGCTGTTCCCTGTCAGACCTCTTCTTTCTGCCTTGGCGAGGAGACACACGCACATGTGACACTTCTGTCATCCACATATGAAACACACAAATTTCAACAGAGTCATAGGTCTTCTATAAAACCATCAGGCTAAATACTAAATCTTCCCACTGGCTGGCTTCCGTGGCCTTCTATTGCCATAGCAAAATGGAAGGCATTCACTTTACTTTTAAGTCTCGTGTTTTGTATGTATATTTTTTTGTTTGTTTTTGCCATTCAGGGCACCAAACATTCTCTGTGATCCTCAATTGTGTTCCACGTTTTTCATTAACACTTGCATTTAAGCAGCTCATTCTAATTCTTTCCGTTGTTTCTGTTCTGCGTGAACTATCTGCTGGCAGTTGCTATGCCAACCCCAAATCCTGGGGTCCTGCTGCTAGATCACAAGCTGCCATTAGCATATTTTTAATAGCACCTGATTGCCCTCCAAAGACCTTCTAGTAGTTGACTCCATTAGCTCAGAGTGTCACGAGATTTGATTGCATATTTACAGTATGGCTCAGGGAGAGAATTTGCTGAGCTGCACAACTAGTCTCCCAGGTTTAGCCTTCCATGAGAGCCAGGTTGGCTCCTTGGGTCCCATTTAAAGGGAAGAGCATGACAATTTTGTGGTCCATGGAGGTATCAGTTCTCGCTTCCTTGAACTGACTTACCATAATGTGGAACATAGGATGACCCTCGAACTTGTGGAAGACTTCTCTCGCTCTTAATTAAAAAATCGGCAGCTATCCAGTGTTTAGGGACCTGGGCAGGTGTGATGTTACCATCTTGCTCTTTCTAACTTAAGCCAAACTGAATGGAGGAAGCAATACTGATCAGAAATCAGTTTTTCTTCAAAGAAAGGTTAGAGAGAGAACAGTGAATTAGAAGTACTTCAATAACTAAGAGTGTTAAGAAGACAGATTATTTCAAAATAAATAGTTAAGAGCTTTTGAAATGAAGTTGCTGCTTTAAAGTCCTGAATACTCTCAGCAACCGGTGAGCTAAGTAGAATTTTGACACCTACAGTGAAGACAAGACTGCAGTTTAAAAATGCTACTAAATTTGATTAAAGCAAAACAGAATTAGACTAAATTGTGGTTAAAAACAATTTAGTGCAGAGGAAACTTGCACACTCAGATGCTTATGGGGACAAGACAGATAAGGAGAATGAATGAAGTGAGATGAGTGGAAGACGATGGAAGGCAATGGACACTCAGCATCCCTGCTGTGGAAACATGAGTGACATAGGGACTATAACAATCCAGACAGTGTCAACCCCATCTAAAGGGAGTGCTCTTTCCTACCGGTGATCGGGAGGGACCAGTGCTGCCAGATCTTCTCATAGCTGAAGTCACAATCAAAATACATATTTTTTGGTGAAATCTCCTAATTTAAAAATATTTAGCGTCTAATAATTTGACTTTACATATTGGGCAGGCCAACATCGTGTAAGGCAAAAATAAAATTTCTTTTACTGAAAATGGTCCATGCGTTGCCAATTTGTAACCTGTTTTAAAAGGAAGCCATTTTTTTCATTGCTAACTAGTTTTTGTCCATTTTTTTAAATTGTGGCAAAATACACATAACATAAAATTTACCACCTTAAGTTTACAGCTGAGTGGTGTTAAATACATTCAGACTGTTGTGCAACCGTTACCATCATACATCTCCATAAGTCTTTTTATGTAAAACTGAAACTCTGTATCCATTAAACAATAACTCACCATTTCTCTCTCTCTCATAATTCCTGGCAAACAACATTCTATTTTGTCTCTATGATTTTGATGACTCTAAGTTGCTCCTATAAGTAGAATCATACAATATTGGCCTTTTTGTGACTGGCTTATTTCCCTTAGCATAATGTCCTCAAGTTTTATCCATGTCATAGCCTCTGTCAGAATTCCCTTGCTTTGTAAGGCTGAATAATATTTCATTGTATATAAATACCACTATGTGCTTATTTATTCATCTGTTGATGGACACAAGTTGCTTCAGTGTTTTAACTAGTGTGAATAATACTGCTATGAATGTGGGGGTACAAATATCTCTTCAAGAAGTTGCTTTCAATTCTTTTGGGTATATACCCAGAAGTGGAGTTGCTGGATCATATGGTAATTCTATTTTTAATTTTTGAGGAACCACCATACTATTTTCCATAGTGGCTGTAACATTTTACATTCCTACCAACAGTGCATAAGAGTTCCAATTTCTCTATATCTTTGTCAATAATTATTATTTTCTGGGGTTTTTATTAGCAGTAGCCATCCTAACAGGTGTGTGGTGGTATTTTAGTGCAGTTTAGAATGGCATTTCCCTAATGATTAGTGATATTGAGCATCTTTTTATGTGCCTATTGATAATTTGTATATCTTCTTTTGAGAAATATCTATGCAAGTCCTTTGCCCATTTTTGAGCTGGGTTGTTTGTTTTTTGTTGTTGAGCTGTAGGGGTTATCAATATATTTAATAATCCCTTAACAGATGTATGATTTGCATATATTTCCTTCCATTCTGTAGGCTGCCTTTTTACTCTGTTGATATCTGTTGATGCACAATTTTTTAAAAATTTTATGAGGTCCAATTTGTCGATTTTTTTCTTTTGTTGTCTGTGCCTTTGCTGTCGTAACTAAGAAGTCATTGCCAAGTCCAATGCCATAAAGTTTTCCCCCTATGTTTTCTTCTAAGATGGTTGGAGTTTTAGGTCTTACATTTAGGTCTTTGATCCATTTTGAGTTATTTTTTTACGTTCTTTTTAAAATTAATTTATTTTTAATTGACAAATAATTGTATATATTAATGGGGTACAGTGTGACATTTGATTTATATATACATTGGAGAAAGATTCAATTGAGCTAGTTGACATATTTATCACCTAATCAACTTATCATTTTCTTATGGCAAAGATATTATAAATCTATTATTTTAGCAATTTTGACATATACAATACATTATTAACATTATACAGTACAATTATTATTTTTATTATTATTTTAATATAATAGATCACTAAAACTTATTCCTCCAGTCTAACTGAAACTTTATGTTCTTTGATCAATATCTCCCCTTTCCCTATCTCTTCCCTTCCCTCTCAGCCTCTGGTAACCACCTTTTTACTTTGAGTTAATTTTTGTATATGGTAAGATTCCAGCTTCATTTTTTTTGCATGGATAGCCAGTTTTCTCAGCACCATTTGTTAAAAAGACTGTCCTTTCTGCATTGAATGGCCTTGGCCCTTTTGTCAAAAATTGTTTTATTATATATGCAAAGGTTTATTTCTGGACTCTCTGATCTAATACGTTGCTTTATATGTCTGTCTTTATGCCAGTACCATACTGTTTTGATTACTGTATCTTTGTGGTAAGTTTTGAAATCAGGTAGTGCGAGTCCTCCAGCGTTGTTCTTTTCTGAGATTGTTTTGGCTATTCAGGGTTTATTGAGATTCCACATGAAATTTTAAGATAGATTTTTCTATTTCTTCAAAAAATGTCATTGAGATTTGATAGGAATTACATTGAAGACCATTTTGGGTAGTGTCAACATCTCAACAATACTAAATCTTCCAATCCATGAACATGGGATGTTTTTCCATTTATTTATGTCTTCTTTAATTCCTTTCATCAGTGTTTTGTAGTTTTCATTGTACAAGACTTTCAGCTCTTTGGTTAAGTTAATTCCTAAGTATTTTATTCTCTTTGACAATTGTTGTAAATGGAATTCTTTTTATAATTTCTTTTTCATGCTGTTCATTGTTAGTATATTAAAAGGCAACTGATTTTTGTGGGTTGACTTTGTATCGTGCTACTTTGCTAAATTCATTTATGAGCACTAACAGTTTTTTTTGTGTGTGTGTGTGGAATCTTGAGGCCTTTCTACATATAAGATGATATCATGTATGAACAGAGATAATTTAATTTTTCCTTAATTTGGATAATTTTTATTTTTTTCCTTGCTTAATTGCTTTGGCTAGATCTTTCATTACTATATCAAACAGAAGTGGTAAAAGTGGGCAACCTTGTCTTCTTGTTTCTTTATCCAGCCTGATCAAATCTGCCTTTGAATCTCTCCAGTAAATTTTTTATTTCAGTCATTGTACTTTTCACCTCCAGAGTTTCTTCTTGGTTTCTTTTTAGGATTTTTACATCTTTATTAATATTTCCATTTTCTTTATACTTCATGTCCTTGACTTTCTCCACATCTTCCTTTAGTTCTTTGTTCATCTTCAAGGTAATTTTAAAGTCTTTGTCTAAAAGATCATTTTTAGGGACAGTTTCTGTACATTTATTTTTTTCCCTTTGAATGTTCCATAATTTCCTGTTTCTTTGTGTGCTTTGTAATTTTTCAATAAAAACTGGACATTTGAATCTAAATTTTTGGTAATTATGGAAATCTGATTATCTACCTTCCTGGGAGTTTGCTGATTTTTGTTATTGTCTTGCTTTTCTGATTGTTGTAGGCCATGTCTGGGCTGAGGATCAACCTGAGGTTTATACTTAAGGTCCTCTCAGGTCTTGTCTGAGTCTTTCCCTGGGCATGTATAGTCACTTTCTAATTTTCCCCATATATGCAGTTGTTTTTGGATGCCTTATTCTTTAATGTCTGCCTCCCAAAAAGGGAAAAAGAGAAAAACATAGGAGAAGAAGGGTAACAGCCCTTTAAATCCCCTGGAAGTCATTTCAGCCAGAGGGGAAGGGGCTTGCAACAATGGGGAAAGGTACAACAAAAATGGACATTCACCTTTTTGTCTGCAGTTCTGTGATCAGAAGCAGCAATCAGTAATCAGAGCATAGATTCCTGATATTTGAAGGACAGGGTCCTTTTTTCCCACCCTGACCCCTGCAATCTGTTTGCAAGCTGCTCCAGGAACTCATGCACACGTTGACACATAGCTTAGGGCTGGGGAATGGATAGCTGCTACTGTACTCAAAGCTGAGATTGACTGAAATTATCTACAGTTTACCATCCAAGCCTTCTCCTGGAAGTTGCAAGCTTTCAATAGACTCCAGAGTTCCAAAACAGTTCCATCAGACAGCTTCTGCCAGTTCAGTTGTTGTGTACATGGGGAGACAGATTGTTTGTGCTTCCCACTCTGCCATCTTCCCAGAATCCTCTTAAAAGGAAATCATTTTTAATCATAGAACTAAGATATTATTAAAACATTAATTCTAAATGGCTAACTTAGGAATTACATTTTGATATAAAGCAATACTAGATGAGGTTGTATGCTGATCTGTATCCTCAGGTAAATTTTCATTACCAGGCATCCATTTCATATAATCACATAAGGCTAAAAGAGCGGAAAGGACAATTAGCAATATAAGAGTTCAAAAGACAAAACAAAACAAAACGTCGTTGGCTGGTACAGTCATAGATGGCTTCAAGGAAAAGATAGGACTTGATCTGTCCTTCAAAGGGTCATTTGATTTGAAAGAACAGAGATGAGGGGGACATTTTTCTGAGCAGAAAGCACAGTGGAATCACAAGTTCAATGACAGGAAATTATAAGATGCTTTCTTCTCTATTGAATAGACTGAACCATCACAGAAGCAATGCTGGGGAAAATAAGTAAAAAAAAAAAAAAAATACCAACACAAAGCAAAACAAAAGAAAACATTACTGCTTACTTATAGTTCTTAACTTCCCATATTAAGGCTGAGAGGCATGAAAAATTGAATTTATCTTGGGAATGCAGACTCAGGTATTTGAATAAAACTGCTTGAACAGCCAACAGTCTAAAAGGCATTGCTTTAGTTCTCACAGCATTTACTTAAATTATGTTCATGTGGATACACTTTCTCCTGATTTTCCTCAAAAGACTTTGTACATATAAGCCTGATTGTATTTCTTCATTTATTTTTATTACTTCTGTATGCAGTCACTGTGTTAATAGATCACAAGATTAATTTTGAATTCCATTTGTAGGATTTGAATTTCAAACATGGATTTTTTTTTTCAAGGAGTCAAAAGTTTATTTGCTCATTGAAGTCAATTGTAGGCACCTTCTCTGTCACTTGGCACCTGTGGTCCCCAAGGGCTGGGCTCAGTGATTTCAACATTAATTTGACTAGTCAATAATTAGACTAAACATTGCAATAGTCTAACTACTGATAGAGAGTTTGGACCTTTTAAGCAATAAGACCCTGTCTTTCTAACATAACTTGATTACGCATCTGTTTCTGAAGATCTGCTTACTACAGCCTTTCCAGGCAAAGTCATGATGAGGGTGGGACAGAGGAGTTAGTTCGTCTCCAATCAGGGATGTTTTGGAGAAGAGTCTGCAAGTGTGGGAGGGGGGTCCTGGAAGGATGTCAACAGGGGCTTGAATAGGACAATCAGGAGGAAGAATGTTAATTAAAAGTCCAGTTAAGCTCAAAAGAATAACAAATCAAGAAGCTGATCAGGCTGGTGGGGCTGAGTGGGACAGGATTCAAAGCATCAAAGTGAAGGTCAGAAACAGGATGACTAGAAACAAAGTCAACTCAGGAAGTGACCCTGGGAAGTCTGAGACAATGCTCTGGCAATATCTTATGCACAGGTTGGTATTTCCAGATGAGCAGGGCCCTTGTTCTAACAATATCAGAAGCCTGGATGGATCCATATAATTTGATGGGGAGGTAACAGTATTGTGATACAATCTTGCCAGCACTAATTTTGGAACAATTGTTTCCCTAGTCTGTCAAATGAGAGATTTGTACTGATGATTTCCCATGTCTGCATGAAGGATAACATTCTCTGACACCATCTGCGTATAGCACCTGAGGCTCTGAGCTCATGCTTTTCCTAGACCCAGCCCGTCCTTCCTAAACCTTTGCAAATCTATTCCTGGTAAACATGCTGAACATCAAACTGATCTGCTGCAGGTAACACCTGAGGAAAGCAGACAGCTAGCCCAGCACTCCAAAATACCCATACTTCTTCAGCAACGGAAGGCACCTAAGTGCACCTTCTGCAGGAAGGAAACACCTACGGAGAATTCTTTCCATATGCCCCAAGATCAAGCCCAGGAATCTGGGAAAATGCTTGCTGTGTGAATGTGTTGTCCTATAAAATTAAGTACACTGATCAGTCTGCAAGAAAGCGAGTAAAGTGCATGCCAAGTTTGCCTGTGGTAGCATAAACGTGCCTTAGCTGTTTCCTGAAGATAGGAGCTGGAACTCTCATGGGTAAAGCTGACTGAGCTCACACATTTCACCCTTGGCCTACTTTGTTTATCTTGAGACCACTGAAGCATTCAGTCTAGACCGTACAGTATTTTCAGTGTCTCCTGTTACTGCTTTCCCAAGCATCTGGCTTTTCTCAGGCCCCACGTGACTCACCCTACATGGCCTTGTGCTGGGATCCAAGAACTCCCGTGGAATGTTTTATCCCATGCTTGGGTCACTGGAGACATCTGTTAGAGCCCGGGGCCCTTCCTCCGAGGTGACTTGGCCAACAGTACAAACTTCGGTTTTCTTTCTGGACGGTGAATTTGGGGCTTTTGAATATGACTTTACACTGGACTTTAGAATTCAGGGAAGGGAACAGCCAGGGAGCTCCTGCCTTGGGAACCCCCACAACAGGCCTGCCATCCTGGGAACTTCTTACGGCAAAAGCACTAAAACCCTCCAGGAGGCTTCAGCCACCGCACTTACTGGTTTTCATGTCATTTATAACCATTATATCACAATGCTCGTTACTTTTTGTTTTTCTTTACTTCTACAATGTTTAAAAATCCACCAATCAACAAGTATTTATTGACTACCTGCAAATTAACTGTGCTAAGCTAACTGCTTTAGCAAAGGCAGAAACAGAGCCCTGATCTTGAGACATAATCAAGGTGTCATGATAAAATAATTCATATAAAGGAACTTTGAGTACCACAATGTGGTATGTCACAAAGGCCTGAACTGTGGGTGGAAGACAGCAGTTTTTATGAAAATGGACCATAAAGGGTGGCTATAGGAGTTTGGATGCTTTCTAGTAGAAATAAATGTGTGCTAGGCTCTGGAGAATGGATAGAAATTGAATTGTGGATGGATAAGAAAGGCTTTTCAGGCAAGACAAATTATCTGAATTCATTCACATTGGTAAAAATAATGAACTTGGTAAAGCATAGGACAGTGGTAAAAACGAACTTGGCGAAGCATACAACAACAGTCTAGATTAGGTTTATTTTATTTTGTTTTGTTTTATTTCCCTCAGTATAGCCAGGAATAAGACTGGGGAGATCAGGACTTTGCAGATTTGGGAGGCCTCAAAAATCTGACAAAGGCGTCTAGAATTGATCTTATGAGAAAAAGAAAAAACCATCAAATAATAGCTCTGCTGCATAGAGCAGCATTTTAGGAAGATAAAACTAGCATCTCTGCCCAGTATGGATCCAACTA
>CM052439.1:105869432-105969718 GCA_028533085.1 Varecia variegata | reverse complement strand
AACAAGTTACAAATTTATATCTTTATTATATAAAAATTCCAACATAGGAAAGTAGTAGGGGGATGTAGGAAGCTCTACCCTATAAAATCATTTAGGAACCCTAGTTCCTCTTGCCAAGACCATGAAGGGTCTGAGATTTTTATCCTACTCATAAGATAACAATTTAGCATGCCATGTTTTCATGAACGGAAACAAATTAAAGATTCCTGGGTCAGCGACAAAAGACTATGTTAGTCACAGCAATAGGTGTAGCCAGAATATGAGAGTATGCTCTGGTTACCTGAGCCCCACATCTCACAAAGCACACTAAAGGGGGCAGGAGACACCTGTACTGGCAGTGTGTTACTTTACAAGAGAAGAACCCTAAACCTAGAAAACCAAACCTTTCATAGTTGGCAGTAAGTCTCAGTGACTTTTGCCCCAGAGGAAGGCATTATCTTTATTATCCTGGGTAGTTAGCACATTTGCCCTTTGCTCTGGAGGAGGACACTGTCTCTATCTTACAAGGCTATTTGCTACACAAACAGCCTTGGAAAGAAAAAGAATCAAGGGTCAAGGCCTCTGTTCACAATGGACAGAAAAATAAGACCCAGGGAGAATTGTCTTTCAACATCTTCTACCTCTGTCCTCTCAAGCAAGGATTGGCAAACTATGTGCTGCAGGGAAAATCTTGCCTGCATTCCTGTTTTTGTAAGTAATGTTTTATTGGAACACAGCCATGCACATTCATTTATGTGTACTCTATGGCTGCTTTAGTGGCAGAATTGAGTAGTTGCAACAGAGACCATATGGCCTCTTTACAGAAAAAATTTGCCAACCTCTGCTTTAGGGTATGGTCTTCCTCCAACTGATTAAAGCTGGCTGGTGAGTACCACACCCGCAATCCAGTAAATAGGGAGAGGAAAAAGAGAAAGAAAAGTCAAACAATTTCATATTTAAAGGATGTGACCCAGAAGCTGACTTCTATTCACGTCTCACTGGTCAAAACTTAGTCATATGTGGTGTCAGGAGTCCCCAGACTTTTCCTACTTTCAGTGATTCACTAGAGGGACTCACAGTACTTAGCATATAGTTATACTCGTGGCCAAGAGTTATTGAAGCAAAAGGTTATAAAGCAAAATAAGAAAAAGGCAAAGGCACCTGGGCAGAGTCTAGAGGAAACCATTTGCAAGCTTCCAAGAGTACATTCCCTTTGGAGTCACATAGGATGTGCTTAATTATTCCAGAAATAAATTGTGACAAATATGAAATGCTGTCTACCAGGGAATTCCACTAGAGATGCAGTAGCTAGGGTTTTCACTGGGACTAGTCACGTAGGCACCCTCTGCCTGAGCACATTCCCAAATTCCAGACTCCCAGAAGGAAAGAAGGGTTCAGCATAAACTATATTTTTTGTACCATGTAGGCATAGTGAGCTACTCTTATCGGGGACTGGTGAGAACCGTCCTGAAATTCAAGTCCCGAGATGCCAGCCAAAGGTCACTCTTACAAGCAGGCCTTTCTAAGGATAGCGGGCTCAGCCTGCTATGTTAACTCTTCGCTGCACACATGCCTACACTTGGCTGCAGTGGAGGCTGGGGACTGCCATCTTGCTAAGTGCCTGTGTGCCCACGTAAATCTTGGGAGGATTGATTGTTAAAAGCAAGATGAAGAAAGGATACTGTGGATAATTAGTAGTCCCTGCTGCACAGGGGAGGAAGAGGGACCAGGGCAGGGTTTCTCAATGCCAGCATTATTGACATTTTGGGCTGGATAGTTCCTTGTTGTTGGGGGTAACCTACACATGTCAGTAACACCCCTCTCAATCCTAACAATAAAAAATGTCTCCAGATATTGACAAATGTGCTCTAGGGGGCATAATTTTTCTAGTAGAGACCCAAGCCAGTGAGTGAAGAGACCCAAGCCAGAGAGACCAGGTCTTATTCAAGAAACCACAAGTAGTTTGTTACATTTGATGTAGAATGAGAGGTAGAGAGTAGCAAGAAATAAGGCTGAAGGTACGTGCTGGGGTTGGCTTATAAAGCAGTTTGTGTGCCCTAATAAGGAGTTTGGAGTTTTAAAAAATCAATGAAAGGTTTGAGGAGCTCCTGGAAGATGTTTTAGCCAAGGATCATATTTGTCTTTTCAGAGAACCAATCTGACCTACATATGAAGAATTCATTGAAAGACAAAGAGTCTGGAGTCAGAGAGACTAATTAGAGGGATATTTCACTCATTCGGGTGTGAAAGTTTGAGGAACAAAATGAAGACATTGGCAATTGAAAAGAAAAAATGATGGATCTGGAAAATATACTTAAAAAAAAAAAAAGAGCACTTGGTGACTGTTTGGAGATGGGAATGTCACCCAGAGTTTCATTTTGGGCATCCGGGTAAATAGGTTACCATTCACCCATGGTAGGATGAACCTTCTACCTTCATCCGTGAAGGAGAACAAAGTAAGGGGAAAAATGATCAGACCCATTTTTGACTTGCTGAGTTTGAAGTGGCCGTGGGACTTCCAACAGGACATTGATGACATGTGATGAATTATCTGATGTTATGGCCACTTGGTGTAATGTGAGCAGCAAGAGATGAAACCTACACATACAACCAACGATGGCCAGTGTTTCCTTTCTACTAAAATTTTGAAACCTGATGCCTTCCTTTCAATAGTATATAAAACAACCATTCCAGTAAGCTTTTCGCGTGAGAGGGTGGTTCCCTCATTCACATTTTATTTGATGGGTTTTAAAATATTGCAAATGACTAACTACCCAAACATATTTATTTCTGCCTGGACTAAGTGTCATAACTTGGGCACAATAAACATTTTGGCTGTAGTGACTATTTTCTGCTTTGAAAACATAGATTCTCCTGGCATTCAGTGACCTCAAGCAGAAATAATCCCTGCAGGGACTGAAGTTAAAAAAAAAAAAACTTAGACATAGTTATAGAAACTACTATTCTGGGGTTAAAACAATTTAACCAGATGGTATTTCATACTGGTGACTATGTATGAAAGACTTCCCTCTCTTCACTAGAAGGCATACTGTGTCTGGCAGAGTTGCTAAATTTGCATTCTGTTAGGCAAGACATGCATCATGTGGTTGAAGAATTATTTGGAGATTAGTTACTTTAATTAGTAATAAAGGTACAAGATGAACATAAGAACACTGCTTCTGAGTCCTCGCATACCTCAACCAATAAAGATAAGAGAAAGTACTTGTGTACATTCCTTGCAGAGTTTGATTTGAGAATAAGCAGTGGGATGAATTTCAGGTTCTAGTCTTTAATGACTCGAACACAGATGTTGCCGTTGACAGGAAGAGATATGTTGAGTGTTGTTTCTCCCTTTGCTTAGCAAGATTCGACATGTGGTGAGCCAGAATAGAAATCTGAAGAGTTGAATCAAGATGTGTTGAGAGAACTTTGGGTGTAAGAAGTGATAAGAGAAGCAGGTCTGGATATACAACATTAGGCGACAGATGGAAACTTTTTTTAAAAAAAAACTTCCCAGGATTGCCTGTTTTGATAAGTTTTGATAAGCTGATTGGTAAATTTAGCTGCCCTTAGAAAAGAATTTTAAAAATACAAAGGATACACAGCCAGGATTTCATCACTCAAAACAAGCAATGTTCATTGTCTATCTATGTGTGTTTGTTCACATAACGATAAGTGCTTGCAGATGATGCTGGAAGCCTGAACTGGGGGAAATAAAAGAAGGTGATGGGGTGAGGTGGGGTTATGCCCCGGATCCCAAACTGTCAGTCTTCCAGATCCTCGTAACTCATACTCACTGCTTTCTGATGTTGGCGAAGGCTAGGGCATGCACCCCAGCTCTGTGAACAACAACGATGAACAGATTCTATTATGATACAGGACACTGATATTTGTAGCTATCTTTTCTGAAGAAAGAAAATAGCTATTCCTAAAAATGTCTCCGGAGTAATAATACAGACATGGTACCATTCCAAGCACTAGATCATTCTCCTTAATACTGCCACATCTGAAGCATGAGCCAACGGGATATTCTTTACTGTCCGCAAGAGCCAGGGTTTAATTTATCTCTGCAAGGTTCTCTTCTCCCACCAACCATCCTTACTAGATTGTGAAGTGTTTATTCATTATTTTTGAATTCTATACCACATCTTTTCCTCCTGTGTGAACATGTTCACTTGATTTGTTTTTGAAACTAAAAAAATAGATTTGATGAACTTCAGTTCTAGGATCAATCGCTTCCCATTTAATGCACTAGGGTTGCATTTGTGCCAGTACTTCCCCAAGATAGTGCTCTGGACCTCATGCCTGTCAAAATCCATATCCCATATTTTCATAACCCATTTTCAAATTGGCCTACTAGCTGGAATTTAAAAAAAAAAAAAAACCTCATAAAGTCACTAAGCCATTAATGGTTGATACTCATGGAGAGGGTTAATTCTTTCTGAATATATTTTCCTTCATTAATTCTTTCTATAAATATTAATAAATCATTATTCTAGGCATTGGAAACATATGGATTTTGTCACTCATGGTCCTGAAAGGCACACTTAAGTTGGGTGACTTGAGGAGAATATAAAGTGACTATTTACAAACTGTGAGTAGGGTGGAGTTAAATCACAGGGAAAGGACAAAGCATAGTGCAATTTCTTGGGGCTATGCACAGCAGGGGTGGTGAATTCATCGCCACCACTAGACAAGAAGTCAGAGGAGGGAAACTGAGTCAGAGAGAGCTGTACAGAGAGGGCCAACTGACACGCAGCTGTTAAAGGAAGCTGTCCGCTCTACATGGCCTTGCAGGAGGAATACTGGGCAAAAATAAACATCTGGACCCCATTCTTCTCACATCATTCCATCTCCTCTTGTGCCTCCCATCAATCAAACCCCATGGAGTATTGCTGATTTGGTCAATGCAGATCAACTTCTTGGGACATAGCAGTATGAGAATGCAGGGAATGGATCTGGAGGGGTAAAGGAAGCTATCTAACACAGAGATGAATAAGACAGTTCCTGTCCAGGAGCCTAGGACTGTGTATCCACTCTTCAGCAGATGCAAGCATGACACAGAGGGCTTGCGAGAACAAACTCTTGGGCCCTACATGTGGCAATTCTGACTCAGCAGATCTAGAGTGGGGCCAGAAAATTATCATTTCTACCATGTTGCCTCTGCTGCTGTTTTATAGACCACATTTTTGTGCAGCACTGGCCTGACATTTTGAGACAGGGCAATACTAAACCTTAAGGAATGGATGTCTAACAGAGGAATATCTCTATGAGACTAGTCTAAGAAATATTTTGCTGCTTTCTTAGCATGCTATTGCCAAGCCTGATATCAAGGCAAGCTTATCTTATCCAGAAATCATCATAGAAGAAAATGTTGAATTTGCAAGTAAGAATATAAGAATGGCCATGGCTTTAAAACTTTTCTAGGGGATTCCTAAATAAATTTTCTCTCTAAAGAAGCTATTGCCTTGTTCTGAGTAAGCTGGAGACATTTCATTTTCAGTGTGCACAAAGGTTACCCTGTATAGATACACCATTTTTACTGTTAAATATATATAATTAAAATTTTTTTTAATTACAAGAGAGAATTGACATCAGATTAGTAATGCTAGTAATGAATACTAGCAATTTTCTATTAAATATAATAATTTTTATAAGGGGCAATGGTTAATTTTATGTGTTAACTTGACTGCACTGAGGGATACCCAGTTAGCTAGTAAAACATTATTTCTGGATGTGTCTGAGAGGGTGTTTCTGGAAGAAATCAGTATTTAATTGGTGGACTGAGTAAAACAGATAGCCCTCCCCAATATGGGTGGGCTATCATCCAATCTATTGTGTCCCTACTGAACAAAATGTCAGAGGAAGGGCAAATTCAATCTCTCTGCTGAAGCTAAAATATCCATCTTCTCCTGCCCTCAGACTCTGGTGCTCCTGGTTCTCAGATTTTTGGACTCAGGCCCAGAATTATACTATAACCTTCCTCCCCCAGATTCTCAGACTGAATTACACCAACAGCTTTCATGGTTCCACTTGCAGGTTCTCCATGGCAGATCATGGGACTTCTTTGGTCTTCAAAATTGTGTGAGCCAATTTCTATAATAAATTTCTTCTTTATCTGTATCTGTATCTCCATATATCTCGATCATGTGTGTGTGTGTGTGTGTGTGTGTGTGTGTGTGTATTCCTGTTTCTCTGGAAAACCCTGACTAATACATAAGGAAACAATCTAAACTAAAAAAATCAAACAACAAAACATCTATTGGAAGCACACAGGAAAGCGTGGGAAGTCTTCTCCCAAATATTTTTGAATAGGAGCCCAATTCCTTCTTATTAGCTATTCCTTCTTTAGCATTATTCAATGAGAGCAATGTACAGTTGAACAACCGTAATGAGGTAAGTGGCTCAGAGATAAAGTACTCAGGGACTAGTGAGCAAGACAGAATCAAAGTGTCTGAACTGACAAATCAATCACTTTCTACATGCATAAACTGATGTCTCACTTCAAAAATAGTCTTATTTCCCATTACCTACTCCTAATTTTCTCATTCCTTTATCTGTCAAGTTTCTCATTAGAGCAGATTGAACTCATTGTCCTAATTCTTTACCTCTCATTCATCCTTTGCTCATTGACTTCTGACTCCCAACTCATCCAAAACTGCATTGACAAAAAATGACATTGGTTATTTGACTTCTTGACAGCCTTTGATGCTGTAGACCTCTTCCTCTTTTCATTGGTTTTTGTTGTATTTCTTCTGGGTCACCTCCTACCTTCCCAGTGATTTCTTCTTATAACCATAGAAAAGTTGGAGTGCTATGCTGCTCAGACCTATCAGAAACTTTTTGAAAATTGCCTAGAGCAACAACTAAAAGCAGTTTAGTCCGTGTCCCTCAAAGAATATCAAAGAGAATTTAATTCATCCACACGTATCAAACACTCCTACACAACTTACATGTTTTCTTACACCTCGCAGCTGGTCTGGCGCCTCTTACACCACAATCTCCAAATTTCTCTCTTCCAGCTCCAGATATAGACTCTGTTTCTTCATTCTCCCTCCCCCTTCTTCCATCCACTCCTTTATTATATAGATTTGCTTGCCTTTTCTCCCTTGCACTTATTTTACTCTTTTGCAAAGGGGAAGAAGCAAGAAATGAGGGGCCAAATACAGGTTTCTCTGTAAAGCGTGGGTGAGGAGTAAGTGTAGAGGGGTGGTGACTCACACGTAAGCACTATTGTTTCATCACATTCTCGTTCTCTTTACTTGGCCCGTCTTGCTCTGCCCTCCCCTGAAATTTTGGCATCCCCCAAGTTCCCATGACTATATTGCCCTTGCAGGGTGTTCTCAGCTACTTCTGTGATTCTAACTTACTCTCTGAATGGGAATCATTAATAATTTTTCCTCTGGCCTATCTCTCCCACCTGAGTCTCATGCCCACCATACACTGGACATCACTTGGATACCCTAACCCTACAAAACTCAATGTTCTCCAAATGGCACTCATCATCTTCTCCACACAAGCTTTTTCTTCAGTGTTCTCAGGGCAATTGCTCCTTGTTGCTCAGCCCAGGAAGTTGGGCAACATCCTTTACCCCCCTCCCCATACCCAACCTCAAATCATTTACCAAGTCATGGATTATTCAATTCCAAAGTTCTCTCAAATCCATTGCTCCTTCACTATCCCTATACTTCTGCCCTAATTTATACCTTAACGTATTTCCCCTAAACTCTTCCAACAGCACCATAAATGTTCCCCTGCCTTCAGACTAACTCTCTTCAAATCAAACTTCTTCACCACTCACCAAGTGTCCTTTACAAAATGCAAATGCAAATATTACCCCGTTATTATGCCACACTCTGCTATTTAAAATGTATCCGTGCCTGCCGAATTACCTGTAAGATTCTGGATCCTTTAAGATCTGAGCTCCACCTGCCTCTCTGTTTGTGCTACAGCTCTTCTGAAAGGCTTGCTCTTCCCTCACAAACCATGCCATTACAGCCTCTGTGCCTTGGCTTGTATTTTTTCTCTCTCTGAACTGTCCTCTGCACTCCACTGCTTAATGCTGCCTTGTCACGTCACTCTTCTGTACTAGGTGAGCTAAATGACTCACCTTGGTGTTCATGTTCCCACAGAATGAGATTTATCACATTGTATTTTCACATCTGTTTATAGTCTGTTTCCCCAAGCATGAATTTCTCATAGATCTTGTGAGGACTGTCAGAACTGGAACTCCATTTTAGTGGGAGAAAAATCACTGAGCTGAAAATCATGAGGATTTGGGGTCAGGTCTAGCCTAGCTATTCATCTGCTGTGAAATCTTGGACAAGTCACTCACCTTCTCTGGTCCATCTTTCATAGGAGAAGCTTGAACCACATAATCATAATCTACCAGGCTCCGATTCCACTCTGTTCCTTCTCACATTCCTCTGTCATGGTTAGAGAGGGTGTTCACTGACGTTCACACACTGCACCTTCTAGTTTTCCTTCATTCTTCTGCTTTCTTTCTCCAGAGCTTTATCTAAAATACTTGTTGTCAACTCTGACTCTCTGTGGCACTTTAAAAAATACTGGGCCCTATTCCAAAAGATTCTGATTTTATTGACCTGAGGTAGTACTCTAGCATCAGTAGTATTATAAAGCACTCCAGATGATTCTAATATGCAGTCAAGATTAAGAACCATTGACATAAAACTGTGATTCTCAAAGTGCGGTCCTTAGACCAGCCGCATCAGCATCACTTGGGAAATTGTTAGAAATTAAATTCTCAGGCTCTAACCCGGACCTATGGAATTGGAAACTCCAATCTCTATAGGTGATTCTGATACACACTAAATCATTGCCTCTCCTTAACTCTTCCTTCTCAAGCCCAACAAATAGGAATTAGAGGTCAATGCTATAGTTTTAGAGTATTGCATCCCAGGCTGTTTATCTTTAAAGACGTTCCTCAGACAGCAAAATAAGCTTCAAATGAGTGGCTTATCCCATTTACATCTTCTAAGGAGAGAGAAGGCCTCCTTGGCTAGATTCATATTTTTTTAAAAACTTAGGTCAGGGGATAGAATGGAATGATGGAAGTTATCTTGCAGAGCAGCGGGGCATATGTTCAGCCAGGATTTAGGATAAGAGTGGGAATCAGGCAGGAACGTGGCTCACGTAGGCAGGGCTTTTGGAAGAAGGCCTGCTGGGACTGGAGATGGTGTTGCTATTTCTCCCATATAAATCTCTGACATCAAACACTTTCTCACAAGTCCTAGAATTAAATATATAGTCTGCGGTAAGGTTGCCAGGCAGCCAACATCCAGAGAATTGGATATTTGTCCTAATTAGTGTCCTGTGAAATACAGTACTGGTTACTGCCTGACCTTGCCTCAGCATTCTTAATAGTTCAGCCTCATAAGATATTTTTTGATCTAAAGAAGGGGGCAGATGATAGCAGCATGAACGAATTTCCACACTCTTAACCCATTCTGCCCCCATGAGCGTGGGAGACAGTCACTCTCTATGGGTGCTAGAGATAAACTCCAATCCTAATGTCTCCTTTTTATTTGTCTAAGAAATCTCTCTTCCCTAAATTATGGAGCTGTGGAAATGCATTTGTTCAATCATTCATTCATTCTTGAACAAAATGTTTCTATTTGAAGACAACCTGTTTGTTTTATAGTTATTACATTTTTAATTACACAGTTATTTATGTGTTTAATCATTTGTCTAGCTTTCTCAAAAAATATAAGATTTGTTAAGACAAGACCATGCCAGTTTGTTAACCACAGTATAACCAGTATCGAGCACTTGATAGGCACTCATTAAATATGCAGTGAATGAAATGCTGAATGGCTGCTTCAACTGTGATATAGGAGAAGAAAAGGGCACCGTGGCAGGCTCATAACCTAGCCTGGTGCAGGTGTGAGGATACATACAAATTAAAAATAAGAGGCTGAAATCAGCCTGGTGAAAATAAGGGAAGAGATTTCTCTTCCCTCTTTTTTCCTCAGAAAGTTTACTTCAGAAAACTTATAATTGTAAGCACTTTCTTCTCTCTTTCAATACACATAAATCCCTTTGAAAATTAGATAGGCCTTTTGCCAGTTTTATGAGCCAGCAATGTCTGTCCCCAGGACCTGAGAGTCATCCTTCTGAAGTGCAAGCGTCAAGGGAGACAGCGCCCCTTCCCTCCCAGTTTCTGTGGGAGCCCAGGAACCTACTTCAGTGGGCACCTTGCTGCAAGTTGCAAACCTACCTCCTGTCATAAAGGAGGAGAAGTTTGTTTTCTTCTGAATAAAGCCAATTAGCTAACACAGATGGTCACCCCAGCTACTAGGTTAGGATGAACTCTGTGTGACAAATGGTACTTTCAACTCCTCTTACCTGAGGACTGGTTATTGTTTATCTCCAAAACATGTACATAACAGGTTGCATTTACAAAAGGGTGAGATTTCTTGCTGTCTTTGCAATCTCTTAGGGGATTGCCTGTGATACACATTACATTTTGGTTTAATGCTTATTCACTAATAAAACTGTTTTCTGTCTCTACTACTGTTGTAGAGGGTTTTCTGGGTTGGAAGATTTTGTTTCCAATTATATTTCCCCAATACAGACAAGAGGCAGCCAATGGAGAACTGATGGGAGAACACTAGTTATCTGTGTGAAGAAGCAGAAGAGTGTTTCAATCATGTGAAAAGGAGCAGAATATCAGAAAGAACTAGTTGCAAGAGAGATGCAGGGAAGACCTAGGTCCTGAAGAGCCTCTTTAAATTATGTTAAGGATTGAGCTTTATCCTGAGGGAAATCGAATAAGCGTGGTGGTATTATAATAGGATTTGCCTTTAGGAACCATCACTCTTGCTATAATGTGCAGAAAGAATTGATGTATCAGTGGATATAACAAAATGAAGTTAGATGAGAGATTCAGTTATCAAGATGGTGATAATAATAATAACATAGTAATGATAGTCATGGTAATGGCAACTAACACTTTCTTGAGCTAACTATGTGCTGGGCATTTTTCTAAGCCCTTCGAATGTATTCTCATTAATTTTCACCACTCCATGAGGTTTGTTTTATTATCATCTCTGTTTATAGATGAGAAAACTGGAGCATAAATGGATTAAATGACTTGTCCACAGTTATGAGACAGAGCTGGAGTTAACCCTGGCACCAGAGACAGTTCTTTTACCCTCTATTCTACACAGCTGCCTGCTCTCATAGTTTGGATGAGGGTGGTGGCAAAATGGATAGGGTTAGGTGGATTGATTCAAGAAATATTTAGAAAGTAAAATAGACAAGATGTGAGGATTGAGTGGATATGGGAAATGGGTAAGAAGAAGTTGTTGAGGATGTTGCCTAGTTTCCAATTAGTACAAATGGGCCATTCACTGAGACAGAAATACCAAGGACACAGCAGGTTTGGAAGGGAAGTTAAAGAATCTGAAGGACAATTGCACTGAGGATCCTGAGTGGAGATGTCCAGGGAAGCAGTTGTTGCAAAGCTCCAGAGCTTGGAAGGGAAGCCAGCTCTCCGCACATGGATGGCAACTGAAGTCGTGAGAGCAGAGTGGAACACCCAGGAGAATGAACATATTCATGAGAAGAGGCATGGCCAAACCCCAAGGAAACATCAAGAAAAGGGTCATCCCCATGGGAGATGAAGAAGGCATGTCCAGAAGGGAAAATACTAGGAGAGTTTGGTATTTGCAAATCCAGAGAAAAGAACGTTCCTGAAGAAGGTAGGGTCAGTAATGTTAAGAACTGCCATAAAGTCTTCCCAGGTTCAGAAAGAAGGAAGTGAGGCTGGGACCCTCCCTGCCAAACCATCAACCAGCCTGAACATTAATCTCACTCAGTTTCTCATGGAAGTATAACATGGAAATTCTGTGACTTGATTTTTGTTCCTAACGTTTAGACTGCTATCATTTTTTTTTCCTACTGGTACACCATATTGCTTTCCTTCTGTGAAGCTAAGTGTGTAAAATAAGACATCACAAATTCTCCTGCTGCCTCAGGACAAAAATGCAGAAAATGAAGGCTGATGCAGTAAGCCATCTGAGAATTTGTCTCTGTAAGATCAAAACCAGCCATTTTCATAGTTCTTCCCTTAAAGCTCTGCAAAGCTCAAGGATGCTATTTACTCTGCAGCCTTCCCTTTCTGTGACCCACATCTTCCCATCAGTATCATTTTATTAGTTAGCAAGGACCTTCACATTTTCTTTTGGAAGCAGCTTTAGGTGAGTTAATGATGTTTGAAGAGATTTTATTATTTTTTTTAAATAGACCCACTAATGGAATTTGTGCCTGGTTTGGGTAGGCTAATATGGAGACTAATGTTTGAAGATTTTGAAGAATGACAAAATAACATTTCTGTTTTATGCACTGGGGCAACTCCATTTCATTTTGTCCCCTGACAATTGAAGATAGCTTTAGGGTTTTCTTTTTCCTTTCCCTTTCTTCATTCTCTCCTCCACTTCAAACTCTCCTCCACTTACCCTCCCTGCTATTGGATTGTTCATCTTTATCAGCTTCGAAACAGGATTGCAATGTGATTTTCCACTTGGTTTCTAGTGGAATGGAATTTTTAGAAGTTTCTCTATCTTCTCTCTGCACGTGGGTGGTGAGGAAATCTCTCTCCATCAAGGCTCAGAAGGTATCACACAATACATACCTACCAGGAAGGCTGGAGCTCTGAAGCTGAGGCACCGAGGCCAGTATATAAAATAAAGCCAGACCTGAAAGAACAGAGAAAGTAAGGAATTTCTGGTGGGTCTTACAGGACTTGGGGATACCCTATGGACCCCTTCCTAGTCTCTTTGTATTGAGTTATCATAGAAATGAGCTGGTGCTGGTTGGAATTCTGTGCAGGGCTCTGCCAATTCTGTTTTAGCACCTGATATGGGTAGCAATAGTTTGGGGTAAGATGTGAGATAGTGAATAGGGAGGCTCTCAGGACAATGCCAGGTAAGTTCATTTTTTTTCTCTTATTTTAATAACTGAGCCAAAATCACCCAGTTTGGCTCCACTTAGTAATGGACATCTACTCCCAGCTTTGCTGAACATTTAGCAAATTCTATAAGCACTCTGGGCTTTGTTTGCTCTACCTTGAAGTGCAACAGCATCCTCTCTCCGGGGCAGTGGATGTTTAGGTTGTGGGGTAAGAGAAAGCAGCTTTATGCTCACATTAACGCTTGCAATCTCCTTCTACTACAGTTAAAGTCATAGCTGGGATACCTCTTGCAGGAGCACAGAGGATCCGTGCTTTCTAGATAACTAAAGAGCATGCCCGTTCAGGAAAGGAAGCATGAAGGATTCTAAGCTGCTCAAGAACCCCTCTGAGGAGCTGATGGACTCAAGCTGACAGAAGGTAGAAGAGAGTAAGGCTTTCTGGAGGGGAATGTGGGCTAGGGAGGAGTGTTCTATAGGAGGTTGCCTACGTTCACTTCCCTGATATCCTGCTACTGACAACTACTCCCTGCTCTGGCATTATAGGGCAAGAGAGATTACTGTGAACTCTCCCTTATTCTCATCCCACACCTTGGGAGCAGAGAGTGCTGACCCTGACCCTGGACTCAGGATGGGCATATGACCCAGATCTGCCAATGGGCATATGACCCAGATCTGGGCATATGACCCAGATATGACCCAGATCTGCCTTTGCCTACCATGATTGGAACAGGGTCAGGCAGATGAAACACGTAAACCCAGTGAGTGCCAAAGGCAAGTAGCATCTCCTACCTTCTTTCTTGTGGGGTTGCTAAGCCAGAGAAATTTAAGCCTGGAGCTGCCATTGGACGCATTTGTCACCAAGTAAGAACAGCCTATTTGAGGATGAAGTGAGCAGAGAGGAAAGCACAGAGGAGAGATGGATTTCCAACAGCATTAAAACCACTCAAGCATCTCTTTTCTGCTGTGCCTGAATGAAGCTAGACTTCCCCCAAATCTTCATTTACTGAGCCAGTTTTACAGCTTAAAATTTTTTTTGCTATGTTTTATGTTACTTGCAACCAAAAGAACCCTGACTAACATGAGCATTGACAGAGAGAATTTTTAAATGTATTTTCATTGTCTTTAGTCTTTGGAAATTGGCAATTTTTATTGGGGACATAACACATACCTCTGAAAGAGTTAAATAACCAAACAGTGCTGTACTGTATTAGTTTTTATTGGTGCTGTAAAAGATTACCACAAACTTACTGGCTTAACACAATACAAATTTATTATGTTACAGTTTCGTAGTTCAGATGTTCACCACAGGTCTCATGGGGCTAATGTTAAGGTGCCAACAGGGCTGCATTCCTTTCTGGAGGCCCTAGGGAAGAGTCCCTTTCCCTACCTTTCCCAGCTCTAGGGATCACTCACATTTCTTTCTTTTTTTTTTTTTTTTGTGGGTCTCTTCCTCCATCTTCAAAGCTAACAACATAATTTCCATCATCACATATCTTTCTTTGACTCTCCTCTTCTTCTTCCCTCTTCCGCTTTTAAGTACTATTGCAATTACATTTGGGCATTAGGATGTGGACATCTTTAGGGGACACAACATTATTCTGCCTACCACAAATGCATTCTCTATCAGAGCAAGGAACATGCTTTTTTGGTAATTAACTCTTTACTGGCCTCCTTCTCTGATTGACTGTGATTATCTCTTGTTCTCGATTTTGTCCCAGTGGCTACCATGGAGCTTGTTACATAGTTAGTGACAATTATAATTTCTGAGTTTGTTTGCTATAGAAGATCAGGAAAAGGACAATTAGGCAGGGCAACAGAAAAGGCTTTCCGGAAAGTGATTGTCTTTGCTATTGCTGTATCTTTACCACCTTACACTGTAGACTTTCAAAAAATGATTGGGAAGTGAATGAATAAATAAAGGTGGGATTTGAGCTGGCTTAGAATAAAAAATGAGCAAGGTATGACAGGAGCTCACAGAGAAGATGGAAGTAATGGCTGGGGTTGAGGGCTCACAGGAGGGAAGGCTGGGTTTTTGCACAGCAGGGGCAGACTGAGCTACAGCAGGCTTGGGGAGTAGCCTGTGGAGCAAAGGGCTTATTGTTCTCTGCAGACAGTAAGGAACTCTAGTGCCACTGTGTGCCCTACATGATGCTACCGACACTTGCTCCCTTGGAGACCCCACTCAGTCCCACCAATACCATCCATATGTCGATAACTCTCAATTGTATACAGTACCCAGACCCAGCTTCCCCTCAGAACTCCTTGTTCACATATCCAAGTGCCTGCTGGACATTGCCATGCAGATATCTAAAAAGCATCTCAAATGCTTCAAAATGGACTTCACAAAACAAAACTTCTGATTTTCATACCTCCCCCAAACTGTCTCTTTCCCCAGTCTTCTACATCTCAATATACAGATACTCCAGTCTTACAACTATGGAGAAAAGCTATGGAGTCTGCTTTCTTTCACACCCCACACTGCACTCATCAGAAAACCCTATCTGCTCTACCTTTAAAATATTTCCAACTGCTTCTCAATACCTCTGACACTAAGTCCTAGCTCCAGCCACCATCATCGCTCAGCCAGGGTTCCTGTAATGGGTTCCTCACTGGGCTCCCTCCTTTCACCATTCCTCCCTTATTTCCAAAAAACTAGTCAGAGTAACCCTTTTAAAATTCTGATTATACCTCTATTAAAAACTCTAAAAGACCCTGTATGGTGCTCAGAATCAAAGCTAAGCCTTATGACAGACTACAAGTCCCTACACCATTGTACCCCTGTCCTGTCCACCCCCTTTCTGTCCTCATTGCCTGCTGTGCTCTCCTCTCTCACATGCACACCCTGCCCCAGCCACACTGGCTTCCTTGCTGCTTTATGAACACATATACCTGCTTCTGCCTCGGGACTTTGGCACTGCCCAGTACTCTCTACATGGACTGCCCTTTTCCTAGATGTCCTCATAACTCGCTCATGTCCTCACTCATTCATTTCCTTCAGGTCTCTGCTAAAATATCAGCTTCCCAGGAAGGCCTTCCTTCACCACCCAAAATAAGATAGTACCCCTCCTCAACATGCTCCACTCCCGTCACTAGGCTTTGTGTTTCTCACAGCATTCGCCACCATCTGATTTACTACATACTTGTTCATTTATTTTGTGCCCTCTCCACTAAAAACAGAAGCTCCAAAATGGGAATCACTAGGCATATTTTTTGTTAATTTATACTCAGTGCATAGAACAGTCCCCAGCACATAGTAGGAATGCAATAAATGTTTGTTGCATGAATCAATGAGCAATGGAAAATGGAAAGAGTCGCCTGGTAGCAGATTGGGGAGGAATGAAGTGGATACAGACTGTAGGTTGTGGAACTTTCCGGGAGACTGGGACAGATGCCAAGGTCCTTGGATGGGGAGTGTGGGAAAGTAGAGACAGTGTGAAAGAAGCCCACCAACAGGAACCTCTCAGATATGGTAGAATGAAGACTGGGAATGAAAGTGAAAGAAGAGTCAGGTGATGGAACAATTTTTAGATAAGGACATGGGAACGTGAGTGTGACTACAAGAAAGATGAGTGTTAGTAACGTGGACCCCTTTGGAGGAGAACAGGGGCTCCATATTTTGGTTAGACTTCATTTGGAGTGTCTGAAAAATGTCCAGTTGGATGGCTTCTCTCAGGGAAAAGAACAGAGACTAGGCCTCTATCTGCCTTTGTGCAGAGCCCCTTGCAGAAGCCAGAGGAGTGAGGCTTGTCGCGGGAGCCGGAGTTTCGTGTGCTCACTTGCAGTGTCTGGGACGGGCCTTGTATCCAGGTAGTTGAGGAAGTAATCAGAGGGTGTGTCCTGGGTGGGAGGTGGTGTGTTTGGAACACGCCTGCTGAAAGAGAAGATCAGTCACAGGAGGGTCTGGGGAAGTGCTGAGACAATGAACCCAGCAAAGGAAGAGCGAGAGTGTATATTTACCTTTGTTTTTTCATGTTGGTGAGAAGGCATGCAATTTATCAGGTTTTCTGAAGACAGGAAAATATCATTTAATAGAAAATGTTACAGAAATTCCTGTTTCATGGGTTGAGTGATTGGGGCAATCTGTAGCTTTAAGTCCACTGATAACTGTGCTGTGATCCTAACCCTCACTGCTCAGGAATGTGCCCCCTCCTAAATCTTGCTTGACCACTTAATGTTCTCAGCTGAGATTCCACTTAAGTGGTTTCACCAGTTAAATATTGGCAGAGTCCTGTTTTCCCACCACTCAGTGAAAAAGATTAGTTGCCTTGTCCAGAGAGCTGATCATGGGGATAGAAAACCTTCCATATCTTTCTGGGTGAGGACAACATGGCCATTGTTATGGAGGCTGGAGTCACTGAGGGCAAGGCACTAACTCCATGGACCAGAGCAGGGCCTCAGATGCCAAGACAGGACAGATCACTGGGGCAGAACTCCATCAATTACCCAATGAACCTCAATGAAAGGATGCCATTCACAAGGTGGCTGAACCCCGGACGGTTCATTGACCGACTCTTGCCAATTCCCTTCAGGTATACTTTTGAAAGTGGCTATGGTTTATCTCTGGCTTGGCATCTCTGAACCAACAGCTAAGAAGACCAGACTGCCCTCTTATTTTAAAATACACACCTATCTGTCCTCCCTCAATGCACCATGTAATATGTACCAACTCTGATTTCCCCTGCAGGGTGCCTGGCTTCTCCAGCTGTCTTTCTGGAGCAGGTGTTTACTTTACCCTGGGTGGTATGAATAGATTCCTAGTGGATACATTATTTTGGTCAAATATTTACCCAATTTTCCGATTTTTTTTCAGGGAAATGGATGACTTTCACTTGTGCTTAATTTTTGAAGACTCAAATGGGAGATAACATAGTAAGGAGATTTAGGGTATGGCTTTTTTATTCCATACTTCATGGTCACTCTGGAATCATCATGGTCTAAACCTAAGTAATTCCTTAGTGTCCACCTTTCTACCCCTGTGATCTTTCTGGGGAGGGGAAGCTGTATTGAGGCAGGAAAACCATGGCCTCCTGAGTCATGTCTAGGACCATGCCCCTTTGAATCCCTGCTTTCAGCTGGGTCATTGCAATGAACTGCATGCTTTTCTCCATGGCTCCAGGTCTCATCCTCAGCCTGCTATAATTTTTCTTTTCACATTGGTTTCTTTCAAAGGCATTGCTGTCTTCCCGGACCTGTCCAGGACACTAGCATCAGCTCTTCAACTAGAAGAAATACAGGAAAGATACACAAATACAGGAAGAGCAACTGCCCTCCAACAACCTGGTAGCAATCCCCAAGACAAGAAAATGCAAAGCCTGACAACCTGCTTAGTAGAGAAAAATATAGGGAGAATCACTAAATTACTCTCCCAATACATTATTCTACACAGAACAAAAATCCAACTCTACATGCTATGCGACTCCATACAGGCCATATCTCTGTTTCCCTGTTTATAAAATTGCTAACCTACAGGGTTGGTACAGGAAATAAATGTCATAGTTCCTCAAAAAGAGTAAGTAATAGGTAACTCAGTTATTAATTCTTTCAGCAAATACTATTGAGTGTCCATTATATGATAGGCACCAAGGATAAGATAGCACGCTGTTATGGGGTTGACAATCCAATGACAAGAGTGTTGAGTAAAAACAAGGAAGCAGCCAGATGTATGAAGTCAGGAAGAAGAGCATTCCTGGCAGAGGAAACAGCTAACACAAAGGCTCTAAGGTGGAAATAAGATTTGCACCTCAAGAAAGCAGAAAAAGAACAATGCAGCTGGAGCCTGACAGGTAAAGGTGAGAATGGGGAGGCAAGTGGGGTCAGATTACATGAAACTTGTAGGTAAGGGGAAGTAGCTTAGATTTCACATTAAATGCAATAAGAAGAGTAGCATGTGCTGATTTACATTTTGAATGCTCATGCTGTCTCCTCTGTGTAGAGGATTGCAAGAGTGGAAGCAGGAAGATTGGATTAGAGTCAGAGAAAATCATTTAGGAGAGTATGTGGCTTAGATTCTACAAACAGAACTTTTCAGTACTGGACAGTAAAAGCTGAGTCTCGCTGGTTTCCCACAGCATCCGTGTGCATGCATTTAGTGTAAAGCATCTTCCCTTATGATCTGTGTGAAGTGGTCTTGGCAACCCTTTTTAAACATCCAGTCTATTTCATCTTTGTGTCACATCTAAGTCTGGTACCTCTATGGGCCAAAGTCATAGAATAATAGAATTATAGAGCTGGTAAAGAGGCCACATGGTACTTTTTATTTTTTTCTGCCTCAGCCTGGCTGTACTCAAACCCTTCAGTCCAGATGTGTTTAATTTTTAAAAAATTTTAAAAGCTTTACTGAGATATAATTTATATGCCACAATATTCACCTATTTAAAGCGAAGTCAGTAATTTTTAGTGCACTCACATATGTGTGTGACCATTACCACAAACTTATTTTAAAGTATATTTTCATCACCCCCCAAAGAAACTTCACACCCATTAGTGATGACTCCTCATTCTTGGTACCCCCAGACCTAGGCAACCACTAACCCATTTTCCATTTTTTGGAATTTGTTCATTCTGTGAATGTAAATTTTATATAAATGTAATCATAAAATATGTGGCCTTGTGGGACTAGATTCTTTCACTTTGCATGTTTTCAAGGTTGATCCATGTTTTTGAATGCATCAGTACTTTATTTCTTTTTATTGATGAATAACATTCTGTTATATGATACACCACATTTTGTTTATCCATTCATCAGCTGAAGGTCATTTGGATATTTCTACTTTTTGTTTAGTATGAATAATGCTCCTGTGCACATGTATGTACAAGTTTTTGTGGATATATGTTCTCATTTCTCTCGGGCACATACCTAGGAGTGGAACTGCTAGATCATACAGTAGATAACTCTCTGTTTAATCATTTAAAGAACTGCCAGACTGCTCTCCAGATAACTGTCTACTTTTGAAAATACTCTCTGCACAATCTAACACATGTCACCTTGTACCCTGGTTGCACATTTCTTAACTTCCTGTCCAGGAAGCTTTTCCTCACAATGAAGCAAAAAATGTACTTTTTCTATATTTGAAACTAATGTTAAAAGCATCACCCCTTAGTTTCTTCCAAAGAAAGCAACAGTAAATGCTTTAGCTTATTTTCTTTTCTTTTAACAGTTTCTTATTTTTCCTACTTTATTCTTACTCCTTTATAGACTCCTTCACGTAAATTATAGAAATCAAATAAAATCCAGCACCCTAAAAAGGATCTGACCAGTGCCAACCATTACAAAAGATTGCTTTCATAGTAACAGAACATACTGCTTTCTTGGCTATATTTATATTCACTTTGACCCACAGGCTTTTCCCACCATACCTGTGTGAGTTGGGTTAATCTGCTCTCTCCTCTCCCTGCGGTTTTCCATATCTATGTGTATCACCCTCTGTGCCAGTGCTTGAATCTGATGCTCTTCTGACTCCTGAACTGAGGCCGTCTTTCTTGCCAGCTTCACCTCCAGTGAATATTACTACCATGGGAGCACCTTAGTGTTCATCAGTTAGTACCAATGTGATAGCAAGTACATGTGGTGCTTGTTTTTCCATTCCTGTGATACCTCACTTCGAAGGATGAGCTCACACTCTATCCAGGGTAATAGAAGAGGTGCTAGTTCACCACTGTGTTTTGTAGTTGAGTAGTAGTAGTCCGTGGTATACATATACCACATTTTATTAATCCACTCATGTATTGATGGGCACTTGGGTTGTTTCCACATCTTTTCAATTGTGAATTGTGCTGCCATAAACATTTGAGTGCAGATGTCTTTATCATAGAATGTCTTTTTTTCCTTTGGGTAGATACCCAGTAATGGGATTGCTGGATCAAATGGTATTTCTATATTTAGCTCTTTGAGATATCTACAAATTACTTTCCACAGGGGTTGTACTAATTTGCAGGTCAGGTGAGAGGGAGGTGTTGGGGGTGGGTAAACTCACAACTAATAGATGCGGAGCACACTGTATGGGGGATGGGCACGCTTGTAGCCCTGGCTTGGGCGAGGCAAAGGCATTATATCTAACCAAAATGTTTGTACCCCCATAATATTCTGAAAAGAAAAAAGACGCTTACTCATTTCTCTAGTTTGGCTCCATAACACCGGCACATATTTTTCGGAGGCTGGGAGAAGAGCCCCTTCGTCTGGGATGAACCTTGTCTTAAATTCTTAGTTCCCATTGGGCTCTTCCATTTGAAATGAGAGAAGCTGGATCCTCCTTCCTCTCGTGTTCAACACAATCATTCTGCTTCCTATTTGGCCACTCATTCTTTGCTCAACAAAAAGTTATGGAGGGCCAGGCACTGTTCCAGGTTCTGGGGACATAGCAGTGAACAACACAGACCAAGACCCTGCCCTCGTGGTTTGTATAGTGAAGGTTATGCAATTTGAGTATAAATAAGCTTGAGCTGTGAGATAAGATCATTTGAAAGAGACTTTATATATCTGGTAAAGTTCACCTCCCTTTTTTTGTTTTAAATACAGATGTAGAACAGAAGAATTACTTGCCTTGTTCATAAGCAGTCCCTGGTAGAGCTAAACTGGATCCTAGGCCTAGAGTTCTTTTCATGACATTGTGCTAGTGGAAAAGGTTTGGGAAGCTCCCTGAACTGACAGACATGACATGAGTTCCTGTAGCACTCCTTAGCTATGATAACATTGAGGAGATGTTAGTAGACATTGCTGTATATCTTGGAATGAAAGAACACAAGGAACAGGGCAGAGAGGGAGAAGTAAGAACTAGTATTTGAAACTTTGCTAAAGCAAGCCCTTTTACTTGAGTGAGCTTCTTCTATGAAGTCAGACTTCCAAGTTGTGGTAAACAGTGTGACCAAACATATATGACTTGTTGAATCTTTCACAGACAGATCCCTTTTGTTTTATTCAAGGAACTATAAAAGCTGCTTTTGGAGGGCAAGTCAGGCAGTGAATTTTCCTGTTTTAATTTCAAAGTTCAGCATGTCATTTTATGTTCCCGAGGGCTTCCTGTTTCTCCTTTCCCTCAGAGTTAAGATTAACTGCAATTTTCCATTTTGAAAACAATGCAAATGTTTCACCCTTATGGATTACAGGGAGGCTGGGCTCACAGATGTTGTGTGAACACCTGAGCCTTTATGAAGTAGCTTGGGCTTTTTCTCAAGGCCTCCCTTTAGATTGGGCAGGAGGGGGTGGGTGGAGTTTTTTTCACAGGTGAAGGAGATAATTCCAAAATTGTTTTTATTAGAAGCCCATGCTCAGAGTCACCCCTATAAAGCTTCTAGTTTTGCAGCCTGGAAAAATTACTCTTTTGATGTCTACATTTGACTCTGATGCTGGGGTACCATGAGTCTTCCTCCATCCCTAAGGCCAAAAGCTGTCAATGTTGACTCCATGCTGTTGGACCTCAGCCTCTGTCAGCACACACTTTCTCTTCTAAATCTTAGGGGGAAGCGATGAAGATGGAAAAGACTAGAAGGAGGAGTAGGCTGGGAACGGTGGCCCATGCATGTAATCCTAGCACTCTGGGAGATGGAGGCAAGAGAATTGCCTGAGGTCAGGAGTTTGAGACCAGCCTGAGCAAGAGCAAAAACTCATCTCTACAAAAACCAGAAAAGTATAGGTGGGCATGGTGGTGCGCACCTGTACTCCCAGTTACCTAGGAAACTGAGGTGGGAGATTGCTTGGGCCCAGGAGTTTGAGGTTACAGTGAGCTATGATGATGCACCATTGCACTCTAACCCTGACAACAGAGGGAGACTCTGTCTTAAAAAAAAAAAAAAAAGAAAGAGGAGTAAATTGATATCAAGGAAATGCAAAGTTTATCCTCTAAGATAGAAAGAAATTAAAGGGGAAGCAGTACAATGGCTCAAAAGTGACATATTTACAAATTGGAAGCAAATTTGGAATTTTTTTTTAAAAGATTAAAAAGAAATATGACAAATTCTTTAGCAAATAGCCATCCTGACACCCTTCCCTATAATGGTCCCGTTCCCATCACTCCACCTCCCCAGACACACACACACACACACACACACACACACACACACAACTTACCAACAAATGCAGTTTGGTAATAAGTGGCAGCAAAGGATTTAATCATTTCCCACGTGAGACAAGGGAAGACCTAATACTTTGTCTCTGAACTTATGATTCACAAGGTGTCAAACAATGTTACACACTGCAAATGGGAGCAATCATGTTTCCTGCCAGAAATCCCTCTATCTGTGTTTGTTTGCTTAGAGATGATGCTTTTTATACCCATCAATCCCAAGATTCAAAACCCACTGGTTCTTAGCTGTCATCTTGCCACACATTGCTTTTAGCTAGGTCTTCAAGACATCTACCAGCCATCTCTCTATAGTCACTGAGGTAACGTGATTTTCTTTTCAATTCTATAAATATGTATTGAATACTTAGACTATACGTCATTTTTGCTCTGGAGAGTGGCAAGTTAAAAGAGATAAGAATGAGTACTATATTTTCTGGCTTCAGGTCATAGTCTCGTCTTTTTGAAAATGAGCAGGAACATGGTAACTCAATGAGCATTGTGACCTTATGTTCATGGTCTCCATCAAAGACTACTGACTGATTTGGACATAAAGTTGAACAGGTGTCTCTTTCACCTGGGACCAAGGGCCACATTTGCTAATTGTTGGATGCCTGCAGACCCAATACAGATTATTCCCAACAGTCCTAGCCATGTAAGAATGTAAGACTTCAGATGTAAAGATGTCTTAGAAACTTCCCATATCCACAGGTCTGCATCTGTGGATTCAAGCGAGCTTGGATGAAAAATATTCCAAAAAGAAAATGGCAAAAAGAAACACCACAACAATTAAAAAAATACAAATAAAAAAAAAAAACCCAAAACATTAACAACTCTTTATATAGGATTTACATTGTATTAGATATTATGAATAACCTAGAAATGATTTAAAGTACATGGAAGGATGTGCATAGATTATATGCAACTACTACACCATTTACATAAGGTATTTGAACATCTGTGGATTTTGATATCCACAGGGCATCCTGGAACCACTCCCCCATGGATACCAAGGGACGACTGTACTTTGAAGTGTTTTGAAGAGTGTCTAAGCCATATTCAAGGCTCTGTAAATGTTAGATATAATTATAGCAACTACTTTAAACAGCTAGACTAATTCAGGACCAACTGATGTAATATTAACCACGTTGAGCATTCAGAGCACAGATATATTAATAAAGGATGGAGAAATCAGAGTTGGCTTCATGCAGAGGGGACACTCAAGCTTAGTTTTGTATATAGGTGAGGCTTGCAAAATGAGGGAATAACACCTGCAATGTCATACATATATAAATGAATTAAACATTGCACATAAGGAAGAGGCTAAAGAATATGTTTCACAAGAGTCAAAGCTGCAAGATTCTCAGGTAATAGCTGCAAAGAATAAACACTCACTGTTTAAAATTCCACCCAAACTAACTGAGTGGTAGTGAAGCAAGGTGACATAATGAGTATATTGCATAAGATGACAGAAAACAATTTTAGAGATAGAATTAATTTTGTAACCTTAGACTTTACTGAATTTATTTATCAATTCTAAGAGTCTTTTGGAAGAGTTTTTATGTTTTTCTAGACATAAGATCATATCACTAGCAAAAAGGGATAGTTTGACTTCCTCTTTTCCAATTTGGATACCTTTTATTTCCTTCTCTTGCCTGATTGCTCTGGCTAGCATTTCTATAAGCTAATAACAGTTAATCTGAGAGTCAAATCAATAACTCAACATCATTTACAATAGCTGCAAAGAAAATAAAATGCCTAGGAATATATTTAACCAAAGAATATATATTAACAAAGGAGGTGAAAGATCTCTACAATGAGAAGGACAAAATAATGATGAAAGAAATCATAGATGATGCAAACAAATGGAAAAACATCCCATGATTATGGACTGGAAGAATCAATATTGTTAAAATGTCCATACTGCCCACAGTGATTTATTGATTCAATGCAATTTCCATCAAAATACCAAAGTTGTTTTTCATAGAAATAGAAAAAACAGCCCTAAATTTGCTATGGAATCAAAAAACAGCCTGAATAGCCAAAGCAATCCTAATCAAAAAGAACAAATCTGGAGGTATCACATTACTGACTTCAAATTATACAACAGGCTATAACCAAGACAGTATGGTACTGGCATAAAGGTAGACACATAGATCAATGGAACAGAATAGAGAACACAGAAATAAAACCATGTAGCTACAACCAACTAATTTGTGACAAAGCAGACAAAAATATACACTGGGGAAAGGGCAACCTATTCAATAAATGGTGCTGGGAAAATTGGATAGCCACATGCAAAAGAATGAAACCAGATCCCCATCTCTCACCTTATACAAAAATTAACTGGATTGATGGATTGATGACATAAATGTAAGACCTGAAACCATAAAATACTAGGAGAAAACATAGGAAAAACTCTTTTGGAAATATGCCTAGGCAAAGAATTTATGACTAAGACCCCAAAAGCAAAAATAATAACAACAAAAATAAATAAATTGGACTTAATTAAACTAAAAGTTCCTACACAGCAAAGGAAATAAACAACAAAGTGAATAGACAACCTACAGAATGGGAGACAATATTTGCAAACTATACATTTGACAAAGGGCTAGTATCCAGAGTCTACAAAGAACTCAAACAAATTAGCAAGAAAAAAACAAATAACCCGATCAAAAAGTGGGCAAATGACATGAACAGATTTTTCTTAAAGGAAGATATACAAATGGCCAACAAACATATTTAAAAATAATCAACATCACTAATCATCAGGGAAATGCCCACAGAGGGAACATTTAAACTAGACTAGCCAGAGAGAAATCCTCCACCCCCAAACCTGAGTTCTGGCTATCCCTACCACCAGGTGACAAAAAGCAGTTTGGGGCCTGGACTAAATTCATAAAATAGTTGGGCCACAAAGGCTTCACTCCTTGGGCAATTCCTGTGGCTATGCTAGCTTAGAGTGGACTTAGGGGGCACATGACTCAGTGAGACCCCAGCAGTGGCAGCCAACTCAGTACCTCTGTCACCTCTCCCCTAACTACAAGCAGTGCAGCTCAGGGAGTCTTCCTCCACTTGGGGAAAGGAAAGGGAAAAGTTTAGAGGACATTGTTTTACAACTTAGGTATCAGCTCAGCCACAGTAAAATAAAGCACCAACCAGACTCCTAAAGCCCATGAGTCCAGGCCTTATTTCCTGGAAGGTATTTCTGAACCCACACTGGGCCAGAAGGAAACATGCTGCCCTGAATGGAAGGACTCAGTCCTGGCAGGATTCATTACTTGCTCACTCAAGAGCCCTTGGGCTTTAAATAAACATAAAGGTAGCCAGGCAACAGTCACTACGGGCTTTGGGTGAGCCTGGGCTGTCTTCAGGTGTGACTTGGTGCTGGTGGCCATGAAGGAGTGCCCATGTCACTCCTCCCCCAACTCTAGCAGCCCAGCGTAGAGAGTGAGGGAAGAGAGTGAGAGACTGCCTGGTAACTCAGGGAATTCTCCTGTACCTTACCCAAGTCTGCAAAGGCAGTACCAGCAGGAGTCTGAAATAGTCACAGCATTATTTGGCTTGGGCTAACCTCCATGCTGATACAGCTGCAGTGACCAAAGACATAGATTACAACACTCAATTCCCTTAAAATACCTGGAAAACTTTCTCAAGAAGAACAGGTTAAAACAAGTGCAGATTACGAAGATTAGAATAAATACCTAACTCTTTAATACCCAGACATCAACAAACATCCATAAGCATCAAAAACACTCAGGAAAACATGACCTCACCAAATGAACTCAATAAGGTACCAGTGACCAATCCTGAAGTGATGGAGATATGTGATCTTTCAGACAAAGAATTCAAACTGGCTATCCTGAAGATGCTCAATTCACTTCAAGACAATACACAAAAGGAATTCTGAACCTATCAGAGAAATTTAACAAGGAGATTGAAATAATAAAAAAAAATCAAGCAGAAATTCTGAAGCTTGAGAATTCAATTGAAAAACTGAGAAATTCATCAGAGTCTCTCAACATCAGAATTGACCAAGCAGAAGAAAGAATTAGTGAGCTTGAAGCCAGGCTACTTAAAAATACATAGTCAGAGGAGAAAAAAAAGAATAAAAAATAATAAAGCCTGCCTACAGGATCTAAAAAAATAGCCTCAAAAGGGCAACTTAAAGAGCTATTGGTCTTAAAGAGGAGGTAGAGAGAGAGATCAAGCTAGAAAGTTCATTCAAAGAAATTGTAACAGGGAACTTTCCAAACTTGTAGAAAGATATTAATATTCAGGTACAAGAAGGTCATAGAACACCAAGTGGATTTAACCCAAACAAGACTACCTCAATGATGCAATAATTAAGCTCCCAAAGTTCACGAATAAAAAGAAGTTCCTAAGCAAAGCAAGAAAAAGAAAGCAAGCAAGAAAAAAAATATATATATAAATATATATATATAAAGGAGCTCTAATACAACTGGCAACAGACTTCTCAGTGGAAATCTCACAGGCCAGGAAAGAGTGGCATGACATAGTCAAAATGCTTAAGGAACAAAACTTAACCTTAGAATATTATATAATATTGCATTATATCTTCAAACATGAAGGAGAAATAAAGACTTTCCAAGATAAACAAAACGTGAGGGATTTTGTCAACACCAGACCTGTCCTACAAGAAATGCTAAAAGGAGTGCTTCCATCTGAAAACAATGAGCGTTAATGAACAGCAAGTAATCATCTGGAGGTATACAACTAACTGGTAACATAAGCACACAAATACCAGATACTCTGTGGCTATAACTGCAGTGCATAAACCACTTATATCTTGAGTAAGAAGACTAAAAGACAATCCTATCAAAAATAACTACAACAACTTTTAGAAAGATAGTATAAAAAGATATGGATGGAAACAAGGAAAAAGTTAAAAAATGAGGGGGATGGAGTTAAAAGGTAGAATTTCTGTTAGATTTCTCTTTTTTTATTTGTTTGTAAGCACAGTTGTCACATGTTTAAAGTAATTGGTTATGAAATGTTTTTTGCAACCTCAAATCAAAAAACCTACAGCAGATACATGAAAAATAAAAAGCAACAAATTAAAATACACTACTAGAGAAAATCACTTTTAGCAAACGAATAGGAAGGGAGTAAGAAAGAAAGAGAGGACCACAAAATAACCAGAAATCATAACATGGCAGTAGTATGTCCTTACCTATCAATAATAATATTGAATGTGCATGGACTAAACTATCCAATCAAAAGACATAGAGCAGCTGAATGGGTTAAAAAAACAAAAAAAACAAGAGACAACTATATGTAGACTAGAAAAAACATACTTCACCAATAAAGATACACATGGACTGAAAATAAAGGGATGGAAAAAGATATTCAATGCAAATAGAAACCCAAAAAGAGCAGGAGTAGCATACTTCTATCAAATAAAATAGATTTCAAGACAACTGTAAAAAGAGACAAAGAAGATCATTATATAATGACAAAGGGGTCAATTCAGCAAGAGGATATAAAAATTCCAAATATATATGCACGTAACACTGGAGCACACAGATATATAAAGTAGATATTATCAGAGCTAAAGAGAGAGATAGAGCCCCACAAAATAATTGTTGGAGACCTCAACAGTCCACTTTCAGCATGGGACAGATCATCCAGACAAAAAATCAACAATGACACATTGGACTTAACCTGTACTATACACCAAATGGACCTAATAGATATTTAGAGAATTTTTCATTCAACAGCTGCAGAATACACATTCTTCTCTCAGCTAATGGATTATTCTCAAGGATAAACCATATGTTAGGCCACAAAACAAGTTTTTAAAAATTAAAAGAAAAATTGTAATCATACCAAGTATTTTCTCTGGCCACAATGGAATAAAACTAGAAAGCAATAATAAGAGGAACAATGGAAAATATACAAATTCATGGAAATTAAATAATATGCTCCTGAATGCCCAGTGGGCCAATGAAGAGATTAAGAAGAAAATTTAAAAATATCTCAAAACAAATGAAATGAAAATACAACATATCAAAACCTATCAGTTATAATAAAAGCAAAAGAAGAGGAAAGCTTAAAGCAACAAGTGTCTACATCAAAAAAGTAAAAAAGCTTCAAATAAAGAATCTAATGGTACATCTCTAAGAACTAGAAAAACAAAACCAAACCCAATCCTAAATTAGTGGAAGAAAAGTAATAATAAAGATCAAGGCAGAAATAAATGAAATTGAAACAAAAAATACAAAAGATCAATGAAACAAAAAGTTGGTTTTTTTGAAAAGATAAACAAAACTGATATATCTTTAGCCAGTCTAAGAAAAAAATAGAGAAGACCCAAATAAATAAAATTACAGATGAAAAAGGAGACATTACAACTGACACTGCAGAAATCCAAGGATCATTAGAGACTACTATTAGCAACTATATGCCAATAAATTGGAAAACCTAGAAGAAATGGATAAATTCCTAAATAAACACAACCTACCAGGAAATAATCTAAAACCTGAATAAACCAATAACAAGTAATGTGATAGAAGCAGTGTTAAAAAGTCCTCCGTCAGAAAGAAGCCCAGAAAGCCGTCAGAAAGAAGCTTGATGGCTTCACTGCTGAATTCTACCAAGCATTCAGAGAAGAACTAATACCAATCCTACTGAAACTATTCCAACAAAGTTCGAGGAGGAGGAAATACTCTCAAACTCATTGTACGAGGCCTGTATCACTCTAGTACCAAAACCAGAAAAAGACACAACAAAAAAGAAACCTATAGGCCAATATCTCTGGTGAACATACATGCAAAACTCCTCAACAAAATACTAGCAAACCAAACTCAACAAAACACTAAAAAGATTGTTCATCACGATCAAGTGGGATTGATCCCAGGGATGCAAGGTTAGTTCAACATACACAAATCAATCAATGTTATCCATCATATCAACAGAAGGAAGGACAAAAAAACACATAATAATTTCAATGGATGCTGAAAAGGCATTCAATTAAATTTAACATCCCTTTATGATAAAAACTCTCAAAAAACTGTGTATAGAAGGAATTTACCTCAACATGATTGAAGCCATATATGACAGACCCATAGCAAGTATCATACTGACTGGGGAAAAACTGAAAGCCTTTTTTTCTAAGATCTGGAATAAGAGAAGGATGCCCACTTTCACCACAGTTATTCAACATAGCACTGAAAGTTCTAGCTAGACCAATCAGACAAGAGAAAGAAGTAAAGGGCATCCAAACTGGAAAGGAAGAAGTCAAATTATCCTTGTTTGCAGATGACATGATCTTATATCTAGAGAAACCTAAAGACTCCACAAAAAAAGACATTTTGTAAAAAAAAGACACTTGCACTTGAATGTTTATAGCAGCACAGTTCACAATCACAAAGATGTGGACACAACCCAAGTGCCCATCAATACATGAGTGGATTAATAAGATGTGGTATCTGTATACCATAAAGCACTACTCAGCCATAAAAAAAATGGTGATCTAGTATCTTTTGTAATAACCTGGGTGGAACTGGAGACTATTCTTCTACATGAAGTATCACAAGAATGGAAAACAAACACATGTATTCAATACTAAATTGGAACTAATCAATCAATACTTACGTGCACATATGGAAGTAAAACCCAAGGGAAATGAAGTAGGTGGTAGAGGGAGGATGGGATGAGTAATTCACACCTAACAGGTACAATACACACTAGCTGGGTGAAGGGCACACTTATAATTTTGACTCAAACTATACAAAAGCAAATTAGGTAACCAAAACATATGTACCCCCATAATATTCTAAAATTTAAAAAAATTCTTCCAAAAAAACTATTAGAAGAACTAATAAACAGATTCAATAAAGTTACAGAATACAAAATCAACACACACAAATCAGTAACATTTCTATATGCCAACAGTAAACCATCTGAAAAAGAAATCAAGAAAGTAATCCCATTCACAATAGCTAAAATAAAATAACATACCTAGTAATAAACTCAACCAAAGAAGTTGAGCTCAGCAACAGTCCTCCTGAGCAAAAAGAACAAAACTGAAAGAATCACATTATCTGCCTTCGAATTATACTATAGAGCTATAGTAATCAAAACAGCATCATATTGGCATAAAAGCAGACACAGACCAATGGAACAGAATAGAGACCTCGAAAATAAATCCACCCATCTATAATGAACATGTCTTCAATAAAGGTGCCAAGAACATATTTTGGGGAAAGGCTAGTCTCTTTAATAAACAGTTTGGGGAAAACTGGATATCCATATGCAGAAGAATGAAATAAGACCCTTATCTCTCACCATATACAAAAATCAAGTCAAAATGAATTAAAGACTTAAATCTAAGACCTGAAACTATGAAACTACTAAAAGAAAACATTGATCTGGACAATGATTTCTTGAATGATACCCTCAAAGCACAGGCAATCAAAGCAAAGTTGGACAAATGGGATCACATCAAGCTACAAAGCTTCTGCACAGCAAAAAAAAAAAAAAAAATTAACAAAGAGTAAAGACAACCCAAAGAGTGGGAGAAAATATTTGCAAACTACCCGTCTAACAAGGGACTAATAACTAGAATATATAAGGAGCTCCAACAATTGAGTAGGAAAAAATCAAATCATCCAATTTTTTGTACCCCCACAATATGCCGAAATAGTTATAATAAAAAAAAATCCAGAATAATTTGTGGTGAGAAGACTATAAAAAAAATGGGCAAAGGATCTCAATAGACATTTCTCAAAGAAGACATACAAATAGCCAACAGGTATATGAAAAAACGCTCAACATCATTAGTCATCACAGAAATGCAAATCAAAACTACAACAAGATATCTTCTCACCCCAGTTAAAATAGCTTTTATCAAAGACAGAGGCAATAACCAATGCTGGTGTGCATGTGGAGAAATGAGAACCCTTGTACACTATTGATAAGAATGTAAATTAGTGCAACCACTATGGAGAACAGTATGGAGGGTCCTCAAAAAACTGAAAATAGAGCTACCATACGACCCAACAATCCCACTGCTGGGTATATATCCAAAAGAAGAGAATTCAGCATATTGAAAAGATATCTGCACTGTCATATTTATTGCAGCATTATTCACAATAGCCAAGATTTGAAATCAACCTAAATGTTCATAAACAGATGAATGGATAAGGAAATTGTGGTACATACACACAATGGAATATTATACAGCCATAAAAAGAATGAATTCCTGCTATGTGCAATAGCATGGATGGAGCTAGAGAACATTATGTCAAGTGAAATAAGCTAAGCACAGAAAGACAAATCTTGCATGTTTTCACTCATCTGTGGTAACTAAATATTAAAAATAATTGATCTCATGGAGACAGTGGAGTGATGGTTGCTGGAGGTTGGCAAGAGTAGCAGAGGGAGGATAAAGTAAGGATGGTAAGTGAGTACAGAAATATAATTAGGTAGTTAGATAGAATGAACAATATTTGATACCACAACAAAGTGACTATAATCAGTAATAAGTTAGGGTATACTTTAAAATAACTAAAAGGGTGAAATTGGAATGGTCCTAACACCAAGAAATGATAAATACCTGAGGTGATAGACACCTCAATTACCCTGATGTGATTAATTCACATTTTATACCTATATCAAAACATCACATGTATCCTAGAAAGATACACAGCTATTATGTACCTGTAATAATTAAAAATAAAAAATGTAATGAAAAATAAATAAATAAAAGAGGGGGGTGGAGAGTAAAAGGCATTATCATTAAATCTGTGGACCCTGTCGAGATCCTAATAAATACTTTTTAAAAACCCTGACCGAAAAACAACATTTTTGAGACAAAGAAATGCGAAAATGGACAGATTATTAGATGGTATCAAAGAATTATTTTTAATTTTATTCTGGCTGACAAAGTTATATAAAAAAGTCTTTATTTTTATTTTTATATGAAAAGTGTTTAGGTAAGATAATATGATGCTACAGATTTGCTTTAAAATTCAGGCAATTAAAATATAAGAAAAAGAAGAAGGGCTATTTGAAGCAAGTATAGCAAAATATTGATATTTGTTGAATCTGAGTAATGGATAAGTAGGAATTCATTTGAGTAAATTCTCTACTATGAGACATATATACAGTAGATTGATAGATATCATTAGATTGGAGTTAATTCTCTACTATAAGATACATATAGACACATCAATATACAGTATATAGATGGATGAAACATTTCATAATAAAAATGTAAAATGTCCTATGAAAACTTCAATATAAAAGTGAAATGAATGTTTAAAAAAGTGATTTGTCTCCCGTTCCATCGAAAAACAAACACCACATGTACTCACTATTAAATTGGAACTCATCGAACAACATTCATGTGCACATATGGGAAAAAACTCATCAGAAATGAAGCAGGTGGGAGGAGGGAGGAGGGAATGAGTAAATTCACACCTAACGGGTACAATGCACACTATCTGGGGGATGGGCACACTCAAACTGTACAAAAGCAATTTGTGTAACCAAAACGTTTGTACCCATGTGATACTCTGAAATAAAATTTTAAACCCGTCATCTGTGTTGATCTCTATGATTTGAAACTGAATCCCAGGCAGGTGCCTCCATGGACAAAAATCAACCTAAATTTTCTTCGGTGGTGTTCTCCATTTGGCCTACAGGCTTCTTATCAAGCCCATGTCTGGAGCTCAGTAAAGGAATTCCTCCCAGCTCTGTTCTTCTTAGTGACATGAGTCACATTACCATATTCTGTGTATTTTAGATAGTGGTTATAACTCAGGATGGTTTGAACCTGGAGTCAAGAGTTATTCCACATTATTTGTCTCTAAACTTTTTGATCACACTCCCTTATCAATACAAAAAAGAGCAAACACCCACAATATATGTGTATTTATTTATAGATTTTACATGTACGCACATGCCAATGTTCTAATACTTTATACATGATGAAAACATAAGATTGAAATAAAAATGTGGGATAAATGTGAAATAAAAACTACTTATAAATTTCTTACTAATCTTGATAGCCTCATAATATCATCTATCAATATCTCAGAACACAATATACATCTATACTGTGATATATACATGTACATACATTATTACATATAGGGAAAAATTTCATAATGAAAACTGTAAGGTGAGGATATTCCTTAATGACAGTGTATTTGATTTACTTCCGAGTTAGGCATTACCTTGGGACTTACGTCTGGGGAAAGCAGTGGCTCTGCCAAGTCACCAGTGGGCAAGAGGAGAGAGAGGCTGCCCACAGGCACCGAGCATGATCTCAGTCTTTTGTCTGTAAGCGTCTATAAAGAAGCCACCACCTGGCAGGGGCTGCTCCTCCCCTTCTAACACCCCTGCTTCAGGCTATCCATTCAGACCTTATTTTCTTTCCCTAAAAGTGTTTAGCCAGAGAGCAATTGATCCTGTCCTCTGTATCCTCACTTAGCCCTTTGATTTGGACCTTGGACACCATCCTTGCTGAGTCCTCCCCTCCCCTCTTCAACCTTGCTGCTTTGTGCTGTCAGATCACACCTTCCAACTTTTCACACTGCCTACAGAAAAAAGTCCCAAGCGCCTCCATCTGGCTGACCACTCTAAAATCTAGCTTTATTTCCTGTTGCTTTTTTCTATAATCATTAATTCCTTTGGTCCCTTTACTGTTCCCAAACATTCTGGGTATATCCCCCTATTCTCATTTTTTAAATACTTTTTCTTCTGTCTGCAATGCCCTACTCTCCCTATCTTTCTTAATAATCTCTAGTTTTAAGTTCTGCTTTTGGTACCACTTCTCTCCAAGGCATCTTTGAACCACTCTGGCCAGTAAGAATTTCTTCCTCTCCTAAATGCCTACAGTAGTTATTGATGTTCTCTCTCATTTTGTTTTTCAGACCACAATTTATGCTTCTTTTATATTCTTTCTCTAATCTAGGCACAATGAAGATGCCAAAAGAATGAATGAACAAGTGTATGAAAAAATAACTCTGCTGTCTCCACTCCCCTCTGAAGTGCTATCTTATCCTGATACTTTTTTTCCTAAAAGGTCACATAGCAGCTATGGGAAAAATCAGTAGTGTCATCACTATGAATATCACAATCCTGCTCTCCATGGGATTGTTTTAAAACCGCTCCCTGACCTTATTCCTTCTACCAGGTTGTCTTGTATCATGTCATAATGCCCTAGTAACACCGATTATTTTGTCTCTCACCTTGTCTGTCAGGTCTGCTTTCTGGCCCAGGGTCAGGGAAGGAAGAGTACCTTGGAGACAGTGCCTGCCCAACCCTTAGAGATGAATCCAGTACCTATGTCCTCTGAAGAAGGGTATAGGACTACAGTAGGTTGAAAATTTGACACTAGAGGAGCCAGGATCAGGTTATTGAGGTGAGGGGATGAATTAAAGAAAAGATCAGACACTTAATGAGAAGAATAATGTCAGGGAAAGTGTGCTTTGGACACGATGTGAAGAGGAAATCATGAGAGCTCAGTGGTTACCTGCTGTCTCGTCAATTCCTTCTAGAACTGGCAGATAGGTGGTTTCCTTCTAGATATTTCGCCTACAAACCTAAGAGAGATCAGTAGGAGTGTGGGGGAACAGAGTAAATGACTGGATTTGTTTCTAGGCAGGGAAGGAGTAACAAAGAGAATAGAATGTCTAGCTAATAACTTGAGCTTTTCCATTGAAAAATAAGCTCTACCTAAAACAAGAACATGCACACAAAACAGTATTACCAATGACTATATTAGGTAGACCCAATTTAGCGCTCATAGGTCCAAGTTGGTACTTTCTCTATTTGAACATTAACTTGCTTTAAATGTTTAATGTTGAATTTCTTAATTTTTAAGTGTTTATTAAGTATATGTTTTATGTTTAACCTCAATAATATAAAGAACTGTTCTTTTACCAATTTTTCTGTGAGTTCTATTTTATCTTTCTTAACGTAGACCCAAAAGGTAACCTGGTAAATATGTAAATGTAGATTTTAGATCTGTTGCTTTAAAATTGATAGGCATATGAGGATAAGTAAGGTGACAAGATGGGAATGTAGTCAATATATTGGGCTGGCAATCTGGAATGAGGGGCGAATTTGAAAAAAGAAGAGGAAGTATTTTGAGAGACTGTATCAGAATGCAAGGAATAGCTAGGCATGGATCCACCAACCAGAAGATACAACTTGACTAAAGAGGCTTGGAACAGGAGAGAAATAGTGATTTCGGGAAAACAGTCAGTGCAAACAGGAAAGTACTTGGAACTGTAGCTTGATAGATGGGTTGAGCAGAATGTGAACACAAGTATCAGATGAAACTTAAAAGAAAGCAAGAGAAAGTGAGAGAAAACTAACATTTTGTTGTGTACCTGACTGATGTCAAACTGTGAACTGTGTCAAATGATATCACTATGTATTTATAACTTGCCCACTTATGCTACCACATAAACAAAATATCTGTATTATATTGTGTTTATATATTTATTAAATTTTATTAATTTTTTTCATTAAAAATAATGTTAGCTCTCTAAATGTCCTGAACATGAATGTGCTACAAAGGCATTGGGAAGGATGGAGACAATAGAGTGCATGGGGACAAAGGAGTGCATGAGACATACACACACATCTTAGAGGATAATTATTAAGTGCATGTCCATAGAGCTATCTCATGGGCCAAGAAATCAAACCCGGCCAGCACCCAGAAATTCCCTCTATGCCCTTCTTTAGCTCCACCGCACTCCCTCCCCTGAGCTCAGGAGGTATCTTAGATTCTTGTAAAGGCTTCATAATTTTTCTTTTTACATTTAGGTTTTTAATAAACCTTGAACAATTTTTTAATGGGTTGAGATAACCCATAAAAAAAATCCAAATTTTCTTCCTCATCTGTATACTCAGTTGTCCCAGTACCTTTTATTAAAATGCCTATTTCACTGCTCTGTATAAGTCAAATATCCATTTGTGTCTAGATCTGTCTCTGGGCCCCAAAAGTCTTTATCCTGCTTTAAAGAAACATTTTTAAAGTTTGTTAATTTAAGCCTATGATTATTTCAGCTTTCCTTTCTTGACTCTGTCTGAGGCCATTCCTATGTTTAACAGACAATCTTCATTTAGTCCTCACAAGAACCCTGTGTGGATGTTCCTGTTGTCTTCCCCATCTCACAGGCAGTTTAGAGGTCAAGTAACTTTCCCAAGGTCACCTAGCTAGTTAGTGACAAAGTCACAATTCCAAAATCTATCTGTCTGTCCTCCTGTCTTCTGCTTTGAAGCCCAAACACCCTCCATAGTGATGTTCAGCAACCTGTCTCTGACCATCTTGGTCACAACTTTTCAGACAAAACGCCCTGCTGGGCCATGCTGCTCTTTTAAACATGTAACTTGCTCTCTATGTCTACCTATGTCTATTAAGACATGTCTGCTGATTGGATCCTAATTCTTTGTCTCTTTAAAGAATGAAATATCACTTAGCTGCCAAGCAGCCAAGTCCCAGGCTCTCAGCCACGTGCTCTTGCCAAGGGTTCTTGGCTAGGTCTGGGGTTTTCCCAAAAGGGTTTGATACTTGATACTTACTCTTCAGCCTAATTTTCAACCTGTGATGCCTTCCTAAACCCACACAGGTAGTTGATTGTGCAGTTTTTCCTTTGTGTGAAAAGAATGTTCCGTCATCAGCCCAGATTTACTCTTCTCAAGGGTGTCAGTGAGAAACGGCAGCTGTGGAAATGGGAGAGCTGATTGGAGGATTAGAAATGGGTCCTTGGATTGACGTGCTCTGCTTGGATTGCCAAGCAGGGCTACATTTTCAAAAGAGATAATTATACAAGGTCCGTTTCAGAACTGAAATCTGGTTTATGAAAAAGAATGGGTTAGAAGCAATGCCCTTCACATTGAATTCACCAAATCCTTGATCATGAAATATTCTCAGAATGTTGGCAATCACTTCTGGGTAACCCCACTTACACAATAGTTCCCAAAGCTGCCAGACACACTGGTATGAAATGCTTAAGTAAGGTCGATAAACAATTTGGGAGTTCATTGCCTTTCTCTGAAATGTCTTACTTGTTCTGAATATGAAGAATTTGGATAATCTTTTCTGCTGCAAAAACACATATGGGAGAATGGACATTGCTACCTCGGACCATCCACATGACATAGCTGCATATTGACATAGCCCCCATGAGGGTGCAGGAGAAAAGGATTCAACATATGGCTTTGTTGTTTGAATGTTTTATACTTATTTGTTCTAAGGCTCCAAACTTGAGATATGATGGCAAAAGGCCAGCAGTATTTTGGAAAGAATAGTTTAGGTTTTATCCCCAAGTCTATGCCATGCCTGCTGGTCCCCAACCACACATTCTTCAGTTTACTGACAACTTGTCAACAGCAAGATGACTTTAGCTCTTAGCACAGGTGGTGCCTTCCATTGGGAAATGGGGTAGACAATGTGAGGTCACTGCTTTGGTGCATAGTGATTGTTCCCTCTTTTTTAAGACTCAGAGAGGTCCATCTTGTACCTTTCACATTTTTTAAAACTTTCCTTAAATAACAGTTGTCACTATTCTCAGCATGGGTTCCAAGAATGACCTCAGATGATTGTGTAAGTATTGGGTTTATTTATGAAGAGGGAAGACATAGATTCCCTCATGGCAAAACTCTGAATTGCAGTGACACCTCCTCTTCAAAATCAGCTGCAAGCTAAGTGTTTATTTCAGAATGTCCTGGAACTGGAGAAAGCTGGGAGAATAAGGACAGAATATTCTGTCAATTTAACATGCTCTGGACTTACATATAGCTAGTTCCATGAAAAGACGTTTCTCAAAGTCTGAATTTTTCCTGTGAGTCCCAGAAAGTTCTGGCATAGATTGGTTCACTATAAATGCGGCTCAGGAAAATCAGTGAAAACTTGTAATGCTATATTTTGGAAGTGATCTTTAACAGATAGTGTCTAAATTTATAGAGAATGTGTTGACAGTGAGGAAATTGGCATTGATTAGAAAATCTGGGAGAATGTAAGTTATAGATAGACAGCTGCTAAGATGTTCCCCTCTCTTGTTTGCTGATTTGGGATGTGGTAGCTCAAAGTCCTGCTCTTCCACTTGCACTTCCAAATAATCTTTCTGGAAGCATTGGGAAATGGGAGCGAAAGACTCTCTGGTGTATTAGAAGATAAACCAATGAAAGGAAAAGGCCACGTCTGGAAAACAGACTGAGGTAGTTAGGATGGCTTGTGCTGCCTCCCCATCCCTGAATCTGTGCTAGCTGAAACACGAAGCAAGGTGGAATCCAAAAAGCAGTGTATGAAGCCAAGACTAGACTGGTGGAGCATGAAGCCAGATGGCAGCTTCTGTCTCCATGGCAGCCCGCCCCACCCCATTACCATTCCCAAGGACTTTTGAGAAGTTTCCTTCTCACTTCCCAGAGTAGATTTAGCGTTGGCCCCCTCCATATGATTTTCATCTTCGTTCTGGCTGAAGGTGTCCCAGGGCTCTGAGGTGTGCAGTGAGTGCTCCAGTTAAGCCTACCTTGGAACCCGGAATTTTACTTAGTAGGATTAAAGGGACAAGGAAACTCCAGCAGGTGAAATTTGTGTAGAATAATAATGCCATGGTGTTTTACAGCTTACAAACTGTTTTCACATCTAAGATGGCAGTGATTCTGTCCGATCATGATTAGTTACACCCAACCACAGCTATAGCCTGATACTGAATAAGTGCCAATATTTGTTGAATTTATGATGAACAAAGAAATCTACCACTTTCACTTGATAGTCAGTCAACCAGTGAAGTAGCTAGGGCTATTGTCATCTGTCCTCATTTTATAGTTGAGGAAATTGAGTCTCTGAAAGAGTAAATGCTTTTCTCTTAAAACACTCAGGCTGTGAGATTACTGCATTGGAACCATAATGCAGTTATTTTTATTGCAAATCCAGTGTTCTTTCCACCATACCAAAGAAAGAAAAAGGGAGGAGAAGGAAGTAAAGGTACTTTGAGCCAGACTTCTAGGGAAATGGATGACTGTTTAATTTTATGTTATTAGACTGCAGTAAGTAAGGTTCTAGAGAGGTCAGGTGGAGAATGTCAGGGGCTACAAGGAGAGGGACTTCTTAGGGCCTGGTCAGAGAGCTAGCTATTGGTTTGGGAAGGATGATGTTAAAAAATAGAATAGCTATAAAAATTGAAAGCAGAATTTGGGATGAGAGGACTTACAAGGCAAGGGATGGAGGTGGGCCCTAGGGGTTATAATATGCAAGTGTAAGAAGTAGGACAGGTATAGGGACCTGGGGGAATTCTAAGGATCAGAAGCTAGGCTGCTTTGAGAAGAATGAGAGTTGAGCTAGAATGAATGCTACAAACCAAAAGGTAGAACAATTGAGACTTGCAGAGAAAAGGTAAGATCTTTAATCAATGTGTCTCTACTCTATAGTGGAGCCATGATGTATAGTGACATGCTCTGTATTTCTTCTCTTGCCCCACCCTCACCTTGCCTCCTGGGAATTATGGATAAGTTACAAGTATTATCACCTATAGCCACTCCTGGGAGAATGATAGTAAATGCTTGTCCTAACTCCTGAATTTTGGGCATGAGAACCTGGAGGCACAGAATAGGACATTTTCTTATCCTTCATTCCATCTAAACACCCCTTACAGATTTCAAAAGAGGCCTTCTCTGTGTCCATAAGCCTCCCCCTACTCCCAGAGAGAAAATGTGTTAAAATGGCAAGATCACTGGAAGAAGGCTCAGAAACATAGGTTAGATCCTGGCTTTGCCAATAACTATATGACCTTAGACAAGTCACTCAAACTTCCTGGGCTTTACTATCCCCTGTGGAAATGAGAATGTTAACATAGATTCTATGTCATAGAAGGTCCCTGAGTCTAATAGTCTATGAAACAAAGAAGAGAATCAAATACGATGTTCACAAAGCATTTTGCTTCTTCATAGATAGAGTCTCCAGGGGCTGTGTTTAATGCATGACACTCAAGTCAGGCTGGTTTCCAGCTCCTGATTTATTATGCTGCTGCTTTATTAGGCTTAACTAATTACTATTCCCACATAAAAACAAATAAGCCAAATTTTCTTTATTTCTCCCACCTAGGAAAATAAGTCAAATTTTAATAATTTATAAAAAGAATGAAACAAGAAAGAACAGGGGATGAAAACACTAGAGGCAAAGACTTTTTTTTTTTTTTGCTTTGAGAAAGATGACAGACTATTTCCTTGAGTTATTAGTGTACAGTGTTCGGGGAACGCATATAAAGAACAGATGAATCCATTTGGCATGTCCACATGGCGATATTTGGAGAAGATGGAAGCATTTCCAGAGAATGATAAATATCAACGTTCCTTTGAAAGGCAGAACTTGGGATAGAAGAGAGACCAAGAAAGGTACTAGTCTGAAGATGACGTAATTCTAAATGCATGACTCACATTTGCTTTCACTAAGCCAAGTTCCTGAGTGGAATATGTAGCCAGAGAGGTTGTTCATATTCCTCGTAGAATGGTCACCTGGGGACAATTGTTAATCAGATATTAACACCTCTGTAGGATGAAAATAGATAGACCCCGTGCAGGATGAGATCGAGTTTTACTTGAATGTTCTCCAACGTGCTTTTCTTATTATAATTACTTTACTAGAGAGGCAGTACCTGCAGTGGTTAGGATCGTGGAATCTGAAAACAGACTACCCATGATGTATCATTTAGTAGCTGAGTGACCTTGAGCAAGTTATTTAACCTCTTGCCTCAGTTAGCATATCTCTAAAACAGGATTATAATAGAATGTCAGAGAGTTGTTTTCAAGATGAAGTGAGCTTGGAGGAGTGCCTGGTGGGTGCTACTAAGTAGCTCTGTGTGTTACCTAGGATAATTGTACTACTGTTACATATAGTGGTACTGAATAACTCATGTGCCCAGGCTGAGGTGAGGAGCAAGTGTCTGATTAGGAATCATGATCAGTTACTGGCCAAGAAATGATAATTATTGACACTGGCTGGACTGAAAAGACCAAAGCTTGGGTGGAAAGGTCCTCTACTCTTTACCCACAGTATGTCCTCTCGCATAAGCAGTAGTCAGCTGTATCTTGGTTTTCATTCCAATTGGGAATTGTCTTTGTCCCTCTTCTCTCCAAAATAGGAAAGAAGAGTTGAGTGAGTATGACTTGATAATGACATCAAAAATTCAGTGGTCTAGGATGTATAGGTGACACGTGGTGACAATTCTTTCAGTGGGGATTGGATTAGGAGTAAATGACCATGAAACTAGCAGCTGTCATAATTCACAGATGCGGTTCACTCCAGAAATAGGATGTTCCAAGCTCCTTCCATGCTTGCTTAGTTCTTTATAGATTTTCAACTCTAGCGAGATAGCATTTGCCAATTACATGGCACCATCATATGCTTGAAATGAGAGAAACAGCATTTGGGGAAAAGTGCACTCACAACAATTGACATATTTCTATGCCTGTCAATATTACCAAGAGGGAGTCAGACATTCCTTACACAATATCTTCTCTCTATACTTTCTAGTTTAAGTAGACCCACTAATCTGGAATGTTTTTCTTTTCAACTCCAGGTAAATAGAAAAGGAGAAGTGGGTTGGGCATATTAAAGTAGCAGAGCATAGTTATAGAATAATATGCCTCATTTTATTGTCCTCTTTTTGAACAGGTAAATAGCCTCTGTCCTCTTGCCTTTTCCTCTCTGACATCCTGGTGACTTTAGTATCCATTATTCAAACAACCATCACTAAAAACAAAGTTTAAGGGTGTGTGTGTGTGTGTGTGTGTGTGTGTGTTTGTGTGTCTAGTTGGAAAACAATGAAGGGCTCTGATGACACGATTATAATAAATACCACTTTGGGCATTTTGTTTCCTTAATTAATTTCTTATTTGAACAAACATCCTTTCTAGATCCCAGTAATTGTGCACACAAACCATAATTCATTTCTTGAGTTCAAGCCCAGGAACCAAACTTTGTTTGCAAAAGTGCTCTAATCTTGACTGAGTACAGCTTGCAAGCAATTGCATTTTGTGTACGCTAAGAAGAGAAGCAGGGGGGTGCAATGTGGAAATGAGGGCTGTGAGGCTGCAGAATCTAGATAGCAGTGGAAATTTTTCTGGGGCAATGACTTTACTAATCCTACACTTGACAGAAAGGCCAAGAAAGAAAATAACATTTATGGTTCTAAGCTCTATTTTGTCCCTGAATTTTGCCAATTACTTTGGTTCTTGAAATCAGAGTCATCACATTTACTTTTACCATTTTATCCTTAAAGCCAAAGATTGAAAATACTTATACTCCTCCATGGATGTCTGGATCGATGGTATTTAGTGAACTAGAGATGGTTGTATAAATTAGGATTAGGATTAGCTGCATATAACAGAAAAACTCAAAATGGCAATGGCTTAAAAAAGACTGATTTCCTTCTCACACAAGAAGCATACAAAGGGAGGCAGTCCAGAACAAATAAGGCAGCTCCACAGAGTCGTCAGGAAGCCAGGATCCTTCCAGGACTCTGTTCCATTATCCCCAGCTGTGGCCTTTGCCCTTAAAAGCCCCAGGGACCACATGGAGGAGACTCTCCTTTGAGGGCTTTCTCCCCTAAAACACCATACAACAATTATATTTACATCTCATTGGCTGAAACTTTCCAAAGCTGGCTGCAGGAAAGGCTGAGAATTGTGCCTTTAGTGAGGTAGTAATGCACTCACCTGAAGATTTGGTCTCTGACGGCCAAGAAGCAGAGCATAGATAATGCAAATCGGCTAGCAGTCCCTGTGCAGAATATTGTAGTAGATTCTAGGGGTAGAGAGAAACTGAAATGATTTTATGAAATAATGCTAGCCTTTGAGAAACTTATATTTGTATTCTTTAAGTTTATCATTTCTATGGTTAATGCATGCAGTAAATGCAGGTTAGCCTTTAATATTATCAAATTAATGTGTTGATTATGTAGGACTTGTAAAAACTGATCACAGAAAGTGAAGGACATAAGAGAACTAAGTCAGTAGGTTAGTCTTCCTACTCGTTTCAAGACCACCCTTCTGCTGATGCTCAGGAAGTTACATGCCATGATACTGTAGGCATTATACACCTACAGCTACTTCCTGATTCCTCTACAAACAAAAGACAAATATACGTGCAAGGAAAGGTAATTCTGATTGTAGGGGTGACCCAGCCACCTTATCGCAACCAAATATATGACTCTAGAACTGCTGCTCAGTTGATGAAAAATCTCTAGTAAGTCCTGGATGACTTAAGAGAAAGCATATACTTGGAATAACTCTCTGTGAAATGCGATCACGCAGGATACCATTATAAAAGTGAGTCCATGCGGGCTGAAGAGGCACAAGGCAAAAGCATATGCAAAGGTAAGACTCAGACTGGAGGGAGCTGTGGAGAGAGAGAACTGAGGGTCTGGTTGAATGAAGGTCCCAGCCCAGAAGCCACATGGAATATTCCCACGGGCTGAAGAGGCTGCTAGCTCCTCTTCTCCTCACAAAGTTAGTTTCAAACATCTCTTAGGGCTTAGCAGAAAAATATACAATTTATACACCTGTTACTCCAGAATAGTTGAAACAAGAATCAGAGTCGCATCTGTCATTCCCTAACAGCCAAATGAGATTTTAAAAGGAAACTAAGGGCAGAAACACAGACAACCACTTGGACATCACAGAAAGGACACCTTTCCTGGGGTCTTTTGTTCTCTGCTCCAGCTGCAAGGTCATCCTGGGTTAGGTCCACACCGCACGGAGCTGACCATGGGCAGGTGGCCATGGATGACCCGAATCCTCTCAGGGATCTCTGTGAAAAACACAACCCTATTGACTTTACAGTTTTATTTAGTCTCACTCCAAGATGGATCAGTCTTTCTCACTGACCTGAGACAACCCCTTGCAGCTGTGGCCTTGAGCGAATCCTCAGTGAGCCCTTGGGTGAGGACACAAACGGAACTGTGAAAGAATCCTAACAGTCCCGTTTTCCCTGGGATCCCAAGGTCCCCTCAGATGGTTAAGCAAGCACCGGAGAAGGAGAAGGAGGGGGCAGTGCCTTTCCTCAGACCTGAGCTTCCCTAAGTCCCACCCAACAATGTCACTACCAGGGTTACAAAGAGAACAGACTTGGGAATTAGACCAAGAATATTACCAGCAATACACTGGGAGGCAGAGCCCCTGCTTCTACCTCAGGACTCAAGCCTCTTTGATACATTTTCTGGTTTCCTAGGCTTTGTCCTACTGTAATAACAATTCCAGGCACAATTAACTCATTAACTATCATGTGACTGTATTTAACCCAGGGGCTCATGAAGCATATCTTGTAAGTTGCATGTCTTTTCCCCACGGGAGCCGTGTGGTGCACAAGAAACTCACGCTGCCATGCTGCAGCATACATGTCCATGATGGGTGGCCCCCTGGGCAAAACCCTGCAGTTGGTTCATGAAAATCTTACTTGTTGATGCTCTTATTGTTACCATTAATATTGACAATTTAATTTCATGTAACTGATGCACAGAAAACAATAAAAAATAATAAATTTTTTATTAAATTAGGAAGGATCATTTTGTTCTTGAAGTTCTTAGTCTATTTTTGTAATAAAACACTGTGGCCCCAAGGAAAAATTTGTTTTTGTAGTGTGGCAGTCAATGTGTTAAAGAGGCTTGATACCACACTTCTGAAACCTCCCCCATTTGGCCAGCCAAAGGCAGCACCTGCCATTCCTCTTGTTTCCCCTTGAAGATTCCATAGTGTTGTATTTGGAACAATTAGAGGTAGGTGGGAGCCACCAGTAGGCCACAGAAGAGACTAGGGAATAAGGATGTTCTCAGCTGTGAAGGTCTGTCAAAGTGTTTTCTCCTAGCCTCCTACTCAGCAAAAAGTCATAGAGATCCGAAAAAGGGATACAGTCAAGGCTCTTCAAACTATTTATGGATAAGCACAACATATATTTATTGAATGAACATCTACTGATGCCCCTAACAAGACACTAAACTAGGAACTGGAGACACAATGTATACTGATAAGCAAAACAAACATGGCCTCCTCCACCATGGGGCTTACATTCCTATGGGGAAAACAAATTTTGAACAACCAAATTATAAGTAATTAATTGCAGGTGCTCCAAACTGCTACAAGGATGTACCCAGTTTTACAGAGTGGGTTACAAGGGCACTGATTCAGCAGATGGTTTAGAAATCCTTCCCTGAGGTTGTGTTGTGAGGTTTAAGTTGATACATGAAGGACGAGTGGGAGCTAATAAGCAAAGACTGTGCTCCTGGTGGAGGGAAAAGCACTGGTGAGGCCCCAAGGAAGAGGAAGGAGCGTGATGATAATAAGAAAGAAAAACAGTGATTCTGGAGCATAGTGAGAAGGGAGCCTCCTTGCATGAGACCGCGACTGGCAGGGCATCTTACGGATTCCCTCCTCCCATGGAGAAACAGCTTGAAAACTTCTGGATAGGGGAAAATGTACGTAGAGCTAAACGCACACTGTCTTTCTGAACTCTTGCTCCTTAACTTCTGACTTGACATCTCTAGCCAATGAATTTCAAATTTTAGGACAAACTAAGAAAAATCAAACCTTTAAGCTTTCAATAAAACTAAATTATAAGATAAATACTAAAAATGCTCAGAAATATAAAAATTAAATTAATGTTTTTATCTGATTTAACACATCTATAATTCAGTACATTTGGCCTTGGCACTTGAATTCATTTACCTCTAAAATATGTGCTGATATTTTAACCTCCTAATTCACATCTTTTCATAGCTTTCTATAGAAAGCATTAAATATATGCCGATTTTGACTAGTGAAGGGAAAACAGATTTACCTGGATCAAGAAATAACTTTATTAGGAATATTAAAACTCATTGATGGAAAAGTAGAGTACCCTCTTTTGCTGCAAAATTGGATATCACATTTTCACCCTGTTGAAAGAAACATACAGAGACGACAAAACCATCTACATGGATGAGAGTAAGGTAAAGAAAGAATGTACCCAACAAAGACTTCCAGCTATTAATTAGTATACTTAAAAATCCCCCAATCTACTCTTCCTGAATGTGTAAGCTCTTGAGACTTAAAGAGTTTGTATTTCTTTCTCCAACTCCCATGTATCTAGAATGATAGAAGTTAGAGCTATTTTGCTTAGTGTGACACAGACTTATAGCTGATCTTTAAACCTAATTCCTCCTCTTCTTGGGAACACAGCCTGACTACATTTCCCAGTTGTTGTTATGTGTGTCCAATGGAATAGGAGTGGAAGTGTTCTAGGCCTGGCCCATAAACTTCCCAAAAGGCCATCCTCTGTGTTCTTTTACCATCCATCAGCTTGATGAAAATAAGCATGATGACCGTAGAAATTACATGATAGAGATGAGGGAGCCATAAGACAGAGACAGCCTGGGTCCCTGCATCAAGGCTTGCAGAACAGCAGCCCACAGATCGAACACCTGCTGTTTAGAGCTCTGACTTCGGGTTCACGCTTCGTTTCTGGCGCGTGACAACTTTTTTTTCTGAGCTCTGCTATGATTTAAAATTTTTGCACTATACTTTGTTCAATTTGTATACTTTGTTACAATTTCTGTAATTGCATTAGGAGGATATTATATGTCAGTTAGCTTAATCTACATTGTTGCTGGAACCAGACCTATATGAATAACATGCATATTATTAGTATCCTGATAAGTAGCAAGATTGATAATTTCGGAGGTAGTTTTGGATTTTGCAGTGCCTCTTGTCATCGTTATAACCTATCATGTTTCATTGCATTTATTATAATTGAACTCTCCGGTTGGTTGTTGGATGACTTGGGTTTTTCACTCACAAATGTTGTGGATTGGCCTGACCATGGGGAAAAGTTTACACTTTAGGTGCCCCCACCCTGAGGGAGAGAGTATCTCCACTTAGAGTAAAATGTATTCAAGAGATATGTCTGATCTTCTCAAATGGGAGAAGATCCCAAAATTGTGACATTACTTGATAATTTGCAAGAGAGAGAGAAACTACACAAGAAATAGTGTAGATGCCTAGGAAAGAAGAGCAGTATTGAAGGTGGTAAAGCAAGAGAGGAATTATTAATGAGGGTGTAGCACAGTGGCTGGGAGTCAGACATCCTGAATTCACCACTTACTAGCTGTGCAACTTTGGCCAAGTTATCAAACCTCTCTGAACATAAGTTTTCTTATCTGTAAATGGAGAATGATAATATTAATTATCTCATAAGTTTTAATTTGGATAAGAGAGATAATATATGTAAATGACTGAAAACAGAACCAGAGACAAAGCAAGCACTGAATATATGCCATATATTACTATTTAAAATTACTCTAGAAGTGGAGTGGAGGAAAAATGGCAAGTGTGCTTGGTTGCTGAAAGCTCCTAAAAAGGCACCTTGCCTGCCTTCCTTGAAGCTCAAATTTGTTGTCCAATCATCTAGTTCACTGCCTTAGCTGACTTTGGACTCTCAAGTCTAGCCTCCCACTCTAATTAAGGGCCATGAAAACCCACAAGGTCATGGTGGCAGCACTGGGCCAGCTCTTCCCTCTCCCAGACCTTCCACACCACGATTTGGCAAGGGTCCCCGTGGCTCACTGTCAACCAGTTGCCACAACTAGTTTTTGAAAGACCCAAAACCCTTATGATTCCATTTCTAGTGTCAGAGTCAGAGCTCAAAAAGAAAACATGTTTCTGAGTTCCCTGGACACCTTCCAGAAGCCCCTTTGAAAAGACCCAGGCTTTTGCCTTGAAAAATACCTTTTAATAGATGCTTCTGTAGTGAAACTCGGTCATTGGTGCCACAAAGTGCATAGTAGGTACTCAATAAATGACAGCTACTACTATGACTAATTTCTTTAGTCACTATGCTATCTAGTTAACATCTTTATCTTCATTTTCAAAGGATTTCAAACATTCTGACAATAGTAGTTTTGTGTTTCACCCAAATTCCATGAGGTTTTAAATTTTTAATACTAATGAGATTTATGAGTCACTGTTTGGCAGAACCTACAGCTTTTAGCATCTCTAGTGTTAGAAAAATGACCCATACAAGATACAAAATTGACAAGGAAAAAGTGATCAGTTTTAGAGGAAGCTATGAAAGTAGAACAGAGGGGAAAAAGAATTTCTGCTTGTATAAAAGACAGAAAATTTGGAAAAATAAGACATTAGAAGTCTCATTCCTTGTGTCTAAGTAGATATCCTTTTCAATATTTATCCTGCGGCTCTGGCTGGCCTCTGTCTTTCCATTAATCCACTGGGTGGTCTTGGCTTGAGGGAGGACATGATTTCCCATACAAACTCCTTTGTTCTCTTCTCTCTTGGGTAGGTCCACTACATTAGAAATTTAGAAAAGCAGAGTTTGAAACTGATCTCTGAATTGACAGAGGAACATGACTCTGGTCTTCTGACTTTTTTCCTAGATCAATCACAAATTCAAACATTCGCTTACACTATTTGGAGCTAAAAGACCAGGGCCAAGCCAGAGGAAAATGAGCCATTGGCCTTAGGAAGGTATTTTTCCATACTTCTCTTTTCTTGTCTCTCAGTTTTGAGTGTGATTTATAAAGAGATAAATGGACTGTTTTTACTTTAATCCCTGAAGAGTGGGTGACAGATAGGAAAGGGCAGATGCCATGTTGGAAGGGCCTTTTCCAACAAGGTAGTGTGGATATAAGAAAAACCAAACCAAAATGCTTTTCCTATTCTTTCACTTGGCAATCAACACACAGTACTTCTGTGACCAGATATGTGGGGCTACTTCCCCACACACCAAGCAATCAGCCAACTCAGCAACAGACACCAGCTGGGTATCCTCCAATTCAATTAAATTCTGACACCGCCTACCTGCAGATAGCATTACATCCCACATGTTGAGGGCTCAGTCCCACAAGACTGCCCCCCACTTCAGATGCCAACCACAAGTCTCAGGTTGTCTTACCTACGATTCTGACCAACTTTTATAAATCGAAGTTCCCACAACCCCTGCTTGGGCTCAATTAATTTACTAGAGCAGCTCATAGAACTCAGGGAAACACTTTACTTACATTTACCAGTTTATTATAAAGGATATTACAAATGATACAGGTGAAGAGATGCATGGGGCAAGGCATGTGGGAAGGGGCACAGAGCTTTCATGCCCTCTCCAGGCACTCTACCCACCAGGAAATTCCACACGTTCAGCTCTCTAGCAGCTGTCTGAACCCAGTTTTTTTGGTTTTTATGAAAACTTCATTACATAGGCATGATTTATTAAATCACTGGCCATTGGTGATCAACTCGACCTTCAGCCCCTCTCCTGAAATTGGGGGGATGGTGCTGAAAGTCCCAGCCCTCTAATCATGGCTTGGTCTGTCTAGTAACCAGCCTCCATCCTGAAGCTACCTAGAGGCTGCCAGCCATCAGTCAACTTATTAGCATACAAAAAGACACATCTCTTTGGAGATTACAAGGACTTTAGGAGTTGTAGGTCAGGAAACAGGATGCAGATGAAATATATATTTCACAATATCACAGTAAGCTAGATAAACTTTTGTCCAGTGATTCACATATAACTTTAGGGTTTGTGACCAGCTTCACCCCAAACTTTCAACTTTATGGTATAAGTCTGTTGAGCCCAGTCAGGGTCTACTAAAATTCTACGAAAGCCCAAAGTTCTATGAAATGGAAGATTCAATTCTACTGGTTATAACTGACAGTACTGAGAAATTATTGTCCCTGAAACATGTCACATTAACATTTTGATATGTCATGATCGACATCATGACATGTCTTGACATGACTTGATGGTATAGTACAGTCATGCATCACTTAACCGTGGGAAACATTTTGGAAAATGCTTTGTTAGGTGATTTTGCCCTTGTGTGAACATTGTAGTGTGTACTTAGACAAACCCAGACAGTATAGCCTATTACACACATAGGCTATATGGTATAGCCTACTCCTCTTAGGCTACAAACCTGTACAGCATGTTATAATACTATGCTGAATACTTTAGGAAATTGTAAAACAATGGTATTTTTAAGTTATAGTAAAAATACAGTATTATAATCTTATGGGATCACAGTCATATGTAGTCTATCATTGATCTAAACGTCCTTATGCAGCTCATGACTGTATTCTCCTCCTATCCATATTGTTACTTATTGTGAACCACAGAACCCTTTACACTAGAAAGTCCTAGAGATGAAGAAATTCTTCCTGCTCAGTAAGCTTGGCTAGGACTGACCTTTACGGGCAGACTTCCATTCTGGTCATTACTGTTGAAACATACACAGAGGATACCCCATGGCTGAATGCAAAAGACTTTTGATCACACCTTTAATTCTACTACTTTGGACAAAGAGATGAAGGAGACAATGGGACTGCACTGGTTCCACCAGCAGTCCCCCACATCGTTGGCCCTGAGAACTGTTTCAGGCAAACTCTCCAAGGGCTTTCCTCTTTTGTTGCATAAAAAGGCAATTAAGTGTAGCTTCACCAGAGACTTTGAAGTACATCATTCTGAAAGTACTTGAGCTTTCTCCTGCAGCATCCACCCTTGGACAAAGAGTAACTAATTAAGATTAATTTCTAGTTTACATAATGTCGCTTGCACAAATATGTTTGCACTCTAGAGTGTTGACACTGGCAAATGGGGCCAGACTTTTGGCAGGTTTTTCAGATAAACAATGCCAAGCTGGCTAACTTCCTATATTTCTCTAGTCTTTTTTGGAAAATACCTAGAACACTTTCCAAGAAATTAGTTTAGGTCATTCAGGGTTTATTCTGGATAATACTGTGTTTATTATTGCATAAGAATCTAAGTCAGGATCGACTTCCCTTCCAGATCCAAGCCAGTTAATGCTGACATAACACATAGACCTTTCTGCTCTGGGAATGAGGCAACAGGAGGTTCTAGGAGGAAACGCAAGTTATAATTCTGGGTGACTCAAATTGCCCATGATCTCACTATTAATTCTGAGGCTTTGGGAGAACTCTGGTTGACAATAAGAGAAGCAATACTATCCAAATAATTTGAAAAGTTAAGGTTTTTTCTCTGTATCCTTTTTCCTGACTAGCAGAAGCAAGTATGGTAGGAGGGGAAGAGGGCAAGGCATGGAGCCAATGATGGTTTGAACCTGGGCTCTCCTATTTGCTGGCTAGTTATGTTAGATAGTTTAGTGGGACACAAAGTGTTCAATGGCCAAGTCTTCATATCAAATTTTAACAAATCCAAGTCCAATCTAAATGTCAGTTCATCATAAAATAATTTTTGAATCCAACAATAATTTAATTATTATTAAATTATGGTAACTTCATTAATAATTATTGTAGTTGACAAGTTTTAAAAATTTGACCTGCGGCGTGAACAATAATTTCTTGGTACTGTCAGCTACTAGATTGCTCTTATGCTAATGACACTAAATTTACAATACCAAATAGTCACTCACTTTCCATTTAAGTTAGTTGAGGAACAATATATTTTTTTTGGACAGTTCTGTTAGACTCAGATACTGTTAACAGTGATGTTGTCACCCAAATATTAAATTTGCTTTTCTCCCTAGTAGTAATTTACTAAAGTAAAGGCTTATCTTCTCTTATCAACTACTCGAAGAATTTTATTGAAACAATGCCACAAACTGAAGCTCTGTGCACTACTTAAAAAGATACTTTCTAAATATTTTTAGAATCCAACTTAAAATTATTCTACATAAAATTAACATTTTTCACAGTCATCATGAGTTATTGCAGAATTTTACTAACTGCTAGAATTTCAACATGTAAAACATATAGGTAGTTTCTACTTTATGTCTGGAATGCTTCCCTATATTTGAAACTGAATATTCAGTTATTAGTGATAAATTCAAATAGTGTGCCCTGTTTGTTTTTTTCATTGCATAGATTAGATTTGATTATACCTGGTGGTTCATATTTTCATTGATCATAGAAATGTTCAGAAATGCTAAAAACCATGAAGGCTATTCGCTTTCCAAAGAATAAGGTTGAGCCCAACTCAAAGAAGTTTGGTCCGATCTTTAGGCTGACAATAAGCTATGTAAAAGGTGGGCAGTTTTCTTAACCTTTCTAGTCTTTACTTACTTTATCTGAGAAAGGGGTACATCACTTCTTCTTTCCACCTGTGACTTGACTGTCATAAAGACAAGAGTCAGACAATAATGTACAAGTTCTTTTTGAGTGGTAGAAGTCTATATATACATAATGTACTATTCTTTGTTATTTCAGAAATGTCAGCACATCTTCTATTACGCATGCATAAGGACAGGGATGGTGTGTCAGTGTGACTGGTGTTTGTAGATGCTTTGTTTTTCAAAATCTCCAGACCAGGGACCCCATCCTTAAGCCATTTTTTGCATTAACCAGTGTATCTGTCTTATCCCGAACACAACACATTTCAGACACTGACTACCTCATGCCTGGTCTATATATTAACCTCATTAATGCTCTCCCTCCAAGTATCTCTTGACCATTCTGTCCAGAACACCAGGATCAGATTCATCTTTCAACAAGTTTTTATCATGTCATCTTATACTCCAACATTGCTCCCCATTGCTCACTGGATAATGTCTAAACTGTCTTTAAAGTCCTTCACTGTCTAGTTCCAGCCTACATTTAGAATCATACTACTCTCCTACTCATAGCTTAAAGTCCAGACACATCAGACCTCTTGTTCACTTCAGGTGACTTTTTGATTTTTTAAGTTAGCAACTCTTTATATACTGTGGCTTTTACATAAAATATCCTCTTCTTACTCTCTCGCTTATAGAAATTTTGTCTACCATTCTAGACTCATTCCACATCCATAGCACATAACAGGTTATATAGGTACATATGTGTATCACATATGTATGTATATATATGTATATATATTTGATTCCAATTATATAATTAATACAAGCTCTTTTAAAAATTAAGTCAATACAGAAAACAATAAGGAAGAAAATAAAAATTACTTGGATTCCCAGTCTTGAGATAACCACTATTAACATTTTGGTAACTCTCCTTTGTTGCACTTCTTTATATATAAATACACACATATATTTATCTTGTTATATAAGTAGGATAAAATCATACTTACCTTTTTTATCATACTCAGTTTTATATAGAAGTAAACTTTTGGTTTTTGTTTTGTATGTTGCATAGCTTCCTCCTCATCCCGTCCAAACACCATTCCCTCTAACAAACTCACCACAGGTAACCATTGTTAAAAAGTTGCTACTGATTTCCCCATACTTTTCTTTATATAGATGTAATCATATGTGTACTATATGTTATTGATTGGTTTTCAAAGTAGACTTATAATATATATATCTGTGAGGCTCAAATTGTAAATATGAAAATACTTCCAAATTACTTAATATAGAGCTAAGCCACTAAAATTCTTTAAAATCTATTCCTTTGTTCACATACCCACAAATAAACACAGCTTCTTATAGAATTGCATACTTGTGCTCACAGTTGTATTTTTGTGTCATCTTTATTCTTATTTGCTTTCTTTTTTCCTCTTTTCTGTCTCTCTGACTTTCTCTCTCTTTCTACCCACGCCCCCTTTGGGGTGACACCCTCTTTCTCTAATAGATTTTTTTTAATGGCTACATAATATTACATATACACATATGATACTTTATTTTACCATCTCCCTGTTGATGGCTATCCATTTTGTTTCTAGTTTTTCTTGTATTGAAACAATATCACAGTAAGAATGTGTGTGTGTGTGTGTGTGTGTGTGTGTGTGTATGTACTCTTGATTTTAATTTGTTGGATTAGATTGCTAAGTCAAGGCTAATGCATATTTCTATTTTTAATTGACATTAACAAACTGCTTTCCAAAAAGGCTATAGCATTCATATTTCTGTCAATGCAGGTATAAGAATGTTATCTCTTCTTTATAAATTAATCTGAGTCTTAACTGAGACTTAATGTGATCCTCTCATTGCCACTTTTATTTGCATTTCCATGACTACTAGAGAGGATAAGAATCTCTTCATGTGTAAAATGATCATTTGGATTTGCTCTTGTGTGAATTGCCTACTCTTATCCTCACATATGTATTGGCGTATCTTTTTCTAATCAATTTATGAAAGCAATTTGTACATTGCTGTGGTAGACAGCCTTCTAACATGGCTCCAATGATCCTACATCCTGATATTCACGCTCTTTTGTAATTGCCTCCCCTCAGTGTGAGCTGGACCTAGTGAATTACTTCTAAAGATTAGTATATGGCAAAAGTGGTGAGATATCACTTCTGTGATTAAGTTACAAAAGACTGTAAACTTACATTTTGCCAGTGTTCTGTGGCTCTTGTCCTATGCTTGTCTGATGGAGAGGGCCACCTGGAAAGGAACTGAGATGGCCCCTAGCTAACAGCTGTAAGAAACTGAGGCCCTTATCCCAACAATCCTCAAGGAAATGAATGCTTTGAGCATAAGCTTGGAAGCAAATGAGATGAGGCTGCAGCCTGGCTGACATCTTGGTTACACCTTGAAGCAGAAGACCCAGTTAATTTGTGCCTGGATTCCTGGCCCACAGAAACTTTGAGATAATAAATGTGTGTTGTTTTAAGCTAATGACTTTTGGGATCATTTATTCTATAACATTAGATAATCAGTACAATTGCATATATAAACTTTTTATTGGAAAATATATTACAAATATTTTCCCTGATCTTTCATTTGTTTATTGACTTTGTTTAAGACATCTTTTTCTATGCAGAATTTAAAATTTTTATATAATCAAATATGTCTATGTTTTCTTGCAAGGATTTTAGATTTGATAAAGTATATATAAGTGTCTCTCTAGCACCTATGTAATATCTAAAGTATCTTAAATGTTTTTCTAATATTTTCAATACTTTATTTTGGACTTAAATTGTCAATATATCATTTAGGAAAAAATATATAAGACAGTGATCTTCAAGAACTTCTCTTCTTATACTCCACTTTTCAAGTCAAGAGTAACACTGATTTTTTTTTTGGTTGATTGACTATCAAGTACACCTGGAAGTACATTATCTACTCATGGCACAGTCTAATTTTGTTAAACATTCTACATTCTAGGATTATAAAACATTTTCTTCTAGAAAAATAAAGACAATTGAAATAATTGTGGAGTGAAATCATGACAAAGAAGTTGAAATGTCTATCTAAGATTCCAAAAGGGAACCCTTATATTAGATTCTAACGTTATTTATATCACAAATATTTCTTAGGTGCATTCTATCCGCCAAGCACTGTACTAGGTTCTGAAGCATAAAAGGATAAAGAAGACAGACAGACATGATCTTTACCTCCATTGAATCTTTGTGCGGGCATTAATCCAGGTACTGTAGGTGAGGTGAATAATATGGGAGGGATAGGCAATGACTGCATGTGGTGGGGAACCCTAACAAAGACCGTGATGGAGACGAGACATTTAAGCTGAGAGGTGAAGAGTGAATAAGAGTTGGTTCTGAAAATCAGGAGAGTCTCAGACAGAGGAAACTGTCTGGGTAACTTTCCAGGTGAGAGTGAGCATGACACAATTGAGGAGCTCAACAGGGAGAGATTGATGGGCTAGAGCTCCAAGTGTAAGTGAGCAGCAAGAGCTGAGGGTGGTGAGGTAGGTAGGCTCCAGGTGGTGGAGAACCTTGTAAATGATGTTGTAGAATGAAGATTATATCCTAAGAGGAATAGAGAGTAATGAAGGATTTCAAGATTGAGAGTGTCATGATGAAATCTGTTCTTTAGAAAAGTTACTCTATTTATGGTTTGGAGAATGGATTGGAACAGGAATGAAATCGAGGAAACTACTTAAAAGGCTGCATAAGTCAGATTTCAGAATTGCAAAGGACTTTTGCTAATTTAAGAAGTTTGGCTAGGAAGGTCAGATTATGTGACACCAGCTAGAAAGAACATAGGGTCAAAGGAGTGTATTTGTTGTTGGGTTTTTAGTTTTGTTTGGCTTTAACACAGGAAAGGCTTGAGTGTGATGGAGAGAGCTAATTCAGAATAAATGCCTGAAGATATATGAAAGAATGAGGCAAACCCAAATTGATATAGGCTAATAATTTGAACCCTCAGCAAGTTGATATTTTTTAAATATTTGGCTAATATTTACTTAATGGGGACTTTAATGTAAAACAAATTGCACACCTTTTTAAAATACAAAATGCCAATTCAAATAAAGGATCTAGTTTGGTCACTAAAAATTATATAGCATTTAACTTATTTGGAATTTTCTTACATTTTAGAGATTTTGTACTCAGAACTGGGACATTTAGTGATTTTAACTCTCTAAGGATAGAAGGAACCTAAGCATATTAGCTACAAATTTTGTTCAAAATGTTTTAAAGTTCTTTTTTCCTCGATTTCATGTTGGCAAGAAGCTTCCAGCTTTTCTGTAGTTCTCACTTTCTATTTTGATTTTCTAAATCAGTTAATACTTTGGGTGCATTTATTATATAAGTCACTCTTTCCTGGAAAACAGCATTACTCTCTATGTTACAGTGGGTTATAGCTTATGTAGGGGTTGGGTCGTAAAGTCAAAGTGCAAAGTTGTAATAATGTTTTCTCAAGGTAATTCTTGAGAATCCCTTACATTGACTATAAAGTGGAATATACATGGTTTGGTATACACACCCCTCCATGGCAATATGCATGTATACATGTGTACACTGTACAGTAATTAATGTGGAGGATATAATGACCTGTACACATGAAAAATATAACTGTACAGTATTTTTAATTATGGGATAACAAGATAAGGAGAATGGAAGCATTAAAAAAAGGAAAACAATAATGCTGAATATTCACTATACACCTTGAATATTTTTGCCTGGCTCTAAAGATAATAATGGTTATTCACCACAGTGACTGATGCTGACAATAGTGATTACTTCAATGTCTGTGTGATGAGAAATGAGATAATGAAGATGGGCCTTGTCTACACTCCGGGGATTAATTTCTCTCCTCCCTGACAGCATTGTTTTAGGTCATGTGAGCAGTGAGAGGACTGGCAGGGAGAATTGCTCATAATATTTAAATTGTTATTTGCTCGGCTCTCACTTTTGTTCTTACTCTCTCTTTGGTGGTTCATATATAATTGATTTCATATAATGAAATACACATCTGATGCTTCTCTACTGTATTGGGTTTGAGGATTTCGGCTGACTACACACAATTCTCAGTTGGCTGACTTCAGTGTTGGTGGCAACACTGTTACTCTACTTATGCCTCCTATGACCTGAAAGATCAAAAGACCTCATTTGTGATGGACCAGAGTGAGAGAGGTATGCTAGTTTGTTGTTTTATTTTGTTTGGTTTAAATTTCAATTCAGTAGGAGAGGAACCAATTTATACTTCACAGTAACACATGAAAACCTGAATTAACTGATATATTTCTATAGTAATGTATTCCAGGGATGCTTTTTCACCCTTACAAATCGGCATGCCAGGCATCTACTCAGATGACCTGCCTTTTATACCAGATCTGAATGTGGGAAAATGAGTAGGGCAAGGCCCCTGAGATGCTGAGATACAATGTGATGCAGGAAACCTATGGAAAAACTGACCTTTCATGGGCGGAGGGGCTCCTTGTCAAACATGAGGAGCAAACAGAGGACAGGGGCATGAAAACAGGTAGATGTACTTATTAAGAGAGTTCCCATTTTCTGAGGTAGGTGAAAGAGTCAGAAGCTTGAGAAGAATTTTGACATGGCAATGGAAACATGAACTGACCAGGGAAAAATAGAAGATTGCCAGGCTATTCCATTTTAAGAGTCCCGCTGAAGGTGATGATCATATTTCGTGGAGACAACAATCTTCTCAGTTGTAGATCTTTCTGGAGCAAGGTTATCAGCCTGGGTGTAGGCACAGAGAAGGTCTTCATTTCAGGAGAAAATATTTAGGAAGGAGAATATCAGAAACCTGAAGAGAGAACCAAATTACAAAAGACTAAGCAGTTAAAATGTAAAAGTAAGTGTCTTCATCTGTTCCTACTATTACAACAAAATACCGTAGACTGGGTAATTTATAAATAATAGAAATTTATTTCTCACCATTCTGGAGGCTGGGGAATCCAAGATCCAGATGCCCGCAGATTCAGTGTCTGATGAGGGCTTGCTCTCTGCTTCCAAAATGGCGCCTGATTGCTGCATCCTCGCATGGCAGAAGAGCAGAAAGGGCCAGATATCTCTCTGACATCTCTTTTAGGAGGGCATTAATCCCATTCATGAGGGCAAAGTCCTTATGACTTAGTCATTCCCTAAAAGGCTCACTTCCTAATACCAACACAATGGAGATTAGGTTTCAACATGAACGTTGAGGGACACAAACATTCCAACGTTAGCAGTGATGTTCATTAAAGAGTAAGAGATAGACATTTCTAAAGCAGTGGGACTCCATCATAGGTGTTGAGGCCACTGGAGTTTGACCATGTGGAGCCCCAAGAGGCGGTCATTAACAGAACTGACACAGCTGTACAGTGTTGGCAGCTAGTTTAATTTTACACTGAGCCAGTAATTCTTACAGCATGTAGCCCCAGGTTATTTCAATCAGAAATATTAGTTATTAACTTTATGACCCCAAATGTTCTACTTTTTGAGCACAGGGAAGGCTAAGCCATAAAGGTTGACTTGAGGAGGAAGAGTCCTGTTTCCTCCTGGGAGTGGAGGTGCCTCTAGGAACTGGTTCACTTCCACTTCACACAGACTTTTAAGGGATTAAGTCAGCCCTCAAGCAAGTGTACAGGAAACAGAGGCATGGCTGTGTGACTCACCCAGGAAAGAACTGGTTCCAGGCATGCTAGGACAGATGTCCTACTGCAGAGCGTGCAGTCAGTGTATTTTCAGTCAAGACACAGGAAAGACGTGCAAAAAAGGTCCTCTTCTTTCCTTGGTCACAGAACACAGAGATGAATAAAAATCTTTACTTTAAATAAATGGCACGAGAGAACAGGAAACCAGGCACTATTCTTGGTTCTGATACTTACTTTCTGTAGGACTTAGAGAAAAGTCTTTCACTTAGAAGTTGAATGGTGCAATGGTTCTGTTCTCAGACTCTGAAGCCCCTTGCTGTGGGTCTAATCCCACCATCTCCAGTTATTATAATAGTGATATGACCCTGGGAGAGTTATTTAAGCTCTTGTGTCCTGATTTACTTATCTATACAATAGGCATAGTATTGGTTGTGAGTACTAAATGAGATAACATTTGCTAAGGTGTAGTGCTTGACACTTAATAAACACTCAGTAAAGGTTGACACTTGTATGTTTTCTTTTCTATAAAATGAAGTTCCTGGACTACTATTTTTTTCTAGTTCTGAAGCTCTAGGATTCTATGATGAAAAGGATTTTTGGTTATTGTTCTATAGTAAGGATCAGCAAACTTTTTCCGTAAAGACCTACAGTCCCTGGCCTGACTACTCAGCTCTGACATGCAGTGTGAAAGCAGCTATACACAATACTTGAAAGAATGGGTACGGCTGTGTTCCAGTAAAACATAATTTACAAAGCTATACACTGGGTTAGATTTGACTCGCAGGTGGTTATGGGCTGACCTCTGTTCTATAGAATAAAAATATATGAATAAAAGAAGTGAAATGCAATTTGTGATGGAAAAAAGACACAGCAAATCATGTACTGCAAAATTGTATAAGCTTATGGAACGTTTGTTAAGCTCAAAACTTTTTTTATATTGAGCATATGAAAGAAAGCAGATGTTCTATAACAAAGGTGGATAATAGAAATACAATAAACAGCTTTCACAAGCTCCAATATGTATAAACACAAGCATAAATATATAAAATAAGTGAAATGGAAAACAGTGGACCACGAATTCACATTTGCTGCAAGTTGAAAGAAAACAGGAAGATGGCAATCATACAAAAAGCATGAGAAGCTCAGGTTGTGACAAAAAGCTAATGTTCCTTTTGAGTCCATAATTAAGGAGACAGCTATGCATTAAGCCAGCTCAATCACTTTCAGGGTGATTTCTCGACCTTCAAATCACATTTGCTCTGATCTGGTCATCTGAATATGACAATGACTGCACTGTGGCCTACTCTCCTTATTAAGTTGGCCCAATGACTGATGGCCCAGCAATCAGGCCTTCATGATGTCTGGTACCTTGACAAAGAATCTCTGACTCTATGATAGTCGTGCTGTGCATGTGAGCACAACCTGAATGATGTTGAGGAAACACAAAGAAGAAAAATGCAATGAATAAAAACGAGGCATGAAACAGGAAGGTACAAATGGAAAAATGCCAGTGGAGCTACAGAAAGTTAGACTCCAAATGCCTTGCTGGGGCATCACTCCGGGAGACACGTGGGAAATCACACAGATCCTCAGGTCCAGTGCAGCCACCTGCCTCCTCCAGGCCCTTCCGCGCGGCCTTTGAGCCACGCTGCCTTTCTCCTCCCTGCCAGGGCTCCCCCAGAGGGTTCGCCTGCCTAGAGGTGACGCATTTAAAAAAGAGCAAACAGGATAATACTTGAGCAAATAATTCTACTCTCTGCCTTTTCCCTTCCTTTTATTTCAAGCATCCTAATACATGACAGAAAACGTGATATCAAAGCCCTTTCCTGTCTTGTGGCGAGTCTCAAACCCTTTGAAGAAATTATGCCAGGTGAGAAAAGGTGGTGACTTCCAAGTACAGGAGAAAAGGAAGACAGAGATTTCCAGAGATAGGAGATGAAGGTGCGAGAGTTCCTCTGATGTTAGGGATTCTCATACTGCTGCTCGGCAGAACCCTGAGGAGAAAAGATGCCCAGGATGGCTGAAGAGGGCACCTGGTGAAGCTGGCCCTAGATTTCTGTGCCCTCAGGCTGCTGCGGCTGAAGGCCCTGATGGGACTGTAGCGATAAGCATCTCAGCAGTAACCAGCAGGACCACGGCCCACGGCCCGAGGGACCAAGCTGATGTTCTGGCAATACATCAGCTCCAAGACACAGTCTTTGAAGGTGGAAAGTCCCAGTGATGACTGAAATTATATTTCCTGCCAGCCTTGATGGAGAGGGATCCAGGGCAGATTTCTATTGATTTAAATATATGAAGAGACATAGTGATTCCTGCAAAATAGCGCCTGTGGGCTGATATTCAAATGTTTGCAAATGGGCACCGGGAAGGAAGAGGAGCCTCCCATTCTAACTGGCACAGTCTCTGATTCAGAACCAGCAGGTTCCCGGGGGAACAGATTAGGTGTGTAGAGCCAGTGTGACCACCGTGGCTGAGAAAGAGCAGAGGTCTGCCTTGTAAATCCTTCAGCGGGTAAATGAGTGCCCAGAAAACATGGAGAGTGGGTGGAGTAACATAATTGAAAACAGCTTGAAAAAGTGGGCCTCATTTTTTTCTGAACTAAGAATGAGTAAAATGTCTTTTCAAGAACGGGATTTAAAAATGAAACCAAAAGATAAAGAAAACTCACTATATTTAGTTGTTCACACACACACACACACACACACACACACACACACACACAGCTAATATAGTAGCCATGTGATATATTAAGAAAATCTTCTCCTCCTGTACTTTTAATACTTGTCCGGTTGTGTGCTGATCCAGTGCTTGGAGACTGGGGAGCTAAGTCTTCCTGACCCACTTATAGACCTTAAGAGCCCGTGGGCCCATTTCGCTGGGAAGCATGACCGCGGGCCATGGGGACGGGTAGCATGGCCTTCCTCGGTCTGCAGAGGCTATGCCTTCTTGAGGAAGGTACTCAATGCAGAGGGAAGGAGGAGGACGCTGTCCCAGCAGGCCAGGTTAGCTGACTCAGCCCTGGCCGTCTGCACAGCTACTGCTCTAAGCTATTTCCACATCTACTTTCTGAGCCAGCTCTCATTTCCAGGGAGATCCAAGGGGCCCAGGTAGTAAGTCACCTGCTTAATCCATAGATTTGGTATAATTTTTATTGTTATAAATTATACCAGTCACCTTATATAGTGTATCTTATTTACTCATTAAAATCACACATGATGTTAGGCTCATTGTCTATATTCTGAGTAATAAGTAATTCCCCAGAACACATAGCAGAGCAGTAATTCAAACCAGGTTCTCTGGATCCAGAACTCACTCACCCACCTCCTCTTTGCAATACTGCTTCTAAGAGCACAGCAATGATTCCCTTCACCTGCATTCCACAGAGGTGGCACCAGTGGTGGGCACAGATCAATGGCACTAAGCCACTGAAATCGGTGAAGGACCAGATAAGCTCAACGATAATTCATTTTGAAATGTCACATAAAGGAAGGGGGAATTCACATAAATGAGAAAAAAAAGTCTTTTTAGAAACAATTAAGAGGGTCTAATACTTAGCACCTGGGAAATATGAGTTTAATTTTTGTTATGTTAATATGTTCATTATTAACACCCAATCTAGGGTGGGGAGTCCAATAAGCTGAACAGGCTTTGAAAAGAAGAATCCAAACAAAACCACTGATTTAGTTTTACAAAATTGCACTAATTATCATTATAATGGGAGAAAACATGCATAAAGGTGAGAAGACAACAAAACGAATCTTCTCTATTTGAAGTAAGTATCCTCAATACACAGGAATTATCCATTATCTGCAAATATATTATTACATTTTCTCTTTATGCACATGTCCTTTCTTCTCCCTGCAAAAACTGATTGTCACAGATGTGTTCTTGAAATCCCTGTGGTTTCTGAAATCCTGTTTAAAAGAGGCAATAGATTTTCCTATTCCTGCAATGTGAGCTAACCAACAGGAGAGGAACCAAGTCCCATCACTCTATTTCCTTCTTTATAATATTAGCATACTGGTAGATTAGCAAAATGTCATTGAGATGGTCTATCTTTCTTCATTGGTCTAATCTTTCAGTCTATAACCATCTAATGAGCATCTAATATGTCCCATGCACTGGGAAAACAGGCTGAGCATACATTGGTCCCTGCCCACATGGAGCCAAATTTAGTAGTATAGGTGCATGGATCAACAAAGAATTTAGATAATATTTTGAAATGCTGTGAGATGTCTTTTTCTTTCTCGGAAAATCTTTTCTACCTTGTGGTCTTGTCACCATTTAGCCAGACCTAGAGACAGGCTGATTGCCTCAGAGAAGAAAAGACACAAAAGAATCCGGCCAGAACAGAGTCAAATTTCTGGCTGAGAATATAAAAAGAAAGCCTTGAAAGCTTTCCTTTCTAAGAGCCTGGCTAGAGGGGGAGGGGGTGGAGATTATCTTTTGTTGGATTTATTTATTTATTTACTTCTGAATTCTAAAACCTTGGCCCTGACTCAATAGAGTCAGAAGCCTGAAAAACTGGCCACTTTCTACCAAAAACCAGGGAGCGGGGCAGAATGCATGAAATGTTTTTCCTGCCTCATGGGAGACAAGACGCTTTCTGAGTTGGGGGAGGAGCCTTGAGAGATTTGAGAAAGGACAAGGAGGGTTGAGATGCAAATTTGGGTTCTGCTGAAATCCCTGCATAGGGATTGAGGGAGTGGAAGGTTGCCACCTAGAAACATTTGGGATCTGAGATGATGTCCTGCTGTTCATCCGGAGTAGCCCTGCTGGCCTTCTGTGTGGCCGTTGCATGTGCCAAACTACTGGTTAAATATTTTTAATATTATCCTTACACTGGGGAGTTTTGCTGGGTTTTAGTTAGGGGTGTAACATGATATGACTTGTAATTTTGTAAGATCACTCCAGTGAGGATGAAGAGGATGGACTGGAGGAGGAAAGACCAGAGACAGGGAGAGAAGCTTGGAGGCGGTGATCCAGGTGCTAGAGGTGACAAGCCCAGCACTGATCCAAGTTCACTTTTGGGGGAGATGAGGAGAGATCACGGGGTTGCTTCCAGGTTGCTGGCACAGTGGGCCAGATGGTGGTGCCATCAGCCAGTAGAAAATTCAGGAATAGGAGTGGGTTTTGGAGGTAAGAGGATGAGCTCAGTTTTCATCTAGACGTGCTATGAAATCTTAAAAAATCCTTGAGAAATTGGAGAAATGTGAACTGGTTGATAATCAGGTAAGGAGGATTTGAAGCTAGTGAAACAAATAAACCCACTGTGTTTATTAATGAATCATGATGCCTCTCAAGGGAGGTCTCTGGTGCTCTACTGGAGGGCTCTGCCCTTGGCCTAGTTTTTCAAGAACTTGGATGCAGACACAGAAGATATACTCAGAAGATATACACAGAAGAAATTGGTGTATGATGCAAATCCCAAAGAAATAGCTATTACAACAGATGACAGAATTTGAAATTCAGAAGGCTAAAGCAATTGTCTGAAAATGATAGGATGACACTTAACAGAATGAATATAAAGTCCTGCATTTAAGTTTAAGGCAAAATGAACAGCACAGGGCCTGGCATGGCAGCAGTTCCTTGTAACAATTATACGAGGATTTTAGTTGGCTTAAAGTTCATTGTGAATCAACAGTGTGCAGCCACTTAAAGGCAACTGCTTTTGTAAATGTGATAAAGAATTTGAGTTTAGAAGACTCACTTCTTAGCAAAGTTGCCTCAGTTTTCAAACCTAAGTTTTAGAAGAAAAATAAATACTATAAAGAACTATTAAAAAGCAAGGTTTTTGGTCACCCATGCCAAACACATGAGGCAAGGAATTGCACTCACTCAGTGGCTTTATGTCCCTGATTGCATCATCGGTTCATCCAGAGACAACGAGTGCTCACTGAAGAGCCATGTGCATGCCTGCATTTCCCAGGATCCTTTGAGTTAAATTGGGTTGAGGCCACGTGGCAGATAGGAATGAGAGCAGGTCCTAGGTGCTTAAATGTTGCTGTGCCTCCTTCATCCATCCCCCCTGCCATAGGCTGAACTTGAAGTCACATTGAGGTGCTGACAGGCAAGATAGAGAGAGCCTTGACCCCTGAGTCATTAGATGGCAGAGAGCCCTGCTGACCCACATGAATTCACATGAGCAAGAAATAAACTTTTGCAGTTATTGAACCCCCCGCAGTGTAGGGTGTGCCTGTTGTTGCCACTAGCATAACCTAACCCTAATAGCATTTCTCCTTGAACACCCCTGTTCTGTCCTTGAACATCACCTGGCTAAGGTGTGTCAAGAAGCCAGCCATTATATTCCTCTCCAAGTAACTTTTGAGAAACTCAGCCTGTGGCTCCAGCCCACAGTTTTTTGATAAATAAATACTATACTCACACACAAAAGCGATGGAACTGAACTTCAGGTAATGTGCTGGATGAAACCACTGTTTTGGTCCAGACAATCCTTTATAAAGGGAAATTTTTATCCTTTTTAAAGGAAATTACCAATTTATACCAAGGCACTGAAAACATTTATGCATAAAACCTAACACACTTCGTGGAATGTCCCAGAGAATGTTCTTATGTTGGGTGAGGGTTCTGACTGACAGCTAAGGTCCCTTCCAGTTCTATGAAGCAGAGCAGAAGTTATAAGCAATGGGGAAAGCTTAGAGGCCATCTAATGCTACCAAATGCCAGACTTTATAGACCAGGAAATGGAGCCCAGGAGGGGTTGAGATATTTATCCCAGGTCTCTTTGATCTCCTGAATTCCATTTTCAGTGTTCTTCACAATATAGTGTTGTAAAATTATAGTATTTAAAACAAACAATGATAACAAAAAACCCTTCTGATTCTTTTTACCTTGCAGGGGAGCAGATTCCTTTCTCTTAGACCCTTTCAATCTTTATGACTCCATGAAAGGGGAAAAGAAAATGTTTCTTCAGGCACAAAGAGGGGAAAAAAAGAGTACAGTAGACTGGAAATCTGTGCAGGCACAGCGCCTGCGTTATCCTCACCCTGCATGACCTTTCTGGGTCATGCAGGAAGTCCCGACCCTCTTCTGCAAACCCTTTCCCTATCACACATGCACCACTAAAAAAATCTTTCTGGAACAGATACCTTATCTTTTTTCTCATTCCAGTTTAAACTTAGTCCAGTACAGTGATATTTTTAGTCCAATTAAGTTATAAAAATTCTAGTTTATAGTTTCAATCCCAGAGTATACTTATCTCAAGGATCTTTCCCTATTTATTCGCCACTCTCTAGTTTTAACCCTTTGCTGCAGAGCTGGGAAAGAAGGCGAGTGTGCCAGCTTATTAGAATGAAGATCCCCTGGTTGCATAGGGTGTCCTGCAGCTCTTGTCATCACCCACCGGGCTCCACACCCAGGGTAGCCAGTGCCCAGCTGGTCCTCATGTCCCCAAGACATTGGGAGCCCACTGGACAGTGCCATTTTCTCCCATCTCACCTTGTACCTTCCTGCCTGTGTATTTGTCATGTCAGTTGGCAATCCCATGGAATGGCCAGCAGGCCCCTGTGTCCCTACAATCAGGTCCAGGTTTATGAGAACCCTAATAATCCCTGCCACCCTTGACTTGATTCCACGGGAAAACAGGAGAGTGATCCTTGCCCTTTTGATACTTACCACCTTTCCCTGACTCTCCCCAAGACACTTCCCCGCTCTCCAGGAATGCCATGGGGGGTCCACGGGCACCTGCAACCCTGCGGAAGGAAGGAGCATTCAGGAGAAAGGAAATGCCAGTCTTCCCATTGTGCCATCTGCCCACATTTCACTAGGGAAGTCCTTGAAGAGCTCTGTCTTTGGGGAGCCAGGAAATGAGTTGAATTTTACCTCTTCCCACACTGGAAATGAGAGAGAAAGGGATACTGATTACTTCAATAATAATAAAACCAACATGTCCCTTGCTGTGTGCCAACCACTTTTCAAACACTCTACATAATAACTCATTGAATCGTCGTAAACACATCTGCACTAGAATGTTTATAGCAGCACAATTCACAATTGCAAAGATGTAGAAATAACCCAAGTGACCATCGATACATGAGTGGATTAATAAAATGTGGTATATGTATACCATGGAGTTCTACTCAGCCACAAAAAACAATGCTGATCTAGCACCTCTTTTATTATCCTGGATAGAGCTGGAGCCCATTCTACTAAGTGAAGTATCACAAGAATGGAAAAATAAGCACCACATGTGCTCACCAGTAAATTGGTATTAATTGATCAGTACTTATGTGCACATATAGTAGTAACATTCATCGCTGTTGGGCAGGTGGGAGGGGGAGGAGGGGAGGAGAGGATGGGTATATTCACGCCTAATGGGTGCGGTGTGCACCATCTGGGGGTTGGACAGGCTTGGAGCTCTTACTTGGGCAGGGCAAAGAAAATATATGTAACCTAAACATTTGTACCCCTGTAATGTGCTGAAATAAAAAATTTTCAAAAAGACTCAATGAGCAGGAATTCTAAAGAAGATAACTTTATTTTTCTTAGTTTTATAGATACTAAAGTAGGAGTGTGGTAAATACTGCTTTATAGGTTCTGCTAAAATTTTTAATAGTAAAACCCTGGAGGAAGGGTGTCCATGTCCTTTTGCTCTCAGTTTAGAGCTGTCTCCAAAATTATCCAAACAGTAGTCGGTAATCTTGAAAGAGCAGGAAAGGGTTTTGTTCTATATGTCACACTCTTACGCTAAAATTACTTTGCTGCTTACATTAGGAGAGTAACCTGAATGTGTGTGTATATCTGTTTACATCTTTTCATTGTGCTTTTTAACTGTAAGAGTAATACATGCTATAATACATCAACAAATTCAAACAACACAGAAATATAACAGATAAAAAATGATTTTGTCTTAGTCAATTGCCTCATCCCCTTACATTTAACCACTTTTATCAGTTTAGGGTGTCTGTGTGTGTATGTGTGTTTTCTTTGTATATACTTTTTTAGTGTATATACAAGTACAGATAGATACACATTTGTTTAAATTTTCATAAAAATAGAATATACTATACATGCCTATATATGTGCACATATAGATTAATACTATGTATACATGTATATATGTGTGTGTGCAAGTATATTTCTGAGTCCTTTTTTCATTTAACATATTACTATATCAGTGCATTTAGACACACCTCATCTTTTTCATGGTTCTATACTATTCCCCTGGTGTGGATGTTACATGATTTATTGATTCATTTCCCTATTAATGGTATTTGCATCATCTCCAGTTTTTTGCTGTTAGAATAATGTTACAATGTATACACACACACACACACACACACACACACACACACGCACACACACCCCTTCACCATTACAGCCAGTGCTTTTCTAAAATAGAATCCTGTAAGTGGGACTTCTGGGTTGTAGAGTGTCTGTATTTTAAATTTTAAAAATTCTGCCAAAATGTCTTTCAAAAATGTCATACCAATTTACACATTACAGAAATTACACATTACAAATTACACATTAACAGAATCTAAAGGGGTTTACATCCTTGTCTACTTAAAGACACTGTATATCATCAAAATTTTATTGAATTTCACCAATTTAACAAAAAATATGTAAATAGGGATTACCACAAAATTGTTAGTGAGTTTGAGCATTTTTCAAACGTTTATTGACCACTTGTAGTTTTCTTCATTAAAATGTTCTTATTATTTACCCATCTTAACCTCCCTCACTGTGGTGTTTCTATATTATTTTATAGGAGCATTTTAGCTACTGTGGATATTAACACTTGTCTTTTATGTGGGTTACAACTATTTTCCCACAATCCACATTTGGCTTTTAAATTTGTTCATGTGAGCTGATTTTTGCCAAATAAGAAGTTTTGACTTTTTAATCATTCCAATCTCTCAACCTACCTTTATGGTTTCTAGGCCTCCAGGTTAGGCTTAGAAGGTTCTTGCTGCTCCAGGATTGTAAAAATATGGAGAGTGTATTTATTTCGAGCATGAGATGACCAAATTCAAAGAGGCCACAGTAACATAACTGATAGGATGCCAAAGAAAACAGCCCCGAGCCCTGCTGAGGAATCTGCCTAGCCCGGGCTTTCTCTCTCACACTGTACTTTTCCATCCTGTGGTCCCCTGTGGTCGTTATGCCTCTAGGCAGCCCTGACTTTCCACTAAGTCCTCCTCCCTCCTCCTTCATTCCTGTGCAGAGAGCTGTTTGATTTTCTGTTTTTTGCTTTTGTTTTCACAGATCGTTATGGGCAACAAGTGGGGCTCCATCCCCCTGTCCTTCTCTTATCCTTGGACTGAATGCAATGTTACTGACTGAATTTCCATCCTTCTGCTGTCCATCCTCTCCTTTCATCCTCCTCCCCTTTCTGGAGTGAGCCAAGAGAGCCCAAAGCAGACTTGGACGCAGCTGCCCTGACTTGGCCCAATTCCAATGGGAAAGTTGGATGTTGCAAGCTTTTAGAAATCACTCGCCTTTCCCTGACTTACAATCCTGCAGGCTTCCTTGACTTCCTTCTCATTCAATAAGGACAAAGAAAGCAAGCTGAGTCTGCTGCAGCTTGGGTCCTGGGGGAGACAGCCCCAGGCAAATGGATAACCCACAAGTCATTGTCTGGGGCCCCTTCGTCTGTCCCTCTTGCCTCTGATCTTGCCGTGGGGCCGCCTTTCTCTCTTGGCTGGACACTGTTTTTGGGAACTGTTATAAAGTTTCTCTTCCTGGCAGTGTGAACCACAAGCCGACATCAAGGGTTCTCTCAGGAGGAGTTTTGCCCCACCACAGTCTCCATCAGCATGCACCATCTGCTGTATACATTTACTTAAACACACTCAGTAAAAGCAGTATGCTTGCCATGCAACAAGTCCCCCAGCCGCCACCACAGCTGCATTTCAGTCTAACGCACTAAGATTCCCTCCTATGGTGACATCTGGGCGTCCACCCCCTCTTCTCAACCTTCCCAGGTATGTGTAGGGGCAGGGAAGAGTGCAGGGGATGGAGGATTGAGCCAAAGGGCTAGGATTTCAGGTTTCAGTGGGCAGAGCTGGGCAGCAGAGGCTGACTGGTACCTCTAACTCACACTGCATGGGAAGACACCTCCTCACAACTCCACCCTGGAGGAACACTGCTTCCCTTGGGCCTTCAGAGCCCACATCATAAACCCTTGTTGCTGTTATTGTTGTTGTTGTTAGTTAGCATTAAATGGCAGGATGGCCAAGAACACCAAGGCTGTCTGTCTTGTGATCTTTGTGATTGCAACTTGAGTGCTTTTAACATTTTCTTTTTGTCTTGGCCATCCACATTTTCTGATGTTAGGATTCTGATGTATTTATTCCTAAGTATTGCTTTTAATAATGAAACAAGGTTTTATTTTACATTTTAAAAATGTTATCCTCAGAGAAGCTCTTAAAAATTCCCAGGAAGGATTTAAAGGAAGCTATGGGGGTACTTAAATAAGTAGTAAGTCCTTGTCACTTAGGAAGCCCTGGCTAAATGTCAGTTGTTATTATTGCTGTTACCGTTCTGAAGAAGGAATAAATTTAGGGAAAAAGTAGACAGTCAGCATCGAGTGAGGAGCAGACAGCTGGTTCTAGAATTAGATGGCACTTTAACCACATTTATTTTTAGGAAACATATGAGGTTTTCAACTAGTGAGGTTCCCAGCAGCATAAAGGATGCTGATATCTTGATCTTCCTTCCTATAGCCTGAGTCATGGGCAAATAATTCAGGAAAAAAAACCTTTATCAATATCAAATGTTGAAGAGAGACTAGAAAAACTGAGAGAGTCCTGGGGAAAAGCCAGAGAGGACCGACTTCTAAGAGGACCCCTGGTCTGGTAACACCTGAAAGATGTGCTTATGATATATATAGGCTTTTCTGAGATGATGCTGGTGTCAAATATTCTGTCCCTTTGCTTCGACAAATACAGTCAAGGTTCTGATATTTACATTAAAAAACACGCCCACCGCACGTCTCCTTAAGCACAGGAAAACCTCTAAATGTAGCATGATTCCCTCTGTTCGAAATGCATTGTGAATCTCATATGCCCCAAATATTTTGAAGTTTCCCTTCACTGAAAGGAGTAGAGAAGCAGCAGCTTCATGGCACACACGTTGTTGAAAACTCACTTCAACCAGAGGGTGCCGTTGCTTCCGTGGCTTCGTGCCTCAATCTCACACACAGGGCTGCCGCTGTGTGGGGTGCCAGGCACCCCGCTGCGGATCCAAGTTTTCAAGGCTGATGAAGATGATTTCGAGGTGACGTCTGAAAAGGCTGTGTGGCATAAAGCCTTCCCTGTGTGGAGTCCTGGCACAGCTGCTCAGGGACATGTGAGTGGGTGCAGAAGACGGGGATGTGAGGAGGCACCGTGCCATTCACGGCGGAGCTGGCCGCAGGGAAGCAGCTAGAGACTATAACTCCCTCTCTTGTCTGAACTAAAAAGCTCCAAAAAAAAAAAAAGAGAAAAAACCTGGCAATTTATTCAATAAAGTATGCCTCTATGCCTAAGCAGTGAGATTTACTTTTTCAAATGCAAGATTTAAGATTATAGGGTCAAGAAGAGGCAACAGGATTACTGGAACAAATGGCCACTTCATTGCCTTGTTAATCAAATAAACTTGAACCGTGGGAGGAAAATAGGTGGTTTGTAAGTACTAAGCCTGCAGTCCCCACCCCCAGGGCTGTGGACCACACTGGTCGGTGGCCTGTTAGGAACCGAGCTGCACAGCAGGAGGTGAGCAGCAGGCCGGAGAGGGAAGCTTCCTCTGTATTTACAGCCACTCCCCATCGCTCCCATCACCGCATAAGCTCCGCCTCCTGTCACATCAGCAGCATAAGATTCTCATAGGAGCGCGAACCCTACTGTAAACATTGCAGGGATCTAGGTTGCTATGAGAATCTAGTGCCTGATGTATGATCTGAGGTGGAGCTGGGCAGTGCTGCTGGCGCTGGGGAGCGGCTGCAAATACAGATTATCATTAGCAGAGAGGTTTGATTGCACAATAAATGTAATGCACTTAAATCATCCTGAAACCCCTGGATGCCCTCTCCCCCTGTCCCTGGAAAAATTGTCCTCCGTGAAACCGGTCTCTGGTGCCAAAAAGGTTGGGGACCACTGATCTAAGACTCTCCTTGTCTTCACAAAGCACGATAATTCCAGGGAGGAAATTTGAGTACATATATTTATCAGCATTGCCTTCAACATGAATACTTAATCAGCAGCCACCGAGGAACCTAGAACCTTCCAATGCAGTAAGAGCAATGACAATAGGCTGTTCTAATTCACTGAAAAAAAAGTCATGTGGCCTTTTGCCAGGCAGTCTTTGCTTTTGAACCTGACCCTTGAACCCCCTTCAGAGATGGACTAAGCCCCTCACAGTCACTAACACCTCACTGAGCTCAGCTCATAGGTCTGAGATCCTGAACCTGAAGTTTTCATGCTTAATGATTTCTTTCTGTAGAAAGAGTGCACAGAGGGCTCTGTATTAGTAAGGATTGTGGTTACATAGCTACTATTCTTGCCCTGCCCGGTTAATTTCTAAAGTTAAAGCAGCAATTTTAAAACTTGCTCTAATTTTCCTGATGATGACATTAATGTTCTTTAGAAAGTTAAAACAAAAATGATCTGTACTGATTTAAACATTCAGGGGATTGCTGTCTTTGCATGAAAGCCTGTAATGACGTGTTCAGGATACAGAGAGTCTCCATTCTTGGTATCGAGGAAGAGTACTCCCAGTAAAAAGCCTCACCCTCATTTTAGTTCATTCCTTCAACAAGCGAGCATCTGACAGTGCAGGTGGAGAATAGCCCCTATTGTAAGGAGCACTCAGCAGAAAAGGAGTTTATACTCAGAGTTAGGCCCACAATTTCCTATTACTATACATTAGTGGCTTTCTAGAAAGGGACCTTTTCTAGATTTTTAACAGAATCCAACTTTATGAAGTGCTTTATAGTGCACTAGGCACTTTATATACATTTTTTCTCTTCTATTCCTCACAAAAATTCTATGTGGTCAGTTTTATTATTATCCTCACATTATGGATGAGAATATGAGGCATAGAGAGGTTAAGGAGCTTTTCCAAGGTCACAAAACTAGTAAATGGCAACACTGGGACTTGAATGTAGTTATGTCAGACAGCAGGGCCCATGCTCCACTGAGACTCCTTTTTGGATCTATTTACAAAGAACATTCTCACACATAATCTCTGGTAAACTTCAGAAGAGCCCTATACATTGAATATTATTATCCTCACCTTATGGATGAAACTAGTTAGGTTAAAATACATATTCAGGTCCATCAGCTTTTTAAGTAAATCATTCCTTAACGTCAAACAATTATATGAATCATTAGACACTTCTAAATATGATACTTTCCACATGGCATATTTTAAACGTTCATCATCCAAGAAAATGTTAATATTCAACTTTATCATAAAATTTTGTCAACCCGTTTTCTGCATTTGGTTGCCAGGTTTAACAAACAAAAATAGAGATTGGCTAGTTAAATTGGAATTTCAGATAAACAACAAATGATTTGCATGGGGCACACTTACACTAAAAAAGTATGCATTATTTATCTGAAATTCCAATTTAACCAGGCATCGTGCATTTTATCTAGCAAACCTTCTTCTGGAAAAGATATTTGATATGCAGTAAATGAAGACACTTTAAGGTAATTGGAAAAGCTTAGAAAACTTTTCATTTGTCATCAGGTAAACTTGTATTAGGCGCATGTCTGTATACAATGCCTGCCTAGCTGCTATACAAATGTGTGGCATGGTCTCTACCTTCCAGGGGTTCACAGTCCCAACAGTCATCATTAATGTAAAAATAGTGATAAGTTGATGCTTTCTATGCTTCCAGTTCTTGCTACTAAAAATTAATTCTAGGAATTCCCATTTGTATAACGTTTGATGATTGGTACTAGTTTAAGAGTCACAAAATCTTATGAGGGCTGTGAGTATTCCCATTTCACAGATGAAGAAAAAAAGGCTAAAAAGTTTCTTGTCTAAGTCAATAAAGCTAGTAAGGGGCACGACAGGGTCTTAAGTCTCCTGACTCCAGACTCACTCATCTTTCCTCTATACTCTTCAGTACCGCGAAGCGTCTCAGAGCAGCAGGCCAGTCGCAGAGGTGGAGCCCAGGAAGGTGCTGCCACATAGAGTGAATGTGCTGCCTTTCTGGGCAACTTGAGGACTGTGCCACATACCAGAGCCCCAGACAACAGCGGAGGGCAATGATTCTCCAAGGAAGTACCTACTGGTTGGCCTCAAGCCCTTGGACTCCATTAATAGTGCAGTCACGGTTGGCTAAGATGAACAACCTGGAAGGCAAGTCTGTTGGGAGCAAAAAGTAAGCTCAGGTCTTGTAAAATTAGTCTGGCCTCCATCTAAGGTAAGATTTTCCTAAGTGGCTATGATGGTCAATTTTATGTGTCACCTTGACTGGGCCATAGGTGCCCAGATACTTGATCAAATATTAGTCTGGGTGTTTCTGTGAGGTTGTTTTTAAATGAGTTTACATTTAAATTGGTAGACTGAGTAAAGCAGATTGCCCTCTCTCACATGGGTGGGCCTCATCCAATCAGTTGAAGGCCTGAGTAGAACAGAAGGCTGACCCTACCCCAAATGAGAGGGAGTTCCTCCTGCCTGACTGTCTAAGAGCTGGGACATCAGCTTTTCCCCCACCTTTGGACTTAAAAGTGAATCTTTAGATCTTCCTGGGTCTCCAGCCTGCCAACTGTAGGTCTTAGGATGTGCCAGCCTCCCTATGTATATTTCCTATTGGTTCTAGTTTTCTGGAGAATCCTGACCCACGCAGTGGGTTAATGCCACCTCTACATCTGATGATCAAAGCAAATAGATCTTACTGCTCTCATACACCCAGCGTGGCTTTCTTCCATAGTCCTGCCAGTACTGCAGGAGGAAAAGTGACAGTCCAGGGTAGTTCAGGGAGCCATCTACCCATGGTGCGGGTCAGACTTTTTCAAACATATTTCTACCAAGTCAATTTTTTAAAAGGCTTACAAAGAATCTTAATGTATAAAGTAGATGGACGGGATCAATTTTGATGAACTTGGTGACCCTGGGGCGAAGCAGGGTGGCAGCAACACGGTGTCCAGTGCTGGGAGCTCCTTGCTCAGGACCTCTGTAGGTTTCATTTTCATTACGTGGAACAGAATTTTTTTCCATTTATTTTTAACATCTTTTTCTTCTTGAAAGAAAATAACATTTTATTTTACAAATAATGCATGCTTACTGTAGGAAATATAATGTGCCTTGATAAAAGGAAAAATTACTCATAATCTAAAATTCTACCAGTCAGAGAAAATCAACATTTTCAGGCTTCAGAATTCTCTCTCTCTCTCTCTCTCACACACACACACACACAAAATGCACGCATGTTCACATATGTATTTTAGTGCTATACATAGACCAAAGTCCTCCTGAAATAGCTCTTTTCAGAACAATTAACTAGAGAGAATTGTTTTTAGCTCAAAGCTGGAAACAACCCAAATGTCCATCTATTGGGGAATGAGTAAACCAATATGGTACATCCTTACCATGAAATACGATTCTGCAATAAAAAGGACTGAATCATTTATAGGTAGAAAAACATGAATAAATCTCAAAATAATTATGCTGACGGAAAGAATCCAAACAAGAAGAAGACATTCTCTGTGATTCCATTCATATCAAACTCTGGAAAATGCAAACTAATCCCTAATGGATGACAGTAAACCATTGGTTGCCTACAGAGAGGGGGTGGGATGGGAAGGAGGTATTGCAGAGGAGTAGGGGGAAAATTGAAAGTGATGGATATGTTCAGTATCTTGCTTGTGGTCATGGTTTCATGGGTATAAATAGATGCCTAAGCTTATCAAATTATACACTTTAAACATGTGCAGGTTTTTTTGTCAATGATACTTCAGTAAACTGGTTTTAAAAATAAAGGGGGACTAGATGCTGGATTGGCAATGAGCATTTTCTACCCCAAAGTGGTGGGATTCATCTCTCTAATCAGGATATCTGCAGATACAAAACAAGCATACTCTGTGGCGCCCTTACTCGGAAGCCGAGTGTGTATAAGGAGGCGGGTTTTTAGTTCTCCTTACTTAGCGCCATATGCATGTCTTTAATGCCCTGGAACTTGGTGTATGACTGGTACTCCTTGAAGCTGAGACAAGGGGTACAAATTATATAAAAATTTCCTGCTGGATTTGCGACACAGAATTGCCTCTTCTCTCCTGCGGTGTGCATTGTGAGACACTGACATCATCGTCTCTCTCTGACTGGGCCACTGACCCCAGGTATCCACTCTGCTCCTCATGGCTCTGGAGTCAGGAAGCAGCTGCCGTGGGAGTAGCTGTGTCCTGAATGTTCCACCTGCTGGTACCACCAGGAAGAGAGTTCTCACTGTGGGCCCTTCCTGCTTCCCTGGGTTTTTTTATTTACTGGTTGTTTTCACCTTCCCTCTCTCTAACACCTTCCTCTCCTCCCTCCCCATCCTTTACAACCTCCATTGCCAGGAACACACTACTCCTCACCACAGAGATGAGATTTCTTTTTCTCATCCCTCAATGTTTGCAGTTTCTGCCCTTTTGTCTCCACTGTGTCCCCTGCTGGTTTGACGGACACGCATGGCGGTGAGCTCCTGGCCCAGTGTCTGCTGACTCTCCTTGGGGTCATCTCTGGCATTAGAGGTGGAAAAGAAGAATGGTTGGAAAGACACTTCTATTTTCTGAACTGTGGTTTCATTTCTTTTAAAATATTTCAAGCCAAATACATTTTGCACCGTGAGAATATATTTTCTTTTATTTTCCTTTAAAGAATCCCTGTTTTACGTGAGATTTGTATTCCTTGCATTTAGATAAATTTGACTACACTTGTTATTAACAGGTAAAGAAGGCAGTTCTCTCTCACTCAAGCAAAAAGTCAGAAAACAAAACGAAGTGTAATCCTCACCCCAGTAACTAGCCTAGAAGGGAGCAGGTCTTCAGATGACTGGTGGCTATAGACACACTCACCCACGTGGCAGCCAGTGACCCTGTACACCGTGAGATTTTGGAAGAAGTTTTGATCACATTAGTTCAGACTATGATTCCGTATTTTCCTAATGATTTTGAGAAAGAAGTGAAATGCCAAAGGGAGGAAATAAAAAGACATCAAGCTCTAGAAAGGTGTAAAGAAATAGAAGAAAAAAGAGGCAGTTTCAGATTTTCAAGATGACTGGATACAAGTATTGATGAAGTTGAGGATTTATTAGCAAGGAAGGAGGAAAAGAAGGATGATTAGAGCTGCCATTGTCCTACCAACTTCTACCATAGAGAAAGATGAGTCCTTGAAGCAGGGTCTCTCGCTTGACCTAGTATACTCATGGCACAGTGTACATTGTGGCCTTTCTAGCCTCTCATTGAACCTTGGTTCAATTGAATTAAATTACCAACCTAAAAGAAGCTAACTTTAAGACCATTTTATGTTCCCCAAACCAATCCAGGATGTTAGGATTTCCTGGGGAGGAAAAAAAAAAAAAAAAAAAAAACCTTTCATTATTTATAACCCTTGCTAAGAGAAATACCAGTACTGAATTAAATAAAATATTGTCAGCATCATGTTCTCTTAGACAAAAGGATATCCCTAGAATAGCTTAGAAAGAGAAAAATAAAGGGAGTAAGGTAAAAAAGAAAGTTTTCTGAGAGGTGAATTAAAGAGCAAATTGCTTTCCTTTTCTGAACCTAGTTTCTTCTTCTGTAAAGTGGGAGTAGTATTACCTATGTCAGAATAGCTTGTGATGAAGACTAATCAAGATAATATTTGTAGAGCAATAACACAGTTCCTCTCTTTTTTATCACTCAAATACACGGTATCTATATCATTATTACTATTATTGTTGTTATTTTCATAGCAGAGTACAGTCAGGAAATCTATTTTGTGGTTGTCATCACTAGAGTCGGGGTATTAGGAGCTTAAAGTTGGAGAAGAATATGACAAAAGCATGTACTCTTGAGTGACATCTCTTCTTATCACCAAATGGTCTTCTTTCATGGGGAAAGATTTTTTCTAATTAGGTCACAACTTTCAACAACCATGAAGAAAATCTTTGGGAAAGCAATAATCTGAGGCATGATTGTTTTGTTCTCTACTAAACCAAGAAAAGGGCTCTCTTGCATGCCAAAACCATTTTGTGATTTTGTTAAAATTAATTTTTAATTAGTGAATGTAATAAAGATAATAGATTACTTTGAGTGTGTTGTCCTGTTATTACTACCCCCATTAGTTACACAACTATGTTGAAGTCTTTGAAAAATGAAACACAGAATCCTAGGATTGCCTTGTTTTGGGCAAGTCAGTGGATGTGGGGGTGGAGGAAGGTTCTGGAAGGTGGAGGGTTTCCCTTTGCCAAACTTCCATCCAGGGCAGAAAATGAGTCATGACTTGATCTTCTCTTGATAAAAGAGGACTCTTCCCTTTTCTTGGGACTGAGGTGAGGTTGGAAGCCTCCATAATGTCTAAAGTCGAATAAGATGAGTCCTCCTGCACACAGAGGTCAGGTAGTCCCTACACGGCAGGATGTAGGGAGCTAAGGAATGACACAGCCTGCGGAAGAGCCATATGGAATACCCTAGGAAGGACTTCTAGGAGACATCCTTTCTAGAGGCTAGTTTTTAATATTCTCTTTTTGCATTTTAATTGTCTCCTTTTATGCCCAGTGCTTCAATAATCCTTTGCTAAACATTGCTGCGTAGTCTTAACTGGTAGTTCAAGGAATTTCCAGTGTCTATATGGGAGAGTCCAATGTCGATACCTGGGGAGGCAGCAAGTTATGAGGTGGCAAAAGGTGAATGATGAGTAGAAAAGGAGGATCAGTCCAGAGCAAGAACATCCCTGGCTGCGGGGTCCAGGGATGGCCAAGTCGTTTAATGGAACGTAAAAGAATTCCTAAGGGAATTCTTGAAAATTACCTAGGGACAGAAAGGGTGGAGAAGATCTGGTAAAACCAAATCTCCACATCACACAAAATGGGACTGTTACTGTGCTTGTTTGTCTGTTGTCATTGTCGTTTGAATTAATGGACTATAAAAATGATCCCTGAAAGTATAGTCTTTGTTGTTTGAATTAAAAGGAAAAATGATCTGGAAAGCTAGAGGGTTTGCCTACGTTAGAGTCGAATTCTTTTTCTTGGGCTTCCATAACAAATACCACAGTCTGGGTGGCGTAAACAACAGACATTTATCTTCTCACAGTTCTGGAGGCTGAGGAGTCCAAGATCAAGGGGTCCGCAGATTTGCTTTCTCCTGAGACCTCTCCCCTTGGCTTGCGGATGGCTGCGTTCTCGCTGCGTCCTCACACATGGCCTTTCCTCTCTGCGTGTGTTTCCTCTTCATAAAAACACCAGTCATGGATTAGGGCCCACCTTAATGGCCTCACAGCCACCTCTTTAAAGACTTTATCTCCAAATACATTACATTCCAAGGTACTCAGTGTCAGTGCTTTAACATATGAATTTGGCGAGGGATACAATTCAGTCCATAACAAGGGTTAATATAGATGTCAAAAAACAATAATATTTGGCCCTAAAGTCTAGCAAATATGACCAGAACATGGAGGTGACATCGATGTCAGGGTAACAGCCTCTTTCCTCCTTATTCTGATCCTCTCCCTTGTCCTTTGCAAAGCATGACATCATCTGTAACTGATTGCCTTCCTGGAAACCGGAGGCTGTCTCCTAGAATAAACGCTCTAGAGGATTTTAATAGAAAGACCTCCATTAGAGATCAGTAAAGGGGTCTGACGGAAAAGACCGCAGGGTTAAAATCAGGAAAGGAAGGGAGCCTCCCAGCTCCTAAGAGCATGGTTAGGAGATGACAAGTCGTGCTGCGGGCAATTCTGCTTCCCACATTTGACTTCCCAACTGCCTCTGGGACATCCGATACTTCATTCAAACGCACTCAAGGCAAAGCACTCAAACAGTCGCTGAACATTTCTCTGGCGGGTTTCCAGCACTTTATTCTTCTTGTTAATGGTGACAGAGAAAATTACACAAAGCATCCAGGATGTTGATGTGCCACTTGCCTCACAGTTGACTTCAAAGTCCCCTCAGAGTTTTCTGAATTTTACTTTCTGGAACAAAGAGCATTATTGGCATAAGCATCAAGTGTGCCAACGCAGTCAGTCTTAATGGCAAGCCTGTGCTGGATTTTCAGGTCAGCAGCAATTTGTCTTTCAGCAAGTAAAAGCCAGCGGCCATGTAGTGGCCCAGGCTCATTTCTCCAACTCACTAATTCTCCTGCATCAACAACAGCAGCAAACAAAGTTTAAAAATGAACATTTTTCTGTTGAGATATCTCCCTCGATCTTTACACTGTAATGTTACCTGGCATCACCCCAGGTTCTCCTTTAGTCTCCTTCGTGGAAGATGACATCTAGGACCTATCTGATTCTTCAAATCATAAAGACAGGACACACACGAAATTGTTCAGTTAAATCTGCCAGGAAGGCTTCAATGAAGTTTTCCAGGGAAGAAAGGCAGTGTTTCCTGTATATTTAGATGTCAGAAAGGTTTTCCTCTGTCAAAGTCATTCCCCTGCCAGGGTCTAAACTGAATTCCCTCTAAATCTTATAAAATTCCCTGCCCCACATCCAGTCTCAGGGAAAAGGCTTGGTATTCCAACATTTTCCAACAAAATACTCAAACTGAACTCTCAACAGTGACCCTGGGTTACCCGTGGAATCTTGATTTCCACTATTGGTCATGGCCACAGCTAGGAGAGCACTTAGCCTATGACTGATTCAAAAGTTCTTGCTTAATGGATGACTCATATGGTCAATCCTTGAAATCTGGAAATTAATGCTGGAGATCATAAGTGTGAATTTCCAGGGGGAAACCCTCTGCAATTTTTGTTGAAGCCAGTTGTTTTTCTTATAATTTGTGAAAAACTTGGCTAGTTGCTTATTTTAAGCTATTTGCTTATCACTCTACTATGCCTCTGCTTGGACGATCTTTGCTGTATTCCCCTCTTTCTGTAGTCTCCCTTTCTGCTTTCTCTCTCTCACCCTTCAGCAAAGATGCATGTTCTCAAGAACACCGTCCACCCAACAGTGCCCTCTGCCTCCCATCTGGCAACCTGGCAACTTGGCAATGGTCTCAGTCAGTCCTGGCTCTGGACTCCCGGCTTGTGTGTTGGACCAAATAGCGAGCAAGGTTTGCTCAGTGACCTGCTGTTTGCAAACAAAGAAACTAAGGCACATGATCACTTAGGGACAGTGGTTTGAGGGGGCACTTGGGCTGTACAATGTTGCCTGTTACAAGCATCATTATCAACCCAGAAACCCAGGGTTTCTAGGCCTACAGTCCCAGAAATGCTTCAGGAATCATCAGCACAGTTGAACTTCATCCGCCATCACTGCCAAACATGGCCCAGCTCAGACCCTTATTTCACAGGTGAAGAAACTGAGACCCAGAGACATATGGTGATTTGCCCAAGTTCATACAGTTTAGGTCACTGCTGGGAAGTTGTATGTAGAACTCAGGTCCTCTGACTTCCCGCCCAGTGTTCATTACGTTATACTGTGTGGCTCTCACCTACTTCTTTACCATTCTACCCATCCCATAAGGCCACCCTAGTCTTACAACCATGTAAGTCAGCTCTGTGTGCCAAACAAAATAGCAGGTCCAAGAATGTGAGCTGTGCAGCCCAAAATTCCAAGAGTACTCCCCTCTTTCAACCTTAAGAATTGTCCACGTCCTTCACCAGCGAGCCCCTGAAGCAGCTAAATGGCACTGTGGTGGCTTTGCACACACATTCTGCAGAGAACAAAAGAATACAGATGACATTGTATTACTGGCCTCCGCAAATTCCTTCAGCATTTTCCTACAGATGTTCAAACTCCTTGGCTCATTATTAGAGACTCTCCTTAGCCTATCCCAAACCTTCCTGCTTTCTTTCTCCCTAGTTGCACCTAACCTGTTCATTCCTGGCACTGTATTCTTGCCCCCTGGTGTGCAGAGTGCCCCTCCCACACTCTTCTGCACCCAACTGTAGTTGAAACTCCAAGACCCAAATTCTTTTTCCTCGGCCTTCTCCAGAGTGATCCCCTTCTGAGGTCATCTAGTCCTCCTTGGACACTGAGTATGTAAGGTCAGGTGTCGTTTTTATCAATATGTATGTGTCTGCCAGGTTTCTGCTTTTCTAAATGCTCCCATGCTTTTTAATATCTGCACACCTCTTATTTTCTCATCTCGGTGGTTTTGGCCTTCCTGTTTTCTTGCTTGCAAATCCATTTCTTATTTCTGCCTATTAGAATCCTACCTATATATCAAAGTTCAGCTGAAATACTAGCCTCCGTGAAACTTTCTCTCTCATATGCTGCATTCTATGGCTGCTGTAACAAATTACTATAAAGTTAGTGGCTTAAAACAACACAAATTTATTATCTTACCGTTCCGGAAGTCAGAAGTCTGGAATGATTTTCACTGGCTAAAATCAAAGCATGGACAGGTCTGGTTCCTTCTGGAGGCCCTGGAGGAGAATCCATCCCCTTGCTCTTTTCTTCCTCTAGAGGCCACCTGCATCCCCTGACTTGCAGCCCCTCTTCCCTTCTTCAAAACCAGCAGGGTAGCGTCTTCCAGTTTCTCTGTGCTCTGTCATCACTTGCCTTCTCTCTGTCTCTCCTGCCTCTCTCTCTCGAGGCCCACGGTGATAACACTGGGCCTGCCCAAATATTCCAAGAAATCGTCCCATCTCAAGATCCTTAACACAATTATATCTACAAGGTCCCCTTTACCAGGTAAAGTAACATATTCATGGCTTCCAGGGATTAAAGCATAGGCATCTGTCTATGACATCCCCTAATAGAGAATATGCCTTTTTAATTTCTATTCCTTCATAACATCCTTTTGTGTATCTATAGTTTAGGGTTTACAGGGAACTGTTTTGAGGTTGTCTTTATCCCTACAATGGGATAAAGTCTTTGAGGGCAAGAACGACATGTTACTTATCTTTGTTTTCCTATCATATTAAGCCTGATGCCTTGAACATAGCAGGTTCCCTATGTTTGTTGAATTGCTAAAAGTTAATAAATTTTTTCTGCTTCATCTTGCATCTTCAAAGATGTTTCTGGGAGGCAAAATGCCCAGACAAGTAAAGGGGATGTGTGGAGAAAAATGGTTCTGAGGAATTGACATGCTTGGTGGGCACCAGAGATGGGCTCACAGCAGCAGTGTGGCCACAAGCCTTGCTCACCACTCCCTCCCTCTCCCTTCATCCAGCACAACGCCTGGCACAGAACAGCTTAGGGAGTGTTTGTTGGATAAGTGGGAATTCATGAATAAATAAATGTGCTCTAGAGGCCCATATGTATAGACGTGTTTGTGTGTGTGCATGTGTCTGTATCTCAAAGTAATATCTTGAAGTTTGAAAGCTAATAAAACCACACTGCTTTTTTGTTCCCCCTCAATAAGGCTCAACAATGAAAAAAACTAGAGTAGAACTTAAGTTACTGGTTTGCTTAAGGAAACCACATCCCCCTCCATTCTGGTTCCCTTCCATACCCACCTCCTGAGATCTCAAGCTTGGTATTTCACCAGTAACTTGTAAATGGGTCCAGAAGCTCTGAGTCAAAGACCCAAGCTTAGCCAGTAAAATTCCACTACTGAGAAAGGCCTCATTGGCTTGAAAGCCAGGCTGTAGAAATATTTGCCTTTCTTGCAGCCAACTGATTTGTATTCCAGAGCAGTTGAGCTGCAGCATGTGGCCCTGTGGACTCTGTAGGGTAAGGGCATAGTTCCATATGGCAGAAGGTATCCATGATATAGCATCATACCATCTGCAATGACCTAGCAATGCATAGAAAACTTAACAAGTATACCTGAACCTTCATATTTGCTGTTGGTGGTTGTATAAATTAATGGAATATTTATGTGGGCTAGTTTGGCAAAAGGTTTGAAAACTTGAATTTTGCCTATCCATTTTCCTTACAATTTCACTTTTAGGAGCACACTAACCTCCCTTCCCACTGCAATGCCCACACATGGGCATAAAGATAATTTGCACAAGTATCTTCATTGCGGAATTATTTATAATAATGAATGATTGAAAATAACTTGAAAGTCTATCAATATGGTACTAGTTAATTAAATTATAGTATGTCAAGACAACAGAATACTAAGCAGACATTCAAAAAACAAGAGAGAGATGCATAAACTGGCATGAAAAAATGTTCACAATATGTTGTTAAGTTTTAAAAAAGCAAGTTGTGTGCAGTACATCCAAAACAATTTGACTTTTGAAATTAAAAGCATAATATCTGTATAATAAGTTATATATGCAAGTAGAAAGATCTGGAAGATAAAGAGATTATCTCTTGGCTATGTGATTTGGGGACATTTTCACTTTCTTTGAATATTTGAACTTGTCTTCCCAGTCATACTTTTGCTTTTATAGTTAAAAAAAGAGGGAAAATAAGCCTACTTCTGAAAAACATAGTAACAGATGCTATGTAAATTCTGGAAACGAGGGAGGTCAATCGTGGGCATTTGGTAAGAGATTGAAACACATTCTTCTTTTAGAGGAAACTGAAAGCCAAGAAGGAGGTAGCACGCTTTTGTTTACCTTATTAAAATCAATTACTTTATATTTGCTTTCATTTCCGCAACATGACAGAAGTCAATAAAAATATTTCTCAATGACATTAGACTGTCAAGCCTCCACTGCCATCTACCTCTCCTCTTTTCAGATGCTGCAGCTTGACAGTAAAGTCAAGGAAATCTCCCAAAATCCCCAGGGTGAGGAGGAAGGAAAAAAAAGCATTTCTGTTATTGAACTGAATACAGGATTACAGGTAATATTAAACAAAAGGATATTTGAAAGGGGGTAAATTAGACTGTTTGTGGTTTAAATTTCTTTTTAAAAGTTTCCATTCATGAATTTAGGAAGGCTTTAATGACTTCTCTTTTTTTTTAAGTCCTTGCATCTCAATTTTTTTTTCTTCTATATTCCAGAACCTAATCAATTTAGAATTCTTTACACGTGCCAATTCTTGAATTGAGTTTGGCCTACAAAACTGTAAGATGTAATCAAACTTATTTTTGTACCTATGATTCCATATGTTTAAAAGTCAACATGCAAATATATGCGAAAGTTCTAGTTTTTTTTTAATGAGATAAACATCTCTCTGAACATGTAACCAGGCCTGTGGGTGGTTCCAGGTGTTATGCAGTGAGGTGGCACACATGCACGTGTGGGTGCTGGACAGTAGACACCACCCTCACTCTCTCCCTCAAGGTCGCTAAAAAGCAATTCCTCCAGGAGACAAAAAAGAGTCATTCACTGGGTTCTCAAAAATTATTTTCTAATTCACAGTTTCATGTGGATACCTTTTCAATGAACATAGCTTCATTTACTTTAGTCAACAATACTTCCACTGTTATCCCTGGAATGAGAACTACAAAATTACACCTTTATACTCTGTCTAGCAATATGATTCCTCTAGTACAGAATGATAAATCCTATTATCCATTTATTCAGAATTTCAATTTAATTCAACATTCAGAAATGTTGCTGTTTTATCTCTGAGTCTCATTTCCATCATTGGCATTCTTTGCATACAATGTCTTCTGCTATCACGAGGCTGGAATTTCAAGACCTCGCAAAATTCTCTGTTTTGTGTCACAAAGAATGTACAAAAACTTGGTGCCATTTACTTCTACTTAAAATGGCTTCTTTTTCTCCAGAATCACAGAACTCTTATCAGTGTACCTAGTAAAGACTCCAGGCTTAAGGGAGAAAAGAAAGAAGGGATTCAAGTGGTTGTTTTATAAAATACGACGGGCCAGAGAATTCTAATAGGTTTGGAGTGCTGTAGGTATCTTCCCTGCTCTAGGCAGGCCCTACCTTCCAGAGTGCCATGCACATAGCCTCTTCCTGCTCCCACATCCTCCCACCTTCTACCCTGGCACCCTCCCTCCTCTGACGCATGCACCTTCCCACTTCCTCTCCATTCACCCTCTTACCTGATTACCTCTGACTTGATTACCTGTGATTCAGAATATCAATTAACCTGTTTGGGGGATAAAATCTCAACTCATTGTTTACTTTTTGGCACATTCTAAGATATAAAGTGACCTTCCCCGGGATGAAACTCAAATGTCCCCTGTTCATCCCAGCAGGGGATAGAGTGATTACGTTTCTGAGGACTAAGACCTCTTCACGTTGGGAAAGTGGAGCCAGTGTCTTTGATGGTGACAATTTGGGCTCATGTTTAAAGTATAGTCAAGTCTCTTACTGATGAGATATTAAGGTCTTTTGTGAGAGGAAATTTTTAGAAAATGAGCTTTTGGATACAGCAGAAGTTGGAGTAAAGTTGGGGAGACTGGAAAGAAAAGGAAGGGAGGGGAGAATGGAGCCCTGACCCAGGAAGATGCTCCACTAGGAGCAGCACTATCACCAATGGAGTACCAGGCAAGGGACCTAGAGAAGGACCTCTATGAAGAGGTTATCATTTCTGTTGCTTTTGTAAAATACGTGAGTCTATACAGCCCCATGTGTATGTATGCAAATGAATCTTAATATATACTCTAGGGGTGTTAATTAGCATATGAAACACCCTAATCAAAAATCCATATATGAGCAATAGCTCCAAAAATTGCTATCTAAATATGCACCAGAGAGTTTTTAATTAGGACAAAGCATATTAGCAAATAAATACTTTTTCTCTGTTGGAATTAGAGATTTGCAAGACAAGTGATTGGTCAGGGAGATTTAGACAGATTTTTGCCCTGTATAAATGAGGTATAGGGAACCTAGCAGCCTAATATCTCTGGGGATGGTGCCCTTGATCTAGAATGCCATTTGATCCCGTGGACACTTAGAAAATTATTATTAACACCTTGCCTGATTCTACCTGAAGTTCAGCTGATCCTTCTCAGTATGTGTTGCTTTTGTCTAAGCACAAACCTTCCCTGTAAAGTATGTACTAAGATGCCAGAGAGAGTGGAAAATAAGGACTTCAGCAAGTTTAGGGAATAACTTATCTTATTGTTTAGGTAACTCTTTGCTTCAAAAGATACGTAAGTGAGGCAGCACTGAGTCTGAAACTATTATTCATTATAATAAATATAGTTTCATTTATTATTAAATATAATATACCCATAGGTAGAGAGATTATTCAAAGAGTGCATATAGCTTCCACCTACTCTAGTAGCAAAAGGCTGCTATGATAATATTCTCTAGAGAAACTTGACAGGTGAGAAAGGCCAGATTGGTTTAACTGAGTTTTCCAATGAGGAAACTGCTGAAGAGCCCAGGAGTGAATTAAAGCAGAGCTCTTGCCTGTGGACAACCAGGCTACATGCAAAAGGGAGCCTCATTTCATATTGGCAGCATGCACTGGACACCTGTGAGGCAAGGTGGACAGAGAGTCCTGGACTTCAACTTGAGGAAAACTCCAGGAACTATCTTGACTCCTCTGCTGGCCTATGTATACAGACTGTCTAGAACTGAAACTTCCATGATCCCCAGCAGATTTTCATATACACTCCTCCAGCTCTTGGGTATCTTGGGTCACTCTTCCTCCAGGTTCAGGAAGCAGCCATTCAGTCAGGCATCTTGGACTGGTCAGTTATGTGTGACTTATCAGTTAAGTGGGGATTTGGAAAAGATATTCTCATAAGAGGTGATGCTCTGGGACAGTATTTTCCATAAGATAAAATGCATTTCTCTTATGAATGTTTAGATTATAATGATTAGTAAAAAGGGTAATGAGAATAGACTGTGTGTGTGTGTGTGTGTGTGTGTAAGGGGAGAAGGCCCAGTCTGTGGGAATACCAAACAAAATAAGAACACAAAGAGAACAGTTCCATGATCATCAGTAATAAGGGCAGAAAGATCATTTTGCCAAGGTGCTAAAAACCAGACAAGTTATTTTTTAAGTATCTAAGACAACATAAGTCATTGACTGGGAGCCTAATTTGTGCATCTTTATGCTGGAATTTTCCTTGGTATGGTATTATTTTATTTTTCTTAATATTTAAATATTTTGTCTGTGTTTGTTTTCTCAGACCAGGGAAACTAAATACCACTGAATATATATATTTCTCATCAGCTCATGGATCATTCTCTAAGACTGGTCACACCCTAGGCCACAAAACATGTCTCAACAAACTAAAAAAAAAAAATAGAAATTATATCATACATCTTCTCAGAGCAAAATGGAATAAAATTAGAAATCAAGTCCAACAGAAATATTCATCTCTACACAAAGTCATGGAAACTAAAAAACCTACTGCTGAATGATAGCCAGGTCAAGGAGTAAATTCAGATGGAAATTAGAAGATTCTTTGAACTAAACGAAAAAGGGGATATAAGTTATCAAAATCTGTGGGATACAGCTAAGCAGTCCTGAGAGGAAAATTAATAGCCACAAATGTCCACATCCAAAAGACAGAAAGGTCATAAATCAACCATCTAATGAATCATCTCAAGAACTGGAAAAGGATGAGCAAACCAATCCTAAACCCAGCAGAAGAAAAGAAATAACCAAGATTAGAACAGAACCAAATGAAATTGATAATAAAAGAACTATACAGAAGATTAATGAAACAAAAAGCTGGTTCCTTTAAAAGATAAACAAAATTGACATGCCTCTTGCTGGATTAACCAGAAGCAGAAAAGAAAGGACTCTAATATACTCAATCAGGAATGAAAAAGAAGAAATTACAACTGATACCACAGAAATACAAAATATCATCTATGAATACTATAAAAATCTCTGTGTACATAAACTTGAACATGTGGAGGAAATGGACAAATTCTTAGAAACACGCAGCCTCCCTAGGCTCAATCAGAAAGAAATAGAATTCCTGAATGGACCAATGTCAAGTAACAAAATTGAAGCAGCAATAAAAAATCTTCCAACCAAAAAAGTCCCAGACCAGATGGTTTCACACCCCAAATTTACCAAACCTACAAAGAAGAATTGGTGCCTATCCTGCAGAAATTATTCCACAACATGAAGAAGTAAGGAAACCTCCCAAATATATTTTACAAAGCCAAAATCACCTTGTTACCAAAGCCAGGAAAGGACTCAACAAAAAGAGAAAACTACAGACCAATATCCCTTATGAAGATAGATGCAAAAATTCTCAATAAAATCCTGTTCATCAAAAAAATAATCCATCATGACCAAGTAGGCTTCATCCCAGAGATACAGGGATGGTTCAACACATGCAAATCTATAAATGTAATTCATCACATAAATAGAAGTAAAAACAAAGACCATATTATCCTCTCAATAGATACAGAAAAAGCATTCGACAAAATTTAGCACCCTTTTATGATAAGAACACTTAACAAAATAGGCATAGATGGGACTGACCTCAAAATAATAAAAGCCATATGTGACAAACCCACAGCCAACATCACACTGAATGGGGAAGAATTGAAGGCATTGCCAGTTAGAACTGTAACCAAACAAGGTTGCCCTCTATTACCACTTCTATTCAACATAGTGCTGGAAGTCCTAGCCAGAACAATCAGACAAGAGAAGGAAATCAAGGGTATCCACATGGGTGCAGAAAAGGTCAAACTATATCTCTTTGCTGATGATAAAATTTTATGTCTAGAAAAACCCAAAAATTCTGCCAAGAGACTGCTGGAATTCATAAATAAATTCAGCAAAATCTCAGATTCCAAAATCAATATGCACAAATCAGTAGCATTCCTATAAGCCGACAACAGTCAAGCTGAGAACTAAATCAAAGACTCAATACCATTCACAAAGCAACAAAGAAAATAAAATACTTAGGAATATATTTAACTAAGCAGTTGAAAGACCTCTACAGGGAGAACTGTAAAACACTGAGGAAGGAAATAGCAGAAGACATAAACAGATGGAAAAACATACCATGTTTATGGATCAGCAGAATCAACATTGTTAAAATGTCCGTACTACCCAAAATGATCTACAGATTCAATGCAATCCCTATTAAAATACCAACATCATTTTTCACAGATCTAGAAAAAATAATACTATGCTTCGTACGGAACCAGAGAAGACCCCATATAGTCAAAGCAACCTTAAACAAAAAGAAAAAATTCAGAGGCATCAATTTACCAAACTTCAAGCTATACTACAAGGCTACAGTAACCAAAACAACATGGTACTGGCAAAAGAACAGAGACATAGACCAGTGGATCAAAATAGAGAACGCAAATATAAAACCATCCTCATATTGCCATATGATTTTGGAAAAGCAAAATATATATATATATATATATATATATATATATATATAATATATATATACTGGGGAAAAGAATCCCTATTCAATAAATGGTGTTGGGAAAATTGGGATAGCTACATATAGAAGACTGAAACAGGATCCACACCTCTTCCCACTCACAAATATCAACTCACAATGGATAACAGACTTAAACCTAAGGAATGAAACCATAAGCATTCTAGAAGAAAATGTAGGAAAAAATCTTCTAGGTATCAGCCTAGGCAAAGAATTTATGAAGAAGACCCCAAAAGCAATCATAGCAACAGCAAAAATAAATAAATGGGACCTAATCAAATTAAAAAGCTTCTGCACAGCCAAGAAAACAATCATTAGAGTGAATAGACAACCTACAGAATGAGAGAAAATATTTGCATGCTATACATCCGATAAAGGTTTGATAACTAGAATCTATATAGAACTCAGGAAAATCAGCAAGAGAAAAATCAAACAACCCCATTAAAAAGTGGACAAAGAACATGAATAGAAATTTCTCAAAAGAAGATAGTCTAATAGCCAGTAAACATGAAAAAATGCTCAACATCTCTAATCACCAGGGAAGTGCAAATCAATACCACAATGAGATATCACTTAACTCCAGTGAGAATGGCTTTCATCAAAAAGTTGCAAAACAACAAATGTTTGTGTAGATGTGGAGAGATAGAAACACTCATACGCTGCTGGTGGGACTGCAAACTAGTACAACCTCTATGGAAAGTAGTATGGGGATAACTCAAAGAATTAAAAGTAGAACTACCATTTTATCCAGAAATCCTACTACTGGGTATCTACCCAAAAGACAAAAAAGACATTCTATAAAAAAGACACCTGCACTCAAATGTTTACAGCAGCGCACTTCACAATTGCAAAGATTGTGCCCATCAATACATGAGTGGATTAATAAAATGTGGTATATGTATACCATGGAGTACTACTCAGCCATTAAAAACTAATACCTCTTGTATTAACCTGGACAGAACTGGAGATCATTCTTCCAAGTGAAGTATCCCAAGAGTGGAAAAACAAACACCACATGTACTCATCATTAAATTGGAACTAATCAATCAACACTTATGTGCACACATGGAAGTAACACTCATTGGAAATCAAGCAGGTGGGAGTGGGGAGGAGGGCATGGGTAAATTCCCACCTAATGAGCACAATGCACACTATCTGGGGGATGGGCACACTTATAATGTTGACTCAAATGTACAAAAGCAATTTATGTAACCAAAACATTTATACCCCTGTAATATTCTGCAATAAAAAAAATAAAATAACATCAAAAAAAAAAAAAGAGAGAAAGCTGACAATAAGATCACTGATTCACCACAGATAATTGTTAGGAAACCAACCATGGAGACCAAGGACAGTGCTAGAGGACTTGGGGTGCAGGGCGGGTGGCACAAAAGGAGGAAATGGTTTAACTTTTTAAGGAGAAAGTAAGGCATATACTGAAGTATAAACACTAGATTCTCCTGAGCACATGATGAGACAGGAGATGATCTTTTAGAGCCCATACGTTTACAAGGGGAAGTCATGACAGACTATTGCTTCCTCTAAAGCTGTAGTTATTCAACATGGAGATGGGAGGACTGTAGCCCTCGTGAGTCCAGACTTAAGCAAGGCACTTGACAATGTTCAAGCTCTGTCCTTGTAGTCAAGATAGAAATAGAAGCAGTAGCTTTGAAAGCTAGTCTTTGGACTAGTACCAAACAGCTGCCTAAGAGTCACCTGAGGAACTTGTTATATAGTACAAGATGTCTGTGCCACAGCCCCTTAGGCTATGGATTGAAGTCTAGAAGTCAAGTTTTATAAGTTCTACGAATGATTCCCATGTGCAGGTAGGTGTGATGTCCCTGAAGAGAGTTGATTTATAGACCAAGGACGAGTACTATAAACTGAAGAGAGTCTTCCCAAAGTGCCATGCAGGGCTCTGTTCCAGTCAATATTGTTTCATTGCCTTAGATAAATATTAGAAGTTTATCAAATTCAAGGATAACATGAACCAGGAGAAGAGAGCAGAGAGCAGAGTAAGCATCCAAAATGAACTCAGCATATTTAGTCTAACCAGATAAAAAAACAAAGGTTAGGTTAAAATAAAAAAAAAGCCTGTGAGTAAAATTTTTGTGATCAACTATGACTTCAAGTCACATGGTCCGAGACATTTAAAATTCATTTTAATATTTGTAATATTAGAAAGTCAATGAAAAAGAATGCAGGGATCTAGCCATGGTCAAAGATCTTTAGGTGTGAGCAGGAAGGCGGTTACATGTCTTCTGAGATAGAGTCAGAATGTACTCTTTGGCAGGAATTGGGGGAGGGTTACAAATTTCTGTGAAGAGACTAAGGAAGAAATAGGTAATGTGTATGGCTTAAATCCAAAGACACAGACGACATGGTATAGTTTCCTTGCATTTATGGAATCAAGTATAATTAAGGTTTATTGTATCCTACCGGGGTCCAAGCAAAAACTCTGGTCATTAGTACCTAGGTTAACTGGGATGGCACTTTCACTCCTTAAGAGGCAAGTATCTCTCAATCTCACAATCAGGAACTGTCTATGGTCATACCACCCTGAATGCACTCAATCTTGTCTGATCTTGGAAGCTAAGCAGGGTCAGGCCTGGTTAGCACTTGGATGGGAGAATTGAGAACAGAGTAGAGAAGTATTTTGGAAAATTAAAACCCAGTAATATTAATATTTTTAATTAAGGAAACTTAATATCCAATGTTTTATTTACTTGTAATGTTTAGAAATTGCATTTGAGTGGCAGTATTGTAACTTCAATTTAAATATCTAATTAAGTAATTAATTGTGGTTGGCAGTGAAATTCTTTCTAACTATATATATAAAATACAATATTGTAACTCTTAAGATAATTCAGAGTTCACAAAATTTATAACTTTAATTTATTAGATGTATATAAATTACTCAGACCTTGGGAAAGTTTGCCAATCAGGCAATCAAATTACTCTAAAGGGGAATAAAATATACTAAATTTATAAATGCAGTATAAAATATGTGGAAGTATTTAATTGACTAGTTTTTAAATGGAATTGAGTGTTGTTCAAAGGCAATTAGAGTGACTGCTAAAATTGCTAGGCATAACTAGAATAAGAGGATTTGTAAATTGAACTTAAAGCTTAAGGAAGAATGAGGTCATTAAAAATTGGTGACTTTAAGAAATTGAATATCAATTTTTGAAAATAAATGCCTGAATAGTCTTTCTACAGAGAAAAGCTATCTTTGGATGGAACAAAAAAAAACTCACAGTAGCTTATCCAAGGTAGCGGAGGAACTGTAGCAAGTATGAAAATGGCCAGGCTACAGGTTGAGTCCTCAAAGCTCCAATGGGGCCAAGAACTGCTGCAATCTTAGGCTGGGAGGAGAAGATGATCACCTCTCTGCATTCTACACTGATCAGACCACTTGGCACATGATGGGCACGCCAGGAACCTGTCTCTTTGACTAATGGTTGCTAACCATCCTGAGCAAGTGTTATCATTCACTGACTGAGGTTCTTCTTTGTTTATTTTTGTGGCTAACGGTGGATAGTTTGGTAGATAATAGTGATGGGTGGGTTAGCGATATTAGTCACCTTCCCACAAAGCCCCTACCAGGTTATGGTAAAAGCAAGTCTCTAAGCAAATTTTCCCACATATCTATCAGATGTTTATTAAAGAAACATCTATTGATAAGCAGACCCTAAATAGTTCCCACAATCTGAAATCCCAGCTCTCTGTTCTCTTATGTAATCCGACCATATTTTTCATAAAGAAATCACTAGAAGCAGATGTGACATATTTATTTCAGTGGCAGAAATCTGCAACTCTTATAGGACAGCTAGCTTCTCAAACTTACAGAACTCTCACAAGGATATAGGCTTAGGCTTGTGAGGCAGTTCAGCAGAACCTAACAAAATGCTTCAGAGAAAAGGGCCTGAGACGCAGACCAACCTGGGTTCAAATACTGGCTGTCCCCACACACTGACTTGGGAACATTACACAATTCCTTTTGCCTTCCATTTCTTCACGGGAAAGGCAGGGATACCTGTTTTACCTGTTTTTAATGTTGTTGTGGGAACTAAAGGAAATAATGTAGAGTCACATAGTTAGAACGTTTAAAATATAAACTATTTCTGTCATTGTTTTGCATGGTCCCAGAGGGAGAGCTAGCATTCATGAATGAGAATCAGAAATAAGAAAATGAGTCAATTCAAGGGAAGATTTTCGGGCAATTAGAGTGTTACAGAAACAGATTAAGCTCTCTTTTGCTGGATACATTCCTATCAAGGGCAGTATTCAAGAAGAAACTGTTCAAGTTCTTATCAGAAATGTTTCCAAGGAGACTCTTGCTGAGGGAGAGGACTAAACATAGAGGGATCTCTTTACTGCTCTCCAACATACGAGTTCTGGAATATTGGCCCATTTTCCTTCCTTGCGGGTATAATTTAGATCCTCCTTACCGTTGGGTACTCACAGCAGGGGACTCCAATCTTATAGCTGTATAGTTGAGAACGTTGATCTACAGAAATCACTTTTTCTTTGTTTCTAACTCTATTCTCTTTTCCTGATGAACAGTCAGAAGCACTTGTGCTTCTTTACCCCTGAGCAGTGTAAATAATTCTCTGCTTTCATTCACCAATGAAAGTGCGTACACACTCGCCAGTCTGACATTTCACATTCCCCAGTCTACATCCCAGCCACACACATCTTCAAACAACTCCGTCCTGCCACCTGCCCCATATTTGTTTTAAAGGATCGGTCTCTACTGAAACAATAGGGTCTTGGTCCGGGATTAAAATTCTGCCCTGGGCTGCCTCTCTAGCTTTCTGCCATTTGTATGTTTATGCCATTTGATTATTGCATAATTTTTGTATATTTGCCCGCCTCCCTGTTCCTTTTTTCCACCAGGAAAGGATACACTCAGCTCTTTGCTGACAAGGGCCTTGCTATAATATTGCTATCTGCACGGAAATAATTTCCTGACTTCCCCACGGGCCCAAATCATATCTGGACCCCACCTCTGACCTTGCTTGGATGAACTGCTCATCCTCCCAACTTCTTGGTTATATTTCACCTCAGGATTTCTCTGACACCCAAACCTGTTGGTTTTACAATAACTTTTAACAAATTACAATCAAATTTTAACCAGCTCATAAGATAATCCTGTGCCCATTGCTTCACGCATGAAGAGACAGAGGAATCCCTTGGTCCTTGATGAATAGACTGATCACAATATGATTTAGATGATTTGTAAACATTTAAAAATATTCAGCCTCACCAATACATAAATGCAAATGGTGGCAATGAGATACTATTTTTCACCTACACAATTAGCAGAAATTAAAAACTAGGCATGCACGCCACACCTGGTGAAGGTCCCCTGGGACGGGCATCCATGCCTAATTTACTGGTAAAAGTGTAACTTAGTACAAACTTTTGGGAAAGCAATTTGGCAAAATATGAAACAAAACATGACAGATAAATATAAAGTTTTTAGGGCACAGAGGTTCATCATGACATTATTTAGGGTGTGAAAAATAGGAAAAAACTTGATGTTCAATGTAGGCAATGGTTAAGAAAGTTTATGTAATGGAATATTTTGCAGACATTCAATATATATTTTTCTTCATCTATTTTTTAAATTAAACTTTCTATTTTGAGATATTTATAGATTTACATACAGTTTTAAGAAATAATACAGAGACTTCATTTACTCTGTACTCAATGATTACAGCTGGTAAAACTGTAGTATAATATCACAGTCAGCATATTGACATTGATAGAGTCTAGATGTGGAACAATTTCATTACTACAAGGGTCCCTCATGTTGCACTTATATATTCCTTCCTGCCTGCACCCGTCTTCAGCTCCAAGTAACCACTAATCTTTTCCTTATTTGTATAATTTTGTCATTTCAAAGAAAATTATATAAATGGAATCATACAACACATACCTTCTGGGATTGGCTTTTTTTCACTCAGCATAATTCCCTAGAGATTCATCCAGGTTGTTGCATGTATCAACAGTGCAGTCCTTTTTATTGTGAGTAGTATTCCACGGTGTGCATATACACAATTTGTTTAGCCAATTCATTGAAAGATATCTGGGTTGTTTCCAGTTTGGGACTATGACATAGACATAAACATTCATGTGTAGACTTTTGCATGAACATAATAACTTCATTTCTCTGGGAAATGAAACACCAGGAGCGCAACTGCTGGATTATATGGTAGTTGTATGTTTGGTTTTCAGAGAAACTGCCAAACTGCTTTCCAGAGGGGCTGTCCCATTCTACATTCCCACCAGCAAGGTATAAGGGATACAGTTTTTCCTCATCTTCATTAGTAGTTGCTGTTGATACTATTTCTTACCTTAGTTACTCTGATAAGTGTGTAGTGATATCTTGTTGTGGTTTTTATTTGCTTTTCCCTAATGGTGAATGATGTTGAACATCTTTATGTGCTTATTTGCATCTGTACATTCTCTTTGGTGAAATGTCATTTGTCTTTTGCCATTTTCAAATTGGATTGTTTGGTTTTTTTACTGTTGAACTTTCAAAAATTGAGATAAAATTTGCATGTCATAAAATTTACCCTTTTGAAATGTACAGTTCAATAGTTTTTAGCATATTCAAAAGGTTGTGTAACCATCACATATTATATAATTCCAGAACGTGTTAATCATTCCCCAAAGAAACTCCATATCCATTAGCAATCACTTCTCATTTCCTCTTCCCTCAGCCCTTGGCAGCCTCTAATCTACTTTTTACATCTATGGATTTGCCTTTTCTTGGGCATTTAATATAAATGGGATTATACAATATGTGGCCTTTTGTGACTGGCTTCTTTTACTTGGCATGTATTTTCAAGGTTCATCCATGTTGTGGCATGTACAGCACTTCATTCCCTTTTATGGCCTAATGACATTGTGTGTAGGGATATACCACTTTTTTAAATCTGATCACAGTCATTCAAATAGTTTCCACTTTGGGGTTATATTATGCATCATGCTGCTCTGAAAGTTTATATACAAGGTATGGTGTGCACATATTTTCAATTCTATTGTGTGGAACTACTGTTCCATATGGTAACTCTGTGTTTAAGTTTTGGAGATCTGCCAAGCTGCTTTCCAAAGCTTCTCACCACTTTACATTTCTTCCAGCAATGTATGAGTGTATAGGTAAGCTTTGAGAGCTCCTTTTATATTCTGGATACTATTCCTTTTTAAATATGTTGTTGGCAAATATTTCCACCCAGTTTATATCATATCTTTTTACCCTCTTAGCAGGATATTTCACAGACAGAAATCTTTAATTTTGTTGAAGTTTGATTTTTCAATTTTTCCTTTTGTGGACCACGATTTTGGAATCAAGTCTAAGGATTCTTTGCATAGCCCTAGATTCTAAGTATTTTCCTTGTGTGTTTTTCTAAAATATTTATAGTTTTATATTTTACAGTTAAGTCTGTTATCCATTTTAAATTAATGTTCATATGTTCATATAAGGTGTCAGACAGGTAGAGTTTCCTTTTTTTTTTTTTTTTTGCTTATGGTTGTCCAATTGCACTAGCATCACTTATTTAAAAGGATATCTTTCCTCTTTTGAAATGCTTTTCCATCTTTATCTAATGTCAGTCAGGCATATTTATGTAAGTTTATTTTGGGTTCTCTATTCTGTTCCATTGATCTATGAGTTTATCCTCCTGCTAATACTACACAGTCTTGATTATTGTAGTTATATAATAAATCTTGAAATTTAATAGGCCTATTTCTTACACTTTATTCTTTTTCAAAGTTGTTTTAGTTTTTCCAGTTCCTTTGCCTTTCCATAACATTTTATGATAATCTGGCTAGATATACAAAAATGTTTGCTGAAATTTTGTTAAAAATTGTGTTTAGGTGAGCCCCGCTGAGGAGCCGGAGGTTGGGCGGCAGTTACCGCCCCGTCGGCTCCGGTCCTTGGCCCCTCAGCGGCATGGCGTGCGGGCGACGCTGCGCCCCTGTCCCTGGCCCCACTCCGGGCCTCAGGCCCCCGGACGCTGAGCCGCCACCACCGCCGCTTCAGACACAGACCCCACAGCCGACCATGCAGCAGCCCGCCCCGCCCGGCAGCGAGCGGCGCCTTCCAACTCCGGAGCAAATTTTTCAGAACATTAAACGAGAATATAGTCGTTATCAGAGGTGGAGACATTTAGAAGTTGTTCTCAATCAGAGTGAAGCTTGTGCTTCGTAAAGTCAACCTCACTCCTCAGCACTCACAGCACCTAGTTCTCCAGGGACCTCCCGGATGAAGAAGGACCAGCCCACCTTTACCCTCTGACAAGTTGGAATAGTATGTGAGCGTCTCTTAAATGACTATGAAGATAAGATTCGGGAGGAGTATGAGCAAATCCTCAATACCAAACTAGCAGAACAATATGAATCTTTTGTGAAATTCACACATGATCAGATTATGCGACGGTATGGGACAAGGCCAACAAGCTATGTGTCCTGAAGCTTTGCTGCATAACTGGGTACCAGGTTTGACCTCAAGAGATGGCTGCTGTACACTTTTTGCAACTGGTTTGATACCACATTTCAGCTCCAACTTTTCATCCTGAGAACACTTAAACGTTTCTGCAGGTCCATTTTATACAACTTGAAAGACCTTAAAACTTTCTGGTTGCCACAAGCATATCCTTCTTTTCTGCTCATCCAATAAACAGCTGTGCCCTACTATGATAGATTTTCCAAACAAAAATACCTGGAGCAGCAGTTTAGCAAAATATGCCTTTAGTGGCACTCAACAAATGGAGTTTCCCCAAGCACAGTTCTGTAAGAAGTGTGTGTGAGAATGTGTGTATATGTGTGTATGTGTATTTTAAGTTATTATTTGTATTGTGCAAATTTTTTTGGTCTTGGGGATTCTGGCTGTGAATTTGATGCACGACAATTATGGTTTAAAACATTTGCTTGGTCTACAGAAGATCATTAATGTTTTGCGACCATATAAGTTGTAACAGTGGATTGTTTTATGTGTAGGTATTATTGTTAAATACAGGGACTGTTTCCAGGCACAGAATATGAATCATAAGTTTGGATGGACATTAGATGTGATTATGATGATATAGCGAATGTCTGCGGTCCTAGATCTACAAATGTGCAGCGAGAAGTTAGAACAAACTGGAGACGGGCCATTGACACATGGACTCTACCTAGCTGTGTTAGAAAAATACTTTGACTCCAAGCCTTAAAATACCCACATGGAGTCAGTGCTCACCTCATTTACACAATCAAAGAGCTCCCTGGACACTGAACCTCTAAAGGGAGAAGGTCTCCCCTGCAGCAGGAGCATCAGGGTT